>CAMQGK010000355.1:3802500-4420000 GCA_947000775.1 Pterois miles | reverse complement strand
GATGTTGTTCTCTCGGAGAAAGACTCCTGCGCAGCCTGCAGTTGAAACAGACGCTACAGCGCAGCGGAGTGAGGACGGAGAGGCTCAGCTGGAGGGACTGTGAAAGACGCGAGCGACAATGTTTCCAACCTTGTATTCATTACTATACTTACAATACCGTTCTTTAAACTATCATAGTTATTTGTAAGAAAACGTTAATATTTTTATTTCTTAAACATATTTTGGGCCTGAAAACAGGTTTGGATTTTTGGTTTCATTCTATAGTACAGTATTGCATTGTAAAATAACAGTAAAAAATAAAGCTGACTACTTCACGGATTTCACCTATCGCGGGTTATTTTAGGAACGCAACTCCCGCGATAAACGAGGGTTCACTGTATAAAAATATTATAACAAAGTTTTATTCATGCTCTCCAGGGGATAAGTCCTCGTGACTTTCTGGGGACTTTTCCCTTCAAAACCATGAGGTTCACATTTGTAGTTTTGCGTGAAACGTTTCAACTATTTTTACCACGATTACCATGAAATTTGGTTCAGACAGTCATGTTCCCCTCAGGATGAACTGTCATCACTTTGTTCATCCATTTCTTTTCCATTCAAAGCCATAACTAGATCAAAATCTTATGTTTGTTAAATACTTTAATTTATGACCAAATACCTGTAAAACTAATGACATTCCCATCAGCCTCAGCTGTAATTTGTGTTCAGTGCTCAACAACAAGTGTTAGCATGCTAACACGCTAAATTAAGATGGTGACCATGATAAACATTATACCTGCTAATCAATAATCTCTCTTCTAGGAACATCTACTCAGTGTGCAGGCATGCCTTTATCCTTGAACATTTCTAGTTTTTAATGACCATCACTGTGATTCATTTATACCTTGTCCTCCGTCCCCCAGATGACCTGCACAGGTGATGTGATCAGATGCAGGTTTGCCTGCAGTGAGTGAAGAGACTCCTCTTTACTGAGCTCCAAGAGCACTGAACAACACACAGTAAATAAAAGGAGCATATTACACATATTTCAAGCAAATACAGCAACAGTTATTAAAAATAAGAGAAAAATAATCCTGAAAACAAAATTTTAAAAAATCCCACAACAACACATAAGGGGAGGATTATCTCTACTGAGCTGCTGAAGGGCCTTTCATTAATGTTAATGTGTTAATCTGATAACGTTTGGTTTATTAATTTAATGAGTTTAGCAGCATGTCAAGATAATGGCTCTATAATGTAGGAGGAGCAATGGAGGAGGAGAAGGAGGAGAAGAAGGAGGTCATAGAGGAGGAGAAAGTGTTGGTGATGGATGTGAGCAGACTGACGTTCTTTGTAGAAACCAGTGTTGAGGATCCTGTTGTCAAGGAGACCCCGCAGAACCTGGAAACACACACACACACACACACACACACACACACACACACACACACACACACACACACACACACACACACACACACACAACAGTTGAAACATATTAGATTTCATTCACAGCTCTGTCAGCTGGAACCTGCTGACTAAAATACTACGATACTCTCCAGGCTCCATCGCTTCATCTCAATAATCCATCCATCCATCGTCACCGCTTATCCCGTTAGGTCGCGGGGGCTGGAGCCGATCCCAGCTGGCATAGGGCGAAGGCAGGGTACACCCTGGACAGGTCGCCAGTCCATCGCAGGGCACATAGAGACAGACAACATATAGACAGACAACCATTCACACTCACATTCACACCTACGGGCAATTTAGAGCATCAATTAACCTAAACAGCTGTCTTTGGACGGTGGGAGGAAGCCGGAGACCCGGAGAGAACCCACGCTACACGGGGAGAACATGCAAACTCCACACAGAAGAGCCGCAAGCTGGAATCGAACCTGCGACCCTCTTGCTGTGAGGCGACACGCTAACCACTACACCACCGTGCAGCCCCATCTCAATAATAATAATAATAATATTAATAACTAGAAAAGCACTCGGAGAGCGCAGACCTCCGCCAAGCACCATAGTTTCCCCCCTGGCCGTTTCTTCTGGATCTATCTCCTCAAGTATTAAAACTAGATCAAATTTGTTGACATACTTGAGATGCAGAATTGTCTCAGCTACACGATGCCGCTTGTTAGAAATCTCTACCTCTAATATTAAATGCACAGTAGGCCAAAATGTAAGAGTACCACCATTTTTTATATAAATTGCTATAAAATCCGCCATCTGGATCAGATCTGGATCAGCCTTTGGGATTTGATAGAAGTACACATTGTAAATCCCTGAGTCAAATTTCATGAGCTTTGGGCAACAATTACCAGAGATATTGAGAAACAATTTTTTGGGTCCCATTTACCCCAATGTTAACGAAAATTTCAAAGTGATCCAGAATCCAGGATTTCTTCCGGATCACCCCCAAATTAAATCAGTTCTTCCTTTTCACATTTTCGACACACCCTGAAAATTTCATCAAAATCCGTCCATAAGTTTTTGAGTTATCTTGAACACAGACAAACAAACAAACAGACAAACAAACAAACAGACAGACAGATAAATGCCGGCAAAAACATAACCTCCTTGGCAGATGTAATAATAACATCAAATATACATTGATGCTGTTGTTGTTTGAAGCCTTAAAAGTTTCTTAACTTGGAATTAAGAGTTTTTTACCAGTCGGGGGAGCTTGATGGGGGCGTAGCAGCAGAGTTTCAACTGGTCCTCAATCTCCTGAGGAGTGGAGGGGAACAGAGAGTCCATCTGCTGAGATTTCACTAACCCCAACATATGATTGAAGAACTCAGTCTCAGTGGGGCACTCCAAGCCTGGGGGACATAGATGAAGAGGAGGAGAAGAGAGACGTATCAATCATTCTGCTTCATTAAACAGTCTCAGGTTTGAATCCTGGAGGAAACGCTAACACTGAAACATCACATAGATCAGATGATTGATGAGTTTACCAGCTGGACAGATCAAGGTGATGCTGGTCAGGTGAGCTGGGTAACGGGCAGCATACACTCCAGCAACACACCCACCCATCGATGTCCCGACAAGGTGGAAAGGCCTTTTGTCCAGACCGATACTCTGAACAAACTAGAGAGAGAGAGAGAGAGAGAGAGAGAGAGAGAGAGAGAGAGAGAGAGAGAGAGAGAGAGAGAGAGAGAGAGAGAGAGAGAGAGAGAGGTGTTATCCATCTTCTCAGCAGTCCTTCTGTACAGTAACTTCAGCTAAAGTGATGGTTGCCAGGAAGGTGAGCACAGGGTTGGTTGTGGTCTCTGTGGTACCAAACCTGGCAACCTCACTGTGATTACCAGACAGAACACACTGCACCACAACATAAAACAGTTACAGCATCTTCTAGTTAGTATGTTCTGGCTCTCAACAAAGAGCTCTCTTACTCCCTCCCTGCCCTTATCTGCCCTGCTGGCTGCTCTTTGTCTTGTGCTGTCTTTGTCAGATCTTTCGGAGCCTCTCTCTGCATTTCTCTCCGAATACCTAAAGTCATGGAATTGATCAGCTGGTCTCTCAATGCAATTGACCAAATTTTCCCGACAAAGAGACTAGGCAAAGGAGAGCCCACCTGCCCTGATGGAACATTTGCAGCCGTATACATGATGGACTCCTGGGAGAGGTGGAGGGTCGTGTGCCTGTCGATCCTTTCCATTGAGGATGTTGAAGACGTGTACATAATTGGATGTATGATAACAGGCATTGAGTGAGCGGCTTCCTGATCTATCGCAAAAGTAAGAAGACGTTGGCAGCACTTTTGGCAATAGGGGGGCTGCGGGTCATGAATGAGGGAATGTGTCGGAGCTCAATCGTAAGCTGGATGCGATTCTTGATCAAAATCGCAGGCTGGCTGAGATTTCTGAACTCTGTCGCAAGATGGATACCAACTTGGAGTCAGCTCGGCTGAATTTGGCCATCGAATTTGGTTTTATTAGATCTTAGCCCCCGGGGGACTCAGAGAGACTTAAGGCAGACGGAAAATTATAGATTAAGACAATATACACACACACCCTCCTTCAACTCAACGCCTTCACGTTGAGTTGAAGGAGGCGAACGCTCCCCCCCAATCTGTGCTGGGACACCTCCCCAACACCCTTCCCCCTCCCACATGTGTGAGTCTTGAGTTTTGTTGTAATGTCTTATCATGTTGCTATGTGCAGAGGTGTTTTTTTCCAGATCCCACACTGTGCCCCCCCTACAGGAGCCTAGTCTGGGAGTTGCTTTTTTCCCTCTTCTTCCTTTCCTCTTGTTCTCCCTTTTCTCATCTAAGAAAACGGGTTTCTTTATGTGGCGACCCCCCTTTCCCCCCCCCCCCTTCCCCCCCTTTTTTTTTATTTTTTTTTTTTTTTTTTACGGATTTTATTTAAATATATTTTTCCTTCGGGATTAATAAAATTTTATCTATCTATCTATCTATCTTGTAAATTTCTCCACTGTGGGACAATAAAGGACTACACTTTTTTTTTTTTTTTTTTTTTTTTTTTTTTTTTTTTTTTTTTTTTTTTTTTTTTTTTTTTTTTTTTTTTTTTTTATTTTCTCCTCTTTTGGACAATAAAGGAATTTCTTTTCTTTTCTATCTTTCTTTCTTTCTTTCTTTCTTTCTTTCTTTCTTTCTTTCTTTCTTTCTTTCTTTCTTTCTTTCTTTCTTTCTTCAGCATTTAACACCCTAAAACCACAAACCGCAGTTTCTACATTTCTGTTTGTGTACTGATTAAACAAAGATACAACATGTTAATTAGCAATCAATAGTGCTGATAGGTGTACTTTTATGAACTTTTCTCCCTACATCCACTCTTTATGCTAAGCTAACCATGTTCTGACTCCAGCTCTGGACTTAAAGGAACAGTGTGTAGCATTTTGGGGGATCTACTGGCAGAAATGGGATATAATATTAACAAGAAGGTTTTCTTTAGTGTATAATGAAATAAGAATTATTGTGCTGGCGACACAGATAGGAGCTGGTCTAGTTATTAGAAAAGATCAACAGAATTATTATTCATTAAAATGGCTTTCAAAAGTAGTATATTGAATGATTTAACTTATATGTAATCACCTTGGGGCATCCCTCTTTGAAACAGAGAAAATGACAGCCAATGTATTTAGTCTTATGAATGTCTCATTACGTATGCTAAGCTATCAATTTGGAACTCTGATTAATAATTACATTAAAAACTATATAATAAATCACCATATCAATAGCTGGTAACAGTTGAAGGATTTCGTAGTTCTTGACATAACAGTGTTTGGCAGTATTTTCTTTCATGCAGCATTAAAGAGAAAGCATGTGCAGTATATTCCACAAACAGTTAGAGAGACAAGATGGCTTCTTGTCTCCAAATGGTGACTGCAGCTGCAGAGACTACAAAATGATAGAGCTGACCCATGGATGTATGAAGAGATCTGGATACAGCGCTGAAGGCGGGGCCCCGATAATTCCTGTGAAAGTTGCTCAATGAAGTCAATGGGGGAGACTATCAGGTCTAGAAAAGAACCTGGATCTTCCGGGTCTTACGGAGCCCTAGTGCGCTTGTCCATAATGTGCAGTAGTACCCGCTTGGTTACATGACTCTGTCACTGGGTCCCAACATCACGTTCTGGGTCTTAACAGACATAAACAGAGGAAGGAAATAACTCTGGATTAATTTTATTAGCGTGTTTTACAAGTTTTAGGACCTAATGAGCTGGCTGCCATGTTTCTACAGTAGCCCAGAATGAACAAACCAGACACCCTGGAGAGGGCCATTGGCGTTTTCACGTTGGCCCCCATAGTTCTCCTACATGCTTGGCACACGAGAGAAGTTTCATTTGGCTGCAATCTGCAACCTCACTGCTAGATGCTGCCAAATCCTACACACTACACCTTTAGCATGCAAACCAGAGACTGATATCCATCTAAATCTATATCTTATATGAAGTTTATTTCCTAAAACCATTCCTTTGAATAACTAGTGACCTAGCAGTGGTCTGCTCCTCTGAGCTGATCAGGAGTTTGCACTGAAACAGGAAAACACATTCTCTGATTTGTTGCACAGGGTTCATTTGAAGTGACAACGCAAATATTCACATACGCCGGTGCTGATGTGGCAGCACCTTCAGATTACATGTTGACATGTAGCAGGGATCAAGCAGGGGGACCAAAGATAAACTTTATGATCAGGAAGGAATAACACATTGAAGAGGTTGGCAAAAGGTTTCTGACATGCTAATCTTCCATCAGGGACATTATTGTGCCAGTATCATGTATTCTAGTCCTGGCGTTAGAAATATGAACGGGTTTCCATCTCTGTCTATACATACAATGGAGTCCCCCAGTCCGTATTAGATTGTACACATACACACCTGGTGGATTCGGCCGACCTGGCCCTGAATGCTGTAGTCCTCTGGGCCGGTGCGACTTGTCCCCTCGTGTCCCGGCATGTCCACACACACCACATGCTGACTTCTGGGGAGATACTGGAGGAGAAAACAAACACACCCAAGACTCACTGAAATAAAAGGTGTACATTCAAAGCAGACTGTGTGTGTTGTCTACTTAAAAAGTTTGAATAGATACTCAGTGTGCACACACTCACATTTGTAAGTGTGTGTGTATGTGGAAAAAACTGTACCTGTACAGTATGTGTGTGTTACCTTGACGACAGGCATCCACACATCCTTAGAGTCAGAGATGCCGTGCAGCATCAGCAGTGATGGCGTGGCGCCCCCTGGCGTCCCACGGCTGCTATAAGAGAAGCGGTAACTTCCACTATAAGAGTAGCGGTCCACTAGCCCCAGTCTGAGACGCAAGGACCTAAAGAGGATTACATCAGGATCACTAGGAGTTAGCTTCGAGCCCTATCAGTTACAATCAACAATAAGTATACCTGAAAATAACTATGCACACAGAGCTTTGACTTTTGTTTAATTTCTGCTTCATATAAGGCTCTACACCATTGTAGTGTTTTACGAGGCAATAAATCTGTCATTGCATCTCAGCTGAATACTTCAACCCCAAAAAGACCATTTGTATATCAGAAAACCACACTATTTGCACTGCCACATAAACAGTACTCCCACACCGGACAATGAAAATAGCCTCTGTCTGTGCCACATGGATGTATAAAGAGACCTGGATACAGTATTGGAGGCAGGCTCCCATTCATTCCTATATGAAAGTTGCTGAGTAGTGCATGAAACCAAAACGGCTCAGCGATAAATTACCTGGATCATCTGGCGAGTTTCCACATCCATCTTTTCAGTGTGTTTCCAGCTCATAAAAAATTATTTTAACCCTTTTGGTTGCCTGCAAACATCTTATTCAGTGTTCGTTGTACATAGCTCCACCCTTTTGTGTCACCTCTGGTTTGGCAACAGCCAAAAACAAAGATGGTGATGGCCAAAATGTCAAACTTGAGGATTCAAATGGCAGTTCACAAACCAATGGGTGAAATAATAGTGACCATGTCAAAGTATTATGCTGTCTATTGTCTAAGATTCATTGACATTAATAAAGGAAGGAAAATAACTCTGGATTTGGTTGCTGGATTTTAATACTGTCGCATTTTACAACTTTTAGGATCAAATGATTTAAATAAGGGCTACACAGTGGTGCAGTGGTTAGCGCTGTTGCCTCACACAGCAAGAGGGTTGCAGGTTCGATTCCGGCTTGGGGCTCTTCTGTGTGGAGTTTGCATGTTCTCCCTGTGTAAGCGTGGGTTTTCTCCAGGTACTCCGGCTTCCTCCCAGAGTCCAAAGACATGCTGTTTAGGTTACGACCTGTCCAGGGTGAACCCCGCCTTCGGCCAATGCCAGCTGGGATCGGCTCCAACACCCCGCGACCCCCAACGGGATAAGCGGTTGAAGATGGATGGATGCTGTTAAGGTGTTTGTGGGATGACAAATCACCAGAACATGTATTGTCTTTAGTTTGTACTGAGGGTGGCGTGAGAGGAAATGTGGTCAAAGAGTTCATCTACAACTCAGGACATCAGAGCTGTAAGAACATTTTCATCTGGACTGTTGTCAAAGACAAAATAAACAGTCTCACTGGAAACCACCAGCAGGCTCATTGCACTGTGCTACACTGGACTGAAAATAATAAAAGTAATAAACACTAACCAGATACCAGTAACTGCTAAATAACCAGTCCAACCAGTCTATGTTTGAGTGTGTTTGTGTGTTTACCAGCTGTAGGCCTTAAGGAGGGCTCCAGGCCGGAACAGGTAGGCGGTGATGAAGGTCATGGCAGGAAGAACCAGACCTCCTGATAGCATTATCATCTCCATCATTTTGTGAAATTAGCTTGTTTGCTGTGCCAGATGAGAAGGTGAATATCAGTTTAATATCTGTGCATAAAAACAGCACTGTCATTTGTTTTTAGCCGAGCTTAGCACAAAGACTGGAAGCAGAGGGAAACTGGTGTCGTCTCAGTGGGCGCTGAGCAGACTAACCTGACTGACCTAACCAAATATTCCAAAATGTAAGACTACTTATTTGATTGTCCTGCTAGTCAATGACGGTGGCCTTTTTGGGTCTGTCTAAAATAACAATGGCTAATAGAGTCCATTACATTTTTTGAAATCACCAATTTCACAATTTGTTGTTGTTTTAAACCTGGAGTACACATTTTGGGTCATATGAACATAATACTTAATTCTATTTAACTGGGGTTTGGTGCACTCATTTGAGGATAACTTCACTGCCATCTAGTGTTGTCAGAAAAGTACAACAAACTACCAGTAGAGTTCAAGATGGCGGTGAGCATAGGGAAAAATTCAGGCGGTCACTCTAAACCCAAACGTCGACCAGGTAAGAAGTCCAATCAAATGTTAGCAACAGTAACAATCTACTATGCCACTAAACATGATGTACACGTACAGTACAGACCAAAAGTTTGGACACACCTTCTCATTCAAAGAGTTTTCTTTATTTTCATGACTATGAAAATTGTAGATTCACACTGAAGGCATCAAAACTATGAATTAACACATGTGGAATTATATACTTAACAAAAAAGTGGTAAACAACTGAAAATACGCTTTATATTGTAGTTTCTTCAAAGTAGCCACCTTTTGCTCTGATTACTGCTTCACACACTCTGCATTCTCTTGATGAGCTTCAAGAGGTCGTCACCTGAAATGGTCTCCAACAGTCTTGAAGGAGTTCCCAGAGATGCTTAGCACTTGTTGGCCCTTTTGCCTTCACTCTGCGGTCCAGCTCACCCCAAACTATCTGGATTGGGTTCAGGTCCGGTGACTGTGGAGGCCAGGTCATCTGGTCCAGCACCCCATCACTCTCCTTCTTGGTCAGATAGCCCTCACACAGCCTGGAGGTGTGTTTGGGGTCGTTGTCCTGTTGAAAAATAAATGATGGTCCAACTAAACGCAAACCAGATGGAATAGCATGCCGCTGCAAGATGCTGTGGTAGCCATGCTGGTTCAGTATGCCTTCAATTTTGAATAAATCCCCAACAGTGTCACCAGCAAAGCACCCCCACACCATCACACCTCCTCCTCCATGCTTCACGGTGGGAACCAGGCATGTAGAGTCCATCCGTTCACCTTTTCTGCGTCGCACAAAGACACGGTGGTTGGAACCAAAGATCTCACATTTGTATCATGAGACCAAAGCCCAGATTTCCACTGGTCTAATGTCCATTCCTGGTGTTCTTTAGCCCAAACAAGTCTCTTGTGCTTGTTGCCTGTCCTTAGCAGTGGTTTCCTAGCAGCTATTCTACCATGAAGGCCTGATTCACACAGTCTCCTCTTCACAGTTGTTCTAGAGATGTGTCTGCTGCTAGAACTCTGTGTGGCATTGACCTGGTCTCTAATCTGAGCTGCTGTTAACCTGCCATTTCTGAGGCCGGTGACTCGGATGAACTTATCCTCCGCAGCAGAGGTGACTCTTGGTCTTCCTTTCCTGGGGCGGTCCTCATGTGAATCAGTTTTTGCGACTGCACTTGGGGACACTTTCAAAGTTTTCCCAATTTTTCGGACTGACTGACCTTCATTTCTTAAAGTAATGATGGCCACTCGTTTTTCTTTACTTAGCTGCTTTTTTCTTGCCATAATCCAAATTCTAACAGTCTATTCCACATGTGTCAAACTCAAGGCCCGCGGGCCAAATCCGGCCCGCCACCTTACGTCATGTGGCCCGCGAGGGCTTGCAAAGAATATGGAATGCATATCATTCAATTCTATGCCGCTTCACGGAAGTAGTGTCCTTAAACTGCATGTCCCACAATGCATCTCGATTTTTTGACATGCGCACTGTAGCGTCTCAGTCTCCCCCTCCCCCTCCCCTTGAGCGAGCCTTTCAAATAAGAAATTAGCGACAAATCTAACAAGTTTTGCTGGTGTTACTGGAGACTTTTGGAGACTCTCTCATGAAAGCAGGTATCGTTCTTCTCAGTGAGCAGCGGGTCCTGCCGTGGACCCTCCCCGGTCCCAAAGCAGTCACAAGCGGCACAGTCCTCGTCAGCAGACCCTCCTAGCTAGTCAGAGCTGTTCACCCCTCCGCATCCAGACTGAATGAATCCCGCCTGCACAAAGCCGCCGCTGGCTGAAATGTAAAATTTTGGGAATCAAACCCTGAATTTAAAAATATAGGGGAAAAAAAAGAAGTTACTCCGCCAGAGTGTCCCTTTTGCGTCACTTTTGCTGGTCCCAAGCCTGGGTAAAGGAGGAGGGTTGAATTGTGGTATAATTCAATTGTGGTAAAGGGAAGGGCGGCAGAGCCAGCTGTAGGGAGTTGGCTTGGGAACCGGAGGGCACCGGTTCAAGTCCCACTGACCAAAACTGAGTGTGAACTGGTAGCTGGAGAGGTGCCAGTTACCTCTTGGCACTCCAGGTGCCCCTAGCAAGGCACCAAACCCCCAACTCTCGGGGCGCTCTGAGCAGCCCCCCACTCTACACCTCTCCATCTCTTTTTTGTCATACCTAAAGTTAACAAGAATTAATTCCCCACTTGCAAAAACTCTCTCCTCAAAAAAACAAAAAAACAACAGAACTGACAGAAGTTGTAGTTCGAAACATATTTAGGGAATTGTTTTCCTCACTTTTTGTCTTTTGTCAGAACTAGTTACTAAATAAATTATTACTAAAACTAATAAGATAAGATTAACCTTTATTAATCCCCAGAGGGAACTAATATATAATAATAATAATAATCAAATGCAGAGGCAATTTTGTAAAATGATCAAGAGTAGATATATTTATATACCGGTAGTCTTATAATTACAACCGTCCCTTTGAGGGCAGCCATAATGCTGATGTGGCCCGGGATGAAATTGAGTTTGACACCCCTGGTCTATTCAGTAGGACTATCAGCTGTGTATCCACCTGACTTCTGCACAACACAACTGATGGTCCCAACCCCATTTATAAGGCAAGAAATCCCACTTATTAAACCTGACAGTGCTCACCTGTGAAGTGAAGACCATTTCAGGTGACGACCTCTTGAAGCTCATCAAGAGAATGCAGAGTGTGTGAAGCAGTAATCAGAGCAAAAGGTGGCGACTTTGAAGAAACTAGAATATAAGACATATTTTCAGTTGTTTCACACTTTTTTGTTAAGTACATATTTCCACATGTGTTAATTCATAGTTTTGATGCCTTCAGTGTGAATCTACAATGTCAGTAGTCATGAAAAGAAAGGAAACTCATTGAATGAGAAGGTGTGTTTTGATCTGTACTGTATGTGGGTAGAGATGCTTAGTTTCGTTGAAAATGTTCGCATGTTAGCAAAAGCATGTTTTGTAACTCAACTTATAGCCAACTCTGTTACAGCTAGAAAACAGTACATTGTCCCACATTTGCACATTTTATAATGAATAAACAATTTCTTGATTGAATGAATGAATAAGTAGATAGATAGAATAATAAATAAATAAATAAATAAATAAATAAGGATTTGTATTTGATTTTTGACATGATTCCATTTCCAGAGCATTTGTCTTTGACAAAATCACTGGAGTTACTGATGGCGTTTGATGGAGACAACTCAGACTCAGAAGATTTGTCTGACAGCGATGATGCCGTCCAGGATGCTGATTATCAGCCCCCACCACCGGAGCAAAGCAGCACTGAAGATGACAGTAGTGGGGATGAGGACCCCATTCCACAGCCCACTGAGCACAGCAGGGGACATGAAAATGAAAATGAAGGTTAGCCAAGACCCAGACCCACTGCCCGATCATACACTCCTACAGGCCACGATTGGACTCAGCAGATTGAAGCTGATGGCTCAAGCGATGGCCCTGAAGCAGGTCGAAGAAGGTCTTGGTTTTGGGAAGCTTGGTTGTCGATCGTCTATGTCAAACTCTGCATTGTGGCACAAAGCTGTAATGTGACCGGTTCTTCACAACCATCCAAGGTGCGGAATGAATGATGAAGAAGGAGCTGTACATGACTGGTACAGTCAGGAGGAGCCAGGTCGCTGCAGCAGTGCAGAAGTTACCTACTGATAAAACCATGAAAAAGGCCAGAAGAGGTTCCTCAGCAGAAGTTATCACTGAAGATGGAAAGATGTGCATTGTGAAGTGGTACAACAACAAACCAGTGCTGTTTTTCATGGTACACAGCCAGCCATCTGCCAATGATGGGACAAGAAACTCAATGCTGTATGTGACCATCTTGCGACCAAGCCTTGTCCATTTGTAAACTTCAAGATGGGTGGAGTCGACTTGGGGTGCAGAGGGATTAGTTACTAGCACATGAGCATCCGTACTAAGAAGTGGACAATGCGGATGCTAATGCACTTCACGGATCTGGCTTTAGCCATCAGCTGGCTACTCTACCACAAACACCTTGCTGTTTGTGATACACCAAAGAAGAGCATCATGCAGTTCCTGGAGTTCTGAATGAAGTGGTGAAGATCTTCTTGGCCCAGCATGGCAATCAAGAAGATGATGCAGACCTTTTGGACCTGGCAGATGGCGAAGAACTTTTAAGATAAGATAAGATAAGATATTCCTTTATTGGTCCCACAGTGGAGAAATTCACAACAAGAATTTTGAATTTTGAATTTGAATTTTGAAACAAGGGAAAAGGCATCCATTGATGGCAGTGCCCCATGTCTTAGTCTGCAGGAGGGCTAATGCACATCTCCCAGAGATGGTCCGGCTGAAGAACGCAGCAGGCTGCAGAGCAGCAGGCTGCAGAGCAGCAGGCTGCAGAGCAGCAGGCTGCAGAGCAGCAGGCTGCAGAGCAGCAGGCTGCAGAGCAGCAGGCTGCACTGGGAGAACTCGGGAGAACCGGGTGCGTTGTGTGATCTGCAAGGTGTTCTTGTGCTTGAAAATGGATCGTAACTGTTACACACAAGAGTGACAATGCAAAATGTTTTGAATGTTTTATGCTTTAATACAGACATATGATGTCTTCCTGCCTGTTTGCAGCACTTCAAATGAGCCATACTGTAGCTGTGACTGTCCAAAAGGGGAAAAATACTTTTTTTCATTTTGTGAAATTGCGCTGTGATGTTCCAAAAAAAAAAAAAAAAACAAACATGTTTGCATGTATTATTGATACATGTAAAAGCAGTCAGGAAAAACACTGTGTTCAGGGTGGAAATATAGAGGTTTGCACTACAACACAATGGTGACTTTATTGTATTTTATGGAAATTCAGAACGAGTGTCCGCATATATGGACAAAAGTTTTTCTCTAGAACTACATCATGTCAAAAGATGATGCTTAGTTTTTATACTTATCAGGTTCCACTAAGCCCAAATAGCAGAGAGACATCAAAAATGCATATCAAAAAAGAGCCAAAAAAAACCCACTGTAATTTGTGTTTCTTTTCTCAGCTAATCTCAATCAAATATCCAGTCGAGGTGGAAATGATTTGCCAAATTGTCGTGTCAGCTGAATATTCTTGAAACAGACTCACAGCTGTCAAACTGAGTCCACTGACCGAAGACCATGTGACACGGTTAAAAGCTCTGGAAGCACAAGACTGTAGTAAAGTTTCATAACTTCATCTATCAGTGTCGAATCAAAGTGAGTCGTCAGTAGCCTATAGCATATGGCGACGTGTTTAGAAGGAGGGTGAAGCAGAGGAAGACAAACTTCACTGCAACCACCTCAGCTAATTTCTTGTTAGTTTTAGAATAAACTTCACAAATACTGAAGGTTCAACAGTAGAGATGAGGCTCAAATCAGCTTTGTGAAAAATACTACATTTCAGACACACATGTATCCTGGTTATGACTCTCCAAGTGTCCTCTGATAACATCACATCTCAAACATGATCACAACATCCCATTCTGTAGGTTATATAAACACACTGACTGAATAACAGCCTGGCACTGAAAAAAGACATATTCATTTTCATTATAGCATTTTATAATCACCTGTTCAGAAGTAACCCTGTATCTGTCCGAGTCCTCTTTGATCTGATCACTGCAGGCTGTTGTCCTCCTCCTCCTCCTCCTTCTCCTCCGCCTCCTCATGCTCCTCCTCCTTCTCCTCTTTCATCCAAATTACACAGCAGCCTTTCACCTGCACTTAAAGGGAAAGTACAATTAGTGGACTGTGTTCCAGGTGTAGCGCTTCCACATGACGCCGCCACCGTCTCAGGTCATGATGTGTATCCACTAGGGGTGGGACGATTCATAAAATTCACAGTTCGGTTCAGTTCACCGTTTAGGGTCGCGGTTTTCGGTTTGGTTTGGTACAGCTGTAAATCCATTTAAGGTACAGCAGGGAGGCCAATTACCAATTTCAGTCTCAACAAATTTTCATTTATTTGCCAAAATAAGTCAACTGTTTGCCTGAACATCAGTGGACTAGGCTAACATAAGGAACAAGTGTCACTGTGTTATTGAAAAGAAATTAAAAAATAAAGAGGGTCATGACCGAAAGAAAAAGATTGCGGGTACAAGCGGCTGAAATGGGGTTTCTCAGAAGGATGCCCCCTGGGTGCCTCACTCGGGAGGTGATCCAGGCATGACCAGCTTGGAGGAGGCCCCTGGACTAGGTGGAGAGATTGTATCTCCACACTGGCCTGAGAACGCCTCAGGATCCCCCAGTCAGAGCTGGTCAATGTGGCCCGGGAAAGAGAAGTTTGGGGTCCCCTGCTGGAGCTGTTGCCCCCCGACCTGACACCGGATAAATGGTTGAAGATGAGTGAGTATAATAAAGAAAAAACAAATTGTAGACGGCTTATTACAGTACGGCTCAAGTACCCTAATCATGTGCTGAAATCCAGCATCTTCCACGACTGCTTTAGTTGTGTGTTTTGCTCTGTCTGAGTCTGCATGTAGAGGCTGTTTAAATGCTGCTGGGAGAAGGAGTTGCTCTTTCCTCCTCGACTCTCTCCTCCTTGTTCAATGGACACACCGGAGTGACGTCTCCGTAAATGATTCATCATATCAGAAGTATTGCTGCTAGCTTAATTCATGTGTTTCGCACAGTGCTTATAAACAGTTGTCGTGTTATCCACCACTTTTCTGCCGTCACTGTCATACGTTACACCAAATCTGTAATGCTCCCACACAGCAGAGTGAAACCACGCTGGTGGATCTACTTGACATTTCCTGAACGGAGTAACAACCGTTCTCTGCACTTCCTCAACGTCTCTTCCAACTGAGAAGTTTGAGAAGGAAGGAGTCCGGCTCACACGTCATCAACGCGTCATATCTTTGGCAGTACAACACATACGCAGTAAAATCTGGTTCGCCTTTGCTAAAATTGAGCCAATAACAACACACAACCACAGGAGGACAGAGGACAGGAGGAGGGACTGATACTGTCTGAAATTTGTGTTCTTCAGTCTTTTTAAACTTCACTCAGGAATATGATTTATTTTATTAATGTTAGATTGTTTCCAGTGAGATATTAATGAGTTTCTATGGTGACTTTGCTGACTTTACTGTTGCTGCTCTAGAAACAACATGTCTGACTTTAACAGCAACCAGGCTGACTTAAGTATAGTTAAATTTGCACACTTCAAACTGGCCTCCTTGCTGTCCTATAAATGTACCGAACTGAACCAAAAATCATGACCCCAAACCATGAACTGAGCCAAACCGTGAATTATATGAACCGTCTCACCCCTAGTCGAAGGCATTACCCACTGCAGCGGCTGCCATTGATCTCTTACAAAAGATGCAAAGGATGTTGACTTGCTCTCACCTGAGGCTACATAAAATAGCCTTTAAACAGTGAATAAGTAATGAGAGCATTTCCTCTTAAGGATCATGCCAGTGATCACAGTGACCTGGATCTTGGTGTAAACCCTTTACCTATGCAGTGCAGTCTTGGGATCAGCTGGGACGTCAAGATAGATACAGTCACATTATCAAGTGTCCAGTGGGTAAAACCATTCGTATGTCATGGAATCCGATCTAAGGTGAACAATCATTAGGACCCCCTTGGCTTTGCAGCACCAGTCATCATACAAGGAGAGTCTCTGCTTTGGGACCTCACAGCTGACACTTATGACTGGGACACAGTATTGCCTCCAGAGAAAGTGAAACAATGGAAAAATTCAGGTCTGGCAGCAGCACAAGGACAGAAATAAGTTAGAGAAATGTTAAACAAAAATATGTCAACAATTAGAAGTATATGAAGTAAAAAATAACCACACAAATAAACATAGCAACTATATGTGGCAACATTGGGGTGACGGACACCGAGAGTCCCCCACCTGGAGAATGACACCCCAGGAAATCCAAAACCAACAGTGTAAATAGACAAAGTCACACAGGTTTGTTTATACCACTGGGAAGAGATGGTTTTCAAACAGAACAAATACATTTTATTAACAGAAGTAATCAAAAGAAAACAAGGAAGGTCACACACCAGCACCAACACTAAAAATGAGGACTCGGGCAAGAAAGGGGGATAAGGACAGAGCTGGGGCTTACCAAGTGGCAGGGACAACCAAAATCAGGATAAACCAAAGTTAATAAAATATGACCATAAACTGAACAAAACTGGTGTGGACTAAATAAAGGTTTACAAAAACTGAACACACATAATGAATTAATTCAGTAAACTAATGAAGGCCAGACAATATAACCTCTAAACAAATGAAACTAAACAAATGAAAGAGGCAAATGAAAGAGAGGGAGGGAAGGGGAGAAAGAAAAAAAAAAGAAATAGAGATTGAAAAAGACTTGGAAGGGAAGCTAAAAAAGCTGACTGTCTCCTATGCTAGCAATCCATCTCAACAAACCCATAACAAACTAAGAGAAGTTAAATTTCAACTAGAAAATATAATCAATAAAAAAACACAATTTATGATTGAAAGACTAAGACAAGAAAAATGTGCACATAATAACAAAAATATCTAGCAAATCAACTTAAACGCAATAAAGAAAAATCTATAATTTAAGTGATTAAGGATTCAGCTGGGACACTAATGCAAACAGATGAAGACATTAACAATGCTTTTCGAGCATTCTACAGTAAATTATACCTCTTAAATCATGAACCAGATGCATCAGATATTGACTCATTCCTAAACAACCTAAATCTGCCTAAATTATCCCAAGAACAGGCAAATGAATTGGATAAACCACTAACACAGGATGAATATTTTAAAGCACTCACCCAAATGCCAAATAACAAAGCTCCTGGTCCAGATGGATTTAGTTCTGAATTTTTCAAACATTTTTGGATTACAGTTTCAACAATATTCTTAAGAATGTGCCAAGAAATCAAGCAAAATTCCCAAATCCCACAATACATGAACACTGCCCTCCTCTCACTGTTGCTAAAACCAGACAAAGATCCAATTCAATGTTCCAGCTATCGCCCTCTGTCTCTTATCAATACGGACATTAAAATAATCAGTAAAGCTCTATGCAACCGCATAGAAAAGGTTATCCCGTTAATAATACACCCAGATCAGACTGGATTCATTAAAGGAAGACGCTCATCTGACAGTATGCGTCGACTATTTAATCTGATAAACACAGCTCAATTAAACATTCTAAACATCTTGATTGCTTCCCTTGATGCAGAAAAAGCCTTTGATAGAGTGAACAGAACATTTCTATTGGCATTATTACATAAATTTGGTTTTGGAGAATCGTTCATCCGCTGGATTAAAACATTATACACATCACCCATGGCAATGGTCACAACTAATGGAATAACATCACAACCATTTGCACTACATAGAGGTACAAGACAAGGAGGTCCACTTTCTCCATCTCTGTTTGCCATATTCATTGAACCACTTGCAGCTGCAATTCGCCAAAATGATAACATTCAAGGTATTCGGATAGCTAACACACATCACAAGATTAGTCTTTATGCAGATGATGTATTATTATATCTTCAGGCTACATCCAACTCATTGCAACAGTGCATTTCTTTAATTAATAATTTTTCCAGGATATCAGACTATTCAATTAACTGGACCAAATCCACAATTCTGCCTCTATGTGAGAGAGAGTGGAGGGCTGCATCCCTAAATGAATCCCCTCCTATATCTTTTGGCAATATAAAATATTTGGGTATCAACATTTCTCCCAAGTTGTCAGAGTTATTCAAATTAAATTATACCCCATTATTGAAAAATATCCAAGATGACCTAAATCGCTGGATGAATCTCCCACTTTCCATTATAGGCAGAATTGCATCAGTTAAAATGATAATACTACCAAAAATTAACTACCTCTTCACAATGATTCCGACCCAACCGACTACCAACTGGTTCCAGGCACTAGACTCTATAACAAACAAATTCTACTGGAAAAATAAAACACCAAGGATTAAATTAGCAACATTACAAAAAAATAAATCTATGGGAGGTCTTGAAGCACCAAATTTTCACTTTTACTTCATGGCAAGTCAGTTACATTACATTTTCAAATGAATTAATCACTCTGCACAGAATCACTCATGGTCAGAAATAGAACAAGAACATTGTAATCCTATCTCACTATCGGATTTACCGTTCACAAACACGAGTATAAAACGTCACAACTGCTTCAAAAATACTGTCATCTCAACAACGTTGACCGCATGGTGGAAAATTAATAAAATTTATAAATCCACATGAACCCCCTGCAAATAAACCCCCATTTGGCACAATCCAGATTTCACCCTCAACAACTCATCTCTCAGTTTTGTCACCTGGAAAGACAAAGGGATCACACACTTACACCACGTGTTCCATAATAACCTGATGAGCTTCGACCATCTTGTTCAACTGTACGGTCTTGGGACTGATCAATATCTCAGATATCTCCAGTTAAAATCTGTTCTTAAAACAAAAATCAGCATCACAAATAATAACTTACACCCTGCTGCCATAACAGAAGATTTACTCAAGATTAAAGACCGCAAGAAAATATTCTCCAAATTATACAAACTTTTACTGAACATAGATTCAACAATGTCACTTCCAATAGAAAAATGGGAAAATGATTTCTTGTTCAGTCCCAGTGTGGGATTCTGGGAACAAATCTGTCATAACACCTTCACAATGACTAAAAACTCAAACATACAACTTATACAATTTAAAGTAATCCATAGAAGCCACTTCACTCAACACAGAATGCATAAAATGGGATTCGCTGATTCTGATACATGTTCTTCATGCACACTAAACACACCGGATGGCTACTTCCACGCCATGTGGCTCTGTCCTCCGGTGCATCAGTTCTGGGAGGGAGTCATCAACAAAATGTCAAACTTATGGGGCTATAACCTCCCACTGTCCCCTTCTCTGTGTCTACTTGGTGATTTATCAGTAATCAGTCCCGAGCCTAACGATACCAGATCTATACTTATCGCTTTAGCCACCGCCAAAAAGACTATACTCATGAATTGGAAAACCAGACATAAACTTAACATAACACACTGGCTAAACATTCTGACGGACTACATTGCCATGGAAAAACTTTCAGCTTCTCTCCAAAACCAAATTCAACAGTTTGAAGCAACCTGGACCCCTACTCTCCTCTCAGCCTTAAATTTACCAACCGCTCTGCCTGTTAGCTGATGCCCCCAATCCATAAATCATTTACTTCTCCAACATTGCCAGTCATGATGCCCCCCCGTATTTGTTCAGTGTTCTATGTTGTTCCTTGTCTCTGTTTTGTGTTTTTTTTTTCTTCTTCTCCCTGTCAGCTCATTGATTACATGCCATTAGTTGACTGAGTCTACGCCTATTTCAATTACTCCCATCACTTTTGCATGTCTTTATTGAGGTGTCCTTTTCTTTTTATTCTTATCCCCAGGGTTGTTGTCTGGCTCTGCTGGGCCTGCCCGGCTCTTGCTTCCCTACCCCTCCTGGGATTGGGAGTATCGGTTGTCTTGCCTTTCAGCTCCGGAGCTGCTGTGGCTGTGCGCTCTCCTGGGTTCCTGGGGTGGTGGCGGCGGGTTTCTCCTGGGGTCCCCTGGATGGCGTGGGGGGTTTGGGGTGGGTCGGCCTCCTGTCGCTCCCCCGTCCCTCTCCGCCCCTGCCTCTCTCCTCCTCTCTCCTCCCCTGCCTTCCCACTCCTCCGCGCCCTCTCCCCCTCCTCTGGGGGGGCTGGGGGTCCTCTGTGGCCTGGGGGTGGGCTTGGGCCCGGTTGGCCTCTCTCCGCGGGGGCACTCGCTCATCCACGCACAGGTTCCTGTTTGGACCTGTGTGACGCCGCCGGGGATCAAATACGGCTGGCCGTGACCTTTTCTGGGGCCGGTACTGTCCCGGGGGGTAGTAGGGCAGACGGTCTGTGTGCCCTGCTTCCTCGGTGCTGTAGCCTTCGGGGTTGGGATGGGGGGCCGGCGGTCTGTGCATCCTTGGGGGTGGGGTGGTCGGGGCTGGGTGTTGGGTGGCAGGTAGGCCCTCGTGCCCCGTGCCCCCTGGCCCTGTTCGGGGTGCCCCGGGGGGTGTCGGCTGCTGCTTCCTCTGGGCATCTGGGTGTGCGTGCGGCCTGGCAGCTCTGATGGCTATCTGGGTGTTGCCTCCTTGGTGCTCTCATACCCTGGGATGGGGTGGGGCGCTGGACCAGTTTGCCCAGGTTTAGTCATGACAGCCGCTCTGGGCTTCGGTGTCAATAACACATGCATGATTGGGTTCAGGGCCTGCCAGCACCTGTCGAGTCCCATTGTTGAGAACTAGTGGGACCCGCAGAAATGTGCTAGGTCACTCTTCGAACTTTACACAGGACTCACATACTTCATGCACTCTATCACTCGTGGTCTCCGACGGTTTAACCTTCTCCCTTCCGTTTTTTTTCTCATAGGTTACTGGTTGGTGGGTATAAATCAGCACCTCACATTCATAGCATGTACCCTTCCCTACCCATCTTATCTCCCCCTATCTATCCCACATTTTCCCCTCATTTCACTGAAGTATAGCACTTCCCTCTCTGGCTTATGATAGGAAAAACCAATAAAGATTAGTTACCAGGAGGGCCGGTGATGGTCACACGCACTAAAATATTAACATACTTTTGTGCAATACTAAAATAAGCACAGATCCCATAAAAAGTTGTTACCTCCTTTTGTGGTATGTGGTATTCATCGATGAGAGTCAGTGCTGACAGGTGAAAAAAAAAACAATTAGAAGTATATGAAGTAAAAATAACCACACAAATAAACATAGCAACTATATGTGGCAAGATTGGGGTGAGGGATACTGAGATTTGAGAGAGTCTGTGTAACAACTGAATAAACAGGCTTGGACAGGACTCAAATGCACTACTCGAACATTCAGGCAATGTAAAAATACCCTAGTCTTTACTCAAAGGTTGGTACACAAGTGAGCAGATCAACAGGCAACCAAATCCAAAAAACATCAGGCAAAGGCAGGATCGAATAAACAGGCTCGCAGGCGCATTACGCACATATACACTAAGGGAAAAGACGGCAGGGCGCTTACCTGCGACAGAGGACTGTGTGCTCACGCCACACCAAGGAACAGTCTCGCAAAACAGAGTCGTCAGGTGAAACAACAGGGCTGCCAGTGCCACGCCAAACAAAACGCTGCCACGCCGAGCCACAGCCACCACGGGAGCGAGCGGGGAGCGGAAGAGAGAACGGCCGAGACCACACACATCTGGATATAAAGGTGCGCATAGCACAGCCCAGTGATCAAGGTGCCTAGGAGCCGGCACAGAGCTGCATAGTGGCAGGAAGGGAGATCACCTCCGGCTACATATACAAGAGCAGTTAAAGTCAAAATAAAAAGACAGTTACAAGATCCTGTTTCTTTCTGTTATGTCGTTTTCAAATTGAAACATTTTTGCTGATGACAAATAATCTGTTGGTTTACTAATGGTTTTATTTAATGCTCATCAATAACTATTGTAATTTACACTTTAGAAAATGGACCACTTCCTGTTAAATTATCTACTCTTTGACACTCTTGATAAAGCTGTAAAGATGAGTTGAAAAAACACAAAACAGCAGAGAAATTTCCAATCAATCAATAAAATAATTATTTATTTTTTGTCCATACTCCAGACATTCTTTGTACCGGTGCTGACATTACTACATTACCGTATTTATTAAACTGTATTCACTTGTATACAGTAAAGTTTTCATTCTGAATGTCACCCTGAATGTGTTTTTGTGGGTTAAATACTGCATTTTCCAGACCATAAGGCGCACCGGATTATAAGGTGCGCTCTCAATAAATATTAATATCGTGGCCTTTTTTCATATATAAGGCACACCGGATTATAAAACGTACTGGATTATAAGTGAAACAAAACGTTCACATAAGTCAACAACTAATAACTTCAATAACTCTCAACATTTTTCAGTTGGAACACACGAAATACAAAACAATACACTTACTTTCAGTTTTTTTCAGTTCATTCCTCGTCCACAAATCCATCAAATCCTTCATCATCAGTGTCTGAGTTAAACAGTTGGGCGACTTCGGCATCAAGCACGCCCAAATCTGTCTCGTCATTATCCGAGTCGGTCTCGTTGCTGTTACTGAGCTGTTCAGTGATGATTCCTGCCATCGTGATCCATCGGCAGATAGTGGAGTAACTCGCCCGGCGTTGCCTCCCTGTCGTTGTCCTCCTCTGTGTGTTCGCCTTCTGTCATCCAACATTCCCACGCAGCTCGCAGTTTAACTTTGAACGACCCGTTAACACCAATATCTAGCGGTTGGAGTTCTTTAGTTAATCCACCTGGAATGCTGGCAAACTCCGCTTCACTTTCATTTTGACAGTGTCGGTGAGATGGGCACGCATGGAGTCGCAGATCAATAGGGACGGAGAGTTGTGGCAAAAGCCGTTCAGTCTCTTGATCTCCTCCCGGAACGTCGCTGATTTTCATGTCAAGCGCTACCGCTGCTGCCTTGAGTTGAATAGAAACTGTAGAGATGCTTATACCTGCTGCTCTCTGTTGAATAACCCACTGTTCTTTGTTCCTGGGTAACTCTGTGTAAAAAAAAAAACACAAGCACAAAAGTAAAACAAAAAAACACAAGCAAATACAGCAACAGTTATTAAAAACAAGAGAGAAAAATAATCCTGAAAGTAAAATAAAAAGCACAACACATTCTCGAACAGAAAAAAACATTTTCATGTACTAATTAATTCATTGCAATCACTGATATTTTGTTTTTTTGTGTTATGATGCTGTCAGTGAATTTCAACACTTCATTATGTTATATAGCATCCACAAAGTGGTCACTAGACTTTACGTGGAAATGTTTGAGATGAAAAATCTACCAGGAAAGGGGAGAATTATCTCCACTGAGCTGCTGAAGGGGATTTAATGTGCCCACCAACAATCTGATAACATATGGTTTATTAATTAAATGAGTTTAGTGTCACGTCAGGATAATAGCTCTATGATATGGGAAGAGAAGGAGGAGAAGGAGGAGAAGAAGGAGGTCACAGAGGAGGAGAAAGTGTTGGTGATGGATGGGAGCAGACTGACATTCTTTGTAGAAACCATTGTTGGGGATACAGTTGTCAAGGAGACCCCGCAAGAGCTGTAAACACACACACACACACACACACACACACACACACACACACACACACACACAAGAGTTGAAACATTAGATTTCATTCACAGCTCTGTCAGCTGGAACCTGCTGACTAAAATACTACAATACTCTCCAGGCTCCATCGCTTCATCTCAATAATAATAATAATAATAATAATAATAATAATCATCATCATCATCAAGTGTCTTAACTTGGATTTAATAGTTTTTTACCTGTCGGGGGAGCTTGATGGGGGCGTAGTAGCAGAGTTTCAACACATCCTCCATCTCCTGAAGAGTGAAGGGGATCAGAGGGGTTGACCCCACCTGCTGAGATTTAGATATCTCCCTCAGATGACTGATGAACTCAGTCTCAGTGGGGTAAACCAGACCTGGGAGAGAAGGAGGAGGAGGAGGAGGAGGAGGAGGAGGAGGAGAAGAGAGGCATATCTATCATTCTGCTTCATTAAACAGTACTGATTAAACCATGTTAACCAACCATCCCACAGCTGCTATAAGAGAAGTGGTAACTTCCACTATAAGAGTAGTGGTCCACTAGCCCCAGTCTGCCATGCAAGGACTTGCACGGTGGTTAGCACTGTTGCCTCACAGCAAGATGGTCACAGGTTCAAATCCGGCTTGGAGCTCCTCTGTGTGGAGTGCATGTGATGTTCATGTTCTCCTTGTGTTTGCATGGGTTTTCTCTGGGCTCTCCGGCTTCCTCCCACAGTCCACTGATGCCCATCTATGTTGTTGCTGTCTCTATGTGCCCTGTGATGGACTGGTGAACCCCGCCTTCACCTAATGCCAGCTGGGATCGGCTCCAGCCCCCCCGCGACCCCTAACAGGATAAGTGGTTGAAGATGGATGGATGCTTGTCTCTCAGTGATGAGAGCGCGCACTACTGATTGATCGTGGGTGCGCACTGGGGACGGGACGGGAACACACAGAGGAGCAGAGGCGTGGAAAATGCGGAGAAACGAGACATTCAGAGACTAATTAATCAATCACTGTCATTGAGTGCGTCCTTGAAAAAAGACACATCCTGTGGTTGTATAACTTGAACGTCTTGCAAATGTTGAATGATTAGGCGGTGTGTGTACTGTGAATTAGTTAGCCTAAATTGTTAAGATGCAACACCTGCTAGCTAAACACAACATAGAGGTGCATTATATAGTAGTGCCTTTGCTTCACAAATTAATAAGTGTATTCTTACATGGTGTTCTTTGTGTGTAGCAGTGAGTGCATTGTTTTCCTCCTGCCACAGTTAACATTATGCAGCGGGTTTAAAGGGGAGTATGAAGGATTTATCAGTTGATAGTTGTGGATGCATTGGAGGGTAGATGATGAAATCTCAAGTTTGTCAATTTACTGGTATGGTTAAGGGTCCCAGACATAGAAGATAAGAAAGGCAGGTAGTGAACAATGCCCTGTAGAGACACTCCTAGTGAGTTATAGGTGATAATAAACACTTAGTTTGAATGTGTCTACATTTGGGGGAGAATCCTGCATACTATGCCTATAAAATGGTGTTCAGTGTATGCATATACTGTATGGATGTACTTTATTATTCTACTTGCATTGTTACCTGAACCATGTTGTATTTCTTTGGCAGAACCACATATATATACCACCAAGCCCATGTTCTGTAATACTGCTCAACCCAATTAAACCCGGTAAAGGAGAACCTGCTTCCATGTTTTAATAGATACACCAAGGGCGAAGTCCGAAGCCAGAACCAGTCAGACAGTACACGTTAATACAGTCCTTTGTTCTAGCCTTCAATGACATTGGCTAGCCCTCAGTAACAATGATGTTAAGGTGCTGCTGGTCAAGAGGATGTATTGTCTTTAGTTTGTCCTGAGGGTGGCGTTAGAGGAAAGGTCATGTGGTCAAAGGGTTCATCTACAACTCAGGACATCAGAACAGTATGAACATTTTCATATGGACTGTTCTCAAACACACAATAAACCACCAGCTGGCTCATTGTGCTGTGATACACTTGACTGATAATAATAATAATATACAATAAACACTATAATAATAAACAATAATAAACACTAACCAGTTACCAGTCATTGGTAATTAACCAGTCCAACCAGTCTGTTTGAGTGTTTTTGTGTGTTTACCAGTTGTAGGCCTACATACTGTATACATACACACACACACATATCTGCACACATATGTCCATATAATATATATCTAGTATAAGCATGCACCTTCACATACAGCATACACATGCACAGAAAGTATCCTCATAACCCAACACCTCCCTCATCCCTGTATCTCTTGAGAATTGTGTCTTTGTACATCATTTTGAACTGTTTCATGTTTGGACACTGCTTCAACTTCATGGTGAACATGTCCATAGCCTCACCCCACTAACTGAAACACAAAAACTTTTTCTGTTTGTACGAATTAAGATTAAATTAAAGTTCATTTTCCCCCTTAAATTATAGCTCCCCTCATGAATGCTGAATCATTTCTGTATATTGATTGGTAATGGATTATTTTTAGTTCTGAACATTATTTGAGCTGTTTGATAATCCACGATGTCTGTAATTTTTAGTAATTTGTAGAGATAATGAGTTTGTGTGTTCCTGATAGCCAACGTTGTGAATGACCCGTAATGCTCTTTTTTGAATGGTGATCAGTGGCCGTAGTGACGTTTTATAGTTATTGCCCCAAACCTCAGCACAGTACTGAAAATATGGTGAGACTAGGGAACAGTCAAGAGCGTGGAGTGATTTCTGATTCAAAACGCTTTCCTGCTTTGTTTATTTTTGCAATGCTTCTTGAGACTTTAGCTTGTACATATTTGACATGTGATTTCCACTTGATTCTGTCATCAGTGGTTACCCCCATTTAATTTTGTGAACTCTTTCTATTTCAACTCCATGTATTGTTAGTACCTGTGTATTCAGTGTACAATTACCAAATAGCATTGCAAATGTTAGTGACCTTACATATATCATTAATATACAAAATGAAGAACTTAGGGCTCAACACTGACACAAGCAATGTCCAAACGTGAAGAATCACAGTCACCCACTTCCACAAACTGCTATCTCCCATGTAAATAACTTTTCACCCAATCCAGTACTACTCCCCAGATACCAAACCTTTCCAGTTTCTTGATTAATATGCCATGGTTGATGGTTAAAAAAAATAAATACTCCAATAGCATATTGCCTACGATCAATTGCATTTATGATTTCTTCTACTGCCTCTATTTCTGCCAATGATGTTGATCTATTTGACCTGAACCCATATTGATTCTCTGCAAGAACTTTGTGTTTTTCTAGAAATGTGTCCAATCTATTATTGCAGAGTTATTTCCAGTATTTTTGCGAACTGTGGGAGCAGCGAGGTGGGTCTATAGTTTGGGAAAACATGCTTGTTTCCAGCCTTGAACAGAGGTATGACTTTCGCTATTTTTATTTTATTTGGAAATGAACCTGTTTGAAATGATAAATTACAGATGTATGTTAATGGCTTTGCAATGCCCTCAATGACCTTTTTTTTAAATCAGTGAGAAGTTGATAACATTTAAGTCAGTCGACTGTTTGTTCTTACATTTTTTACAGTATTCAAAATTTCATTTTCATCTACTGCTTGAAGAAACAATGAGCAAGGATTTCTCTCTAATAACTGTTCATCATTTGTCCCTGAATCAATTTTCCTTGCAAGGTCAGGTCCAACACTTACAAATAATTCATTAAAGCTATTAGCCACATCTTTCATGTTATAAATTTCAATATCCTTTTCAATGAAATACTTAGGCAGACTATTGTCTTTAGATCCATTCCTTATTATATTGTTTAGTATTTATATCCTCTTGTAGTAATCTTTCTTACTTGCTCTTATAATATTGGTTACCTTGTTCTTATACTTTTTATATTCACATTCTACCTGTTTAGTTCTCTCTCTTATGAAATCTCTGTAAAGTGTATTTTTCTTTTTGTAGGCATTTTGTAGACCTTTTGTAATCCATGGACAATTCAAATATGCTATTTTTCTGTTTTCTTTCTTAACTAGACAATGCTTATCATATAATGAGGAAAATATTCTCAGAAACTCGTTATATGCCAGGTCAACATCTTTTTCTCTATATATTATATCCCATTTTTACTCCAATAATTCATTTTTAGCGTGTTAATGGATTCTTCTGTTCTTACTCGTACTACACGTATACTATTTGCTTGTTTGACTTTTTCCTGTGTCTGATATCATAAACTGTAAACACTGGCAAGTGGTCGCTTATATCATTGATTAACAGTTCGTTTATTGTATTATTATCAATATCATTGGTGAAAATATTATCAATGACAGATGTAATTCTGCTGGGTCCAGTGATTCTTGGAAATAGGCTCATGCTGTACATTGTATTAATAAATTCATCTTCAGTATTGTGTTTATTTGGATTTAATATGTCAACATTGAAATCCCCATACACAAAAATAGTTTTATTACCTATTTTTGAAAATGCATTTTCCATCCACCCACTGAATGTATCTGTGCTTGACCCTGGTGCTCTATAAATACAGCTAACAATAACAATTTTGTTTTTGGCGGCAGCAGCTCCTTCCTTCTTGATTTCTTTTATGATGTGGAGGACCCCCCTTCTTCTCCCCCCCCCACCAACACCCACTATTTTCTGGTGGGGTGCCACTTTTCCTCCTCTTCACCCCCCCCGTTCCCCCTGACCAAACCCCCCACCCCCCCCCTCCCCTCGGCCCTTTTCCGGGCCCCCCCCCCCCCCCTACCTCCCCCCCTTTTCATTTTTTTTTTCTTTTTTGACAACAAAATTTTAAAATTGATTTTCCCCCCTTTGGGACTATTAAAGGAATATCTTTCTTTCTTTCTTTCTTTCTTTCTCCATGCAGAGTTCGAATTGTTAAACATTCAAGTAGATTATCAATCACAGTTGTCATTCCCTCCAAAACCCTGAAGTCCAAAGACTTATCAATATACAAAGCAACTCCTCCACCACCCTTATTGTGTCTACCTGAGTTCATAGCCACCTAATTCAAAGTCCATACCTTTTTCAGTGTCAATCCATGTTTCAGTTATTGCTATTATATTAAATGGCTTAAAAATGTATGTAAATAATTCTTAATGTTATTGAAATTTGCATATACGCTTCTATTACTGAAATGAATGAGTGATAATCTGCCCTCAGATTTAATGCTCTGGTTGTATTGATCATCTGTGTAGTAGCAACAATTATTTTTTTTGGTGGAGAAAAAAATTGTGTCCGGATCTATATCCTGTTCCAAATCCATCATGCTGTGATCAGTGTGTTCAGATTCTACCAGCTCCAGTTGTTGATGTTCACTTTTCCTCTGTATTATACACCTATAGTCCCCGGATGTAGAGTGTTCATCATGGTGTGTTCTGGTTGTTACCTCAAAGTCCAGTGCAGTCCACACAGATATCAGTGAAAATATCAGTTTAATCTCTGTGCATTCAGCACAAAAACAGCACTGTCATTTGTTTTTAGCCTAGCTTAGCACAAAGACTGGAAGCAGAGGGAAACTGGTGTCGTCTCAGTGGTCGTTGAGCAGACTAACCTGGATCAAATATTCCAAAATGTAAGACTACTTATTTGATTGTGCTGCTAGTCAATTACGGTGGCCTTTTTGGGTCCGTCTAAAATAACAATGGCTAATGCAGTCCATTACATTTTTTTAATCACCAATTTCACAATTTGTTCGACTGTATATGTGACAAAAAAACATTGTAATTTGTGTTTCTTAATCTCAATCAGCTATCCAGTCTTGAGGTGGAAATGATTTGCCAAATTGTCGTGTCAGCTGAATATTCTTGAAACTCACAGCTGTCAAACTGAGTCCACTGACTGAAGACCATGTGACACAGTTAAAAGCTCTGGAAGCACAAGACTGTGGTAAAGTTTCATAAATTCATCTATCAGTGTCGAATCAAAGTGAGTCGTCAGTAGCCTATAGCATATGGCGACGTTTTTAGAAGGAGAGTGAAGCAGAGGAAGACAAACTTCACTGCAACCACCTCAGCTAATTTCTTCCTGTTCTTCCTGTTAGTTTTTGAATAAACTTCACAAATACTGAAGGTTCAACAGTAGAGATGAGGCTCAAATCAGCTTTGTGAACCAGCATAAAAATATTACATTTCAGACACACGTGTATCCTGGTTATGACTCTCCAAGTGTCCTCTGATAACATCACATCTCAAACATGATCACAACATCCCATTCTGTAGGTTATATAAACACACTGACTGAAGAACAGTCTGGCACTGAAAAAAGACATATTCATTTTCATTATAGCATTTTATAATCACCTGTTCAGAAGTAACTCTGGCCCTGTCCGAGTCCTCTGTGGAGTGACACTGCAGGCTGTTGTCCTCCTCCTTCTCCTCTTTCACCTAAATCAAATATCAGCTGGTCATCTGCACTGAAAGTGATAGTTTAGGTGTTTTGAAGCGAGGTTGTATAAAGTACTTATCCATATGTATTACTGAACAGTAGATGACAGTGTGTGTGGAGAAAGACAGTAGTACCAACACAGGAGTAAAACAATATTGGGCTGTGGATGGGTCCAGCAGCAAAACATATTATTGCCACCGAAAAGAAAGACTCACCTAAAAAAAAAAAAAAAAAATTTTCGATATTCACTCTCATCCGAACTTGTCACAGGCTTTATCACACTGACACACTTTCACTTCACACACAAGCAGATCATTTCCTCTGAAGAAAATTGCCTCTCCGATTTGTTGAATCCACCTATTAAATAGCAATGCACCAATGTGCAGGTGCACCTTACTTTTAAAGGGAATAGGGGATGAGACTGTCATTGGTTTAATTACTGTTAGGCCCCAAACACTCCTATGATTAATTAAAAGACTAAATACAATCTGTTTGCTCCTTGTGCCTTTGTCAGGGGAATTGGGAGAAGGATGCAATTGTGGACCAGTGGAATCTTCAAGTTAATCCTGAAGGATAACCACAAAAATCGATTTAAAGGGAGAGGGGAAACACCAAATTTAAACAGGCCTAAAAGGGAGGCTCCCTACACTCAGTATATCATGGCAAGACTAAAACACCACAGCCAAGCAGCTGACTCGAATAAAAGGGAAACAAAGGAACCAGAGAAAGCAGGTCACACTTTGTTGACTCTAAATGTCCTGTAGGTGTGCATGTGAGCATGAATAGTTGTTTTTCTCTATGTGCCTTGTGATGGACTGGCGACTTGTCCAGGCTGAACCCTGCCCTCACCCAATGCCAGCTGGAATTAGCTCTAGCCCCCCTAACGGGATAAGCGGTTGAAGATGGATGGATGGATGATTAGGCAATGATTCTTACCGTTTTTCTGTTTGAATAACCTGAGTATGGAATCAGAGGAAGTGCTGAATAAGTCTTTACCGATCCTCTGTAAACCCACCCCCATCACGCTGGGTGCTATTAAAGGCCCTAAAACACTGCAATCCAAATACATTTGTCTCAGTTTGGGACTAAAAATATCCTTTTCTGGGTTTTTTTCGTGGTTCAGGAAGCGGCTGTCAGACAGTCAGCTGGGTGATGCAACTGCACAGGAACGCCAGCCGAGAAACCACAGGAATACTTAACATTCCTGCTTGGAGTAGGTCAACACACACACACACACACACACACACACACACACACACACACACACACACACACACACACGTCCTTGTTCTAAAACTTTAAATCGGAGCTTTGCTTCAATTTTGTGAAAGGTTTTGCTGGTTGGATTCAGTTGAAACATGATCTGAAATGGCAGTTTTTACATTTAAATTATGATTTTAGGATCTAAAACTTTGGTTGGCATTATAACTTTTATTTACTTATTTTAGTTACCTTAAGCTGAGATTGTCTGAACTTTATGCAACTAGGATAATGAAAAAATAGGGATTGGCTAAAATTGTGTAAAAATTACCAAAAATATTTTCTTGTGTGTTCTTTTTGCAGTGTTATAGGCTTCGCATGCGTAGTTCTTTCGACAAGTTAAGCATATCCATATTTGTACTGCAATACAGTAGGTTATTGAATATTGTTTATTGCATATTAATACTAAGACATTTTTTTAAATATTTGTTTGCTTGCATGCAAGAATGGGTAATTTTTTTAAGAAATCAAATTGCAACATATGTCATCATTTATGAAAAACAAAAAAACAAGATAATTTTGATGATTATCAACATTATTGAAACATTAAATAATACAAAATTACAAATAAATATTTGATTCTGCTCAAAAGACATATTGGTAAAATCCACTCACTTCAAAGTCAAGGCTCATGATGATGTGATGAACTTTCAACATAACTTTGTGAAGATCTGTTTACAGATTAAATTAATATTGGAAACACTGGAAGTTGTAATCTGTCACTGAATGATCTCTCCCCAGCTGTCTCTCCAAAAAGAAGACCGACAACAGGGAGTTCAATCAGAAGTTACTTTAATTCCAACCAATCAGATGTCAAAACAGCAGATCAGATCAGCAGAAACTCTCCAACACCATCACTTATGATTTAAAACAGTAAAACCTGATCTTATGTCATTCACAACAGAGCACTCCAATGATGGCGTATGTTTGTAGGCCAAACAGGAAGTCCGCCCTGGTTCCCTCCACAAAAATCAATGGGTTTTTTCCACTGGGATTTGGATTATTGCAGAAAATATATTCTGTGGCAAACACTTTTCTGATTTTTGATGTGTGAATGCAATTGCCAGAGATAAAAAGCTAATGACTATAAACCAACTACACCACGGTCACGAGTGCAAATAAACACAACAAGCCTGTAAAGGCAGACGAGTCGATGTGATGACATTTAGTAGTCTCATTTAGCTACTTGTTAGCAGCCGCCTTTTTTAAGACATAGTAAGGCTTTAAAATTCATGAGTAGGGCATTTACTGATACATTTTTTTGTGTGTATTGATAGTGATATTGGTGGAATGGGGAGACAGAGGGGATGATACACAGCAAAGGGCTCTGGGAAGGATTCGAACACAGGGCCGCTGCAGCAAAGAAACTTTGGCACATGGGGCGCCTGCTCTACCAGCTGAGCTAAACAGCGCCCCATTTACTGAGACATTTTATGTTGTAGAAGTAAACGTTAAAATCTCTTCAGCTTGTGTTGACTACAGACCTTATTTCAGGCATGTAACCTGTTCAAAAAAACCCACTGACTTCCAGGTGAGGGAACTGCAAATGCTAAAATGCTAGTTCATTTCTGGATTTTAGGACTCATTCCTGTAACACTCTATTCACTGTGAAATTCAGTAATTAGTATAAGTTTGTAGTTGTAGTAACACATGATAGTTACCTTCAAAGCACAAAATACCATCTGCGTCCACAACTGACAAGAACTCACAAACTGGAAATCCCTTATTGTGAATTGTGAACAGTTTTTCTTACTGGCCACTCAAGAAGGTCCTGATCGCTCTGGTCTCGTCCCAAAAACATAACTTCCTTTACAGAGCAGATTTTTAGAAATCCTTGTTTATCATCTTATTCAGACAAAGATAAATACCTCATGTTAGGTATTCATTTCATCGCTGACTGAGCCAGGCTAGGAGTATGCCCCCCGCTTCCAGTTTTTGTGGTAAACTAGGATAGCAACGGCATACTGCTATGCAGATGAAACTGTCACACTGCTATCAATATTTCATTTGATATTGCCATATTCTACATTTTTTCTGTTAACATTGTATTGAACAGTATCGTCTGTATGCTACATATTTAGCTAATCACATCAAACAATATTGCTAGCTAAAATACTGCCTTTTTTTCTAAACAGTTACTGTTTTGCTATAACAGTCTCACAGCAGTTTGTGAAATAGTCATAAAATTTAGTAATTTAGTCTATTGGATTCAATTCACACACACACACACATTCATTCACACACACACACACACACACACACACACACACACACACACACACACACACACACACACACACACACACACATATATATATATATATTGCATTTCCCATGACTGTTAGGCAATACGTGAGTGACGCACATGTCAATTTCTGCTCCAGTCTTTCAAAATACAGCTACTGATTTAGCTTTAGGAATAGATCAACTTGGTTAGGCTTAAGCAGCTAACAAGATTGTGGTTTGGCATAAAAATATCTCTGGAAGTGGTGTAAGTACAGAACTTACGTGACAAAATTATTTAGATAACAAGAAAAGGTGACGGTTTGGGTTAAAATGACTCCTGTAACTTAAGTATGGAAGTTACCCTACATGACAAATAAATCAATGTTGACTTCTGGTGCCACATGGGACACAAACACCGGCCACCCATCCACCCGACCTCCATCTACGTGGCTTTTGCCGCACTCATAATTACATGGATTATATACAAATTGATTTCGTGCTTACCATCTCAAATTGTGAAATGTGAAATTTGTAAATACGAATCAATACATTAAACTTCATGACTATTTCACAAACTGCTGTGCAAATGGGTTTTTTGCCAATACCAATCAATTTAAAAAGTAACTGACGAATAAAAAAGCGCACAAGAATATTAGCTGATGTTATGCTAGCTACTTGTTTTGACTAATTTCATGTCATGGAACAAAAGTAAAGCTCATAATCTTCCATCTAGCCCAGATATTCATTTCTGGATACCTTATTTTTAGAGATTTGGGCACACTGCAAAATACTTTATAGCCAGAAAACTTTGCGTGCCTGACAGTACTCTCCACTATAAAAGCAAACCTTAGCAAAAATACAAAACTTTACACACAATATAGCATTTAGCAGCAGCAGAGATCCATGTTCATGACAGAGGTTAAATGCAAAATGGATCTGCAGTTTGACTGAAATTACACGTCAAACAGAAAGAAAGAAAAATTACATACTAATGGTATGCAAAATCGATACTTTCTATTCGTACCATTAGTACTTCAAACACACAACCAAACTTCAATGATGGATATTGAAAACAAAAAAAAAAACAAGGACCAAAATTTACTGTAGTAAAAACAATTTAAAGAATCCAGCAGACAGGGCCTACTACTAATTAATTATGTGCATTTACAGCCTTCTGCTTGTCCAGTTCTCTGAGGTTTAAGTCAAACAATTAGATTATTTCTGTCTGAAATAAAAGTGAAACACAAATCTGCACAGATTCAAACTTGACATGTTAGAAATTAATTATACTTCCATTCATATTTAGTTAAGTCCTCAAACATATATTTGCAGCTTCCCCCTTCAATATACAGTATAATCTATCATGATATGAAGCAGACCTTAAAGGTTTTCATGACCCTCTCTGGTCCTTTAAACTGTTACTATCAATATTTTCATGAACCCCACAGTTTAACTGTTATGTTATGTTAATTTGAATTTATACTTATTGTATGTATGCTATTTTCAAAAGCATGACGAAAGCTCCCAATACATTATACAGTACTTCATTTAAGTGACCCAACAATATCCCAAAATTTGATAAACTGTTAAACTCTACGATTTTAGAAATGTTGCTGTGTAATTCCTACTCCTACTGTACGAGTCGTTCATTTGCGATGTAAAGCCAAAGCTCATGATTTATGCGCTCACATTGTACGGTCTGACTGTCAGCCAAGACCTGAGTGCTCACATTGCCTGTGTAAAATAGAGAAATCGTCCGTTGGTAAAGGTTTGTTTGAAAGCTCTGAGGCAGGTTACGTTTGTTTGCTAGCAGCAGTCTGTACAAGTCACAATGCAAACAAGACAGAAATTTCTATTTTGCAGAAAAAGGGAACGCAAGCTAGCTATGTTTTATTGTATCTATTGTACATTGTTATCTGGAGTTTTACTATATCCATTGTACAACATATAACTTTATAGCATTATAACATTAACTTGATAGCTATGCACTGATTACTGTAAGAAAAGCAGAAAAAAGGTACTGGAGTTGGGAAGTCAAAGATCGACCAAAATTTGGGACATGTCAGAAATTCATTCGACAGTCCGACGACCAGGGGCGGACCCCCTGTACGCTGCACGACAGAAAACGTCCAACAAAGCTGTAATTTGGTCCGACTCTAAAATGGGTGGTGGGGCTCAAAATTCAGGCCAGAAACTGAGTTGTGAAAACTGTGTAGTGTATGCCCAGCTTTAGGTACATTGTGCAGGACAAAATACTGTATATCCTGAGAAATAAATAAAATCTAATTATTGACCTTGAAAATAAATTCAAGAGTTCAGCAGATGGAGTTTGTTTATTTGTCATAGAAAAGCCAATGTTCATGATGTAGATGTTCAAACTTTGCCTGCTGATGAAGACAGTGTGATACAATCAAAAGTCCCCAAGATAGTAAGTGGACCTTGAGTTGTGGCTGTTTTTCTCAAACTGCTCTATCCAAAGTCAAAAGCGACATTTGAGCCAACAGGGGACAGAAAAACAGTAGTCAGACAAACTTTGAATATCTACAGTACCATGATAATCTGCTGATGAAGAAAGTATGATGTAATATCTAATATGTTTACTTCTCATTTTATTTGGCCGCCTCATTTACTCATTTGTTTCCTAAACTGTCAGGTCTGGTACTCCGTCTTGTAAGCTGCTGTTTGTATCTGAAAACAGAACATCTGGTTCCAGTCACTGTCAGAATATTAAGTGCTTGTAAATCAACTAAATGTTTCTTTAAGTACTTTAAACACTTTTGTGTAAGTGTAACATTTGTTTAAGTACTTGAAATGCCTGTAGGCTCAACTGAACAAGTCCTTGAGTACTTAAACGTCAGCTAAATGGCGTAAGTATTTTAAACATCAGTATATCAGTTAAGATGCAGTATTTTATATACTACATGTCAAATAAACACAAAAGACTTTAAGCTCTATTTGTTCTGTGTTATTTATCTGTTACTTATTTCTGTTATTTATAGAAAACAAGCAAACCACGGGTAATATTAGATTTACTGTTTTTTTTGTCTTGACTGACCTTGTAATTTTGTTTTCAAGCAGTGTTAAAACACCATTTTGTGTTGAATTGTGTGAGTGTGTCAGTGCTGACAGGGTGTGTCCAGGCTTAGTCCGCACTTTCAGCAGCAGTAATGAGGATGATGCCATGTCCGTCCATCTTCTGACGTGTGAAAAGACTGACAGAAGATCAGCTGAGGGAGGAGAACAGGACAGTGGGCAAAGGAGGAGAGGAAGAAGAGGAGTTAATTAAACTAATGGAAATTAAGCATTGTTGTGTTACTGATAATGTTTGTAGGTGGGTCAGCATTGTAGCATGTGACTTGTATACACACTGTATATCAAAGAAGGCCTGTTAGGCTTATTTTCAAGTGCATACTTGTATTTTGGGTTTCTACTAGAACATGTTTACATGCTTTAATGCTCACTTCACACTTCTTTTTATTTTCTCATGCCGGCTGTGTTGCAGCGCCTCTGTCTGAAACACTGTTTGAGTGAACTCTGCTCTAGCTTTGTTTGAGGCTATGTAAAATAGCGGTTATGCAAATGTTTTACTTTACTTTGTGACAACACCACATCACCATATATACAGTATATACTGTACATAAAAAAAACACGCATAATAGTCATATTTATTAAGAATCTACAGCCATCTAGCAGCTCTTTGCGGCTGTGCTTAACTGACAACGTTCCTCTGTCTGACATTATTCGTGTCTACAGGAAGTCTACCATAATGTCATCTCACCTCATCACAGCCTGAGCATCGTGGCCAGACCGTCTGACAGTAGTGTCGTCCACAGAACAGCTTCTGATTGGACCAGAAGTAGACCAGGTCCACCAATCCATGGCCACACTCTGAACACACGAAGCAGGTGGGATGCCACAGGGCTCTATGATAACCAGCACGCTCGGCGTAAACAGCTGGACTCTCCTTGGCAACCTCACCTTGGCAACCAGTGCACCGCTAGAAGACAGAATATAAAAGTGAGAGAAGGCTGTGAACCAAACTACTGCAATAGACTGATGAGTCTATTGATGAGTGTGATTGAAATGAGTGGGGTCAGAAAAATTACAGTGACACATTCTGCAACAACATTTACTCAAGTACTGTGCATAATTTTCAGGTACTGTATTTGTACTGCACTTAAGTAAGTAAACTATTTCCATTTTATGCAACTTTATACTTTGTACTCCACTAAATCTCATAAAGAAAGCGTGTACTTTTCACTACACTGAATACATTTAAGGGTTATAGTTATAGTTACTTCTCAAATTAAGATTTAACTTAAAGGTTCAGTGTGTCAGATTTATTGGCATCTGGAGATGTGGTTGCAGATTGCAACCAACTGTATACCCCTCCGCTCATCCCTACCTCTCCAAGCATATTAGAGAAGCTACGGTGGCCTACAGCTAACGTATAAATGCAAAAGGCACCCCATAGTGTTTGGTTTGTCCACTGTGGGCTACTGTCGAAACATAGTGGTACAACATGGCTAACTCCATGAAAACGACCTGCTGTAGATATGAAGGACTCATTCTAAGCTTAAGAAAACACAGCAATTCTTAGTATGGTCCTTTAAAAATACAGTATGTAATCAGTTTCTAAAATATGATCTATTCTTACTGATTAAACTACTGAAAGCCCATGAAGAAGTTAAAACTACAACATACAAGTACCATTTTAATATTTAATATAACATACAACAGGAGCCTGCAAATATTTACTGAAGCTTTGTCAGAGCAATAGTGTTTGTCTTGAGGCAGCAACCATCATCACAGGGATTTAAACTGAAGCCATGCTTGTTTACTTACATATCCAGTCTTTGTGCTGTCATCAGTTCCATTAGTGGAGCCAGTACCGGAGGCAGTGCTGCTGTTGGCTGAGCCACGGTCTGGGTGCCCCAGGGCATCCTTCTTGTCGCTGTTGCTGCGGTCCTTTTCTTCCTTTGCTGTCCTCTGAGTGGCTGCTTCCTTCAGAGCTCCGCCCTCACCAGGTAAGGCCACCTCCCCGACTCCCAGCACCTCCTGTTTGTAGCTCTTCACGAACAGCAGCATGGAGGAAATCTGTGTGAGAGATCACAATCAACATGTAATAAGACTTTTCAATTATGTGCAAGTTGTAGCTTTAGTAAAAAGTAGTGAGAGCACTGTACCTCCTCCTCACTGGCCAGGCTCTGACACTTCATGGGGTCCTGATCGTAGGCAGGGAGCTGCCTGAATAGCTGCCTGCGTCGCTCCAATGCTCCATCTGTCCCTGAGACTGGACGTTGACTCTTTGGGATGAGCTCCATGTACTGCATGGCCTGAGAGGGATCAGGGCATTTCACCTCTGGTTATTTTTACAGCATGTTGACATGGGAACTATGTCACTGAACTCACCCCGACAAGTTCACTCATTCCCATTCATCAGGCTGCAGATTCACCACGACAGGGAGCTTGTTGGTCATCGTGTGATCAGTTCTACACCTGCCAACCTGCAATATTTTACAAGCCTCTATCGCACCCGTTTCAACTCACAAATTTAATGACCTTTTAACCTGGTGATATTTTTACTACCATTTATAATATTAAGGTCTCCAGAATCTTTAATGGTGTAAATGAGAAATATAAGTCACTGGGACAAATCAGAAAGATTAAAGATAGGGTTGGTAGTGCTGTTCAGGTACATTTTTGTTATATTTGTTGAAACTTTCATTACATCCCGACAGCACCAACAACACAACACCAATAAATCAAAAGCTCTGACAACAAAAAGAAAAAACTCAGTATCTGTGGCTGCCACAGGGCTGTAATAAACCCGTCTGATCATTTCATTTGGCCCAAGTGTAATGACTGGACGGGCTACCAACCTGCCTGCCTGCACTCACTCTGCCTGTGCATTCAATAGCCATTAGTGATAAGCCCGTCAGGGTTTTTTATAACCCACACCCACTCGGCCCGTTTTGAGAGCCCATAATTAACAAAATTGTCAAGACTGAGGTCTGAGACAAGGAAATAGAGACAAGCAGGTTTGAGTGCCGCGGTGCGATGATGCCCATGCTTGCATCGTTCCTCTCACTAACATTATTAACAGCAGTTTTGTAGACTGTTGCCTAAAGGTCTAATTTATAGATGGTGCTGTTTAGTTTCTCAAATATAACTTTTGTAAAGCCTCTCTCATGTCCATAGTTGACAACAGATACCTAAACTAGAGAAGCTACACCAGATGTAGTCAGGAGGGATGGTGATCTGGGGCTGGATAGATGTCACTTGGTGTCCAGGTGTGTTTGTTTAGGCTGAAGGTTTGTTTGTTCTGTTTTTGAGGATGTTGAAGATGTGACAGAAGCTCATCCTGGGGATCTTTGCCTAAAGAGGGCAGGTGCACAACCCACCAATGGCCATTTGAATTGGCGTTATGTGACTCGAGCTACTCCCCCTTAAAAGTGAGAAAAATACACATTTGAGTTTCTACAAACACTTGTCATGGAACTGGATGGCGCCCACCTCTCAGCAAAGGCTCAAGAGCTCAAAGCAAAGTGTTTGAAGGAACTATTTAGACATGACATTGCAAGTGGACTTCGGAGCATCATAGAGCTTTTTGGCACAGAGCAAACCTGGGAACAGGGGTTTTATCCCAAACCATCTAGCTGAAGAAATATTTTTGGATCCGCATGCTGAAGTGTTAGAACTGTGAATGGAATGGTCTTAGTTTCAAATGTTTGGTGTCTGAATATGTTTTAACAGACTTTCTACGTGTTTACAAATGGGAGAAAGAATGAGCAACACAGTGAGTTACTGTGAGAGAGGTTGCATTGTATGTCCATTAGAGAAGGTGAGGGCAACAGTTTGAAATGAGGAGGGAAAGAGATATGGGCACGAATGAGAAGGCAGGGAGAGATGTACATGGTGTTGAGTTATTTTGAAGTTACATCAATAACATTAGTGACGTGTTTACGTGCATTACGTTGTTAACATGTACTGGTGAGCAAAACCAAATGAGTGACACACAGTGAGAGACAGAAGGCTTCAAAATTAATTGAGATTTCTTTGTTAATTTTTGGTATAAAGTAAAATAACTGCTGTCTAATAAATGTGTATTTTCAAATTGAATTCAGAAGAAAGATATTGACAAATGTTTTCTCAGATTACAGTTACAGGAGTTATTGTGTTAACCGTGTGGCATTTAAAGTCAGACAAGCTTCTGAGGTTTTAAACCTTTGTTTCAGCAGAGTTGAAAGGTAAGACTGGTGATTTTCTGTATCTCTTATTATGTACTGAAAAGACCAAATGCAACAATGAATATAATGTATTAACAAGTATTGTACTGAGTCTTCAAAGCCTAATATGTCGTATTTCTTTGTGCCCCATAGTTGTTGGTTTGGTCTTTTGATAGGATTTATGAAGAATATAGAAAATCACCAGCCATAAGAAGATAGAAAATGTGGATTATCATTCTTTATATAGTATACTGTATGTTTCTATACTTTTGCTTACCAAAAATCGTGGTGTTCCAGTACAAAAGGTGCTATCTTCTAAGTTGTGTTACAGATTGAGATGTAAAAACGTGGAAATAGAAGCTGAAATACTGATCTCTTGTCTCAACCCAAATGCTTTCAGTGTACTGGAAAAATAAAGGAATTGGCCTCGTTGTTCCAGTAGTTTTGGAGAGGACTCTACGTCTCCATGATTTTAAACTAACCTGTTTGGTTATGGTGTTATATTATGTTTTACTGGTGTTTTATTAGTTATATTAACTACACTGTGTGAAAACTGTTGACATAATGAGGTTTAGTAAGTCCATGTAAAATCAGTTAAGTGAAACAAAGCACAATTAAGAAAGAGATTAATTAAGTTGAAGTTGGAACTACGAAGTATAGTTTAGTTGGTCTTAATAAATACATTTGAGTAATGAAGGTCGAACTGTTTTAAGTTACATTTACTTTATGAAGTTAAGTCAGCACAGGTAATCAACACAGTTAAGTAGGGCCAAAGAAAGTTAGCTAAACACTAACCTATTAATAAAATCAAGTTGACCAGATCATGTTTAAACTGACAAATACAGTCATGTTGGTTGCACATAAATCAGTTAATGCCATCTTACCAAGAATGATAAATTACTGTATATCTAACCCAACCTTGTTTGGTGGAAACTCTTGACATAAGGGGATAAAGTAAATCCAAGAAAGTAGTTTATTGAGTGTATATTTAGGGCCTTTTAGAGCTAGTGCTGCTTGTTAGCAACACTGAGCTGGGTATTTGGTTGGGTCATATTTACTCTAGTGAACTCTTGCTAGTTTCTCACATTTACCAACCCGAACCTTCAGGGTAAATTTGGCACTTTGCTGGCATTTCTCACGACTGAAATTTGAGCTTGTTGAACACACCTTCAAAAGTAAATAAGTCAGAAAAGACTGGTTTCACATTGCAGCGTGGCTGTGTGTATACCTGTCGCTAACATGGCTGGATGACACACTTCAGCAATGTTCAGCAGTCTGTGTTGCTGCGCCAGAGGAAGATAGAGACACTCTGCTGCAGCTTTCATTTCATAGCAAACAACATGCTGAAGATTTTTTGAGACAGATATGGAGAGCAGTTGGATTTGTTGGAGAGTTGCTGGATCTGGCTCTGTCTCTACAAGTTTAACCATAGTCACGTCTCCCACCACGTTGCAGTGCTCGATAATCACTGTCATCCGTATGTAATTATAGGTTGTGAAACCTGAAACATACTTGTTTTTAATGGAAACCAGACGGTCTAGACTGTTTGACACACAGAAAGGGCTGCAGAAATTAAGCTAAACTAAAACAAAACAATGAGCAGTGAGCGGTAAATCCCAATGGTAAACATTTAGGATGGGAGCTAAGTTTTTCATGTTGACATTATCTGTCTAAAAAAAAGTTTACACTGTTAAATTTAGCATGGATGGCTGTGATGGTACAAAGATCTGCCTGCACTCCATGGTTGATATATGATATGTTTTTTCAAATGCTTTGTTACACCTGTGTTGTCAGGGGCGGACTGGGAATGAAACTCAGCTCAGGACTTGGAAACGGAGAGGCCTTTAATGTGAGTGCCACGAGGGAGTGAGGAGAAAGTATTTAAATTTATCTAAAATAAAGGTATACTTAAATATTTACTGGTGTTTAGGAGCGTGTTTAGTGATTGCTTATAGCTACAACATCTCTGAAACTGCTCTTTTCAGTTTGAAAGAAACAAAAACACTTCGTCCAAGCCCCTTTGGTCCTTATACCAAACCTACACCTATGTTGCGGTATAAAGAGAATCTGATGATGCCGAAGACAAGGATTTAAAAAAAAACAAAACAAAAAGACAGACCGTCCCTCACAGCTTCCCGATTCCCCGCCACAGTGCGTTGCTGTTTTTCCTGTATTCCAACTATGTGTAATCTGAACAAACAGGGCTGGCTTAAGGCATAGGCCATATAGACACTCTCCTAGAGCGCCACCTTCTGGGAGGTGAGGGGTCGTTAGCGACAATAATAATAATTTTAAGTCTAAATACCAGTGGGCACCCTTCCTAAATAATATAGAAAAAAGATCTATATCTCGCACATTAATTCTCCCTCCATCCTGGTGAACATCACATAAAAGACCATGCCATGGTCACAAGTACAAAATGGCATACTTAGCACTGGTGCATGTAGATAGAAATCTCTCAAAATTATGGAGACGCATCGATAAGGTTACCAATATGTATCGATACCCACCATTGTAGGCCTGCCAGTATCGCTAGCTGTATTAATAAAATCCGATTTACATCCCAGCATGCTGTCGCACCTGGTCCTGGTAAAATCTGTATAGTCTGAAGTTACACTTCCTTCCTCTACAAACATATCACTTATGATTAATCACCTGTTCTACATAGTCTACTTTAAAAATAAACATAAATCAAAATAATTCTTACTATCATACTACTATGCTGTAGTAAGTAATATCTAATGGGTGTTTACAACAGACGGTTTGGGTTGTAATTTAAAAAGTTGCTTATGTTTTCAACAAATCATAGGTTGAGAGCGCATGCCTAAATTGTGAGTTTCTTTAAAACCCGGATGTATTTTGTCATTGCTTTGTACATTTTTGTTAAAGCTCTACATGGCAGAGTCACCGTGTCCTCAGATCTCAGCAAAAACCAGCAGCCGGTGAGTAAATTGTGACTTTACAAGCTGTCGCAGACCAACAGACTGCAGCTTCACTCAAACAAGCAACCTCCTGTACTTCACACTGATCCTCACCAGAGTCTGGTGGAGGCCAGCCGGCGCCCAGTCGTACGTTGTGGTGCTGAAGGTCGGGTCTTTGCGTGACACCACCGGATTGGTGACGATCATACGGTTCCTCTTGTACATGCGAAGGCCGCCGCCTCCTTTGACCTTCGCTGTCAAATGGGCGCAGGGTGAGTCTGCGAGCAGGCGTCCCATTCGTTGGTCATCTTCGACGTCACTTCCAGGTGTGTGGTCGACCGCGCTGCAGCCACAGGTGATACAGACTTTTCTGCACAGGTAGGTCCACAAGAATCAAAGTAGAGAAAAGAAACACATGTTAAATGACCAACTTTCAGAGACTGTTGAAGAAATAAGGGCCATATTTCCAGTTTTGTTGGTTTTCTGCCTAATTGGGTACTTTAATTTAATTGTGTGGGTAAAAATTGTTTTGGGAAGTTTGTGATAATTTGTGACTATTTGTGCCATCTTGGTGGTTTCCCTCAGCAAAACCTGAAGCTACAGTATATTTCAATGAATCAGCTCCGTCCTGTACAATAGTATGATGAGGCTGACAGGGATCAACAACCAAATGACATTTCATTTAATTAAAAATACATTTAACCTTTTTCCCTATTTGTTCATAGCTCTGTGATTTAAATAAAAACTTGTAAAAGCTGCTACATCTGTATATCTGTAAATAAGTGAACACTTTTAATGTTTAATGTCAAATTTATCCAAAAGATTTTTTTTTTTTATTATGGCTTTCAATCAATTAAATTATTTAATCACAATTAAATGTATGATCATCCATAATTAAATGTGATTAACTGCAGTTTAATCACACATTTTATATCTGTTCAAAATATGCCTTAAGGGGATTTTTTTTAAGTATTTAACATGGGAGTGGACAAGGAGCTTGCCTTATGCTAATGTACTGTACATATGTATATATTTATTACTGGAGAAAAAATATCAACACAAAACAATGACAATTATTGTCCAGAAACCCTCACAGGTACTGCATTTAGCATAAAAAATATGCTCAAATCATAACATGGCAAACTGCAGCCCAACAGGCTGCAACAGCTGTCAGTGTGCTGACTTGACTATGACTTGATCCAAACTGCATGTGATTATCATAAAGTGGGCATGTCTGTAAAGGGGGGACTGGTGGGTACCCAGAGAACCCATTTATATTCACATATCTGGAGGTCAGAGGTCAATGGACCCATATGCCAAATTTTTGGTTTAAGTTTGTCGCATTATTTAGCATCCTTCGCAACATCCTGGTATGACAATGGATTCATTAAGTTTTCTAGTTTCATATGATGTCGGTATCTTCAGTCTAGCTTTAAAAATGAGTCCACTACAACCCAAAAATTGCAAGCTGCATTAAAGAAATTACTGGCATGAAAACAAATAGGCATTAACGCATTATTATTGCGTTGACTTTACCAGCCCTACTAATTATTCATAGATGATGCATTAATGGTGCAACACAGCTCAAGCCATCAGTGGGACATGATCCCTCACTGGCTTCCCATCTGTGGAAACTGACAATGAACCTATCTGATGCAAGAAAAAAAAAACAAATTTAAATGGTGCTTTTCACAACTTATATGTTTATATTGTCTGTTTGTATTGTTTGTCTTTATTGTTGTAACACGTTTTCTGCTGCCCTCTTGGCTAGGTCACTCTTGGAAAAGAGAGTTTATCTCATGATTTTTTTCACCTGGCTAAATAAAGGATATAAATAAAGAAATAAAAATTATTTCGTTCCAGTAGTTGAAGTTTGTAAGTGCTACTGCAACCGACTCCTATCTCATCTTCAGTCATCTGGCTAAAAATGTGCAAAATCACGAACAAGTTCCTTTAATAGCAGAGAATTGAGGGGAGAGGGAGGAAACCGCGAATGTTGTATCCAGCATTTTTTTTTTTTCTCTTTTTCATTCCTTACATTGTTTTTCTTAAGTATTAATAAAATAAAAGCAGGGAATGGGAGGGAGTTGTACCTCCAAGAATGTGGTTGGAATCCAGAGCAGCTCTCCACACATACGTGACCCACGGCTGGACCTCCTGTACTCTGCTTCACAGACATCTGAGAGGAGACAAAACACAACAACAACACAGTGATGTTATACATTCAAATCATTTATGTATTGTACCTCTGATCCTGTGATGTACAGTCCATTTGAGCTTCTACGTTATAAGCAACCTACATTAACAGCAACAGTGTCAAAGATCACAAGAAGAGCTCGAGCTAGTATAGAAAACCATTTAGACCAGAAAAACAGATGGACAGGTTCGATAATAATAATGTAATTTAAAAAAAAAAAAAAAAAAAAAACATTTGGTCATTATGATATTTGGAAACATTTTGGACTTTTTGAGGTCTGGTGATATTCTGTGTTTTTGTACTTTGTAGTCTTTGTGTATATTCTAAGCCTGATATACTTAATCTTCTTCCTCTATGTACTGTTAAAACTAGGGCTGTCAATCCATTAAAATTTGTCATGTATTTCATACTCTTATCAACATGGGAGTGGGCAAATATACTACTTCATGTAAATGTATGTATATATTTAGTATTGGAAATCATTTAACAACACAAAACAGTGACAAATTGTTCAGAAACCCTCACAGCTACTGCATTTAGCATAAATAATATGCTCAAATCAGAACATGGCAAACTGCAGCCTGTAGCCAACAACAGGCAACAACAGCTGTCAGTGTGTCAGTGTGCTGACTTGACAATGACTTGATCCAAACTGCATGTGATTATCATAAAGTGGGCATGTCTGTAAAGGGGAGACTGGTGGGTATCCAAAGAGTCCATTTTCATTCAGACATCTTGAGGTCAGAGGTCAAGGGAACCCCTTTGAAAATGGCCATGACAGTTTTTCCTCACCAAAATTTAGCATATGTTTGCAGTGTTATTTAGCGTCCAAAAGATTCCTCAGGATTTCTAATTTCATGCAGATATATTCACTAATATCTTCAATCCTTAAAACTGAGCTCGCTACAACCTAAAATTTGCAAGTTGCGTTGATGCGTTCAAGAAATTAGTGGTGCTACAACCAATTTGCGCTAACACGTTATCGTCACTTTGACAGTCAACAGCCACACTGTTGAACTGGGTGATATATTCCTTCATTACCATGAACACACACGCTGTAGTTTATTTTGACTCAGTCCCACAAACACCATCCTGCCACCACAAATACTCATTTGAGCACCAAATGTGGATTAATCGGCCGCTGAAAATAGTCCCTAAAAATGCTCTATTTCCTTTTATTTGAGTTGTTACAGTTGTTAAAAACTAGTGACCAGCTGTTTTAATAAATCACCGAGCCTCTTTTAAAAATCAAACTCTGTTTGCAACTCTTTTTTGAAGCTGACCTTTGGCTCAAACTTTTAAAAGGGAATTTTTCTGTATATGTAGTTTTTACATTAAAGGTGTACTGTGTACAATTTGGTAGCATCTAGTGGTGTGGTTGCAGATTGCAACCAACTGAGGACCCCTCCCCTCACTCCTCCCTTTCCAAGACTGTGGTAACGTGAGCCTCCAAGTATAAACCGTGATAACGCCGTTGGCCTCGCTCAGAGGTCAGTCTTATCATAATAACACTACTTGAGGTACAACGGTAGTCAGATGACAGCTGGCAGTACCACGGTTTGGCCCTCTGCTGCTCACATTACCACAAGTTCACAAGTGTGTCGGAGAACCACAATGACCTTCAGGTAACGTCAAAGGCTCTCCCTTGAGCCAGTACTGGGTTTGTCCATTCTGGGCTACTGTAGAAACATGGTGGACTCCATGACAAGGACCCGCTCCCTACGTAGATATGAAGGACTCATTCTAAGCTAACAAAACACACAAAGATTCTTAGTTTCAGGTGATTAAATACTAATGAAAACATCGTTATGAATATTTTGTTGTATTTCTGTTAATAGATCCCTTGAAAGGCTACACACTGTTTTTTTTAAAGCAAGTGTTACAAAATTAACCAAAACACTGAATGGGGAACGTTAATTTTTTACTTAAAATATAATAGTCTGACAAAATAATCTCAACTCAAGGTCCACTTACCAGCTTTCTGTGTAGCTTTCAACCAGCTTCCTCTGCTAATGAGGACTGTGAGATGCTAGTAAAAAACAGTTTGTATGTGGACCTCGAGGTAACGGAAAACAGCAAGTATTCGTACGACACCGAGTTAACGGAGAAGTCTCAAATGGAGATGATACTGAAGACACGACAGGAAGTGTTGGATGAGAAGGAAGAGTTGTTGGTTTTGAGCTTTTCTCAGGGAGTGTGGGAGGAAGGGATGGGAGTGAACGCCACACACACACACACACACACACACACACACACACAGACACACAGACACACAGACACACACAGACAGGATGATCTCATTGGTCCACCCATGACATCATCATCTCAATACTGACAAACAGAGTCTTATCAGTCGTCCCTGTATTTTTCATCTCCGTCCTCCTTCTCCTCCTCTGCTCTACAATCTTTAAATCTTGTCTCCTATTTTAACTGTCTAACTCCATCTTATTATTCCCTCCTCTTCTTTATTTGTCTTCCTGTTCTCAGTGTGCCTCACGTTTCCTTTTCTTTTCTCCTTTCATATTAAAAAAAAGAAAAGAGCATTCCCAATCCTCTTCCATACTTGGTGCTTGAACAAATAACATTGTCTTGTGATCTGTTTGTCATTAGTTGTTGAACACTAATAAAAGCTATTTAAAAAAATCTTAACTCGAGGTCCATTTAATAACTTTTTCCCCCTCTACTTTCAAACCACACCTCTGGGTCTTGATCGGTGAGAGGAGGTTGCTTGATTGTGTGGATGTATTTTAAGAACAGGATATTGGACCACAACATGAAGCCTGTTCAGTCCTACTGTTCACTCCACAGATGATACGTTAGCATCACCCTGGTTCCCTCGACAAAAAGCCAATGGGATTTTTCCACTGGCTTTTGGATTACCTTTTGGATAATCTTCACAAATGAACACCACTTTTATTATTTTTGAAGTGTAAATGCAATCACCAGAATTAAAAGTTAATTATTTTTGGTAAAACTTTTTATATCCAAGGTCAAGAATGTCACCATTTAACTGTTGATGAGTGTGTGTGTGTGTGTGTGTGTGTGTGTGTGTGTGTGTGTGTGTGTGTGAGCTAGGAAACAATACTCAGGGATGACTGACGGTTTTTAAAGCCTCTGGCAGGAAACCTGATGACTGTTCTGCTAAAACAATCTGCTGCTGTTGGGCTGTCCACCCATCCATCTGTCACACGATATTAACAAGCACATCTCTCATTCCTACATGTAATGCACTCTATATAGAGGGAGAGACAAGCTCGTCTCAAATGATGAACTACAAAATAAGCTGCTCTAACAGCTTTAACTCTTCTGGAAGCTCTTTCCATCGGATGTTTGAACCTGGCTGCAGAGATTTGCTCACTTTCAGCCACAAGTGCATCAGTGATGTCCATACTGATGTTGGATGATAAGATCTGGTTCACAGTGAGGGCTCTGTTCTTCCAATCCAAACTGGGAAAACCAAGCCGCAAACTTCAGTGCTGAAAAATGAAGTCAAAAACTGCAGTTCCTCGAATGGCCACTTGAGGCAGGCTCAAGAAGTGAGTCAACCTCTGTAGACCCCCATGTTTAAATGCCAGCCTTTTCAGTTTGGAACAAAAAATAGTTTTGGTCTCTATAACTAATTTCTCCATTAATGACAACTTAATTGGGGGTGAATTTTGATTTAACCCACCCATTTAAATCATATTAAGGCTTGACATAATTAAGGGCTGGCTACTTTAACTAACAGATGGGTGCCGTGTCAGGTCACTAGCTGCTAGTTGTCTGCTCCGCTGTGTCACATAGCATCAGCTAAACCACCACCCATTTTTGGATAAGCTGGAGTTAAACTGTCATCACTGTCAAGATGACGACAGCCGAAGCCACCACGCCAATCTATGTGGGACATCACAGAGATTACATACATATTTTAAACAGTTTAAGGATGGAACAGGAGTGGACCTCACCCAAACAAAACTTGAAGAAAACTGAAGTTTAATACGGCAAAAAATCCCCAGATCAGATCTACTGTAAGTCCTGTAAGTTACCTGGATTTAGCTTGGTTATTATTTTCATTTTCAATATTATTTTTAATGTAGATCCAAGGATTGTTTGGTGTGTGTGTGGTAAAAAAAATTTAATTGCTGGTTTTTCACATCAATTTTTGTATAGATTAAACAAGTTATAATGTGTTAATTAGTGAGCTTTAGTGGTGCTGGAAGGCAGATTTTTATACCGCTGGACAGAGCCAGGCTAGCTGTTTCCCTCTGTTTCCAGTCTTTGTGCTAAGCTAAGTTAGCTGAATGAAAAAGCAAATAAGCGTGTTTAACAAAACATTGAATTATTCCTTTGAGACTCAAACTAAGAAAACAGACCCAGACCAAAGCGGCCATTAGGTGTGAGAGAGGAGAGGACAGATGAGTGCATTTAGAGGTGTGAAGAGAGCGTGTGTGAAGTGTGTGTGACGGTGAAGAGGCTGTTGATTGGTCCGTGTTGAAAAGGTCACAGCGATGACGGCTGCAACCGAAACAGCTGTAGCAGAACAAGGCTTCATTACATCCCTCTGGAATACACTGACTGAGTGTTTGTTTGTGTCTGTTCATTATTATGTTTCTGAGCTGACACCACCAGGACTGGTACGAAAATACCTTTCTGATGTCAGTTTCAAGGAACTTTACACTTATCCTCTGCATTTAAGTATTTTAGTGTAATTTTCTTCTTCCTGTATAAAAGTCAGACAGCACCTAATGAAACCCAACTTGGCAACAGTTTGTTTAACGGTGTTGTAGTATACTCATAGTGACTCTGGTGGGAGTCACAGTAAGAGCAGACATGACTCAAACATTCCTCGTAAAATGAGCAAAAAATAAACGTGTTACACATCTTCCAACCAGTCATGACACAGCAGGCAAGATGCAGGTAATGTGGCGACCAAGTTACAGTACAATTACTAACCTCTACATGTCTTTGTGGTTGCAAAAGGTCCTCAATTTGCTTGAAGGTTCCCTTTTTAAAATATGTTTAGGGACAAATTATATCTTTAATAGATAGACAGACGAGGTGATGGGAAACAAGGGGAGAGAGAGAGAGAGAGAGAGAGAGAGAGAGAGAGAGAGAGAGAAAGGTGGGAAATGGCATGCAACTGAATTTACATCCCCCGATCAAGCCTGGCTGCACTGATATCAAATCATAACTATTAAACATGTTCAGTACTTACAATCAGATATCCTGCTTCGTGGGGAACCCAGAGAACAACCAATGACTCAGTCACGTGGGAAAGAACGATAACCAATAGAGAACCAAGCTGCCTGAAGGACAACCACCGCCATCATAGCGGCTGAGGCTAATGCATGTAGTATGTTAACAGTAGTAAATCAATAGTAAAATGGATCACAGAAATGGAGGACCAACTTGTTAATTTGCGGCAAGAGTTTATTTAACGTCTCCATGACTTCATCCTTTGTGAATTATTAATAAAAAGCAGTGCAAAAACTAACATTGCTAATTCTTCCTGCAGTCATCCACCATGTTTATTTACGCCAAAGTCACGTTTGTGAGAGATCTTGTGAGATTTCCGTTTTATTTAGTGGGGACTCTTGTTGTTCATTAATGAATCTGTTAGTGTATGGTGTGCTGTTGCTCATTGCTCACCACACGCTATAGGAACAAAACTGTTAAATTTAACATGTCATGTCATTATGTGTTGTGTCTCTCACATTTTCAACATCTGTTAGTGTGAGCCAGCCTTGCCACAAGTATGGACGTAAGCTGGAAATATGTGGTTAGAAAACCAAGGACATGACCATCAAAGTCCTCAGTCAAGACGAACAAGGCAGAGCCAGTTGTGTGATGGGCATAAGACCAAGTCTTTGTAATGGAAAGTGTCATTATGAAATAAAATATCTCTTATTCAGAAGCTGATTTAGCTGCTTAACCTTAAAGAGGAACACAGCTTAAATGACGAATTCCACTATGTTATTTCCACAGCCTAGTAAAGTTCAATCAATATCTGTGAACATGAGCTGCTCTCAAAGCCAGAAACCAGAGAAGTCAGTCTCAAACTTGTTCCGTCATAGGGTATAGAGTCTGGAGTTGCTCCATAGACGATGAATGGGAGACTGATTTCTTGGACGCACAAAATACTTGTTTTCTTTTTTACACCCTAATGAGCTTTATTCTGTTGTAGTGTTTTCAGTTGTTCCCATATACTCAGATCATCCTCCTATGGAGCAGCTCCACCCTATGGCATCACAAGTTTGAGTTTAGCATTATACTTTTTGGATTTGTGAGAGAGTTTTTCATATTTAATAATATTTTTTTGGACGGTCTTAGACCATAGGAATAACATGTATGAATTTTGAAAATGGCTGTCGTTCCTCTTTAATGCTTCTTGCGCCCAGTAACATTATTCTCTTAATGTTTAAACAAAACAACTGGCATGCTCGACTAAATCATCTTTAGAATGATGGGCATCAATCTGAAAATCAGGAAATTGTCAGAAGACGTCAGCAATCAAACAAGAGGGTAACAGCAGCAGAAGCCCTCGTCCTGGGCTTCGCTCAGCGTTTCTCTGTCTCTATCAGTAATGTTATCGGCTCATGGAAGAAACTGGTTTATGTAGTCAATTCTTCTACAATCCACTGAATAAGTGGCAAGACATTTATAAAAAGGTATGTTATTTCTGAAATTTTTTTTTACACTTGTGTCCTGCATTTTCTATGGTAAAGGAACTGGCTTTTGTGATGGAAATCTGAGCTACTGAATGTTTTGAAACTTTCTAGTTCAGCACAAATGATCTGTGTTGCTCCTCTGTTATCAGGTGATCACTCACAACCTTCACTTGGTCTGACGGAGTTATCTTAAAGCAGCAGTAGGAGAGAAATATGATTTTAAAAAGTCATTCGTATAAAATGGTTGCTCTATGCTGTAAATAGTGCATGAGAAAGATAAGATAAGATAAGATAAGATAAGATAAAAGAACCTTTATTAATCCCCGGAGGGTAATCAAGGAAAAAAATCATGTGCCTCTGTGTCCTCCAGTGCTCCTAACGGCATATGCAAAATTTCACAGACCAGAGGAAAACAACCAATCAGAGCCGAGCTGGAGCCTGTCATCTCTGAGCAGCTGTCAATCACTCACAAACTCTGATCAACTAGCCAAACTAGGCACCGCTGATCAAATATGAATCAATATTATGTTACTGTAATGACTATTTCTCTCCTCAAATGTTTTCAGAAACATCTTGTTACTGTTTAGCTGTAAAATGACAGTTTGTGACCTGCCATGTTGAGATCAGTTGAGGAACTGTTAAAGGAAGTTTGGTTTATCTGTTCTCGGCTACTGTAAAAACATGGCGGTGTAACATAGCAGACTCCATGGAGACAGCACCTGCTCTCTATGTAGATATAAACAGTTCATTCTTAGGTAACAAAAACACAACAATACTTACTTTAGAGTGATTATACATTAAAGACAGCATATCTATTGATATTATATTCCATTTATGCCAGTACATCCCCATAATTGTTACACACTGGTCCTTTAACCACAAATACTGAGCAGTACAGTATGATTAGCTGCTCTGAATACAAGCGTCTGCCAAATGATACATATGAGCCAAACTAGAAATGCATTTCTTTCAGAAAGAGGGAAACAGCTCTATATTTAGGGAGTCAGATAAGGCGAGTACGTCGTCGGTGGATCGGACTCGGCTGAGCCTCGCTGAGTCATTCTAAACATGTCAGCTATGTGACGCTTAAACTGCAGGAAACGATGTGAGATAAGAAGCTGGAGGTCAAAGAGGCGGCGAGTTGAAACCCTTTGACGTCCAGAACTTTGTCACATGGCAACCTGGATATTTCCTTTTGTTCTCCATTTAAAACCAAACCAGACAATATGCCACAAATGAGCTGGCATTTACAGCCGAGAGCGCCATGTGGCAATCATTTTTCAATATTCAGAAGTGCTAATAAATGGGATATCTAGGAGAGAAAGAAACCGAAAACACTCTCAATGTTGGTGCCAGAAAAATAAACTTCACTTCTATGGCCATAAAACAACAGAACAACCTTCCAACAGAACTCATGACTGATGTTTTATCTGCTGTCTGACAAATCTCACATAGCAGGGTCGTGGATGTGGGAATGATCATATTTCTATACTCATATTTACTGAGTATTTTGCACTCTTTTAATGTCTAATTTTCTTACCTCTACTACCTGCCCAGGTACATTCAACACAGTGTCACGGCAGCTCATGAAATAGTCATGAAATTTAATCTTTTTGATTTACAAACAAACAAATTTCCATTTTTTTTTTCGTGATGCTCAGCATGACTTTTGACGATGTATTTTTAGTGTATGTCCAGCAACGTGTGACGCATGTGTCAGTTTCCACTCCAGTCTCTTCAAAATAAAAGATTAGATTTAAGCACAGATCAAGTTGGTTAGACTTAGGCAAAAAAAACACCTACTTATTTAGGTTTACTTATTTAAGTTTGCAGTCTGAGTCTAAATAACACTGAAAGTGAACTCCCGTAACTTAAGTTTGGAAGTTACATGACAAATAAACCAACTTTGACATGTGGTTTCACAAGGGACACAAACACCGGTCTCCTGGGAGAAAGCCTTGTGTTTTCTGACCTACCCATCCACCCTGACCTCCTCCATACACGATGTTCGCCGCTCTCTATACTTAATTAATATTAATTAATTAAGTTATTTCTTAAATAAAAATGTCAAAAACTCCAGTTCCAGTATGTTATTTGTGAGGATTTCCTCATTTTGCTGCTTTTTTCTTTCTTATGAGACAGTAAATTCAATAATTTGTTTAATAGTTTGGACTGTTGGTCAAATAAAATAACTTGAAGACTTCGCCTTAGGCTCTTGGGAAACTGTTACAGACACAGTTTTTACTGTTTTTTGGCATTTCAGAGACCAAACGATTCTTTGATTAATCGAGAAAATAATCAACGGAAAAGATCATGAAAATAATAGTTAGTTGATGCCCTTTCATTTTTATCTAAACTGAGAGCTCTTGTTTTGTATTTTGCTTACAGAGATACCTACAATCCTGAAACCCATTGTGTGTGTGTGTGTGTGTGTGTGTGTGTGTGTGGTTATTTCTATCCTGGTGATGGCAGTTTTTCCAGCTCCTGCATATAAAGAAGGGCGGGGATTGGGGGATCAAACCCCCGACAGGTGACACTGATCCGAGAGGTTATCTGCCTCAGACTGATGTGACCTCTGGACCGACAACCAGAGGATGAATTACAGGACAGATCTGCTGGAGACAAACTGTGCACGGCCGCCAGAACAGACCCAGTGGGGGGGATCAGGTCCTCGTGGTCATGGATTACCTTCACTGACTGAATTAGAAATCTGCAGCTGTTTGAAATAGATTGGGTGTGAACAAGCCTGAGAGATTCGTCCAAACTGACTTAAAAATACCTTCAACTGTAGAGTCTGTGGAAGATCGGAGAACTGATATAATATATAGAAATTAGCATGTCAGGAAAAATGTGACCTGGTCACATTTTTTAATGGTCAAACAATCCCTCGAGTGCAAACTGTATGTCAAACTGAGGTCTTGAGTTTCTTTGGACAAATGACTCACTCACCCAAATGACAACTAATATAGTCTCATCAAGTCCCACTAATTAACATATATCATTTTGTTTCTCCACCCTATTTAGCTGTTCATAACTGTACTGTGTGTGTAAATCAAATGATTTATGAAAACTGCTGAGCTGTGACATGCAGCAAAGACGCACACTGAGTTGTTTGGGTCCAGAGGAGAATTATGAATGCAGTCGATCAGTTTCTGTTCATTTGAAGTTTTGTCAGAAGAACATTTTTTGCTTTGTCTACAAGGTTAAAGAGGGCAGCATTAAGAGTAGCTGATGTATCAGTGCAGCTAAACAAATCTAGGGCCCAGGGGAGTTTTTTTTAAATAAATTAGAAAGCATTTAGAATTGAACTGAAGTACATTAAACGGTTCCTGCTGGAAAAAACAGCAATAATGTGATCTGATAAGATTAGATAAGATAAGATATTCCTTTATTAGTCCCACAGTGGAGAAATTCACAGAATACAGAATTTTGATAAGAAAATCTTAAGAGTTATAACTTTAAGTTAACCTGGTTAAGACCTTTGACTTGCTGACCTCATCTCAGATTTTCTCAGTGATTTAATAAGGTCCGGTGTTGAACTCATTGATGGCTTTTTCCCTGATAAGAAAACAACCAACCACAGCTTAGTCGACAGGATTAACGAGGGAGACACCTCCAACTGCAAACAAGGTCAGTTATTATTCTATGTATTTATATTTGTAAAACTTCCCCAGAGCCCAGAAAAAAAGACATTTTCATCTGCATGACATGGGATATCATCCCAATATAAAGACTAGGAGCCGAGCCAACCTGTTCTCACTCCCTCTCATCAGATACCACCGTTCGGTAAATGCTCCTCGGCATCAGAAACCGAAGCATGGAAGCACCCTTTACCAAAAGTATGTGACAAAGTGGGCTTTGACATTGTGTTGCCGGAGCAGGAACAGTAACGTGCAGTGAGTTGTGAAACACGGGAGCAAAAAAAATAATACTTCTGGCTTATATGCTCATCAAGCAATTTTCATTCAAGTGGACGTCATCTTTGAGTCCAGTATCCAGTTCTTACAGAATATCAAGGTTGTTGTAAATCAGTATACTGTACACTCAGTGAAGAGTCTTTAATCCAAAAGTTTCTCCAGACCTCCATCAAAAGATGTGCATCACATCAGACCCTGACCCTTGACCTCCTCACTACTGTTTTTAATCTGGAGGTGTTTATGAATTCAGTTTCAGCTGTGTAGATGTTAACGTTGCCGTCCTACCTTCTCCATGGCTGAGCTTACGTCCATGTTGTCCGGCGTGTGTCGGTGGTTCGACTCCTCGGCTCCTCTGCTCTCTGCTCTTCCAGAACAATGGGGCTTAAATTCCTCTCCTGTCGACCACACTTCCTCTCTCCCCGCCCACATTCGCTCCTGCTGCCGCTCTGCTCCGCTGGCACTGCACTTTAACCATCTAGACTTTCATGTCACTCCTACTGAGAGACATCAGCTCACTTCTTCACTTTCAACTCCCTCTTCAAAGTATTTCTTTCCACCTTGTATCCACACTTTCAAACTCTCTTCTTTCTATTTTTCCATTATTAAAAACTCACAACAACACTCACCTTTCTCCTCTTCAGCTATGGACTCCTGCTCTTTCTTTTCTTTTCCTCCACTCTTCCCTCCTGATTTGCCCTGTTGCCGGCTCTCCCTCTCCACCCTCTGCAACATGAACTCAGCAGGTTTCTTCAGCTCCTGATTTTGCTCCAACACGCCGGGGCTGAAGTGAAACTGATGAGTCTCCCAACACTTTCTGTCTTACAGTGAAACAGCAGCTACCCTCATTCACCTCGGTTTGTTTTTCTGACTCTGCTGTGCAGTGATTTCACCCTGCTTTACTAAATACTACAGGCCCCTCCTATGTTCCAGCTGTAGACCATGCAGCAGCAGACTGGCAGTAATCAGGTAGATTGATGGTCCCAAAAACAGCAGCTGCACTGTTGGCTGTCTGCAGCAGAGCAGGCTGTGAATTCAGTCCTGGTCTTCAGCAGACCGGAAGACTACCTGGAGCTGTGAGGCCTGACAGGACTGTTTGTGATTTTAATCTGAGACAAAGACAGAGAGAGCCCTGAGGGATTCCCTGCTCATGCTGCCAGCCAATCAGTGTTAGCCTGGAAAACTCCTTGGCCAATAGGAACATCAGACATTCCTCCTCCTTCTCCTCCTCCTCCTCTCATTCTGCAGCTTATCAGTGTGAAGCTCAGAAAAATGTAGACCACAGAGCTGAGCAGGGTCAACCTGGGCCAAACGGGGCCAAGCAGAGCAGTGTTAAACTCAGCCAGGCAGTCTACAGAGGTTAAACAAAGCACGGCCAAAGAGGCAACACAGACCCAGGCAGGTCTAAAAGAGGAATAAAGTGATCCAGGCAGAGCCTACAGTCCCAGGCAGGACCAACAGGGATTAAGAGTCAAGACCAAATAAATCACAGACCCAAACACAGCCAGGCAGGACACCCAGCATTAATCGAAGCCAGACGGCATCAATGGGGCTAACAGCCAGAGAGGGCTAATTAGATCCAGGCAAAGCCATGAGCCTCTTTTCCACTATCTTGACAAACATGGGTGAGCTTGTGCATGCCAAGGCCAGGTTTGATCCATTGTCACTTCAGGTCTGACACCTTCCTAACTTGAAAGAGCGAATGAGCGAACATCAAATTGTTTCAGGCGACCCAATGTGTTGTTTGTTTGAAAAAGCGCTCTCTCTGGCTCTATTTATGTGAAGTTTCACACACCTCCAGCCTGTTTCCATTTGTCAAATCAATGCTGACAGTAATACAGTTACAGTCCCTATGTAATAGGCTAGATGATAAATTATCAAGTGATTTGAGTAATTTATAGCTGATTTGGCTAAAACAGTTGGGATGTGATGAAAACAGCCATGTTTCACCATCTTACTCTCATTATTCATCATTCACAACACAAATATGCCATTTATCACTTAAGGAAAATGGCCTCTCTTTTCAATATCATATTAATAGGAGCAATCAGAATAAGAGGCAAATAGTGGTAAATACCTCTGTGTCTAACGTTAACCTACTCATAGAAAAAAGACTTTAGTTACTAGTTAGTTTACTTGGTCTGGCACCTAAATCAGATAGTGAACATGGTAAATTACCTGCTAAACATCATGTTGACATTGTCATTGCAACATCTAGTGCCTTCAAATCAAACTCATGACCTCATGTTTACAACATATGGCGTTTTCAAATGGGGTCGTGTTTACCGTGTTCATGAGAAGACTCCATATGAACGCCCCCTCTTGTGGTATTCACAACATTGTGAGTGGAAAGTCTCTGAAAGCTAAGAGTTGGCGTGTTTGTTGACAGGGCCTTGGAACTTCATTTTTCAGTACATAATAAGTAAATATTTGTAATTTTAGTACATTGTAATTCTCCATAATTATATATGTCCGAGGAAAATATTCCCAGCAACTTCATCTTTTTCTTCTGTCATTATGCCTTTGCATTACTGTTCCTCAAATTAATAGCCTCTGTTGCTTCTAGACACTGATAGTAACGTTAATACTATTGTTGCCTAGCAGCAGTGTTCTTCACGACTTACAACTTCAAAATTTAGAAAGCTAGCAAGTATGGTTAGCATTATGAGTAACATAATGCAGTAAATGCAAAGGCATAATGACAGAGGAAAAAGATGAGGCTGTTGGGAACAGCAGCATTTTCCTCAGACATATTATAAAATTACAAAGAAAAAAAATATACAAATGAAATTACAATATTAACTTATTATGCACCGAAAACTGACCTTCCAAGGCCTCCGCCATTTCTGACGAGGTGGTGAACACGGCATGAGGGGGCTGTTCATATGGACTCTTCTTGTGAACACAGTAAACACAACTCAGTTGAAGGAACCATTTGTCATCGTGAGTACGTTAGCAGGGTGATGTTAGCATTTAGCTCAAAGCACAGTTGTGCCGAAGCAGACCTTTGTTAGGGTGTAATACTGTGTTTGACCACACAGAATGGCAGACATTTACTAGCCATTACAGACCAAAGGGGCGCTGTTTTACCCAATTAAATTGGAGAACATATGGAGCGATAACACAATAAGAAGTGTTTGTTATGTGCCAAAGAAATCACCTTCCCCCTGTGCTCGCGTCACTCATTGTTGGGTTGGGGAGGGATGAGTCAGGTGGTGGGCTCAGTCAGACCAGTAAGGAGCACTGTGCCCTGTCTCCCATGCATGCTGTGTTATGACATTGTCACTGTGTAAAGCGGAATAGTTCACCTAACACCTGTTTTTGCCACCCAACTTTATATAAGAGGCGTTCACTGAAGGTGTGGCCACGTGCACCTGATGGGTGTGAGCGGCATGTGTGTTCCTCATTCCATAGATGTGGACGTGACACTGCTGCTCTGAATGCCTGGTGTATTCACCATTAACCACCAAGTCAAAGTCCACAGAGAGATGTCACACAAAGGAGGTAATACTGGGAACACTGGGATTACTGGAGTACTGCCACTTCAATCTGCGGCTGATTCCACACGATAAACACAGGTTTATCAGGAGGGACAACTCAACTTTCTTGACTGACCGAGGTGTGTTTTTCTGCTGTGTTTTTAGCTTCACTCAGAAACAAATGTTTCTCAGTCAGAGGAGGATCTCATCTATACAGTCTGTTGGGACATCTGGAGAACTGCCTCTTCAATCTGCTGCTGATTTCACATCATAAACAGGAGTTTTAGTGGGGCTATGACTCAAAGTGAAAGTAAAACTCTGACTGACCTTGTCTGTCTGCTGTGTTTTTAGCTTCACTCAGGGAAAAATGTTTTCTCAGTCAGAAAAGGATCTCACCTGTCCTGTCTGTCAGGAGATCTTTAAAGATCCTGCTGTCCTGTCATGCAGCCACAGCTTCTGCAAAAACTGTGTGCAGAAATGGTGGAGAGAGAAACTGATACGGGAGTGTCCACTTTGTAAGGAAAGACATTTACTGAGTGATATACCTCGTAACCTGGCTTTAAAGAACCTGTGTGAGGCCTTCTTACTGGAGAGAGATCAGAGAGGTTCAGCAGAGACTCTCTGCAGTCTGCACTCTGAGAAACTCAGACTCTTCTGTCTGGATCATCAGCAGCCGGTGTGTGTCGTCTGCAGAGATTCAAGGAAACATACTGACCACAGATTCAGACCCATCGATGAAGCAGCTCAGGATCACAAACAGGAGCTCCAGAAAGCCCTGAAGCCCATTCAGGAGAAGCTGGAGCTCTTTGAACAAGTCAAAGTAAACTGTGATCAAACAGCAGAGCACATTAAGGTCCAGGCCCGACACACTGAGAGGCAGATTAAGGAGCAGTTTCAGAAGCTTCATCAGTTTCTACAAGAGGAAGAGGAGGCCAGGATCTCTGCTCTGAGGGACGAAGAGGAGCAGAAGAGTCAGATGATGAAGGAGAAGGTTGAGGCTCTGAGCAGAGAGATAGCAGCTCTTTCAGAAACAGTCCGAGCCACAGAGTTGGAGCTGAGAGCTGAAGATGTCTCGTTTCTGCACAACTACAAGGCTGCAGTGGAAAGAGTCCAGCAGCGCCCCCTGCTGGAGGATCCACAGCTGCTCTCAGGAGCTCTGATAGATGTGGCCAAACATCTGGGCAACCTGACCTTCAACATCTGGAACAAGATGAAGAATGTGGTCTCCTACACGCCCATGATTCTTGATCCAAACACTCCTCGTCCAGAATATATCTTCTCCGAAGATCTGACCAGTGTGAGATTTGGAGAGAAACAGAAGCTTCCTGATAATCCAGAGAGGTTTGATTATGACATTGCTGTCCTTGGTTCAGAGGGATTTAACTCTGGGGCTCACAGCTGGGATTTTGAGGTTCGAAATGATCAGTCCTGGGCCCTCGGTGTGATAAACGAGTCTGTCTGGAGAAAGGGAGAAATACCAACTGGATTCTGGGAAATATATCTCCTGGATGGAAAGTACATGGCGGCCTCCCCACCGCTCACAAAAACCGTTCTCATGGTAAAGAAGAGGCTCCAGAGGATCAGAGTTCATCTGGACTGGAACAAAGGAAAACTGTCATTCTATGATCTGGATACTAACACACACATATACACCTTCACACACACCTTCACTGAGAGACTGTTTCCATATGTTGCCACTCTGAGTAAATTCCCACTGAAAATATTACCAATGAAGGTCTCTGTATCAACAGACTTATGGCCTAGTTACTAAACATTAGCTAAACAAGCTGCCATCATGCACGTCTGTGATACTGTACAAAGAAAAAAAAAATATTTTATGCAATATGAAATTTGAGTTTATATATATATATATATATATATATATATATATATATATATATATATATATATATATATATATGAACAGAAGAGTGTCAGAGTTTCAGGAACATCAAAACCATGTTGATGGGACAATCTGAGCATTAGTTCTGTCAAAACACTTACTGATAGTCTTAAATGAAAAACAAAATCTGATGCTGAATATTTGCTGCCATTACTACATACAATAAACATTGAGCTATTATTTCTGATGTATTACTTATTTTATAGCCTTTTTGGGGGAGGAATATGACAAATTTTATGTAATCATTAATCTTAGTTTTTTGTCAGACAGTTAGTGATTTTTAATGTCATGCTTTTATTGTTTTTATTTAATGAACTGTCAATCATTGTTTAAGCAGAGACATTAATTTCTCTCAAAATTATGATTTTGATGTAAACTGTACATTTCTGATTATGTTGACTGTTTTGAACTAATTTGAATTATTATTCTAAAACTAATAAGCAATAAAATCAAAATGATTTCAGACTAAAATGTGTTCAGAGAGTTTGAGTAATAATCGTAATATGTTTTGACACTAGTTCTAATGAACGCTTTTGGTCCAACTCAGTAACATCCTCAGTGATGTATCCTGGGTTCATTGGGTGTTTCGGGTCTCACATCAGACACCCTCGCCCAAGTGACCCAGCCGGGGTGATCAAGTCCCGGCTTGTGTCTACGAAGCATGCGTGGTCCATAGATCTCCCTGCTTGATCCACAGCCATCTTCACGCCTTTTCTGACGCATCAGTGATGTCTTTGATGGCTCTTCTGTGGTGCAGTCTCTTCACTCCCAGCATCTTGAGTGCCCTGATGAGAGACTGGCCGATGAATCCTCTGCATCCGACCTCGATGGGGTTGCATCGTGTCTTCCATCCCCTGCTTCACCATTCGCCTGCCGGCTCCCGGCTCCTCATACTTGGCCCTCTTCCTCTCAAATGCCTCCTCCATCCGGTCTTCCCAGGGAACAGTCAGCTCCAGCAGGACCACTTGGCTTGTTGTTTCTGACACCAGGACCATATCCGGCCTGAGTGTGGTCACTGCGATGTTCTCTGAGAATATGAGCTGTCTAGGTCGACCTTCAGCTGCCAGTGCCGAGCTGTTGCCAGCAGCCCCCCTGCTTGACTCCGGTGTTGCTGTGGCTTCCAGCCTTGATGGTTGTTGGTATTTACTGGTGGAGATCCCTGTGCTGATGACCTCTGCGATGACATGCAGCACTTGGTCATGGCGCCAGCGGTAACGCCCATCTCCTAGTGCCCTTGGGCAGCAGCTCAGAATGTGCTCCAGCGATTCAGCTCTGTGGCAGAGGGGGCGCAGTGGAGTCTCGGCCAAGCCCCAGCGGAAGAGGTTAGACGGGCTTGGGAGGACATCGCACACTGACTGGATGAGGAACTTGATCCGGTGTGGCTGAAGTCATTATAGTTTAAAAAACAGTTATAGTTTTGTTTTCTGATGATCAGACTTAATTGTTTCATCTTGAAATAACAAGTGTCTGCACTTCATGTTCAATATAAGAAAGGCTTCATACTTGAGTTTTTCCTTTCAGCCATGACAGAATGAAACAACACAGAAGAGACCAAATTTGACTAAAAAGGCAGCAGGACAACAAGATTACTTTTACGAGACGATTTCTTAACAAAAAAAAAAAAAAAAACTAGCAGAAAACACTAACAATACACAAAAATTAAACTTTGCATTTAGATTAATTTCTTAATAATACTAAAAACTGATGGAATAAAAGCTGCAGACATCCTGACTTTTAGTCCCTAATGTAAATATAAAGCTCTGAAAACAGTGGATCCTACATTTCCCATGATGCAACTTCAGTGTCTTTCATTAGACCGTCCATTTCAAACTCCACACTTCCAGTTTGTAATGCAGACTTTCTGTTATACGTTTGTAGTCCCCAATCTCACTATGACACCGTTAGGGTTATCTTCTCTTCCAGAGCCTCAAATGACTTCACAACTGTTTTCACAGGCTGAGTAGATCTAACCATAACCAGTAAACTGATCTTTATGTGTAATATGAGGGGAGTGACACTTCAAGATTAAAAAAAAAGAAAGACGAGATGTGAATGTGGTCAGTAGATTATATTATTCTCTTTTAAAAAAAGACTTCAATACAAGAATTGACTTCATTCATTCAGACACAGTCAACGTCTTTACGTGTTCAGTGGTCTAAATACTATTTATCATTCACTGCATAACATGGAACCACTGCAATCTGTTCGGGGATCAGTTTTGAGCGTCTGGACTGTTTATGGTCATTAATGACAAGTCAAATGTAGAAGACACATCTGAGCTACTGAGGTGACAAAAACATGGACACCTGTGGTGTTGACCCCCAGAAACCATCGACTGTTAGGTTTAACTATTTCATTTACTCCATCAGGCGTCTACCGATTTCTGTTGAACATAAAAATGACTCGTTTTTATAGAAGGATGACACAAATCAAGAGGTGGTGTTAATCTGCTCCCTTCATAGTGTGAGCAGTGAAATGTGTCTTAAAACAGGCTCTTCCCTCTATGTTAATTAATATACCGGATTTAAAAGAAGATCAGTTTGTCGGACAAAATGATGCTCAGAAATTCATGGTCCCCAAAAGGATGACTTTCTTCTGACTTTGTTTCCACTTGTCCAGCATTTCAGTTAATAACAGGATTCTTCTTGGGATGGATGCTAAAACTGCATGCTACCACGCTAAATCTCTGCATGTTCATCACCTTTCAATGACAAGCTTCGCCCACAAATTGGAAGCATGAGGACAGATGTAACACTACCAGGAATTGTGCTCCTGGGTCTCCATAATGCTAAAATTAGCATACTAGAATATCCCAGATGCAGCCTAACTCAAATATCTGTAAACATACTTGATTAAGTCCAGTTAGTTATAAAAAACTTCCAACATTTTGTTCATTTTTTTACAGAGCAGTAACCAGTTTGGCAATGAAGCGCAGTTTTCTTAATAAAAAGAAAGAAACGACAAACCTGTCAAGTTCACCAAGGCAACGAAACATACTCCACACCTGCTCTAGAACTGATTAAAGCTACACTAATCAATACCTTTATATAGTAATTAATCAAATTACATTCAAGGATTCAATGTTCCTCTGTTTGCTGGATGTGTAAATAATCAACTCTGAGTTAATATCAACTTCATAAGGTGATAATATGTTGGATGTTGTGTTTACAGCTTGTTCTGTAGCTTGTCCCCCACCCGGTTATGAGGTTATGGCTAGAAAGGAGCTGTCCTGTGTAAATATGACGGCACGTTCTCGTTGTAATCGAAGCAAGTCCGGGAAAAAGACTCAGAAGGGATCGGAGAGCTCGGCCCACGGCAGAAACCAGGAGCAGAGCTTCACCTCGCTGCTGTGCCGGTCCCTGCTGGGTGCCAACACCAACACCATGCTGCTGGAGGTCCAGGCTGTATTGCTAGACCCACTGGAGGGAAGGGAGGCATAAAAAAACAGAACCAGGACTGACCAGGGCAGACTGTCAGACCTGCTACAGCAAAAATATTAGGTTTTCTGAAGTAAATCTGGTGCTTGTGCTTTGTCGATAGGGATGCCACAATCAACACAAAATGACAATGAAATGAAAATGAAGGTAATAAAGGATAACATCAACCTTGAACTTGATTCATGACTTTGATGCCTGCAGAACATTAATACACTAACTGTCACAAACGCATACAAACTATTGTGTTTTACACAGGACAGATCCTCTGTAGCCATAACCCTGCCTCTAAGAGGCAATTAATTATCTAAGAATGCAGCTGTAACTGCTATAACTATGAACTAGCTATAACTTATACTGCATTTAGTTGAATGTCAGATCAGAAATCTCAGTGTCACAGTTATACTTCCAGCCTCTGCATCAGCAGAGAGAAGATCCTTCAGTGCCTGTTCCGTGTAACTGTTCGGAAAACGTAAATGCATAGTGAATCTAAACAATAGTGTTCCTATCTCTCTTTAACCCGCTCACCTGGATACACTTCACAATAATCCCTCCACCATCTGACAGACAACCGTATCAGCCCCCTCCCTCATCCTCCCTCTCTATTAAAACAGGGTTTACAGGAGACATTTCCCGTCCGCCACATTCAGGACATTAGTGTTTGATGATTTACCTGCAGCTCTGACAAGAAGTATACACCTTCCTGCTTTATGACAGATCATGCTTACGCCATCGTTTCAGATTGATGGACGGTGCAGCCAAGCAGGGCTAAAAACGAAACCAAATTAATTTTTAATAAAAGAAGAAAAAAAACCCTTCTCTCCTCCACCCATCTGTTGGCCTCTCTCTCTCTCTGGCACAGTTTGGGTGCTTCGTCGAGTTCGTATACAAGGCGCTCCTCCGCCCGCTGCTACATGATGATCCGGGGCTCTGGCACCGAATCGTTGATGGATTTGTGAGGCAGCACATTGGCACCGTTCAGGTAAAGCTCGTCGTTCACGATCACATCCTCCCCCAACACTGTCACGTTCTCCATGCGAACCTGACGACACAGATCAACCCGGAGATCATCATCACATCTGACAAAATGAATTACAAGTGTCAACATATCCAAGACACGAGAGACACGAGAGAGAGAAAAAAAGTGTCACAACTCTAATACTGACCTGTTGCATGAGACCTGCTCTATTTGTCATTTGTCAGACTGTAACATTTATAGGTTGGTTTGGGGAGGAGATGAAGGTGTTTCATTACATGCAGCCAGTTTCCAGTTTTTATTAAATGTGACTAAATGTGAGTTGTAGATGGAAGTAAACAAACTGCCATTACTGCGGTGGCACCTCTCTTAAAGTCATCTATAACGCTGTAATGTATGTAAACTATTTCACTTTTTAAAGTACTTTTGCCAAAAACTCTGTCCAGGATGTACGTCAGACCGGCTTATGTCATCCAGAGTAGGCTCTCATGACCACGCCCCCTTTTGGGGGAAACCAATCCTGTGTCCCTCATAGATGGTAACAGAGCAAACAGAAGAAAAGGCTTTATGGCTTCTAGTTATAGATCAGACCAACATGGCTTTACGACTCCAGACTATTGACCAGACCAGAATGGCATCATCGGAAAGAAACTCGGTGTTACAGGGGAGAAAATGACGAAAAGCTGTTGTGTAGCAGGTTAACCGAGGTGTTCACACTGAGATTTGAGGCACATGTGATATTTTAATATTCACTGTCAATGTGGTAAATGGTTAATGATACTGCTGACAGTGACTACTAGCATGGCTAGCTAACGTTATCTTGAGTGGGAAGCTTCTGCTGTAATACAGTCATACGATAACATTAGAGCTGCATAGACTGTCGTCTCCAACCAGATCTCAGCCTATAAACAGTTTGCTGATTATTTACAGACAACAGCCTGATTTACTCAAATATGTATAGATGTCTGGATAAGCAATATCCAGCCAAACACCTAGGTACAGGGAAGGTTGCAAAATAATTGTAGAGGCAGGGATTTGTTTTCTCACTTTTCACCTGAGGTAGTGGGTGTGGCTGCATGTGTGTGTGGGCGGAGTCTGTCTGTGTGAGTGTGGCTGAGTGATTGCCAAATGAATATCACCTGCAGCTGCCTGTGACTCTGCCTTTTGCCTAATACAGAGAGAGGTGAGGTGAGGGTGCAGATATCTCTGTTGACCGCACTACAAAGACTATTTTTCATCTCAGTCTAGTCCATACAAAGTCCACCTGCATACCATCAATGTATTTTACTAAAAGGGTAAAATAAATTGTCACAACCTGCAGTAATGGCTTCATGTCTCATCCATGGACTCAGCGTGTCAGACAGATCCCTGTCTTCTCCTCTCAGTGACTAATTTGTTTGGATAGTCACACAACAATAATTATTAGACGTGTATAAAACAAACACTTGTTTAACAAGAGATGAATGCATACAAACTTGTCATGAGTTTGACTCGTCTGTTCAGACAAGTGATCTTTGATCGGAGAAGGATCGGAGAACGACCCTTTACTCACCCACTGGCCTACAGAGGAGCTCCACCCCACGATGCAGCTCTCCAGCCAGCTGTGTGATCGAACCCGCGCTCCCTTCAGCACGGTGCAGCGTTTTATCCTCACGCCCTCCTCCACGACTACGCCGGCACCAATGGTGACATTCGGGCCAATGGTGCAGTTCTCCCCAATCTGCGCCGTCGGATCCTGCAGAGGGAAGCAGTGACGAAGGATTATCATCGAGCGTAGCTCTTTATTTGACTTGTAGCGCCAACGAGCTGAACTCACAACTAGGACGTTGCCTAGGAAACCGGGCCCTGTGCGTAGCCTCTCGGGAGCGTGTTGCCGTAGCGACTGAAGGTACATACACATCCCTGTCAGGAAGTCTTTAGGCTGACCGATGTCCATCCAGAAACCTACAGACAGACAGACCAAACAAACAGCATGCAGACAATAAGAGTAGTTAGTTACCACGAAAACAGGGACACAAAACCAGATGTTTCCTTGTGATCTGCAACAGATTAGACACTGAGGTCACATGATCTGCACTGACACTGACAGGCTGACCAGTTATCACCGTCTTTAAAGGACCATACCAGTGTTTTTAACATTCTATCTAGTAATATTTTACATTACTGCAAACCTGAGCTTTTATATTGCTTCCTGCTCACATCAATCTCTCTGAAAAAAACCTCAAGTAAGACAATCTAAAACCTCAAGCTGTGCTTTGGAAAATGATAAGAAATAATGAAAGCTACATGACTAGATAATTTCTTGAATAAAAACTGAAATTACTCGAGTGTCCTGATGGGTTATGGGTTTAAAATTCTGTCTATGCAACTGCGACATTTCCTCTGTTGCATGTCATCCCCCATCTCTCTCCCATGTCCTGTCACCTTTCCGTTGTCCTCTGTTAAATAATGGGAAAAACTATTACAAAAAAATATTTTAAAAGATCCCTGAAAATAATGAGCCCAAACTATAAAATAACTCAGCAAACATATGACGCAAAACAATTAAATAAAAGCAAAAATACAAAATTGTATAATCAATTCTTAGCAAAATGTATGCAGTCTTCAATGATTTAATCATTTGTTTGTTTGTTTGTCTTCTAAACTGACTCAAATAAAATTGTTACTGATTTTATTACATCTTTATTTTAAGATTTAAAGCTGCAGTGGGTAGAATTGGAGCAAATATGATTTCAGAAAGTTATTTTCAGTCACTATGTCCTGACAGAAGTGAATGAAACAGGTAATCTGAGAAAAAAAAAAAAAAAATCATGTGTCTCTGTGTCCTCCGGTGCTCCTAATGGCATCTGTAAGATTGAAGTGACTGGAGGAAAACAACCAATCAGACTCAAACTGGAGCCTACTGTCTCTAAGCAGCTGTCAATCACTTGCGAACTCAATCAAACAGTCAAACTAGGCAGCGCTGATCAAATATGGATAATTTTGCCCAATGATGCCAAAACCATTCTTCTACTGCTGGTTTACATAGCTGTAAATATTCCACTAAACCTGTACGTTGAACAGACGATTCAACAGACAAATTACTTGATCTGAAAATCTCGGAATAACTCATGTGAAGATAAAAAGTCTTTGTCATTATGTAGTTAAGTCTGAATCAGCCTGCAAGTTCGAGCTGAAGGATTCGTTCTGACTCCAGATAAATGAAGGCAGCTTTGAGGAACGATGATCTGCTACATCATCATTTGCATTCATAGTTCAGGAAATCGTCTGCAGGAAATCACAAGGACCTTCTGTCATTTTCACAGTTTAAAAACCTGGGAGCTGCTCAGCGTTTCCCCACAGAATCATGAAGGGAAACAAAGCCACTACGAGCCGGACCAGAGTCAGTGACTCGGACCGGTCCGTCTGCCTGGACTACAGGATGGAAGGGAGGTTTAACTGCTCAGCTAGATGTTTCCACTCTTCACACAAAGCTGATCGTTTTCAGAGAGGGACGAGGACCTAGAGATGCACCGATTCCAGAAGATGACTCTGATTTGGATCAAGGTTGGGTCTGATCTACTATTATCTTTATCTGAACACCAGAGAATCTAACAATCTTGAAGACACTCTTGATCCAGACATCATGTTTTTGATGTTTTGCTGGTATCTGTGCTTCTCTATAAAAGTTTCCTCTTCAGAGCTACGGGAGTTTGGATGTGAAGAAAAGCCCAAACACTTACGTCTGGCAGAGCTGTAAGCTGTGAGACCAGAGCGAGCACACAATACAGTCCATTATCATGTTATTATTGTGTTTCCTACATCAATAAAATAAATCACTGGGAACATGGTAACATCAAAAACAGAAAAAAAAAAAAATACAACATTTGGGGAAATATGCTTCTTGCCAAAGTCAGATGAACAGCTTGATACCACTTTCAGGTTTGTATGCTTAACATGAGGCAATCGCCAGCAGCTGGCTAACTTAGCTTAGCATAAAGACTGGAAACAGAGGGAAACAGCTAGCCTGGCTCTGTCCAGTAAAAAAAATAAAATATGCCCACCAGTTCCTCTAAATCTCACCAATTACTACATTGTATCTGGTTGGTTTAATCCGTACATAGTACAATAGTCCAATGGGTCGAGAAACAGGAGCAGTCAGTGTTGTAGACAAACCTCCAGACGGTAAACAGTAAAACTATTACCCATTTCACTGTAAACATCCATCACAGTTTAAAGACCCACTTCCTGTTTTAACCGAGGCCTACCGTACTTACTGTAGCATGTGCAGTTTTTCTGTAGAATGCCGATTGTTAGTAGGGCTGTCAGTCAATTCAAATAGTATCTATCTATCCATCTATCTATCTATCTATCTATCTATCTATCTATCTACAGTATGTAAAATCAAGTGAGATTTGTCAAGTATTTAATACTCTTATCAACATGTGAGTGGGTAATATTCTTCTTTATGCAATTGTCTGTATATATTTATTATTGGAAATCAATTAACAACACAAAACAATGACAAATATTGTCCAGAAACCCTCACAGGTTCTGCATTTAGCATAAAAATATGCTCAAATCATAACATGACAAACTGCAGCCCAACAGGCAATAACAGCTGTTAGTGTGTCAGTGTGCTGACTTAACTATGACTTGATCCAAACTGACTGGGACTATCATAAAGTGATCATGTCTGTAAAGGGGAGACTGGTGGGGACCCATAGAACCCATTTACATTCACATATCTGGAGGTCAGAGGTCAAGGGACCCCTTTGAAAATGACCATGCCCGTTTTTGGAGTGTTATTTAACCTCCTTCCTGACAAGGTAGTATGACATGTTGGTACTAGTGGATTTGCATTATTATCACCTTAATTTTGACAGCCCAAATTATTAATGACATTCGCACACTGTTTGACATCCAAATAAAGTGGCTGAGATGATCTGGATAAACTGCTGGTTTGTTTCGAACATAACTGACCATCTCTGCTCGTGTTTTTTGGCGGGTCTGACATTTTACAGATGTCATGGTATTAGGAGAAGAAACCCAAATTTTTAATAAACCAGAATAATACTCAAATATTATGTATAAAATTAGAGCTGAAATGACTGACAGAAAACTATTTGTTTATTGATAATCAATTATTTGTTCTTGTCATTTATCATAAGATAAGATAAGATAAGATGAACCTTTATTAATCCCCGTAGGGAAATTCAGTTTTTACACTCTGTTGTTAATTTCACACAGTACACATACCTGCATTAATGGAGAGATGTCAGAGTGAGGGGGCTGCTCCTGACAAGCGCCCCGAGCAGTTGGGGGTTTGGTGCCTTGCTCAGGGGCACCTCGGCAGTGCCCAAGAGGTAAACTGGCACCTCTCCAGCAACCAGTTGGTCTTGGTCCATGTTGGGACTTGAACCGGTGACCCTCCGGTTCCTAAACCAACTCCCGATGGACTGAGCTACTGCCGCCCCCTAATCGTTTTAAAATACCAACCATTCTCTGGTTTCTCTGTTTGATAGAATTGTGATGGGAATATTTTGGGGTTTTCGATCGTTGGCCGGGCAAAACAAGATATGTGAAGATGTCACTTCTGGGATACAGGGATGAGCATTTTCTTTTGAGACAGTTTACAAATGAAGCAATAAATCTGAAAAATAATTGACTGATTAACTGATAATGAAAATATGTGTTCGTTGTATCCATAAATAAAAGACATACAGTATGTGTATTATAGATTTGTGTTGTTCTATTATAGTGGTCGTAGTGGTAGTGTAGTTACCCTGTAGCTCCATGGTGTACAGCTGTCCCTCCTCCGCCATGACAGGAAATATCTCTTTCTCTATGGACGTTGGTCTCAGCTGCACACACGCACAAAGTCAGAAACATAATTAAATGCCAGGACAACAAATCTACATGGGAAAATGTATCAGTGAACACCACAGTGTTCTCTAGAGAGCACTTTAAGGGTTAAACTCCCACAGAGTGCACATTTACTTGTTACTTCACAACAAATGTTTGAGGGTCTGTGTGCGTGTGTGTCACCTGGATCCTGCTGAGCATGCTGGGATTAAAGATGTACATGCCGGCATTGATTTTGTTAGAGACGAAGACCTGCGGTTTCTCGACGAAGCGATGTATCCTGCCGCTGTCCGCCTCGAACACCACCACACCGTACTTAGAGGGCTCCTCCACCCGTGTTACCTTCACACACACAAATAAACCTTTTCACAATGAAATCTAAACCAAAATCAAACCATGTTCTATTAAAATAGACCAAAATGAAGTTAATATGTGTTCTCCTGTCTCTTACTTTAGAAACTAAGGTCCTGTTCACACCTGGCATAAACATACATCCTGAGGGATCGGATCACAAGTGGACAGCTCTAAGTAGGAATGTTTCCTCACCATTGAGATCCACAATCTCACACTCCTCATGTGAATAGACAGTCGCGTCTCTGCCTCAAAGCACAGGAATGTTTTTTCTTTAACGTCCAGAAAAATGTCTAAACAGAATAAATCCACTAGATGGCAGTAACATACTGATTCACCATTTCAACTTCTACAAAGTAAGATTCGTAAATGAAAACTTATCGTGAGAAGCTTCGCGGTCAACTGTCCAATAAAGGCTGAAAATCAACCCCAAACTAAAATTAAAAGCAACAATACAAATGATCTAAAGTATAGAAAGTAAAACTCCTGAGAAGTATCACATAGCTCTGTAATGACAATTTGTCAAATCATAAAATCAAGATTGAGCTTGAAAAAAGGTGTATTGGTCAAGAATGCATAAATATAAACAGAGTGATGTCTTATCATTAATGATATATTTGTCTGTGTATTTATGTATTCATTAAATTTTCCTTTCTAAGCCAAAAGCCTGACGTTTAAAGACCAACAGCAACTGAGACAGAAAAGATGAAGGAAAAACACGATGGAAGATGATATGGTGGAAATTGAGATAAATATTGCAAACTTAAAAGACCATTATGTAATATATTTAGTATAATAAATCATAAAATGACCATGATATTTTAGATTAGGTTAGGTTATTTATGTTTTTAAAGAAACATGCTAAATTGAAATACTGGCTCCAATGACAACAACATTACATCCAATATGTTTTCTAAAATTTACATTATGGTCTTGAATGTCCGTCCACTGTCCATTTCAACCCCCCATTAACCACATGTGAAACAAATCGGCACTCAAACAGCCTTCTGCAGCCACGGAAGCAAGCTAACAATCTGGATCAACAGAGATACAGTTAACGTTAGATTCTAGCCTCGGCACATCTCTCTGTGGTCCCTGTGCAGCTGGTTATCAAGGCAGCCAGTAATTGGGACACACAGCCAGTGAAGTGATTCTGACTAATATTACTGCTAGCAGAGGCGTGATGCTAACACATGCTAACTGCTATCAGTCACACCAGAGGAGTGGAATGAAATTGGACTGCAGTTCCCGTTTCAAAAAGCTAAGTGTCAGTGCTACATGTTGTTCCTTTAAGCTTTTAATTTAAACTTTTAATATGGACATTTGCATTTCTGCATTTACATAATATTCATTTTTAATTTAAAAATCTAATATCCTTTTTCTTTTTAAAATGCAATTATGACCTCATTAACCTGAGTACAATACAGTGTAATCCACTGCCTTAGGTCTCCATTCAAAGAGTTCACCCTGTTTCTCTCACAGTGGTCAACTTTCATCTAGAAGAGCTCAAAACCCCCAAAACTGGACCCCGTGACTGGACAATCTGAGCGGTTGTCATTCTGGATGTGAACAGATTTACTCAGGAAAGACACTATGCGCGGCCTCCGTGTGTCTCACCACAATGGTTCCCTCCTTGCCGTGGTTGTGGTGGAACTGCAGCAGATCTTTGAAGGGGAAGTCACAGATGACGTCCGAGTTGAGGACGAAGAACGGCTCGTTGTCGACATTCAGCAGCTCCGAGCCAACGCCAGGGGGCCCGCTGCACACAAACACATACGCATGTTAATTTCTCCATCCATCCATCCATCGCCAACCGCTTATCCCGTTAGGGGTCCCGGGGGGGTGGGGCCGGTCCCCCTGGCATAGGGGGAAGGCGGGGTTCCCTGCACAGGTCGCAAATCACGCAGGGACATAGAACAACAAGGACAGACACCACACGCACCCCCCCCCCCGCCATTTTAGATCTTCCATTTTCCCTTACCCCATTTTTTTTTACATTGGGGGAAAGCCGGATTCCCCGGAGAGACCCCCCCCTCCCCCGGGGAAAACATGCAATCTCCCCACAAAAGAGCCCCCAACTGGAATCCAACCCACCACCCCCTTTCTGTGAGGCGACAGCGCTAACCACTACACCACCGTGCAGCCCTGTTAATTTCTCATTTTTATTAATTAGATCAAATTTTCAGTCCTGATGGATCGGACACTACGATACACAGCAACTTCACAACCGGTTTTTGGGACTTCAACATGTACAAAGCAGCAACAGTGGTTATTTCTACCATGGTTTATGGAAGAAATAGCGGAAAAAAATGGCTGAATGATTCGCTTCGCTCATGCTGTGACCATCACACAGCATTGGGTTGGGGGATTGTCTAATGGTAGTGATCCTTGATGATGATGATGATGATGATGATGATACTTTCAGGCAATACTGGATTTACAGGAGTTAAAGGGGACATATCACGTTCATTTCCAGGTTCATACTTGTATTTTGGGTTTTTATTAGAACATGTCTACATGCTGTAATGATCAAAAAACACATTATTTTTCGTATCCTCTCTGAATTAATATACCAGTATTCACACTCTGAAAAGCTCTGTTTTAGTGCCCGTCTCTTTTAGAACCCCTCCTGAAAAAGTCCAGTCTGCTCTGATTGGCTCGTGAGAAAAATATGGTGCATCTTTGCAGGTAGTTCTCAAAATGTGGGCGATATATTCTAATGAGTCTGCTTGTGACATAGGAAGGGGAGCCAAATCTGATTGGCTTGTTGAATCACATGTTTTCTGGTCTAGGCAGCCCACAAAAACTAACTGGGTTGTCTTATTTCATCTCATAGTTTGTGGGTTGGTAGATACTGAAACCAGAAACCTAAATGTGTGTACACAAGTTTTTCATGACATGACCCTTTTAATGAGCTAAAAATCAGTCACTTATTGTTTAGTTGTTTAATGTGATTTCTTGTGATGGTTGAATATACAAAGAAAATGAGTATATTATTACTCTTTTAAAATGTGGTGCAGAGACAGTTTCCTGTCTGTAGTGAATGGAAACTCACCAGTTCCCAGAGGCTCCTTTTCATGAGACAGAGATATACGAATCCCAAGCTGCAGAAAAAAACAGAGAAATTTTCAGGATATACTGCAAAATGAACACAATAATCACTTGTGTAATACTCAAAACACAAAATGTTCATAAACAATTAAGCTGCCAGAGTATCAAAGTTTACCAGATTCCCAACAGGAGGAAAAACATACAAGTCACCCGCTCTCCTAGCTGCTAGCGCTGTCGGTGGCTTTGCGCCCGCTGTAGCGTAACTTCAGCGAGTTTCAGACAAACCGTGTGTGTTGAAGCGGCGAGTGTGAGTTTGTTAGTGACATTATAGCCGTGAACACAGCTGTAGCAGACAGACAGTGTGGGTACAGTTTATTTGTTGGTGAATAAATGCTTCGAGGCTACAGGCTACAACCATGGATGTATAAAGAGAACTGGATACAGTGCTAGAGGTGGGCCCCCCTTCATTACTATGAAAGTTGCTCAGTGGTGCATGAAGCCAAAATGGCTCGACTTCTGTCTAGTCCCGATCTTCTCGGGTCTAACTGGGCATCCACTCAGTTAAATGACTCAGTCAAGGGGTCCCAATGTCACGGCTTGCACTGTTGTCATGGTCTGGGTTCGTAGACAAAAAGACAGAGATAACTCTGGATTTGGCTATCAGTGCGCTTTACAACTTTTAAGACCTAACTGAGTTGGTTTACCTAAAAAAAAAAAAAAAAAAGTTACAGACATCTCATCATCTTCATTCATCTTCTTCTTTGGGCCAGACAGACACAGAAGTTGTAATACCACTGGTTGTTGTAGTACCACTGGTTGTTGTAGTACCACTGGTTGTTGTAGTACCACTGGTTGTTGTAGTACCACTTCCTGTATCTGCACCACCTCAGATTCTTAAGGTGGACCAGTTTTTCTCCTTAAAGTGACGAGTCGCTCCTCTGCGTTTTTCTCAGCTTTTTAATAAAAAATTATTAATATTTCTTTTAACCATAAGTGATAGCGTTAATCGGTTAAAATGTTTAATGTCGGCTATCGATTAAACAGTTAATTATTGTCATGCCTATCGGGATCTGGATATCACATTGTGAATTTCCCCACTGTGGGACCAATAAAGGAATATCTTATCTTATCTTATGGGGCAACTCTAACAGAACAATGGTCGCACTGGAAGAAGATGTTCAGTTTTATGTGTCATGTTGTTTGATGCTTTGAGAAACAAGTGTCTCTCTTGTAATGTGGTGGACACAGGGGTCAAGTGAAAAATTGTGTTTTAGGTGATTTGAGTGAATTGACCTTGCAGGAAAAGTTAATGGGCTGACCCACTGCTCTGGTGCTGTTGATAAGCATTAAAACATCCAGTGTGTGTTGTGTGCTGGCGTGTACCACAGCTGTAATAGTGTGTCAGTGTGAGGTGGTTTGTTGTACGTACTCTCTCCTCCTGGACTCTCATCTCTCTCTCCAGCAGATCTGACATGTAGCTCACCGCCAGAATCACATGGTCCACCCCGGCCTGCACACACACACAGCAACACAGAGAGACAAGGTGACAACTACCTTCAATAAACTCAAAAAGAAACGTCAGCAGTTAAAAGTTCATAATAAGTTAAAGCCCCTCCTCCTCCGTACCTTGACCAGTGCCTCCACCTGGTGTAGCAGGATGGGTTTGTTGCAGAACTCCACCAGCGGTTTGGGGACGCTCAGGGTGAGCGGTCGCAGCCGAGTCCCGTAACCCCCAACCAGAATTAAAGCCTTCATGCTTCTGCCGTTAGCAACCGTTACCAGGACCACCACAGCTCATCAATGGCGAGACAGCAACCAGCCTGAAAAGGAGAGAGGGTCACAGTGATTGATAAAGTCATGATAAGGTAGCATCAAATATGACACACTGGTGATAGATGCATCACATTCAGTCCTGCTAACTGCCTCCGACAAAAATGTTGCACAGAACAAACATTACTTTTCAAGCAACAGACGTGATATTTTTCCATCCAGGTGGTTTGACGAGTCTTTGAGGATTTGGGAAATGCATATTCAGAACAGGGGCTGCACGGTGGTGCAGTGGTTAGCGCTGTCGCCTAACAGCAAGGTTTGAATCCGGCTTGGGGCTCTTCTGTGTGGCGTTTGCATGTTCTCCCCGTGTAAGCGTGGGTTTTCTCCAGGTTCTCCGGCTTCCTCCCACAGTCCAAAGAAGAAGAAGAAGAAGAAGATCTAAAGACATACAGGTTAACTGATGACTCTAAATTGCCCATAGGTGTGAATGTGAGCAAGAATGGTTGTCTGTCTCTCAGTGTCAGCCCTGCGATGGACTGGTAACCTGTCCAGGGTGAACCCTGCCTTTGCCCAATGCCAGCTGGATTGGCTCCAGCCCTCCTACAACCCTTAACAGGATAAGCAACCCCCCACGACCCCAACAGGATAAGCAGTTGAAGATGGATGGATAGATATTCAGAACAGCTGTAAGCTTTCTTTCATCAATCTTTGAGTATTTACTTTTCCCAGAATTACAGTAGATGCTTAGCTCTGTGACTAAAATGCAATAGTAATACATAGGAGGCACAAACTGCAGTTGGATGCTATCAAAACTACACTCTGTGTTGTGATCCCCTGATAGGTTTATCAGTCCATGCTTGTAGTTAGGCTTAAAGGAGAACTATACCCATTTTCAAAATTCATACATGGTCTAAGACAGTCCAATAACATGAACAACTCTCTCCCAAATCCAAAAATAGGGTGCTAAAACTCAAACTTGTAATGTCAGAGGTTATAAAGTCTGGAGCTGCTCCACAGACTATTGATGGGAGACTGATCTTATGGACCCACAGGAATGCACAAAACTTAAAAAACTAAAGGGTTTATTCTTCAGATAGCTTGAGTTTTACGTTTCCCTACTTATTTATTCATTTTTTTTCCTTTAATCTGAAATCCATCAGTATGTTCATGTAAAGTTAATATTTTGGCCTTAGAGTAGCGCTGCTGAGATGACCTAAACAGGGCTCAACAATAAGGATTGCCCTTGATGAGGACTGCTCATGCCCGATCGAGCAAGTGGTAAAAACAATTAAACACACTGTTTTTTTCCAGAGTTGATGATGGAAGTAGTTGGTGAGCCACCTCTAGGGCTGTCCTGAATACCATTTTTTTGGGCTTCAGGCGGCGTTAGAGGATGTCAGATTTATTTATTTAAATAAAGATTAAAGATAAGATAAACCTTTATTAATCCCCGGAGGGAAATTCATGACTAACTTTGGTTTTCCCTCTGGGCGAGTAGATTTCTGACCCACTAGCCCAGCCAGGTAAGTGAAATAAACATTATCGTTGAACCTTGTCTGCTCGCATTCTTGTTTGGGTCGAGAGACTGATTTGCATGTTGTAAAACTAGCCAAGCCAGAATCCCCTTTTCAACTACATATTAACCACTTTAGGGTTGCAACTAACAATTGTCTACATTGTCAATTAACCTGATGATTATTTTTTGCAACAAAACACAGTGAAAATGTTCATAACAATTTCTCTGACTTCAAGCTGACGTCTTTGAACATTTTAGTTTGTTCAACCAAGAGACCAAAACTCAGATTCAACAGAAAATTATATGAAGCAACAACTGTCAACTGTTGACAGTTACTTGATTATCAAAACTGCTATTGAATACATTTCTTCTGATAAACTAATTTATTAATTGTCCAATTGTTGTAGCACTAAACTACATATCAAGGCAGGCTTTGAAATGCTTGTGACTGAAAATGCATGTTAATGCTGTTAGCTGAAATTAATTGCAAAGCATTGCTGCAAATGCAGAAGGGTGAAATAATGCCTAAAAATGTTAAAACTCAAGTCCATCGCACTGCACTGTTGAAAACCCTTGAAGTTGCAATGTAGACCTGGCAGAGTTGGAAGCTTAGCTGCATTACCTAAAGAGGCTAAGAGCTGAAATACATTGCTAGAAAAGCTAGAAGCTAAACTGTAATACTGTCAAAAGTGATAAACTTGAATGTATCTATCTGAAAATTGGAATATTTTGATAGCTGAATGGTTTCTGTAGCTCAAACTATGCTCTGATCCAAAAACTTGTCCCAAAATTAAAATGGGCCCCTATGAGGGCAAACACTGGAGTTGTTTTCGCTTCCAAGCATCTATAGTTAAATGTGTAAATCCGACCAGCAGCCAGCACAACCTGTCCAACATTTCTATGAAAAAACTATGGTTTTGGGGCGGCAATAGCTCAGTCCGTAAGGACTTGGGTTAGGACGCGGAGGACACTGGTTCAAGTCCCCCATGGACCAAGACCAACTGGTTGCTGGAGAGGTGCCTCTTGGGCACTGCCGAGGTGCCCCTGAGCAAGGCACCGAACCCCCAACTGCTTGTCAGGAGCAGCCCCCTCACTCTGACATCTCTCCATTGACGCATGTATAACACTACTGTGTGAACAACAGAGTGTAAAAACTGAATTTCCCCACTGTGGGACTAATAAAGGAATATCTTCTTCTTCTTCTTCTTCTTCTTCTTCTTCTTGAAGCTCGTCTCCCGCTCTAGCTCTGATGATTCCACGCAATACACACCCATTATAAACTCAGAAAAAGTCTGCAAAAAGCATAAAACTTAAACTGTGATTGTGGAAAAACTGTAAAAGATATCAAAAAGCTGAATCATAGCTTAATAGTTCAATGTCTAACCACTTTAAAGTTTAAATGGTGTCTGTAACTTAAAATATGCGGAAGAAGTACTAGTTCAAAGTGGAGCATGTTTGAGAGGATTTGAAGATTTTCTCCATTGAATTACATTGTTAAAAAAATATGAAAAAAGCTTAATATATTAAAAAGTATGAATAGTTGAAACAAGAAAAGTCATAGCAGTAATGTCCTTAATGAGCTGAATATTTTGATAGTTGAACAGTCTCCGTAGTTTAAGTATTCAGTAGTTAAAGTCCAAAAAATTGTACGGAAGCAATAGTTGAAGTTGATTAAAGATTCAAAGAGCAATACTGCTGACTCAGCATTCACACTAAATATTTAATATCAAAAGGTGAAACAGCAGGAAAAGAGTGGACATCAGTGCACACTGATGAAAAAAACTGTAGAGTAAAAGCTCAGTTATGATCTATAGTCAAGACGTGTTCATGGTAACAATACTGCTTCTCTCTGGCCTTCAAAATAAAAGAGGGAAGGGGGGATTAAATTGCTTTAAAGTGATGGAATCTTTTTTCTACCGTAATCTTGATCTTCAAGTTGGAGAACTTGTTTAAACCATACTCCACCGTATAACGAGTTTTAGTAGAAGTAGGACAGAGGAATCTGCAAGGGATTAATGGTCTCAAAAACAAGGAAGCTTGTTGAACAAAAACATTACTTATTTCTGAGACTGAGTTTCGCTCAATTCCCGGATGCCTATGGGGCCACGATTATGTTATTTGATCCCATAAACACTCAATAGTTGAGCCCAGGTGGCCTAATATTGCTGCTTGACACAACTTCAGACTGTCCAGAGGCTTTTATTAGTTTCGGACTCTGGGAAAGTAGGAAAAACAGTAAAAACTACTGTTCCTCTGAACTATAAATCACACACGTAGACTACTCTATGTGATAACTACTACGAATGTAATGGATTTTTTTTCACTTCCTGATCCTCAACCTGAACCGGTCTGGACCCCCCTGGGGAGGCCCGCCTCTCTTTGGAAACCTCTGGTCAAACAAAACAGGTGATCAGGTCATGACAGAAAGAAACCACAAGACTTCATTCATTGTTTAGGAAAGTCTGTCTGTACTCTCATGATGTGCTATTGTCGGTATAGTAAGTAGGTAGTAAGTAGTAACGTTACTCAGAGAGAGGAACAGAAAGCAGGTGTTATTTTCGCCACATCTCCAGCAGCTGAACTAGCTGTTTTAGCCACACAAACATAGTGCTTTCTCTACCGTAAAACTACAGTTTATGAATGAACGCTCGCATGCTTTCATAGGAACTATACACTATGAGCCTGGTGATGAATACAGTACAGTGTGCTCATGTTTTCTCACACAAATGAACTAACAGTGATTGTAGCTAACCCACGTTAGCTCCTCAGCTCAGCTAGGTTAGCTAACTTACTCAGTAGTTCATGTACAGCTCTTAACGACAGATAGCTAGCACCCTGCTCCTGTGTTCAGGCTGTTTGAAAGAGAATAAAGAGGATGAAAACTCACTTTGCCGATTTTGTTCAGTAAAAGTCCCCGGGAGATTTCTGACTGGCTGAAACTCTGAGAATGACACGTAAGATCGTTCAAATCCGGATTCACTGTTTAGTTTCCTGTCGAGCCGAACAGCGTCAAGTCAGACAACGTGACTCATCACACATCCGGGCCAGGGCGTCGAAATAAAAGCACGTTTTGGTCAGTCGTTTTTAATCAAAAAGTCTTATGACTTTTCTTTGGGCCCACGCGTCAGTGAAATACAACAACAGCCTGTACAGTATTAGTAAGATCTATTCAAAGATTACTGAAGCCAAACAGAAATATCTTAGTTAAGTTAATTTTCTTTTCCACCTTCAGGACATCTCGGTGCTCTAACTAGGACCACTTGGCCGTCACTGGATCAGCGTTTATTGTGGTCGACGATCACCTGTAGGCTCTTCTGACAGACAGTTCAGCAAGGGCAGTCATTGATTTCACCGATTTCACCGTCTAGTTTGTTTTGGTCATCTTTCCACACTATGTTTGGATTAAGAATACAGATTGGTATGTCCTCCCAGAGACGCCTACAAGCATGCTAGTGGTCAGGTTGCTGTCAGCTATAGTTTTTGTAGTGTGTTCAAGTGCAACTTTTAACACAGAAGACATGTGACAATGTGAAGCAGCACACAGATTTTATCAGTCTGCAGTACTGTACTGTTTTGTTCTGTTTTTTCAACGCTGTCTTGGTGTGTCTTTAACAAAAGAATGGTGATTAGATACGCACCGCTAGAATATAAAAATTCCAATATGCATCACATTCAGAAATATCTACCAAAAAATAAATAGATTACGTTGTAAATCTAAATTCAACCTCTTCTACGCTCTGCTTGTCTTTATTTGAAAGTGGAAAAATCTCATAAAAATTGAATTGCGCTAATCTCCCTGATATTGATATAAGCATACATGTAACATCATCATTTATCTTATCATTTTATTTTTATTTCTATGTCATGTCCAAACTTACTTATTGAGACCTTACGTTTTTGTAATTTAAATATCACTTTGGGACCGTAACCTTCAGGGACAAAGTGGTGTTTATGCTTTTATTTTAAAGGCCAAATCATACGGTTTCCGGTCTGGCTGGCTGACTGTGGTGAACTTCACGGTTTGCCTCTCACTGCTGTTACTGACACGGGGTGTTGAAATCAAGCGGAGCCTTGAAAAAAACGCAAATATCCTTAAATTACACAAAATAATTTCAGGAGATGTTTTATTGAGTTTTACAATATTTTTTTCTTTTGAAGAAAAAAAAAGGCAAATCATCACGGCCGTAACCTTTATTTAAACGTTACACTTCACCCCCCTGTAGTACGACACTATGGTATGTTCCAAACACTCCGGTCCCGCCTCTTCGCGACTTCTGACCAATCAGAGAAAAACAGCGTGGCGACGGGAGGCGGAGTCACCGCGCCGTATCTACATACCGGTCAGCTGACAGCCGGTTTACTTGGACGGTCCTCCAGCCAGTTAAACACCCCCGATAAAGTATTTATTCGTTTAGCTTTTCCATATCAGTGAGGATTAAAAACTTAAATCATGAGGTTGAACGTTCAAATGAGGTTCTATTCAAAATGTTGATTGTGTAAAAAAAATATATATAATTAAAAGGTTTTGATTTTGAATTTATCATATTTACCTCTACTTGTACTTGAATTTAGTCAAAATGTTTAACTTAATTTTTGATTATTTTTCTGCCTTAAAAAGTCAAATTTTGTACTCAGTATCTCATAATTTTTATTTACCAAGTGTGTTTTTATTTAAGCATTTTGTTATACCATGACAGGAACTCCCACAGGATTATGAAATGTGCCCTGTGATTATTTTGTCCAGAGAGGTGCTTCTAAACTGATCCAAAAAGTTTACAGAAATTAAAGGACCCCACTTCTCTGTTACCACCACATTACGGAGATATGGTCTCGTGCTGCCTTTGAGTGTCGTTGGAAGAATTAGAATTAAAAACAGAGCGCACAAGAATGAACCAAGAATCTGACTCCTGCTGTAGACTCGAACTTTATCTGTTTATTAAAAACTTAAAGGACCACTGAGCAATTTCTTTGGCCAAAATGATAACAATAAATACCTTTATTAAAATGTTAATATATATTTATTAGTCATGTCATTGAGTGCTGAAGCCAATAACAGTCCATATTAACTAAAATGCATCTTTACATCTGTTTCAGAGGGTGAAGAACCAGCTGGAGTCACAAGACTTCTGCTGGTTAATATGAGCTCTGATTAACAATAATTATCAACCTAATATGACGCAGTAGCGAGCCTTCTGTCAGGAGTACCACCCGAATAATTACTTTAAAGGAAAATACAAGTAATGTGCAATTCATTGCTTTTGCCGCTGACACCTCCAACACTGAAGATCAGTGATTAAAATCCATTAATTATTGTAATGTAAATAATACGATATGAACGTAACCACAACATTTCAGTCATATTGTAATTGAAGACCATTCTCTTGTGTGAGATTATTTCTCTGCTTGTCTTTCATTGATCTCCAGTAAACCTGCAGGAAAACGTTTTCATGCTCAGACTTCATTCAAGTAGAATAAAAATCCAAAGTCAGTGGATTTTAAGGAGCAACTGACGGCTCAGTGGTCCAGTGTCTTTAATCCAGGTGGTTTGGGGGTCAAAGGTCAGGGGTTCCAGCGCAGGTCACAGATGAGGGCGATGTGGTCGGAGGGATGAGCGACGCTGGGCAGAGCCTCGTAAGTGGTAACCTCCTGGTGGCTGGGTAGAGGAATCACCTGCTCCACCTACACACACACACAGCAGCATGTTAGCGTCGTCACGTCTGCTCCTCCTTTCTATCAATGTACTTATATACAAATATTGTTTATATCAAAACATTTACTGCATGACAAAAGATTTCTTTTTCTTTCTTTACTGGACAATCCATTCTCAGTCACTCCATATCACACTTGTGTCAGTCGCATACTGAACCACAACTGGCTTCCACACTAGTTGCAATGAAACAGAATCATGCTTGTACGATTTACGGTGATTTCCTCCTTCCACAGATGATTTTGAGGACAACCTTAGGGCCCGTTCAGACTGACGTCATCTGGTCACGCTAGAGGTAAGATCGGGCCTAAAAAAAATCCAGCCCGACCCAACCCAGGCCCGCGGGTATTAAAGCCCGACCCGGCCCGAGCCCGATCAATTAACTTGATTTGCCGGCCCGAGCCCGAAACAAACCCGAAATTTTATATTTTACTTGTGAGGACTCAGGAGGAGGAGGAAAGGGAGGGGATGCGTCAGTCAGACCCGGACAGAGCACTGCTCCGGGAAAAGGGACTGGTTGCGATTTGTGTGATCACATTTGTGACGATGCCTGAGCATAATGATAACAAATTAAAGCCTGTCTTTTGTAACGAACTCTCCCAGTTAAACAAGACTGTAAGATGCATATTCAATAAACATTTATATCTTACCATACAGCGCCTTCTCTGTTTTATTCGGGCCGGGTCGGGCTCCGGCTCGGGCTAAAGGTCTTACCTCTAGGTCACGCTATGTTTCAGTCGAGAATACAGTATAACTTGTGTTTTAGGTTTAACTCACACTGATCTCTCAGCATAAATTAGCACCAGTAGTGTTGGTGACAGTAATAGTAGTAGTTGCTCTAGTAGTGGTAGCAGTAATAGTGTCAGTAGCAGTAGAAGCGTTAGCATTAGCTGCAGCAGTACTAGTATTAGCAGTAGCAGCAAAGGGTATAGAAGTTAAGAGACAAAACTATGGCGCATTCTGACAACAGCCACTAGATGATGCTGCGGTAGTGCTGCCACCATTTTGGACTGAAAACACCAATGAGTCTGTGGTCATGATGTTTAAAGAGACGTCTGTAGATCAGAGGATTTTTTTTTTTTTTTTAGGTGAATCATCTTCCCAGTATGAACTCTTACATAGTCCTCATTTAAATCATTATGTCCAGAAAGTTAGAAAATTCACTAATAGATGAATCTAGAGTTACGCTATTTTCCACGGCATAATGAACGTGTATCAGACCCACAGGACTGCACCGCCCTGCACGCTCATATGACGTATCCGATTCTGCCAGCTCCCTGTTAGCTGTATGTGGCTGTAATAATGGATATGTTGGCTGTAATCCATTGCTTTTATGATCTTATAATACCATTAGCCTGTACCATGGTGGATGTATTCACATCTTTGTTCTCAAACAACCAGCTATTGGCCAGTAGCTAGTAGTGCTAGTAGCATGACCTAAACAGAATTTAATGGAGTTGTAGCTATTTACTAACACCCAGGGCAAAAGCACGGGACACAACCTCGTATACATCCATGGTCTGTGGTCTTTTGGACTCCATTTTTGAGGTCGTTGACATGACAACAATTGAGGTTAGCTCAAAATCTGTGAGCTGGATTTTTCAGACTTCCATTTATGTGCATTGCTCACTTTATGCTGCTCTGGGAGGTGGCAGGGCAAAAAGGTTTATTAAATAAATAAGTAAATAGTTATAATAGAATGCACATTTATAATTTTATTGTTCAACACAGGACATTTCGGTAGAGACAATAAAATAGAAAGAAGTTTGTTTTACTTTTGTATGGCACTTTGTAAGCGGACGTTTAACTGACAGCCGGTCGTTGCTTTCAGTCCAAAATGGGAGAAGCGTAGTGCTGCTGCTAGACGCTGGTGTGCAATGGTACGACAAATTGACTTTCACCTCTTAGCAATACATGTTCTTTGGCAGCAGTGTCAGTATTAGTACCTGCATGCTGTCCGGCTGTATGAAGATGTAGTCCAGGCAGCCGTGAAATCCTCCCACGTAGTTAGTGTAGGCCGGCTGGCTGCAGGCGCTCAGCAGAGGGGGGAAGTCAGAGAGCAGCTCCATACTACAGGCCTCCTCTGGCCCCGAGCTGCTCCAGTCCGCATGCTGCTGAGGAACCAGCGCCTCGCTGAGCAGCTGGAAGACACCTGCAGACAGGAAGAGGAGATGAACAATGACTCCTCCGCCTCCAAACACAAAATCCATCAAGACAACAAAAGGTGAACAGAGGAGTCTGCTGAGTAAAAAAATATTTATAAAATCACACAAGCTTCATGTGAAGTTAATGAAAGACAAAGTGAAGGCTGGCAGAGACGGTGCTACTGTGGCCTTCCCTCTGGGTGTGGAGTTACCTGAGTTAGGGGATGAGTTGAAGTCACCACAAAAGACCAGAGGGGCTCCAGGCGCGACCTCGCTGATCACATGACTCAGGTGTTGCAGAGCCACGCCTAGCTGGACCAACCGAATGTGCCCTCCTTCAAAGGAAATGAATTCAGTTCGTTGTTCTTGTGCAGATTAATGGTACACACAAGGTGTGAAATTTACTTTTTTCACTTGCTGCCACTGCCATCTTGTCTGCCACTCAGAAACTTTATCTGACATTTTTGAAATCTTTGCACTAAATGAAGGAATAACATTTTAGATCTGATGTCATTTGATGTTCGATATATTTTAAATTAAAAAAACATTACATGCATAGTAAATTACAGTATTCAAATTAGACCATCACTTCCGGGGGAGTCCTATTGATTATGATTATTTAAATATTTGCTTTGATTAATTAAAAAAAAAGTTAAACAGGTCAAGACTCTCTCTAATGTCTATTTTATATTGATGTGAAAACATCTCCTTAAGTATTTTTTAACTTAAACAGTTAAAAGAAATATTAAAAATTAATTACAAAGCTGAGCAAAACTAAGGGAGCAGCTTGTCACTAAAGGTAGAAAAGCTGGTCCACCTTAAGAGAGTCTAAGCCGGAGTTGTAAGATACAGGAAGTTGGTTCTGGGTCTCTTGAGTTCACCTGAGCTGAGGAGATGTAGCCTCGTAGCATTTAATCACGAACATGTAAACTGTACACACACTGTCTGCTACAGCTACCTTCACAGCTATAATGCCACCAACAAACACACACTCACCGCTGCCACACACACACGGTCTGTCGGAAACTCACTAAAGTTATGCCACGCTGACAGTCCATATGTGTGTGGCAATGGCATCTTTAGTACCTAAAGAGGAACGAATCGTTCTACCTTTGGGGTGCCAGTACAGGTGTGTGTTCGCCACACACACCTTCCTGCCTGGTTTATTCAGGTCTTCAAGCACACTGACCTGCAGAGAAACCAGGAAACACAAGTGTCACCACACTGAATCACATACAATGGGGCTGCAAGAACCCATTACTTCTGTTACTGATTGGTCCATCCTCCCTCAAATTAGTCCCAGTTCGTACAGCAGGTGAACAGCCGTACCTGCAGGACGGTGGACCTCTTCAGTATCCTGTCCTTCAGGGCGCTGTTAGCAGAAACCCTCTCCAGCAGAGTTGAATGAATGGGGTCAGAGGTCAACGCCTCGGTCAGCACAATGTCATGACGACTCAGCAGCTGAAATTTTGACCTACAAAGACAAAATGATGTCATTTTGAAATGACCTGACTTAATCACAGATTTATAAGGTTTAATATCAAATCAACTAAACACCTTCAAGTGCGACCAAACAACTATAAACACTTTTAACGTCAGATGTGATCTGACAACATCTGACAACAAACTAGTTCACAACCCGACCTTCACAGTCACATTTATCAGGCTGCAGATTGTCCACCACAGGGAGCTGTTCAGTATCCATCACACCAGTTCTACACCTGCTCCACCTACAGGAGAGGAAACCTATAAAAGACCTCCAGCTGTAGACATGTACAGTCCTGAGGCCTGTACTACAAAAGTGAGTTCAACATACCCAGGGTATTTTCTTGTTATCTTGCTTAACTAACCCTAACAATCATGATCCCACTAAGCATTCCTACAATGCTGGTTATCAACTTGGGAAATCAACCCAGGGTTTCTCAATCTGGCTATAAGCGTGTCACAAAAAAGAGGCAGTGTTTGTAGCATGTGACCAAACACAAAACAAGTCCTCTGTCCAAGAGTAAACTATAATATTAGACAAAGACGAAGACGTTAAATACATAATCAGACTAATAGCAACACAGTCAAAGCTGCCAAATTCAGGAAGAACAGCTGGCAAAAAGAAAAAAATACAGATGTGTGAATGCATAAATCAACAGATTTATAAATTCAATGAAATACTCAAAAGTCATATAGTCTTCTAGATGGGGCAGTGATATTATAAAGAGCTTTGAGAATAAAATGGATGAATAAATGACACTTCATTATGACCTTAAATAATGTTATGGTGTGTATTATTACTTTGACCTTCTTTCAGCTGCATCCCTGACTCAGCGATGTGAAATGGACTTGAGAGCAAGTAAAAAACAAATAAATATAAAAACATAATTCAAAGCAGTAAGCACCCACAGCATACCACCAGCTGTCCTTCCTGTATTTGCCAGTTGCTTTTAGTCTGGATTATGACTTGAACTACTACATGACTTTAACTTCTTTATATTTGTGTAATATTATCATAAAATCTGCACAACGAGCTCTGATTGGTTATCTGAATCATAACCTACTCTGGAGCAGGTTAAGCGTTCAGCTTAAGTTATCTACCCTGGTAAGAAGTGAACCACCATCATAGGACTGAAACCCAGGTTTAACCCTGAAGTTGCCTCGCTAACCGCAAATCCTGCTTCGTAGTACAGGCCTCTGTTCATTGATGAGTAGAGAAGGAAATAAATGAATTCACAAACTTTCTAAGAGCTAACACGTGGTCTTATACAGCCACTATCTGAACTGCATTTCAGTTGAGTGTTTAACTATTACTATTACTATGTTGCTACTCATTATTTGTGAATTTGCAGCAAAGTTATGGCTGCATCAAACAACATTTTCTTCAGATTCCGTCTGCTGGCAGACCTGACCTGCGGTAGAACGTGGCCAGTCCTTCATGCTGCTTGTCTTTGATCCTAAAAACGCCATCCAGACCGAAGGCATCCAGGGCTGGAGTCAGACTGTCAACGAACACCCCTAAAGAGCCCAGAGAGCATAGTTAGAAAGCAGTCTCACGTATCCACCAGACGATGGTTCTTTATAGAAAGGGTGGAAACTAACTTTATAAGTAACAAGTTGTGTTTCTGCACTAATGACCTTTGTCGACCTCCTGCAGACAGATGATGTCAGCGTTGTATCCGGCCAGCTCCTTCTTGATCAGGTTCTGTCTGTAGTCCAGCTGCAGGGCGTAGGGGGCGCAGTACGGGTAAAGCACCGTCTTGGACAGTTCCGTCTGGGCGTAAACGTCTGCGAGGATGTTGTATGACACCACCCTCACAGCCGGCCACTCTGCCTCTTTGACGGTGTACGCATGTCGGTTGTCGAACGTGCAAACGCCTGGTCCAGCCTCTACTGCTCCTGCAGAGACCAGCTCTTTGGCCGGGCCACTGCGTCCCCCATCTTTAGGAGTGCAGTGCAGTTTGAGCCTGTAGCCAATGTCCTGATTGGATGGAATGTGGACTCTCCCATGTCCTACCTCTGTCCAACCGCTGTCCTGATCTGGAAGTTCTCCAGTAGCTTCAGAGCTAGGACAGCAACAAGAGAGAGAAAAATAAGGACAAGTTTGCTGAATGTCCCATAACTTCTTCTCTTTATGCAGCTCAATTCCCAGCTCTGGTGATGCTTTCTCTAATCCACCAGTACACTACTCTTGATTTGTCCCTTTGTCAAATTGACTCCAGTGTTATGGTAAACATGACTGTGAATTATAGCCTGGTCCCTGCTGGATTTCTGAGGCAGATATCTATATTTGAGAGACTAAAATTGTAACACTTTAAGTCAAATTAAGCAAATATTTTAATCTGGATTCCTTATATTTAATGAAAGCATTGTGACCAAAATATGTGCTGAGAAGGGCATTTTACAGTGAAACTTTTCAGCCCTCTGATGAACAAATTATATATGGAGACACTGTTTCCAGATCCAGAGCCACAACATTAGATCAGCATGGGCACCCTGACTGGTCAGCAGCTATGCAGCCCGATATGCAACAAACTGCGATGTACTGTGTGTTCTGACACCTTGCTAATAGAAACAACATAAACTTTTCCAGCAATTTAAGATACAGTAACTCTTCTATTGGAACAGACAACATGGGCTGTTGCTCAAATTGCTGTTGTGTATGGGGCTTCATCACTGCAGACTGGTCAGGGTGCCCACGCTGACCCGTGTCCACTACCAAAAGCACTGAGCATGGGAGCATCAGAACTGGACCACAGAGCAATGGATGAAGGTAAACTAATCTGATGGATCATGTTTTCTTTGACATCATGTCGAGGGCTGAGTGCATGTGCGTCGCTAACCTGGGGAAGACATGGCACCAGGATACACTATGGGAAGAAGGCAAGCCAGCAGAGGCAGTGTGCACACTGCAAAAATGGTTCAATAATGATTTTGGGAACACAATGAGAGTTTGAGGTGTTGACTTGGCCTCCAAATTCTCCAAATCTCAATCCAATAGAGCATCTGTGGGATGTGCTGGACCTACTCAATATTTAGAAAGGTGGTCATAATGTTATGGCTCACCGGTGTATGCTTAATTTTGGCAAGGAAAAACCGGCATGGCCATTTTCAAATGGGTACCTTGACATCTGACGTCCAGATAAGTGAATGTAAATGGGTTCTATGGGTACCCACCAGTCTCCCCTTTACAGACATGCCCACTTTATGATAATCACATGCAGTTTGGATCAAGTCATAGTCAAGTCAGCACACTGACAGCTGTTGTTGCCTGTTGGGCTACAGTTTGCCATGTTATGATTTGAGCATATTTTATGCTAAACACAGTACCTGTGAGGGTTTCTGGACAATATGTGTCACTGTTTTGTGTTGTTGATTGATTTCCAATAACAAATTAAATATATATTTGCATAAAACAGCATATTTGTCCACTCCCATGTTAATGAGAGTATTAAATACTTCACCAATCTTCCTTTAAGGTAAATTTTGAACAGATAAAAAATGTGTGATTAATTTGCTATTAATCATAATTGCCTATAGAATACCTATACAATTGTGTGATTAATCATGATTACCTGTAAATATTTGAATTGACTGACAGCCCTAATTTTACACCTAAGAAAAGGTAAACAACAACTAATGTAATCATAACTGACAGACAATCTACATCTTGAGTGTGCAGTGTCATATATGAGCTTATTTTTATGCTAAATGCAGTACCTGTGATTTTATGAAAAATACTTGTCATTGTATTGTGTTGTTAATTGATTTCCAATGATAAATATATACATACAATGGCATTACACAACTTATTTCCCCACTCCCATGTTGATAAGAGTATTTAATACTTGACAAATTTGTGTGATGTGGGATAAATTTGGGATTAAGTATTTTAATCGATTGACAGCCCTAATTGCAGACACCCCATCCCTCCCTACGGACCTGGATCAAGTCTTCCCTGACTCACTGTCAATAAAGAAGTAAACATAAGCTTCATAGAGGTTGGATTCACTGCAGGGCTGCTGATTGTAATAGACTTCATGAACCTACTTTTCCAGAGTAATTACCTTGTATTTGGGGCATTTTCTTTATACCACGTGAACTCGCAGTCTTGGAGGTTCCCAAACTCTATCTCCAGATTGGGACAGACTGGGAAGCCGGCCAGCAGGGACACCGGGAGCTCAGCGTTGGAGAAAGTGGGAGCGTTCTTCTGGATCGAGTATTTAACGTCTCCGACCTGCAGAACGGCTCCGTCCTGCCACGCCTCCGAGTTCAGCACCGTCTCGGCTACCTCTTCCCCGTCGTAGTACAGCTTCACCACGGCGGGCTCCGGGGTTTCGCACGGCTGCTGCCCCTTGTTCTTCTTTGACTTCTTCGCCTTTCCTTGACCCTTGGCGATGCCGTTGGAGATCCGGGCCAGGACCTTACCCAGCGCCTCGTCCTGGTCCCGCAGCATGTGCTTGTGGCTGCCGTGCAGACAGAAGGAGATGGTGAGTTTGGGCTCCCCGGGGAGACACCTCACCACGGCGTGCTCCATCCTGCCGAGGAGGCTGCAGGCTCTGGTCAGAGTCCTCGGTGAGGAAGCGAGCAGGCGTCGGGGGAGCAGTGTAACAGCAGCGGAGAGGTGTTTAAACATGAAGTCCCCGGCGGCACGAAGAGGACAGCTGGGCTAAACTACACTAACGTTAAATTACGCCGGTAACGTTACCGTATATAAATACGGTATCTGTCACCTTCCTGACGTCACCTGGTCGTGGAGCTGCTCAACAGCTAGCTACACAAGTTAGCCAGCATGCTAACCAGCAAAGCTAACCCGAAGAGAAAAGCGGAAAATAGCGAGTTTAATTAACCCATCAGCGGTCTAAATCAAAATTAAACAACACACAGGCTTCGGAAATAAAACCGCGGCTTTAAACGATATATTGTTTTTCTATATCCATAAAAGTTGGTACATTATTTGTCAGTACCACTGATGGAAGAGACCGGTCAGTAGTTTCCCTGATGTCATGCTGGGCGTCTTCTTCTTCTATAACATATGGCTGCTTGAACGCTTCTACACGTATCACTGCCCCCTAGCGGACATAATGGAAATTACATCAGAGGCTATTACTGTAATAACACGGAGACCCAAACTATTCAACAATACATCATTTTAATACATATATCAATTACATGTATTTAAAATATAAAGAATAATGATAATAATGAAATGAATAATTTGCCTAAGTGCAGACAATATGTATAATATAACCATTAAGTAAGCAATATACTGTATTTTTAAAGCTAAGCTGAATAATATGAAATCATTTCATCCTGCTTCTTTTCACAATAACAGTTTATTATTGGTGATTTTTATTTTATTCTAGCTGTAAGGGAAATTATGTTTGATTATGCATATGTAATCACGTTGAGTTCCCTGAATCCCGTACAATGTAATTATGTCCAAAGCCATGCAAGATACTAACTAGACACAACCTCAGTCAGAAGGGGGAGAACCAAGCTGAGGTAACAACGGGGAGAACAGCTTCCCATTGGGTGCATTTTACAAACTATACTCTCTTGTGCAACATGCTCTGAGCATTAAAAGTGTGACAATACTGTAAGATATTTTTCTCGCATTGTCAGAATGAAATTACACAATTGCCAGGATACACTAAAAATGGGAACAAAACAAAACATACTTTATTTATTTATATTTTTATTAAATTTATAATAAAGACAAATGTAGAAATTCACTTACATGCAAATAAAAAAAAAACACTAAAAATATAATTTAAAAAATCTAATCCTGAGCTGAAAATGTAGCATCACACCAGAGGTTTGGTGCCAGTTGTCAGAGTCAAATCAGCTGTGTCTCTTTTTGAACTGTAACAGTCTCTAATGACCTTCTTGGCTACACAGAATGTTTTTTTCGGTGTCGTCTTCCACACAGCAGTGTTCAGGCTGCTCAGGGCTTTGGGGGAAGTAGATGTCGGCCTTGTGTTCATCGTCATGCTCGATGTGTTTCAGATGAATGACCATATGCAGGCCGTAGGCCAGGACCAGCAGCAGGATGAGGGAGGTGACGAGGCCCATCAGGATGGCCGGCGTCATGAAGGTGGTGCAGACACTCGCAGGAGAAAATTTATCACCAGTGACGTTAAATGCTTGAATCTGAGGAGGGGACAGAGACATTTTGAAGATAATTACAAAGATAAATTTCATAATGTGACAGTTCAGAATTCAAATGTATTGTCATATGTATCCTTAGTATACAGTGAAAGAAATCCTCTCTGGAGCCAAATTGCACAAAAAACATAAAAAGTTCAGATCCAATCCAACATATTAAGGCCAAAGCAGATTTTTTTTTAAGTCAGGGTCAAGTCGTTCTCCATGTTATCATTTTCATATCTTCATGCAGATAAATAAATAAAACTATCCAAGCATTGGTAAATTTTGATGAAACCTGCAATAACAGATTATTTTGACCACTTGAGGGCTGCTGCAGCAAGTTGTGAACACAACATTGACATGTTTGAGATGTTTAACTTGTTAGCAAACAGTTATTTATTTCCACATCTGCCAGTTACGGAGCATTATCATTCATTAGGAGTCGTGTTTTTGTTACCTGATGAATGTAAGTCCAATATTCACTCTGTTTTAGCTCTGTTTTTGGTCTCCACCAACTCCTGAGGGATATATCTGTCTCTTTAGCTGCTAAATGCTCCTCTATATTCACCAGCTAGTTTCTCATTGTGTTTGTCTGCTAAGCAAGTAGCGTACAGTGGATTTATTGGAGATTTTTTGCTAGAAAATACCTGGGTGAACGGACAGGTACCTGGAAGTTGGTGAAGGTGACGGTCCAGCGGCGGGCACGGTCGGTGCTGGGCAGTAGCAGGGCGCTATAGCGCTGCAGGCTGCTGACGTGGAGGCAGTGGTAGGAGAAGGAGGCTGGAGCGTACACATCACTGGCGTTGAACACAGCTTCTTCAGAGGTGTTGTAGAGCAGAGAGACGCTGTCCACCGAGAACCACCACTGACCTGAAGACTCGTAGAAAGTGTTGGACAGGTGTAGTCTGATAGCAGAGGGACGACAGCACACCGTCAGTCCAAACTCTACATCTTACTTTTCAGCTGATGCTAGCATGGCTGTATGGACCTGTTAGCCTTAAAGTTACCACATGGAGTTTTTCACCTCTAGTAATGCTGTGAGCAGATTTGTTAAGGGCAGGTCGCACTTTTTCTTTGTGCCAGTGGTGTCACGTTATTCCACTGATCTACAGGAGGTGGTGCTGTACTAAGAAATGTGACACTGCACCAACCAAGGCAGAGAAGAAGAAGACTGCAAGCTAGCAAACATGGTTGAAAACAATGCAGATTTCAAAATTTGCTTTGCAAACGTTTTATGAGCATTGTCAGACCTCAAGGATGCACACAATACATTCTGGTGAGTAAATATATGTATATCAATATAAATATAACTTTTGTTTGTTTCAAAGAAAACTCCTAAGGGCACTTTTTAATGTTAATGTTAAAAGAACGGTGTGTAACATTTCAGGGATCCACTAGCAGAAAAGGAATATAATATTCATATCTATGTTTTCATTAGTGTGTAATCACCTGAAAATACCCCCTGCCCCCCGCGACCCAGCCCTGGATAAGCGGAAAAAAAATGAAAATGAAAATCGTTTTGTTTTTTTAGCTTACATAGGGAGCGGGTCCTCTACACAGAGTCCACCATGTTGCTCTGCCATGTTTCTACCATAGACCAGAACAGACCAACCAAACTCTGGCACTAGAGAGAGCCTTTTATATTTTTACTTTACCTAAACACCACCGTAGTTCTCTGACACACTTGTGAAACTGCGGTAAGGTGAGCCATAGAGTGCAAAACTGTGGTACCGCTAGCCACCGTCGGACTTCCATTGCTCATAAAGTAGTGTGATTATGTTAAGGATGGCCTCGGTTTTGCTCTCGGTGGCTCACATTACTGCAGTCTTCGAGAAGGAGGAGTGAGCGGAGGGGTACTCAGTAGGTTGCAACCTACAACCACACCTTTAGATATCACCAAATCCTACACGCTGCACCTTTAAAAGGTAGAAATTTATGGTTAGATCTGGCGTAACAGTGTGGCCTTCCCTTTACATAACATCTGATCACACATTTGTCTTGATGAGCATTATATAAAGTTATACTTTAGCACATGATTACCAGACGGATGGTATGACTGACCTGATGGACAGGCCTCTCAAATCCTCCACATCTCCAAACCTCATGATCAGCCTGGTGAAGACAGACAGACAGACAGACAGGTTGTGTGCTCTTGTTACCTTTTGTAGCGACATAAGGAAATGTTGGTTGAGTTTTTTCATCAACATCCTTCATCAAACAAATCTCTTTAGACATATTTTACTAGACACACTATATTGGGCTTATTATATCTAAAGTGGGCTATAATCTTGCTGTTGGACATTTATATATTTCAACAGTTTTGTGTTTATTTCTTACAATTACCCTTTGTGTGAGATGGAGGGATATCATGTTTCTGTCATTGACTAAAGGTTGGTATACATCAGACAGACAGGTAGACAGACGGACCACTCAGACAGACGGGTGTACATACGTGGCCTTATCCTGGCGGCAGACAGACTGGCTGGTGTCGACGGGTTTCTGAGGAGAAAAGGCTCTCTCTGTCAGGTCCAGCTGCTTCTGCTTCTCATAGCGGAGAGACAACTTCCTGGCCTGGAACAGGACACACGGCTCCCCATCAGACAACACCTGTTGGGCGGAGACAACAGTAATATCGGACAACATCTGGTGGACGGAGAAAACAGTACACAACAGACCAGCGCATATGGGTACTTTTCAAAAAGTCAAGACTGTGGCCCCTTTTGGGTGATAGAAAACCAAAGATCCCATAGACTTCAATGCAATTTAACATATGTTTGGTTTGTAATTTTGATAACTTTATGTGCATTCATCTCTTGTTCAACAAACATTTGTTTTATACACATGTCCAACAATATTTTTGCGACCTGAATCTGAGCTTATGCAGTACCTTGAAAATAAAGGTTGATCACCATCATGTCCCTTCAGTCTTCACCTGTCCAGCAAAGTCACCAGATATTACTTATCCAGACTTTTATACATATTTGATTGAATCCCATCAGGTTAAGTGTTGTCTGTAAATAATCAGCCAACTGTTTGATCTATAGGCTGAGATTTAGTTGGAGACGATAGTCTGATGCTGCTATAACGTTAATGTATGACTGTATTACTGCAGCAGTCTCCCACTCAAGCTAACATTAGCTAGCCTCAACCAGCGTCATTTAGGGATTCACCACACTGACAGTGAATATTAATGTATTGTATGAGCCTCAAATCTCAGTGTGAAAGCCTCAGTTAACCCGCTACACAACAGCATTTCATCCTTTTCCATTTTCTCTCCTGTAACAGTGAGTTTGTTTCCTCCTAAAGGGAGCGCAGCCTCAGCGATGACGCCATTGCTGGTCTATAGCTTGGAGCCACAAAGTCCCTCTATTATATGTTTTTAGGGCATGGCAGGAGAACACTTCGGAGATCAGCCTTTGTCATTTATTGTTGGTCTAACCAACTACACAGCAACTCTTTGGCATAGCGTCATTACTGTTACCGGTTTGTTTAGAGGAGAAATTTGGAGACGTGGCTCAGGGAGACAGTATTGTTTTCCTCCAAAAGGGGGTGTGGTCACGCAAACCTACTCTGGATGATGTATTATTGCACAACACCTACCTGGTAGGCGGCGATATATAAAATATAACCACAATATCAACTTTTGACAGTCACAAATTGGCAAATGTTTTTAAATATTACTTTGTATGTGTTGTGTATGCATATACTGTATGCTATAATCATGTTACTATTAACTATCTACAGGGTATCACCCTGTTGTTTGAAAAACCTTTTTATTTTTCTTCCAACAGTGATATTTCCAGTTCCCCAAAGAGGGGGAGATGTCTGACTTAAAAGCCACTGAGATTTTGTAAAATCCTTTTAAATATCTTAATATATCCCAATACTTAGTTTAATATCTTTCCAGGATGTGTTTAGCCACACAAAGATTGGAAGCAAGGGGAAACCGTGAGCATGAATGAATTCACCCTGTGTATAACTGCCAAAAACAAACCCAGGTTATCAATTGTAAAATAATTAACAGTAATTTTCTAGACAAAAGCAGCTGCTCATTTTTGACCATCTTGTGTTGAACATAATAATACGCGGGTATAGATAATTGATGGGCTGAGGCTGGAAATCTGTAAATTAGATTTATTTGAATTAAGATTTTACACCAGCAGTTCTCCCTCGTCTGTGTGTTGTGAAAGTTTTTCAATTTATTATTATTTTCTCAGCTATTAGTCTCTCTACAGAGTTTACAGTAGCCGGTTGATCATCTGGAGACAACGCCACCTTGAGGGGAGGGAAGGGAACTGCAGCTCCTGGCGTCTGAAGTAACTTCCTCCGGGTCACATCTGGAGACTGAGGAGGGTTCTAGAAACAGGGACAACGGGAGAAAAAGTACCTTTTATCATGTTTTCCAAAAGTTCACATATCCAGCTGTGTTTTTTATGAAACACACGAATGTTGATGAGAATCTCCTGACTAATTAATCCAACACATGAATGTAAACACCTGCATCACCATAACCTCTACGCCAGCACGCTTTCTTTCCTTTACACGTCATTCCTCCTTCTTTCTTCCCTTCAACTGATATTAAAGAATAAAATTCAAGTTTTTACTCAGCAGTGAAACTAAACTCTCTTTCACAGTGTCAGTGCTAACTCTTGTTAACGTTTGCTTACGTACAATACTGAATGATGATTTGTGATACTGTATTATTTACCACCACAGTTTATTACTAAGTAGTACTTCTACATGAGTAAAACACTGTTGTTCTTCACTCATTGTTTACCTGCAGTCGTCTGAACGGTTGGTCTGCAGACATCAAACGCTCCTCCATCCACATCCCTCCATCACTCTGTGCCATCCCTTCATCTGGACACAACAACAGGATGAATTATCTCATTTTATAAAAAGAAATCATATATTATGGATTTTACAGAATATACTTCAAGGCAAATTAACATTTCACAAAACATATCAGCTATGGAAACATTTTGCAGACACAATGCTGCACCTGGTAATAAATGCAAAACCATGAGTGGCTCATCAGAAACCAGCTGATTAGTATCCAGTCATATTTATACAAGTATTCAGGGTTACACGGTCAAATTTACTTTCCATGAGGATGCATTTGTCTTTATTGGTCTCCTGCTGATTTGCTTGTGGTTCATGTCATTGTGTCTACTGGCTGCTGCATCTACATATGAGTCATGTAAATTAATGTAGTTCAGCAAATTTATGCTTGCATGTCCTTGTTAACAGTACTGAAAGAATATTGTGAACTATGACTGTTGTCAGAGTTCTTCTCTGTTGTTAGAGTATTTGGTAGTTTTCTATTAGCTCCCTACAAACTACTAATTTATTATTGATTGTCATATTGCTGTAACCTATTGTTTCCCAACTATGAGCATGAGGGGCAAATACTGAACAATACAAAATAGGTGGACGGACAGACGGACGGACAGACAGACAGACAGATAAATAGATAGATAGATAGATAGAAGAAGACAGATAGATAGAGATGGTACTTACTATGGACTGGAGAGGCAGCAACACTGTGGAGTGACAGGAGGATCAATAAATAATGTGAATATACCGTAAATCAATGTTTATAATTTACATTTTCTGCTTCTAACAGTGTCCTCTGTTTTCATTGGTCTGATTCTCTCATTTATTATTCTGTATTTCTTTTAGTTTTTTTCAGGTGACATATTTATTAATTGATCTTATCTGGAGCTAAATGTCTGTCAGAGTCTGTTGGTGTCTTTGAGATGTTGGTTATATATCTGCAATGATTTGATTTTAATCTCACTAAACTGAAGTCTTCTTTTCATCTCTCACTTGTAGTTTTACTGTACTGTAGGTATTATAGTTTTTTGAAGAAATTCACAACAATGTCTAATTCATATTAATGAAGCAAAATAAATAGAATTGAGCTCTATTGATAGTTACAGGTAAAATGATAATATATGCAATGTAACATAATGACAATGTGTTAAATCACCCTAAACAAAAATACATTATGAAGGTTAGAAACAGAGGAGGGAGGGAGGATGAACCTGTGTGGTTCGACTACCCAGAATGCACCTTGTTAGTCCCTGTGTTGTTAGTCCTTGTTAGTCCAGTGACCCAGTCGTCCAGCTGGTGGATTAGTGTTTAAGACAACAGACACAGTGATCAGTCTGGAACAGAGATGTTCTGGTGACAGAGGGCCCACTCTGACCCAGATTACAGAGAGAAAGACTCTTGCAGTAGAAAAACAATGGACCTAGTTTGTTTGTTTTTTATACAAAAAACATGCAGCACATTCAGGTTTTATATAAAGAATCTGGAGCCTGAAGATCAATAGGTCAAGTGAGGCAAAAGACTAAAACAGAGCTTCAATACATCCTGAACTAGATCATCTTCATCACAGCTGAGCAACTCCATCTGTTCAGGAAGGCCAGTAGATGTAGTTAAAGGCTTTGGAAGCAGCAAGTAAGTTGGACCTGATGTATCAGAGCCCTCAAATACAGAAATGTGTCATGAAAAGTGTTTTAACCCGAACAGAAAGTGTGTGTTGATGTAAAAAGCTGATTTAGAAAATGTTTTTGTAAGCATATTTTCTCTATCTTCTGACACCAGAGTGGGGTTCACCTCCTGAGTCCCATCTGTGGTTTAGACATGTGGTTCCTAAACTATTTCACGTCAAAGACCCCTAAGTTGACTCCAAATTAGACCACGGACCCCCATTTGATAGAATATTTGCTTTTAGATGTTTTATTACAGAACATGCATGACAGAAATGATCAAAATAGTCAATCTGTCATTGTGTCAGTTATGGGTGGAATTATAGGGAAAATTAAGTTGACTCATTGCATTCTTTGTCTTGGGACCGGCACAAGGGAGGCACTGGCTTGTACCCCCCTTGAGGCTGCAGTGAAGCAGCCTGGGGATCGAACCACCAACGACTACAACGAGGCAATCTGGTTGCCATTATGTTTTACTACAAAACAAATTTGCTGTTACTGATAAGATGCACATGAACATAATATAATATACAGTATAACATATAACAGGAAACTATAAGTTTCAGGGACATACAGAACCTAGCATGGAAAAATCTAAAAAAAATCGAATTTGTGCACAAAAGTTAAGTCATGTAAAATTCATGTTCTCACAGTAAAGCACAAATTATAATTTCTGCAACTATTTGGTCACAATAGTCTTGTAGCGGCTGTGGCTCAGAGATAGAGCCGGTAGTCCACCAGTCGGAAGGTTGGTGACTCGATCCCCAGCTCGTCCGGTCACATGTCAAAGTGTCCTTAGACACAAGACACTTGACCCCAAATTGGTCCCGAGGGCTTAGCCATCGGTGTGTGACTGAGAATTTATTTTAGATCCTGATGGGCAGATGGCACCTTGTATGGCAGCCTCTGCCACCAATTTATTGAATGGGTGAATGCTGACATGTAGTGTAAAGCACTTTGAGTGGATTCAGACTAATCTAAATGAGTGAACGCACACTCCCCTTCTGTCCAGGGACATTCAGCCTTTCAGTAAATGTAGAGTAAAATGTGTTTCTCAGCACAAAATAAATGTATTATAATTGTGCTTTGTTTAGAACAAGGGCGTAGCATTGCCAAATCCTCCCTGACTCACTGACAGCCAATAAAAAAGGTTTAGCTTTACCGAGTCAGAGCGCAGGACTGTGGATTGTGGGATTGCACTGATTACATAATCATACAGACACACATACACAGGCCATGAAGGATGAGGTGGCTCTCAGCCAAAAGGAGATTTTGCAGCTTCTCCCTCTTTTTACCACCAGCAGCTGTACGCTGTAAAAAATGACATACCACATACTGCAGACGCAGAGCAACATTATCATCCCATTTGTGTTTAGTTCATGTCAACACTATCGACACTAAGAGAGGCTGATACTAAATTATTCTGCAATAACATGGATTATTCATACTGATTTTTTAGGTCCAGTGCTAACGTTTGTACAGTTCTCTTGTACAATAGGATAAGATCTGATATGGTTATGGTTTGGGATCAAGGTTATGGCAAATAAATAGTTGGGGCATGTAAGGGTGGGGCAACGAAAACATAAATCCACCTAGGATTTACCCAGGGCCACCTAGGGCTCCACCTTCTGGGTGGTGCTGGTCGCCCTCTAAAAAATAAAAAAATAAAATCCCATTGGGCATCCTTCCTCGTTTTCAGCATTGAGGTAACAAATGAACAAAGAAAAACAGAAAGAAATAGACTTTTCACCCCTGTATCTTTCTTTCTCACACTTTTAATCTGCGCAACGCACTTGAACCTCACAGGGTGGCTGTGAGGACTGGGGGCCTGGGTTGGGGGGCGCGTCATGTCATGCGCATCACAACAGCCTGAGAACGGGTCAGGATGTAAGATCACTGGATGAACAGATGTCAAGAGGCACAGATATCTAGTATTTTCACATTTTATTTCCTATGAATCAAAATTTAGCCCAGGGCACCACAAGGTCCAGAGCCGGCCCTGTCAGTGTCATCTGATAAACCCACTGTGAGCTACCGCTCAGCACCAAACAGCACACTGACACAATTAGAGACTAGCTGGTGAACAAAGTGGAACATTTAGCTACTAGAGAGATATTTTTCTCAGGAGTTGGTGGAGATATAAACAGAGCTAAAAGCGAGGTGAACACGACTCCAGTGGGACAATAATGTTGCTCTGAGTCTGTTGGATGTGAACTGTTTGCCGTAGCTACTTTATATGGTGATAATATGTCCAGTGTTGGTTTTTCATTGTTCTGCCCCAAAATGACCAGATAAAAACACTTTACGTAGCTTTAAAGTAATAAAACACAATCACTGAAACTACCCTGTGGTGGGGCTCACAGTAGAAACGCATCAGTAATCTCTGAGCCGACCATGTCAAGAGTCAAAGATTAGAGAGTCAGGAGAGGTCAAAAACAATGAGCATCAAGGTAAAACATCATCTCTGTCTCTCTGTGTCTTCACCTACCGGTCAGCAGCTCGTCGGCTGAGGGAGGTGGACGACTGCAGTTGGAGGACGAGGAGGGAGAGGAGGAGGATGCAGTAGTGTTTCCATGGTGAAGCCATCGCTGTGGTGACCAGAGTGTGATGCCAGCACACACTCTCCCCATCTCTCCCCCTCCTAATCTACTTTAATCGGCCCACCGCCTTTAAGCCCCCCTGACAGACTGATGCATCAGCCAATCAGGACTGAGCAGACACAGAAAGGGGCTGACAGAGCCTCACCCCACATTTTCTCAATTTCAGTTCAGCTCAGTCATACTACATTTCATCTCAGCAGATTAAGGGTCATCTCAATGACAAGTGCACCAACAAATTAAAGTACAGGATAGTGAAATTGCTTCCAATCTTCCAATTTTTCAGGCATGGAAAACAGACTTGGTTGGCTTCTTATTCATCTTCATAATTCATTGCATTATTCTACTGCCTGTTACAACACCTCACAAGCAAAGAATTACAAGACATTAAATTGGGACTCATTCAGTTTCCTGTTTGCTGATGGATAATTGAGAAGAAAGGGATGACTGCCGGTCTGATTATTACTGTGGTTGTATGCAGGGGTCGGCAACCTTTTTGATGGAAAGTAAAATTTTAAAATTTTCTTGTTAATCAGTGTGCCGCTACATTAAGGTTAACATTAAACATGCTAAATGTGAGATTGGGAACATGTCTATTGGCTCTGCAGGGCTCTCAACATCTGCTAGCCAGTGAACACAGGCTCACATGCACTAATGTGCTCTAAAAGCGTGCATGGCAACCAGCCATTTCAAATAGAAATGTGTGATGTGGGCAAATAAATAAATAAAGAAATAAATAAATAACCAATACAGTCTCATGACAACATAACAAAAGTTTTTAAACAGCATTTTCTGCTGAAAATGCATGTGAATGCTGATAGTTGCAATTTATTGCAAAGCATTGCTGAAAATACAGAAAGGTGAAATGACTTGCCGAAAAATGTGTGTACTCAGAGTTATTTCTTTGTGCTGTTTGGTTGACCTGAACTTACCCTGTTTCCTTGTGTCTCCAGGTTGTGTCCCTGCATGTCTGCCTGCCTCATCTATCGCACCAGACCAGCCACGACCCTCATCAGCCCGTCCTGCTCTCGTCTCTCCACTTAGCTGCTTGTCAAGGTCGGCTCTCATTCACCAGTCATTTCCTGGATCCGGTCTGAAGACTGATGTTCTGCATAAATAAATACATGGGGAGAAAAAAGAGTAAATGCTGAAATATATATGGAAATAAATGAATAAATATTGAAATAAATAAATAAGTATTAAAAGAGCCCTGCGATGCCCAATGCCAGCTGGGATCGACTCCAGCCCCCCCGCGACCCCTAACAGGATAAGTGGTTGACGATGGATGGATGGTATTATGTAAGACATGAAAAAACAATAAAGGCCACTTAAGGAGAAATGAAATGCCATGATGTAGGCTATAAATTGGTTATTAATTAATAATGCAATCTCTTCATGATGTAGATGGAAACATGTATTGATTCACATTTACTATCACTATCATTAAATCTTATATTGTATCTAAAAATAAAACAACAGCAAAATGAAGCTGAGCTGTTCTGGTTCAGTGAGCTCTGGGTCAAGATGGTGTGAAGTGTGTCCATAATAATTATTGATGGGAACACCTGCTGTAACAGAATAAAGAGTCCAAATCATGAACATTATCTGTAAATTAATTAATTAATTAATCTGTGACCGTATCGGACTCGCTCACGCACGTGCGTAACGGAATGTTGACATGCTACCGAGGTGATATCAGGACTGCGGACCTTTCGAGGAGCCGCTTTCACTCCTGGACTCGGACACGAGCGGACCTGTTGTGAAAACTTGGAGACTGGATAACTTTGATACCGGATCGCCTGAAAATCAACTGCCGGAGAAAAACCGTTGGATTATTGAGCTGAAGAAACATCTGCAGCTAAAATCTACCCCCCTGGAAGAGATGGCATCTCATGGACCCCCTGAGTACGGCCTGCTGACCACAACCTGGACCGTTTCTTTTACAATAAGACATCTTTTAATATGATAAATATATGTATTAATGCTCCTTAAATCACATAAACGAGAATTTCGAAATAAAATGCGCTTTTAATTATATTAAATTGTTGATTTTATAGTTAAGTGATTAGTAGACTGTTGGCCTGTTAGGAAAACACTGAAAGTGATGAAACTTGATGTTTTCTGGGTGCAAAATAGTAATTATCTGGTAACACGTGTGATGTGAAGTGTGGCGGTGAACTGTGCAGTGTGTTAACAAAGGTTGTGATTTAAAAACGAGAGGTTACAGGGTGAAGAGATAAAGAAGGTGGAGGATTTTAAGTACTCAGGGTCAACAGTCCAGAGCAATGGAGAGTGTGGAAAAGAGGTGAAGAAGCGTGTACAGGCAGGCTGGAACGGGTGGAGAAAAGTGTCAGGTGTGATGTGTGATAGAAGAGTTTCAGCTAAAATGAAAGGAAAGGTGTAGAAAACTGTGGTGAGACCAGTGATGCTGTTTGCTTTAGAGACAGTGTCACTGAGGAAAAGACAGGAGGCAGAGCTGGAGGTAGCAGAGATGAAGATGCTGAGGTTGTCTTTGGGAGGGACCAGGATGGATCGGATCAGGAATGAGTCCATCAGAGGGACAGCACATGGTAGAGGTTCAGGAGATAAAGTGAGAGAGGCCACACTGAGTTGGTTTGGACATGTCCAGAGGAGAGATAGTGAATATATTGGTAGAAGGATGCTGAGTTTTGAACTGCCAGGCAGGAGGCCTAGAGGAAGACCAAAGAGGAGGTTTATGGATGTAGTGAAAGAGGACATGAAGGTAGTTGGTGTGAGAGAAGAGGATACAGGAGACAGGATTAGATGGAGGCAACTGATTCGCTGTGGTGACCCCTAAAGGGAAAAGCCGAAAGGAGAAGAAAAAACAAAAATACAGTACTTGGGAAATATTGTTTTTCGTTGTACAGTTAAAATATTATTACCTGACAGCAGAAATACAGTACACAGTGATTTACTGTGATTTATTTTACAGTGAGTCAGTTACTGCCTGTTAGTTACTGTGAATTTCACAGTAAGTTGTTTACAGCACATGTAGCCAGTCACAAGATAAATTAAAACCTCTCTAGACATTTTGACTCTCAGTGGACACTTGTTTCTTGTTGAAGCTGTCCTGGTCTGAGTCTCTGAAAACTGGCCAAACATTGGAGGTGGCCTGGGAGGTCACGCTGTTGGTCTCTAGAGGGAGACTGACGCCCGTTGACTGCATCATAAAAGTGTGCTCACAGGCGATGTAGCTGATCGGAGCTGAGTAAACCCACAGCTGATGAGTCAGAGAGACTGGAACATTTAGAGACTCACATACAGTACATTACATTACTACATATAACAGTTGGAGTTGCAATTACAGTCATAAAATTGTTTCCTTTACTGCTCAGAACAGTATCAGGTTAAAATAGATAAATATGTTGCTTTTTGTATGCAAGAAAAGCACTGTTCAGCACTCTAAAAGCTCTAAAACATGTCCTGAACATCGTGTAGGATCTGCTCTCTGTGAGTAAAACTGGGGCCTTGGAAAGCCAAGTGCCTCAGGCCTTTTTCTTTGTCCTTTATATAAATGAAATCAAACTGACTGACTGATAACATGGCAAACTGCAGCCCAACAGGCAACAACAGCTGTCAGTGTGTCAGTGTGCTGACTCGACTATGACTTGATCCAAACTGCATGTGATTATTATAAAGTGGGCATGTCTGTAAAGGGGAGACTGGTGGGTACCCAGAGAACCCATTTACATTCACATATCTGGTGGTCAGAGGTCAAGGGACTCCTTGGCAGTGCCATGGCAGTTGGCAGTGCCATGGCAGTTTTGCCAGTCTGTGATTAACTATTAATTGTGCAAGTAGCTAAAGAAATGTGAGTAGAAATACCCTGAAACCACTGCAAATTTTATTTATTTGATAACAAAACAGTTAAAGCTCCTCATGATGCATTATAGGAAACAAATGTGTTTACATATTAATTAATTAAAATCTTGATTTCTATTTTGAAATAGACGTTCAAAATTTTCAAAATAAAGTGGGGAGTAGAGTTTGATTCACAACTGTAAAAAACGAAAGAAATATTTTGTAAAATAGAAATAGTTTGCATGCAAAACATTTAGCACACCAAGACTGTACTGAATTTGATGCTGAAAAAAATCAGATTATTATGTAATGATTTGTAATTGTGTGTGTGTGTAGGGCATGTATTACTCATGTTGTGGGGACATGAATCTGTTTACACAGTCACATAGTGGGGACACGCCTTCCTTTTGGGGATAAAATGCACGTTCCCATAACATGAACTTGGTTCAGGGTTAGGGTTAGGGTAAGAGTTAGGATTAGGCAAGTAGCAGTTACAGTTTGAATAAGGGTAAGTCTCCAGGAAATGAATGTAAGTCAATGTAATGTCCTCAAAAGTCATGGAAACACAACTGTGTGTGTGTGTGTGTGTGTGTGTGTGTGTGTGTGTGTGGAGAGAGAGAGAATTCTGTTCTCATTTCTGAATGTAATTGTTTCTATCGTCATGGCGACTTTCAAAGTCAAACATTCTAAAATGTATCCTCTACACTAACTGGAGAGCACTTGGCAGACACACAGTGTCAGACAGCATTTGATCAGGTTGGACTGCAGGTATTACTCACAGTTCTTCCTCAGTATTTAAGGTTTTGCCCAACTTTCTGATGTCCCTCATTGATTGGTTTAGGTTTTGCAAATTAGTTCAGGACTGGCAGCAAGTATACACGGTTGTTGTTTAACATAGTCAACTGTCATCTTGTCAGATTGAAAAAAAAAAACATTATTCCCAAGTGGAACAAACAGAAAATAACAGGAGGGACAGGATGAACAACAAAAGGAGTCACCAGGAGAAAAAATACCAAAACCTCAACTGTGTCCTCGATGTCAACAGGACCAGTTACGTATGTGCTTGCTTTGGTTTTGACTGTGCTGGAAAGTGGATGTAAGGGGCCTGGATGTGAAATCCTGGACATACAGGTAGGTCTAAAAGGTAAGGACCAACGTGCTGAATCTAAGTTAAGTAGTATTATCAGTAATGTGTGTAATATTTTGCCTGCTACTCTTCAGTGATGATTTGTGTCCTGAAAGCTAGCAGTGTTTGTGAGCTGGTTTGGAAAAACTGCAGTGGTCTCTGGTTTCCTCTCTGTTCCTGATTTCCAACTGTGAGAACAATATTTACTAATGGTTGAAAGATGTTTAAAACATTTACTCTTAAATTTTGTAAGATAAAGTGATGATTTTAATGAACGCCCGTAAGTTTGGGTTGACACCACAAGTGTGCTGCTACAATACACTCACATTTGACGATCTCTAATCAGTTGCATATTTAGTCATTTCGACTCAGTTGCATATTTATTTATTTCTAATAAATTGCATATTTATTTATTTCTGATCAATTGCATATTTATTTATTTCTACTCAATTGCATATTTATTTTTTCTGATCAATTGCATATTTAATTATTTCTAATCATTAGCAAATTTATTAATTTCTAATCAATTACATATTTATTTCTAATCAATTGCATATTTATTTATTTATACTCAGTTACATATTTATTTATATCTACTCAGTTGCATATTTATTTATTTCTAATCAATTGCATATTAATTTATTTCTACTCAGTTGCATATTTATTTATTTCTAATCAATTGCATATTTATTTATTTCTAATCAATTGCATATTTATTTATTTCTACTCAATTGCATATTTATTTATTTCTACTCAGTTGCATATTTATTTATTTCTAATCAATTGCATATTTATTTATTTCTAATCAATTGCATATTTATTTATTTATACTCAATTGCATATTTATTTATTTCTACTCAGTTGCAGATTTATTTATTTCTAATCATTTGCATATTTATTTATATCTACTCAGTTGCATATTTATTTATTTTAATCAATTGCATATTTATTTATATCTAATCAAATACATATTTATTTATTTCTATCAGTTGCATATTTATTTATATCGAATCGGATGCATATTTATTTATTTCTAATCAATTGAAAATTTATTTATTTCTAATCAATTGCTGATATATTTATTTCTAATCAATTGCATATTTATTTATATCTACACAGTTGCAGATTTATTTATTTCTAATCAATTGCATATTTATTTATATCTACTTACTTGCATATTTATTTATTTCTAATCAATTGCATATTTATTTATATCTACTCAGTTGTATATTTATTTATTCCTAATCAATTGCATATTAATTTATTTCTGCTCAGTTGCATATTTATTTATTTCGAATCAATTGCATATTTATTTATTTCTTTTTTTTTTTTTTAATAAATTGCATATTTATTTATATCTACTCAGTTGCATATTTATTTATTTATAATCAATTACATGTTAATTTATTTCTACTCAGTTACATATTTATTTATTTCTAATCAATTGCATTATTATTTATTTTTAATCAATTGCATATTTATTTATTTATACTCAGTTGCATATTTATTTATTTCTACCCAATTGCATATTTATTGATTTCTAAGTAATTGCATATTTATTTATTTCTAATCAATTGCATATTTATTTATATCTACTCATTTGTATATTTATTTATTCCTAATCAATTGCATATTAATTTATTTCTGCTCAGTTGAATATTTATTTATATCTAATCAATTGCAAATTAATTTATTTCTAATCAATTCCTGATATATTTATTTCTAATCATTTGCATATTTATTTATATCTACTCAGTTGCATATTTATTTATTTCTAATCAGTTGCATATTTATTTATATCTAATCTGCTCAGATTTATGCATTTCTAATAATTACATATTTATTTCTAATCAATTGCATATTTATTTATTTATACTCAGTTACATATTTATTTATATCTACTCAATTGCATATTTATTTATTTCTAATCAATTGCATATTTATTTATTTCTACTCAGTTGCATATTTATTTATTTCTAATCAATTGTATATTTATTTATTTCTAATCAATTGCATATTTATTTATTTATACTCAATTGCATATTTATTTATTTCTACTCAGTTGCATATTTATTTATTTCTAATCAATTGCATATTTATTTATTTCTAATCAATTGCATATTTATTTATTTATACTCAATTGCATATTTATTTATTTCTACTCAGTTGCAGATTTATTTATTTCTAATCAGTTGCATATTTATTTATATCTACTCAGTTGCATATTTATTTATTTCTAATCAATTGCATATTTATTTATATCTAATCAAATCCATATTTATTTATTTCTAATCAGTTGCATATTTATTTATATCTAATCAGATGCATATTTATTTATTTCTAATCAATTGCAAATTTATTTATTTCTAATCAATTGCTTATTTATTTATTTCTAATCAATTGCATATTTATTTATATCTACACAGTTGCAGATTTATTTATTTCTAATCAATTGCATATTTATTTATATCTACTCAGTTGCATATTTATTTATTTCTACTCAGTTGCATATTTATTTATATCTACTCAGTTGTATATTTATTTATTTCTAATCAATTGCATATTAATTTATTTCTACTCAGTTGCATATTTATTTATTTTTAATCAATTGCATATTTATTTATTTCGAATCAATTGCATATTTATTTATTTCTAATCAATTGCATATTTATTTATATCTACTCAGTTGCATATTTATTTATTTCTAATCAATTACATATTAATTTATTTCTACTCAGTTACATATTTATTTATTTCTAATCAATTGCATATTTATTTATTTTTAATCAATTGCATATTTATTTATTTATACTCAATGCATATTTATTTATATCTACTCAGTTGCATATTTATTGATTTCTAAGCAATTGCATATTTATTTATATCTAATCAATAGCATATTTATTTATTTCTACTCAATTGCATATTTATTTATTTCTAATCAATTGCATATTAACTTATTTCTACTCAGTTGAATATTTATTTATATCTAATCAATTGCAAATTAATTTATATCTACTCAATTGCTTATATATTTATTTCTAATCAATTGCATATTTATTTATATCTACTCAGATGCATATTTATTTATTTCTAATCAGTTGCATATTTATTTATATCTAATCGGATGCATATTTATGTATTTCTAATCAGTTGCATATTTATTTACATCTACTCTGTGGCATATTTATTTTTTATACTCATTTGAATATTTGCAACATACCTTTGTCAAAATAGTACTTTGTTTTTAAAATAATGTCTTTTTTGCAACAGTGAGACGAATATTTTACCAAAGGATGACATTTTTTAAAAACATTTGATGCTTATAGTTTGGGGGATAAGATGATGATTTTTAAATATTGAACAAAGCCTGTGTTGAAAAACTCCTGTATTGTTGTGTGCTGCAACAATTTACTCACACTTGACAATTTCTATTCAGTTGCATATTTGCACCACAATTGTTTTCAAAATATAGATTTACTTTGAGACTGATGTTTATTTTTATCATGTTATGTATTTTTCTCACCAGATTTCAATGAAACCGGACTGAGTTCCAGATTTCCAACTATCAGACGGATATTTACTGATGGATGAAAGATTTTAAAAACATTTATGCTTCAGTTTGTAAGACAAGATGATGATTTTTTATGATGGGACAACGTCTGTAAGTCTGGGTAGATACCACAAGTGTGCTGCTACAATACACTCACACTTGATCTCTACTCAGTTGCATTTTTATTTATTTATACTCAGCTGCATATTTGCAAGAAACTCGTTTTCAAAATATTGATTTACTTTGAGACTGATGATGGTTTTTATCACTATATTTTTTATTTCAGATTTCAATGAAACCGGACTGAGTTCCAGATTTACAACTACCAAACAAATATTTACTGATGGATGAAGGATTTAAAACAAACATTATTCCCAAGTGGAACAAACAGAAAATAACAGGAGGGACAGGAGGAACAACAAAAGGAGTCACCAGGTGAAAAAATACCAAAACCTCAACTGTCTCCTCGATGTCAACAGGACCAGTTACGTATGTGCTTGCTTTGGTTTTGACTGTGCTGGAAAGTGGATGTAAAGGGCCTGGATGTGAAATCCTGGACATACAGGTAGGTCTAAAAGGTAAGGACCAACGTGCTGAATCTAAGTTAAGTAGTATTATCAGCAATGTGTGTAATATTTTGCCTGCTACTCTTCAGTGATGATTTGTGTCCTGAAAGCTAGCAGTGTTTGTGAGCTGGTTTGGAAAAAATGCAGTGGTCTCTGGTTTCCTCTCTGTTCCTGATTTCCAACTGTGAGAACAATATTTACTAATGGTTGAAAGATGTTTAAAACATTTACTCTTAAATTTTGTAAGATAAAGTGATGATTTTAATTAACGCCCGTAAGTTTGGGTTGACACCTCAAGTGTGCTGCTATATTACACTCACATTTGACGATCTCTAATCAGTTGAATATTTAGTCATTTCTACTCAGTTGCAAATTTATTTATTTCTAATCAATTGCATATTTATTTATTTCTGATCAATTGCATATTTATTTTTCTCATTCTTTTTTTTTTTTTATATTTTATTTTTTCCAATCATTAGAAATTTATTTATTTCTAATAATTACATATTTATTTCTAATCAATTGCATATTTATTTATATCTACTCAGTTGCATATTTATTTATATCTACTCACTTGCATATTTATTTATTTCTAATCAATTGCATATTTATTTATTTCTACTCGGTTGCATATTTATTTATTTCTAATCAGATGCATATTTATTCATTTATCATCAATTGCATATTTATTTTTTCTACTCAGTTGCATATTTAATGATTTCTAATCAATTGCATATTTATTTCTCATCAGTTTCATATTTATTTATTTCTAATCAATTACATATTTATTTCTAATCAATTACATATTTATTTATATCTACTTAGTTGCATATTTATTTCTATCTACTCAGTTGTATATTTATTTATTTCTACTCAGTTGCATATTTATTTATTTCTAATCAATTGCATATTTATTTATTTCTACTCAGTCGCATATTTATTTATTTCTAATCAATTGCATATTTATTCATTCATGATCAATTGCATAGTTATTTATTTCTACTCAGTTGCATATTTATTTATTTCTAATCAATTGCATATTTATTTATTTCTACCCAGTTACATATTTATTTATTTCTAATCAATTGCATATTTATTTATTTCTACCCAGTTACATATTTATTTGTTTCTAATCAATTGCATATTTATTTATTTATAATCAATTTCATATTTATTTATTCATAATCAATTGCATATTTATTTATTTCTACTCAGTTGAATATTTATTTATTTGTAATCAGTTGAATATTTATTTATTTCTCCTCAGTAACATATTTATTCATTTCTAATAAATTGCATATTTATTCATTTATTATCAATTGCATATTTATTTTTTTCTACTCAGTTGCATATTTATTAATTTTTAATCAATTGCATATGTATTTATTTGTACTCACTGGCATATTTATTTATTTATCATCACTTGTATGTTTAATTATTTCTATTCAGATACATATTTACTTCTAATCATTTGCATATATATTTATTTCTCCACATTTGAGAGTGTGTGTGTGTTTGTGTTTTTGTATCTGTGTGTGTGTGAGAGAGAGAGAGAGAGAGAGAGAGAGAGAGAGAGAGAGAGAGAGAGAGAGAGAGAGAGAGAGAGAGAGAGAGAGAGAGAGAGAGAGAATTCTGTTCTCATTTCTGAATGTAATTGTTTCTATCGTCATGGCGACTTTCAAAGTCAAACATTCTAAAATGTATCCTCTACACTAACTGGAGAGCACTTGGCAGACACACAGTGTCAGACAGCATTTGATCAGGTTGGACTGCAGGTATTACTCACAGTGCTTCCTCAGTATTTAAGGTTTTCTACTTTCTGATGTCCCTCATTGATTGGTTTAGGTTTTGCAAATTAGTTCAGGACTGGCAGCAAGTATACACGGTTGTATTTTAACATAGTCAACTGTCATCTTGTCAGATTGAAAAAAAAAAACATTATTCCCAAGTGGAACACACAGAAAATAACAGGAGGGACAGGATGAACAACAAAAGGAGTCACCAGGAGAAAAAATACCAAAACCTCAACTGTGTCCTCGATGTCAACAGGACCAGTTACGTATGTGCTTGCTTTGGTTTTGACTGTGCTGGAAAGTGGATGTAAGGGGCCTGGATGTGAAATCCTGGACATACAGGTAGGTCTAAAAGGTAAGGACCAACGTGCTGAATCTAAGTTAAGTAGTATTATCAGTAATGTGTGTAATATTTTGCCTGCTACTCTTCAGTGATGATTTGTGTCCTGAAAGCTAGCAGTGTTTGTGAGCTGGTTTGGAAAAACTGCAGTGGTCTCTGGTTTCCTCTCTGTTCCTGATTTCCAACTGTGAGAACAATATTTACTAATGGTTGAAAGATGTTTAAAACATTTACTCTTAAATTTTGTAAGATAAAGTGATGATTTTAATTAACGCCCGTAAGTTTGGGTTGACACCTCAAGTGTGCTGCTACAATACACTCACATTTGACGATCTCTAATCAGTTGCATATTTAGTCATTTCGACTCAGTTGCATATTTATTTATTTCTAATAAATTGCATATTTATTTATTTCTGATCAATTGCATATTTATTTATTTCTACTCAATTGCATATTTATTTTTTCTGATCAATTGCATATTTAATTATTTCTAATCACTAGCAAATTTATTTATTTCTAATCAATTACATATTTATTTCTAATCAATTGCATATTTATTTATATCTACTCAGTTGCATATTTATTTATATCTACTCACTTGCATATTTATTTATTTCTAATCAATTGCATATTTATTTATATCTACTCAATTGCATATTTATTTATATCTACTCAGTTGCATATTTATTTATTTATAATCAATTGCATATTAATTTATTTCTACTCAGTTACATATTTATTTATTTCTAATCAATTGCATTATTATTTATTTCTAATCAATTGCATATTTATTTATTTATACTCAGTTGCATATTTATTTATTTCTACCCAGTTGCATATTTATTGATTTCTAAGTAATTGCATATTTATTTATTTCTAATCAATTGCATATTTATTTATATCTACTCAGTTGTATATTTATTTATTCCTAATCAATTGCATATTAATTTATTTCTGCTCAGTTGCATATTTATTTATTTCGAATCAATTGCATATTTATTTATTTCTAATCAATTGCATATTTATTTATTTCTAATCAATTGCATATTTATTTATATCTACTCATTTGCATATTTATTTATTTCTAATCAATTACATATTAATTTATTTCTACTCAGTTACATATTTATTTATTTCTAATCAATTGCATATTTATTTATTTCTAATCAATTGCATATTTATTTATTTCTAATCAATTGCATATTAATTTATATCTACTCAGTTGCATATTTATTTATTTATAATCAATTACATATTAATTTATTTCTACTCAGTTACATATTTATTTATTTCTAATCAATTGCATATTATTTATTTCTAATCAATTGCATATTTATTTATTTATACTCAGTTGCATATTTATTTATTTCTACCCAGTTGCATATTTATTGATTTCTAAGTAATTGCATATTTATTTATTTCTAATCAATTGCATATTTATTTATATCTACTCATTTGTATATTTATTTATTCCTAATCAATTGCATATTAATTTATTTCTGCTCAGTTGCATATTTATTTATTTCTAAGTAATTGCATATTTATTTATTTCTAATCAATTGCATATTTATTTATATCTACTCATTTGTATATTTATTTATTCCTAATCAATTGCATATTAATTTATTTCTGTTCAGTTGCATATTTATTTATTTCTAATCAATTGCATATTTATTTATTTCAAATCAATTGCATATTTATTTATTTCTAATCAATTGCATATTAATTTATATCTACTCAGTTGCATATTTATTTATTTATAATCAATTACATGTTAATTTATTTCTACTCAGTTACATATTTATTTATTTCTAATCAATTGCATTATTATTTATTTCTAATCAATTGCATATTTATTTATTTATACTCAGTTGCATATTTATTTATTTCTACCCAGTTGCATATTTATTGATTTCTAAGTAATTGCATATTTATTTATTCCTAATCAATTGCATATTAATTTATTTCTGCTCAGTTGCATATTTATTTATTTCGAATCAATTGCATATTTATTTATTTCGAATCAATTGCATATTTATTTATTTCTAATCAATTGCATATTTATTTATTTCCACTCAGTTGCATATTTATTTATTTCTAATCAGTTGCATATTTATTTATATCTAATCAGATGTATATTTATTTATTTCTAATCAATTGCATATTTATTTATTTTTAATCAATTCCATATTTATTTATTTCTAATCAATTGCATATTTATTTATTTCTACCCAGTTACATATTTATTGATTTTTAATCAATTGCATACTTATTTATTTCTCATCAGTTGCATATTTATTTATTTATAATCAATTGCCTATTAATTTATTTATACTCAGTTGAATATTTATTTATTTCTAATCAATTGCATATTTATTTATTTATACTCAGTTACATATTTATTTATATCTACTCAGTTGCATATTTATTTATTTTTAATCAATTGCATATTTATTTATTTCTAATCAATTTTTGCATATTTATTTATATCTACTCAGTTGCATATTTATTAATTTTTAATCAATTGCATATTTATTTATATCTAATTTGATACATATTTATATATTTGTAATCAAATGCATATGTATTTATTTCTAATCAGTTGCATATTTATTTATATCTAATCAATTGCTGATATATTTATTTCTAATCATTTGCATATTTATTTATATCTACTCAGTTGCATATATATTTATTTGTAATCAATTGCATATTTATTTATATCTAATCAAATGCATATTTATTTATTTCTAATCAGTTGCATATTTATTTATATCTAATCGGATGCATATTTATGTATTTCTAATCAGTTGCATATTTATTTACATCTACTCTGTGGCATATTTATTTTTTATACTCATTTGAATATTTGCAACATACCTTTGTCAAAATAGTACTTTGTTTTTAAAATAATGTCTTTTTTCCAACAGTGAGACGAATATTTTACCAAAGGATGACATTTTTTAAAAACATTTGATGCTTATAGTTTGGGGGATAAGATGATGATTTTTAAATATTGAACAAAGCCTGTGTTGAAAAACTCCTGTATTGTTGTGTGCTGCAACAATTTACTCACACTTGACAATTTCTATTCAGTTGCATATTTGCAACACAATTGTTTTCAAAATATAGATTTACTTTGAGACTGATGTTGATTTTTATCATGTTATGTATTTTTCTCACCAGATTTCAATGAAACCGGACTGAGTTCCAGATTTCCAACTATCAGACGGATATTTACTGATGGATGAAAGATTTTAAAAACATTTATGCTTCAGTTTGTAAGACAAGATGATGATTTTTTATGATGGGACAACGTCTGTAAGTCTGGGTAGATACCACAAGTGTGCTGCTACAATACACTCACACTTGATCTCTACTCAGTTGCATTTTTATTTATTTATACTCAGCTGCATATTTGCAAGAAACTCGTTTTCAAAATATTGATTTACTTTGAGACTGATGATGGTTTTTATCACTATATTTTTTATTTCAGATTTCAATGAAACCGGACTGAGTTCCAGATTTACAACTACCAAACAAATATTTACTGATGGATGAAGGATTTAAAAAAAACATTATTCCCAAGTGGAACAAACAGAAAATAACAGGAGGGACAGGAGGAACAACAAAAGGAGTCACCAGGTGAAAAAATACCAAAACCTCAACTGTCTCCTCGATGTCAACAGGACCAGTTACGTATGTGCTTGCTTTGGTTTTGACTGTGCTGGAAAGTGGATGTAAAGGGCCTGGATGTGAAATCCTGGACATACAGGTAGGTCTAAAAGGTAAGGACCAACGTGCTGAATCTAAGTTAAGTAGTATTATCAGCAATGTGTGTAATATTTTGCCTGCTACTCTTCAGTGATGATTTGTGTCCTGAAAGCTAGCAGTGTTTGTGAGCTGGTTTGGAAAAAATGCAGTGGTCTCTGGTTTCCTCTCTGTTCCTGATTTCCAACTGTGAGAACAATATTTACTAATGGTTGAAAGATGTTTAAAACATTTACTCTTAAATTTTGTAAGATAAAGTGATGATTTTAATTAACGCCCGTAAGTTTGGGTTGACACCTCAAGTGTGCTGCTATATTACACTCACATTTGACGATCTCTAATCAGTTGAATATTTAGTCATTTCTACTCAGTTGCAAATTTATTTATTTCTAATCAATTGCATATTTATTTATTTTTCTGATCAATTGCATATTTATTTATTTCTAATCAATTGCATATTTATTTATATCAATTGCATATTTATTTATATCTACTCAGTTGCATATTTATTTATATCTACTCACTTGCATATTTATTTATTTCTAATCAATTGCATATTTATTTATTTCTACTCGGTTGCATATTTATTTATTTCTAATCAGATGCATATTTATTCATTTATCATCAATTGCATATTTATTTTTTCTACTCAGTTGCATATTTAATGATTTCTAATCAATTGCATATTTATTTCTCATCAGTTTCATATTTATTTATTTCTAATCAATTACATATTTATTTCTAATCAATTACATATTTATTTATATCTACTTAGTTGCATATTTATTTCTATCTACTCAGTTGTATATTTATTTATTTCTACTCAGTTGCATATTTATTTATTTCTAATCAATTGCATATTTATTTATTTCTACTCAGTCGCATATTTATTTATTTCTAATCAATTGCATATTTATTCATTCATGATCAATTGCATAGTTATTTATTTCTACTCAGTTGCATATTTATTTATTTCTAATCAATTGCATATTTATTTATTTCTACCCAGTTACATATTTATTTATTTCTAATCAATTGCATATTTATTTATTTCTACCCAGTTACATATTTATTTGTTTCTAATCAATTGCATATTTATTTATTTATAATCAATTTCATATTTATTTATTCATAATCAATTGCATATTTATTTTTTTCTACTCAGTTGAATATTTATTTATTTGTAATCAGTTGAATATTTATTTATTTCTCCTCAGTAACATATTTATTCATTTCTAATAAATTGCATATTTATTCATTTATTATCAATTGCATATTTATTTTTTTCTACTCAGTTGCATATTTATTAATTTTTAATCAATTGCATATGTATTTATTTGTACTCACTGGCATATTTATTTATTTATCATCACTTGTATGTTTAATTATTTCTATTCAGATACATATTTACTTCTAATCATTTGCATATATATTTATTTCTCCACATTTGAGAGTGTGTGTGTGTTTGTGTTTTTGTATCTGTGTGTGTGTGAGAGAGAGAGAGAGAGAGAGAGAGAGAGAGAGAGAGAGAGAGAGAGAGAGAGAGAGAGAGGGAGAGAGGAGAGAGAGAGAGAGAGAGAATTCTGTTCTCATTTCTGAATGTAATTGTTTCTATCGTCATGGCGACTTTCAAAGTCAAACATTCTAAAATGTATCCTCTACACTAACTGGAGAGCACTTGGCAGACACACAGTGTCAGACAGCATTTGATCAGGTTGGACTGCAGGTATTACTCACAGTGCTTCCTCAGTATTTAAGGTTTTCTACTTTCTGATGTCCCTCATTGATTGGTTTAGGTTTTGCAAATTAGTTCAGGACTGGCAGCAAGTATACACGGTTGTATTTTAACATAGTCAACTGTCATCTTGTCAGATTGAAAAAAAAAAAACATTATTCCCAAGTGGAACACACAGAAAATAACAGGAGGGACAGGATGAACAACAAAAGGAGTCACCAGGAGAAAAAATACCAAAACCTCAACTGTGTCCTCGATGTCAACAGGACCAGTTACGTATGTGCTTGCTTTGGTTTTGACTGTGCTGGAAAGTGGATGTAAGGGGCCTGGATGTGAAATCCTGGACATACAGGTAGGTCTAAAAGGTAAGGACCAACGTGCTGAATCTAAGTTAAGTAGTATTATCAGTAATGTGTGTAATATTTTGCCTGCTACTCTTCAGTGATGATTTGTGTCCTGAAAGCTAGCAGTGTTTGTGAGCTGGTTTGGAAAAACTGCAGTGGTCTCTGGTTTCCTCTCTGTTCCTGATTTCCAACTGTGAGAACAATATTTACTAATGGTTGAAAGATGTTTAAAACATTTACTCTTAAATTTTGTAAGATAAAGTGATGATTTTAATTAACGCCCGTAAGTTTGGGTTGACACCTCAAGTGTGCTGCTACAATACACTCACATTTGACGATCTCTAATCAGTTGCATATTTAGTCATTTCGACTCAGTTGCATATTTATTTATTTCTAATAAATTGCATATTTATTTATTTCTGATCAATTGCATATTTATTTATTTCTACTCAATTGCATATTTATTTTTTCTGATCAATTGCATATTTAATTATTTCTAATCACTAGCAAATTTATTTATTTCTAATCAATTACATATTTATTTCTAATCAATTGCATATTTATTTATATCTACTCAGTTGCATATTTATTTATATCTACTCACTTGCATATTTATTTATTTCTAATCAATTGCATATTTATTTATATCTACTCAATTGCATATTTATTTATATCTACTCAGTTGCATATTTATTTATTTATAATCAATTACATATTAATTTATTTCTACTCAGTTACATATTTATTTATTTCTAATCAATTGCATTATTATTTATTTCTAATCAATTGCATATTTATTTATTTATACTCAGTTGCATATTTATTTATTTCTACCCAGTTGCATATTTATTGATTTCTAAGTAATTGCATATTTATTTATTTCTAATCAATTGCATATTTATTTATATCTACTCAGTTGTATATTTATTTATTCCTAATCAATTGCATATTAATTTATTTCTGCTCAGTTGCATATTTATTTATTTCGAATCAATTGCATATTTATTTATTTCTAATCAATTGCATATTTATTTATTTCCACTCAGTTGCATATTTATTTATTTCTAATTAGTTGCATATTTATTTATATCTAATCAGATGTATATTTATTTATTTCTAATCAATTGCATATTTATTTATTTTTAATCAATTCCATATTTATTTATTTCTAATCAATTGCATATTTATTTATTTCTACCTAGTTACATATTTATTGATTTTTAATCAATTGCATACTTATTTATTTCTCATCAGTTGCATATTTATTTATTTATAATCAATTGCCTATTAATTTATTTATACTCAGTTGAATATTTATTTATTTCTAATCAATTGCATATTTATTTATTTATACTCAGTTACATATTTATTTATATCTACTCAGTTGCATATTTATTTATTTTTAATCAATTGCATATTTATTTATTTCTAATCAATGCATATTTATTTATATCTACTCAGTTGCATATTTATTAATTTGTAATCAATTGCATATTTATTTATATCTAATTTGATACATATTTATATATTTGTAATCAAATGCATATGTATTTATTTCTAATCAGTTGCATATTTATTTATATCTAATCAATTGCTGATATATTTATTTCTAATCATTTGCATATTTATTTATATCTACTCAGTTGCATATATATTTATTTGTAATCAATTGCATATTTATTTATATCTAATCAAATGCATATTTATTTATTTCTAATCAGTTGCATATTTATTTATATCTAATCGGATGCATATTTATGTATTTCTAATCAGTTGCATATTTATTTACATCTACTCTGTGGCATATTTATTTTTTATACTCATTTGAATATTTGCAACATACCTTTGTCAAAATAGTACTTTGTTTTTAAAATAATGTCTTTTTTCCAACAGTGAGACGAATATTTTACCAAAGGATGACATTTTTTAAAAACATTTGATTTTTTTTTTTTTTTAAAAACTTATTTTGTGATGCAATTTACTCACACTTGACAATTTCTATTCAGTTGCATATTTGCAACACAATTGTTTTCAAAATATAGATTTACTTTGAGACTGATGTTGATTTTTATCATGTTATGTATTTTTCTCACCAGATTTCAATGAAACCGGACTGAGTTCCAGATTTCCAACTATCAGACGGATATTTACTGATGGATGAAAGATTTTAAAAACATTTATGCTTCAGTTTGTAAGACAAGATGATGATTTTTTATGATGGGACAACGTCTGTAAGTCTGGGTAGATACCACAAGTGTGCTGCTACAATACACTCACACTTGATCTCTACTCAGTTGCATTTTTATTTATTTATACTCAGCTGCATATTTGCAAGAAACTCGTTTTCAAAATATTGATTTACTTTGAGACTGATGATGGTTTTTATCACTATATTTTTTATTTCAGATTTCAATGAAACCGGACTGAGTTCCAGATTTACAACTACCAAACAAATATTTACTGATGGATGAAGGATTTAAAACAAACATTATTCCCAAGTGGAACAAACAGAAAATAACAGGAGGGACAGGAGGAACAACAAAAGGAGTCACCAGGTGAAAAAATACCAAAACCTCAACTGTCTCCTCGATGTCAACAGGACCAGTTACGTATGTGCTTGCTTTGGTTTTGACTGTGCTGGAAAGTGGATGTAAAGGGCCTGGATGTGAAATCCTGGACATACAGGTAGGTCTAAAAGGTAAGGACCAACGTGCTGAATCTAAGTTAAGTAGTATTATCAGTAATGTGTGTAATATTTTGCCTGCTACTCTTCAGTGATGATTTGTGTCCTGAAAGCTAGCAGTGTTTGTGAGCTGGTTTGGAAAAAATGCAGTGGTCTCTGGTTTCCTCTCTGTTCCTGATTTCCAACTGTGAGAACAATATTTACTAATGGTTGAAAGATGTTTAAAACATTTACTCTTAAATTTTGTAAGATAAAGTGATGATTTTAATTAACGCCCGTAAGTTTGGGTTGACACCTCAAGTGTGCTGCTATATTACACTCACATTTGACGATCTCTAATCAGTTGAATATTTAGTCATTTCTACTCAGTTGCAAATTTATTTATTTCTAATCAATTGCATATTTATTTATTTCTGATCAATTGCATATTTATTTCTAATCAATTGCATATTTATTTATATCTACTCAGTTGCATATTTATTTATATCTACTCACTTGCATATTTATTTATTTCTAATCAATTGCATATTTATTTATTTCTACTCGGTTGCATATTTATTTATTTCTAATCAGATGCATATTTATTCATTTATCATCAATTGCATATTTATTTTTTCTACTCAGTTGCATATTTAATGATTTCTAATCAATTGCATATTTATTTCTCATCAGTTTCATATTTATTTATTTCTAATCAATTACATATTTATTTCTAATCAATTACATATTTATTTATATCTACTTAGTTGCATATTTATTTCTATCTACTCAGTTGTATATTTATTTATTTCTACTCAGTTGCATATTTATTTATTTCTAATCAATTGCATATTTATTTATTTCTACTCAGTCGCATATTTATTTATTTCTAATCAATTGCATATTTATTCATTCATGATCAATTGCATAGTTATTTATTTCTACTCAGTTGCATATTTATTTATTTCTAATCAATTGCATATTTATTTATTTCTACCCAGTTACATATTTATTTATTTCTAATCAATTGCATATTTATTTATTTCTACCCAGTTACATATTTATTTGTTTCTAATCAATTGCATATTTATTTATTTATAATCAATTTCATATTTATTTATTCATAATCAATTGCATATTTATTTATTTCTACTCAGTTGAATATTTATTTATTTGTAATCAGTTGAATATTTATTTATTTGTAATCAGTTGAATATTTATTTATTTCTCCTCAGTAACATATTTATTCATTTCTAATAAATTGCATATTTATTCATTTATTATCAATTGCATATTTATTTTTTTCTACTCAGTTGCATATTTATTAATTTTTAATCAATTGCATATGTATTTATTTGTACTCACTGGCATATTTATTTATTTATCATCACTTGTATGTTTAATTATTTCTATTCAGATACATATTTACTTCTAATCATTTGCATATATATTTATTTCTCCACATTTGAGAGTGTGTGTGTGTTTGTGTTTTTGTATCTGTGTGTGTGTGGAGAGAGAGAGAGAGAGAGAGAGAGAGAGAGAGAGAGAGAGAGAGAGAGAGAGAGAGAGAGAGAATTCTGTTCTCATTTCTGAATGTAATTGTTTCTATCGTCATGGCGACTTTCAAAGTCAAACATTCTAAAATGTATCCTCTACACTAACTGGAGAGCACTTGGCAGACACACAGTGTCAGACAGCATTTGATCAGGTTGGACTGCAGGTATTACTCACAGTGCTTCCTCAGTATTTAAGGTTTTCTACTTTCTGATGTCCCTCATTGATTGGTTTAGGTTTTGCAAATTAGTTCAGGACTGGCAGCAAGTATACACGGTTGTATTTTAACATAGTCAACTGTCATCTTGTCAGATTGAAAAAAAAAACATTATTCCCAAGTGGAACACACAGAAAATAACAGGAGGGACAGGATGAACAACAAAAGGAGTCACCAGGAGAAAAAATACCAAAACCTCAACTGTGTCCTCGATGTCAACAGGACCAGTTACGTATGTGCTTGCTTTGGTTTTGACTGTGCTGGAAAGTGGATGTAAGGGGCCTGGATGTGAAATCCTGGACATACAGGTAGGTCTAAAAGGTAAGGACCAACGTGCTGAATCTAAGTTAAGTAGTATTATCAGTAATGTGTGTAATATTTTGCCTGCTACTCTTCAGTGATGATTTGTGTCCTGAAAGCTAGCAGTGTTTGTGAGCTGGTTTGGAAAAACTGCAGTGGTCTCTGGTTTCCTCTCTGTTCCTGATTTCCAACTGTGAGAACAATATTTACTAATGGTTGAAAGATGTTTAAAACATTTACTCTTAAATTTTGTAAGATAAAGTGATGATTTTAATGAACGCCCGTAAGTTTGGGTTGACACCTCAAGTGTGCTGCTACAATACACTCACATTTGACGATCTCTAATCAGTTGCATATTTAGTCATTTCGACTCAGTTGCATATTTATTTATTTCTAATAAATTGCATATTTATTTATTTCTGATCAATTGCATATTTATTTATTTCTACTCAATTGCATATTTATTTTTTCTGATCAATTGCATATTTAATTATTTCTAATCACTAGCAAATTTATTTATTTCTAATCAATTACATATTTATTTTCTAATCAATTGCATATTTATTTATATCTACTCAGTTGCATATTTATTTATATCTACTCACTTGCATATTTATTTATTTCTAATCAATTGCATATTTATTTATATCTACTCAATTGCATATTTATTTATATCTACTCAGTTGCATATTTATTTATTTATAATCAGTTACATATTAATTTATTTCTACTCAGTTACATATTTATTTATTTCTAATCAATTGCATTATTATTTATTTCTAATCAATTGCATATTTATTTATTTATACTCAGTTGCATATTTATTTATTTCTACCCAGTTGCATATTTATTGATTTCTAAGTAATTGCATATTTATTTATTTCTAATCAATTGCATATTTATTTATATCTACTCAGTTGTATATTTATTTATTCCTAATCAATTGCATATTAATTTATTTCTGCTCAGTTGCATATTTATTTATTTCTAATCAATTGCATATTTATTTATATCTACTCATTTGTATATTTATTTATTCCTAATCAATTGCATATTAATTTATTTCTGCTCAGTTGCATATTTATTTATTTCTAAGTAATTGCATATTTATTTATTTCTAATCAATTGCATATTTATTTATATCTACTCATTTGTATATTTATTAATTCCTAATCAATTGCATATTAATTTATTTCTGCTCAGTTGCATATTTATTTATTTCTAATCAATTGCAAATTTATTTATTTCAAATCAATTGCATATTTATTTATTTCTAATCAATTGCATATTAATTTATATCTACTCAGTTGCATATTTATTTATTTATAATCAATTACATGTTACTTTATTTCTACTCAGTTACATATTTATTTATTTCTAATCAATTGCATTATTATTTATTTCTAATCAATTGCATATTTATTTATTTATACTCAGTTGCATATTTATTTATTTCTACCCAGTTGCATATTTATTGATTTCTAAGTAATTGCATATTTATTTATTTCCTAATCAATTGCATATTTATTTATTTCGAATCAATTGCATATTTATTTATTTCTAATCAATTGCATATTTATTTATTTCCACTCAGTTGCATATTTATTTATTTCTAATCAGTTGCATATTTATTTATATCTAATCAGATGTATATTTATTTATTTCTAATCAATTGCATATTTATTTATTTTTAATCAATTCCATATTTATTTATTTCTAATCAATTGCATATTTATTTATTTCTACCCAGTTACATATTTATTGATTTTTAATCAATTGCATACTTATTTATTTCTCATCAGTTGCATATTTATTTATTTATAATCAATTGCCTATTAATTTATTTATACTCAGTTGAATATTTATTTATTTCTAATCAATTGCATATTTATTTATTTATACTCAGTTACATATTTATTTATATCTACTCAGTTGCATATTTATTTATTTTTAATCAATTGCATATTTATTTATTTCTAATCAATTGCATATTTATTTATATCTACTCAGTTGCATATTTATTAATTTGTAATCAATTGCATATTTATTTATATCTAATTTGATACATATTTATATATTTGTAATCAAATGCATATGTATTTATTTCTAATCAGTTGCATATTTATTTATATCTAATCAATTGCTGATATATTTATTTCTAATCATTTGCATATTTATTTATATCTACTCAGTTGCATATTTATTTATTTGTAATCAATTGCATATTTATTTATATCTAATCAAATGCATATTTATTTATTTCTAATCAGTTGCATATTTATTTATATCTAATCGGATGCATATTTATGTATTTCTAATCAGTTGCATATTTATTTACATCTACTCTGTGGCATATTTATTTTTTATACTCATTTGAATATTTGCAACATACCTTTGTCAAAATAGTACTTTGTTTTTAAAATAATGTCTTTTTTCCAACAGTGAGACGAATATTTTACCAAAGGATGACATTTTTTAAAAACATTTGATGCTTATAGTTTGGGGGATAAGATGATGATTTTTAAATATTGAACAAAGCCTGTGTTGAAAAACTCCTGTATTGTTGTGTGCTGCAACAATTTACTCACACTTGACAATTTCTATTCAGTTGCATATTTGCAACACAATTGTTTTCAAAATATAGATTTACTTTGAGACTGATGTTGATTTTTATCATGTTATGTATTTTTCTCACCAGATTTCAATGAAACCGGACTGAGTTCCAGATTTCCAACTATCAGACGGATATTTACTGATGGATGAAAGATTTTAAAAACATTTATGCTTCAGTTTGTAAGACAAGATGATGATTTTTTATGATGGGACAACGTCTGTAAGTCTGGGTAGATACCACAAGTGTGCTGCTACAATACACTCACACTTGATCTCTACTCAGTTGCATTTTTATTTATTTATACTCAGCTGCATATTTGCAAGAAACTCGTTTTCAAAATATTGATTTACTTTGAGACTGATGATGGTTTTTATCACTATATTTTTTATTTCAGATTTCAATGAAACCGGACTGAGTTCCAGATTTACAACTACCAAACAAATATTTACTGATGGATGAAGGATTTAAAACAAACATTATTCCCAAGTGGAACAAACAGAAAATAACAGGAGGGACAGGAGGAACAACAAAAGGAGTCACCAGGTGAAAAAATACCAAAACCTCAACTGTCTCCTCGATGTCAACAGGACCAGTTACGTATGTGCTTGCTTTGGTTTTGACTGTGCTGGAAAGTGGATGTAAAGGGCCTGGATGTGAAATCCTGGACATACAGGTAGGTCTAAAAGGTAAGGACCAACGTGCTGAATCTAAGTTAAGTAGTATTATCAGCAATGTGTGTAATATTTTGCCTGCTACTCTTCAGTGATGATTTGTGTCCTGAAAGCTAGCAGTGTTTGTGAGCTGGTTTGGAAAAAATGCAGTGGTCTCTGGTTTCCTCTCTGTTCCTGATTTCCAACTGTGAGAACAATATTTACTAATGGTTGAAAGATGTTTAAAACATTTACTCTTAAATTTTGTAAGATAAAGTGATGATTTTAATTAACGCCCGTAAGTTTGGGTTGACACCTCAAGTGTGCTGCTATATTACACTCACATTTGATGATATCTAATCAGTTGAATATTTAGTCATTTCTACTCAGTTGCAAATTTATTTATTTCTAATCAATTGCATATTTATTTATTTCTGATCAATTGCATATTTATTTCTATATTATATTTATTTATATCTACTCATTGATATTTATTTATATTACTCACTTATATTATTTATTTTAATATTATATTTATTTATTTTACTTTGATATTTATTTATTTTATAATATATTTATTATTTATATATTGATATTTATTTTTTTACTCAGTTGATATTTATGATTTTAATATTGCATATTTATTTCTCATATATTTATTTATTTCTAATAATTAATATTTATTTCTAATCATTACATATTTATTTATATCTACTTAGTTGCATATTTATTTCTATCTACTCAGTTGTATATTTATTTATTTCTACTCAGTTGATATTTATTTATTTCTAATATTTATTTATTTATTTCTAAAATTATTATTTTATATTATTATTATTTATATTTTTATTTCTCATATTTTTTATTTCTATATTGATATTTATTTATTTCTACCCAAATATTTATTTATTTCTATATTGCATATTTATTTATTTCTACCCAGTTAATATTTATTTGTTTCTAATCAATTGCATATTTATTTATTTATAATCAATTTCATATTTATTTATTATAATAATTGCATATTTATTTTTTTCACTCAGTAATATTATTTATTTTAATCAGTTGAATATTTATTTATTTCTCCTCAGTAACATATTTATTCATTTCTAATAAATTGCATATTTATTATTTATTATCAATTGCTATTTATTTTTTTCTACTCAGTTGCATATTTATTAATTTTTAATCAATTGCATATGTATTTATTTTACTCACTGGCATATTTATTTATTTATCATCACTTGTATGTTTAATTATTTCTATTCAGATACATATTTACTTCTAATCATTTGCATATATATTTATTTCTCCACATTTGAGAGTGTGTGTGTTTGTGTTTTTGTATCTGTGTGTGTGTGAGAGAGAGAGAGAGAGAGAGAGAGAGAGAGAGAGAGAGAGAGAGAGAGAGAGAGAGAGAGAGAGAGAGAGAGAGAGAGGGAATTCTGTTCTCATTTCTGAATGTAATTGTTTCTATCGTCATGGCGACTTTCAAAGTCAAACATTCTAAAATGTATCCTCTACACTAACTGGAGAGCACTTGGCAGACACACAGTGTCAGACAGCATTTGATCAGGTTGGACTGCAGGTATTACTCACAGTGCTTCCTCAGTATTTAAGGTTTTCTACTTTCTGATGTCCCTCATTGATTGGTTTAGGTTTTGCAAATTAGTTCAGGACTGGCAGCAAGTATACACGGTTGTATTTTAACATAGTCAACTGTCATCTTGTCAGATTGAAAAAAAAAAACATTATTCCCAAGTGGAACACACAGAAAATAACAGGAGGGACAGGATGAACAACAAAAGGAGTCACCAGGAGAAAAAATACCAAAACCTCAACTGTGTCCTCGATGTCAACAGGACCAGTTACGTATGTGCTTGCTTTGGTTTTGACTGTGCTGGAAAGTGGATGTAAGGGGCCTGGATGTGAAATCCTGGACATACAGGTAGGTCTAAAAGGTAAGGACCAACGTGCTGAATCTAAGTTAAGTAGTATTATCAGTAATGTGTGTAATATTTTGCCTGCTACTCTTCAGTGATGATTTGTGTCCTGAAAGCTAGCAGTGTTTGTGAGCTGGTTTGGAAAAACTGCAGTGGTCTCTGGTTTCCTCTCTGTTCCTGATTTCCAACTGTGAGAACAATATTTACTAATGGTTGAAAGATGTTTAAAACATTTACTCTTAAATTTTGTAAGATAAAGTGATGATTTTAATGAACGCCCGTAAGTTTGGGTTGACACCTCAAGTGTGCTGCTACAATACACTCACATTTGACGATCTCTAATCAGTTGCATATTTAGTCATTTCGACTCAGTTGCATATTTATTTATTTCTAATAAATTGCATATTTATTTATTTCTGATCAATTGCATATTTATTTATTTCTACTCAATTGCATATTTATTTTTTCTGATCAATTGCATATTTAATTATTTCTAATCACTAGCAAATTTATTTATTTCTAATCAATTACATATTTATTTCTAATCAATTGCATATTTATTTATATCTACTCAGTTGCATATTTATTTATATCTACTCACTTGCATATTTATTTATTTCTAATCAATTGCATATTTATTTATATCTACTCAATTGCATATTTATTTATATCTACTCAGTTGCATATTTATTTATTTATAATCAATTACATATTAATTTATTTCTACTCAGTTACATATTTATTTATTTCTAATCAATTGCATTATTATTTATTTCTAATCAATTGCATATTTATTTATTTATACTCAGTTGCATATTTATTTATTTCTACCCAGTTGCATATTTATTGATTTCTAAGTAATTGCATATTTATTTATTTCTAATCAATTGCATATTTATTTATATCTACTCAGTTGTATATTTATTTATTCCTAATCAATTGCATATTAATTTATTTCTGCTCAGTTGCATATTTATTTATTTCGAATCAATTGCATATTTATTTATTTCTAATAAATTGCATATTTATTTATATCTACTCACTTGCATATTTATTTATATCTACTCATTTGTATATTTATTAATTCCTAATCAATTGCATATTAATTTATTTCTGCTCAGTTGCATATTTATTTATTTCTAATCAATTGCAAATTTATTTATTTCAAATCAATTGCATATTTATTTATTTCTAATCAATTGCATATTAATTTATATCTACTCAGTTGCATATTTATTTATTTATAATCAATTACATGTTACTTTATTTCTACTCAGTTACATATTTATTTATTTCTAATCAATTGCATTATTATTTATTTCTAATCAATTGCATATTTATTTATTTATACTCAGTTGCATATTTATTTATTTCTACCCAGTTGCATATTTATTGATTTCGAAGTAATTGCATATTTATTTATTTCTAATCAATTGCATATTTATTTATATCTACTCATTTGTATATTTATTTATTCCTAATCAATTGCATATTAATTTATTTCTGCTCAGTTGCATATTTATTTATTTCTAAGTAATTGCATATTTATTTATTTCTAATCAATAGCATATTTATTTATATCTACTCATTTGTATATTTATTTATTCCTAATCAATTGCATATTAATTTATTTCTGCTCAGTTGCATATTTATTTATTTCTAATCAATTGCAAATTTATTTATTTCAAATCAATTGCATATTTATTTATTTCTAATCAATTGCATATTAATTTATATCTACTCAGTTGCATATTTATTTATTTATAATCAATTACATGTTAATTTATTTCTACTCAGTTACATATTTATTTATTTCTAATCAATTGCATTATTATTTATTTCTAATCAATTGCATATTTATTTATTTATACTCAGTTGCATATTTATTTATTTCTACCCAGTTGCATATTTATTGATTTCTAAGTAATTGCATATTTATTTATTCCTAATCAATTGCATATTAATTTATTTCTGCTCAGTTGCATATTTATTTATTTCGAATCAATTGCATATTTATTTATTTCGAATCAATTGCATATTTATTTATTTCTAATCAATTGCATATTTATTTATTTCCACTCAGTTGCATATTTATTAATTTGTAATCAATTGCATATTTATTTATATCTAATTTGATACATATTTATATATTTGTAATCAAATGCATATGTATTTATTTCTAATCAGTTGCATATTTATTTATATCTAATCAATTGCTGATATATTTATTTCTAATCATTTGCATATTTATTTATATCTACTCAGTTGCATATATATTTATTTGTAATCAATTGCATATTTATTTATATCTAATCAAATGCATATTTATTTATTTCTCATCAGTTGCATATTTATTTATATCTAATCGGATGCATATTTATGTATTTCTAATCAGTTGCATATTTATTTACATCTACTCTGTGGCATATTTATTTTTTATACTCATTTGAATATTTGCAACATACCTTTGTCAAAATAGTACTTTGTTTTTAAAATAATGTCTTTTTTGCAACAGTGAGACGAATATTTTACCAAAGGATGACATTTTTTAAAAACATTTGATGCTTATAGTTTGGGGGATAAGATGATGATTTTTAAATATTGAACAAAGCCTGTGTTGAAAAACTCCTGTATTGTTGTGTGCTGCAACAATTTACTCACACTTGACAATTTCTATTCAGTTGCATATTTGCAACACAATTGTTTTCAAAATATAGATTTACTTTGAGACTGATGTTGATTTTTATCATGTTATGTATTTTTCTCACCAGATTTCAATGAAACCGGACTGAGTTCCAGATTTCCAACTATCAGACGGATATTTACTGATGGATGAAAGATTTTAAAAACATTTATGCTTCAGTTTGTAAGACAAGATGATGATTTTTTATGATGGGACAACGTCTGTAAGTCTGGGTAGATACCACAAGTGTGCTGCTACAATACACTCACACTTGATCGCTACTCAGTTGCATTTTTATTTATTTATACTCAGCTGCATATTTGCAAGAAACTCGTTTTCAAAATATTGATTTACTTTGAGACTGATGATGGTTTTTATCACTATATTTTTTATTTCAGATTTCAATGAAACCGGACTGAGTTCCAGATTTACAACTACCAAACAAATATTTACTGATGGATGAAGGATTTAAAACAAACATTATTCCCAAGTGGAACAAACAGAAAATAACAGGAGGGACAGGAGGAACAACAAAAGGAGTCACCAGGTGAAAAAATACCAAAACCTCAACTGTCTCCTCCATGTCAACAGGACCAGTTACGTATGTGCTTGCTTTGGTTTTGACTGTGCTGGAAAGTGGATGTAAAGGGCCTGGATGTGAAATCCTGGACATACAGGTAGGTCTAAAAGGTAAGGACCAACGTGCTGAATCTAAGTTAAGTAGTATTATCAGCAATGTGTGTAATATTTTGCCTGCTACTCTTCAGTGATGATTTGTGTCCTGAAAGCTAGCAGTGTTTGTGAGCTGGTTTGGAAAAAATGCAGTGGTCTCTGGTTTCCTCTCTGTTCCTGATTTCCAACTGTGAGAACAATATTTACTAATGGTTGAAAGATGTTTAAAACATTTACTCTTAAATTTTGTAAGATAAAGTGATGATTTTAATTAACGCCCGTAAGTTTGGGTTGACACCTCAAGTGTGCTGCTATATTACACTCACATTTGACGATCTCTAATCAGTTGAATATTTAGTCATTTCTACTCAGTTGCAAATTTATTTATTTCTAATCAATTGCATATTTATTTATTTCTGATCAATTGCATATTTATTTCTAATCAATTGCATATTTATTTATATCTACTCAGTTGCATATTTATTTATATCTACTCACTTGCATATTTATTTATTTCTAATCAATTACATATTTATTTATATCTACTTAGTTGCATATTTATTTCTATCTACTCAGTTGTATATTTATTTATTTCTACTCAGTTGCATATTTATTTATTTCTAATCAATTGCATATTTATTTATTTCTACTCAGTCGCATATTTATTTATTTCTAATCAATTGCATATTTATTCATTCATGATCAATTGCATAGTTATTTATTTCTACTCAGTTGCATATTTATTTATTTCTAATCAATTGCATATTTATTTATTTCTACCCAGTTACATATTTATTTATTTCTAATCAATTGCATATTTATTTATTTCTACCCTGTTACATATTTATTTGTTTCTAATCAATTGCATATTTATTTATTTATAATCAATTTCATATTTATTTATTCATAATCAATTGCATATTTATTTATTTCTACTCAGTTGAATATTTATTTATTTGTAATCAGTTGAATATTTATTTATTTCTCCTCAGTAACATATTTATTCATTTCTAATAAATTGCATATTTATTCATTTATTATCAATTGCATATTTATTTTTTTCTACTCAGTTGCATATTTATTAATTTTTAATCAATTGCATATGTATTTATTTGTACTCACTGGCATATTTATTTATTTATCATCACTTGTATGTTTAATTATTTCTATTCAGATACATATTTACTTCTAATCATTTGCATATATATTTATTTCTCCACATTTGAGAGTGTGTGTGTGTTTGTGTTTTTGTATCTGTGTGTGTGTGAGAGAGAGAGAGAGAGAGAGAGAGAGAGAGAGAGAGAGAGAGAGAGAGAGAGAGAGAGAGAGAGAGAGAGAGAGAGAGAGAGAATTCTGTTCTCATTTCTGAATGTAATTGTTTCTATCGTCATGGCGACTTTCAAAGTCAAACATTCTAAAATGTATCCTCTACACTAACTGGAGAGCACTTGGCAGACACACAGTGTCAGACAGCATTTGATCAGGTTGGACTGCAGGTATTACTCACAGTGCTTCCTCAGTATTTAAGGTTTTCTACTTTCTGATGTCCCTCATTGATTGGTTTAGGTTTTGCAAATTAGTTCAGGACTGGCAGCAAGTATACACGGTTGTATTTTAACATAGTCAACTGTCATCTTGTCAGATTGAAAAAAAAAACATTATTCCCAAGTGGAACACACAGAAAATAACAGGAGGGACAGGATGAACAACAAAAGGAGTCACCAGGAGAAAAAATACCAAAACCTCAACTGTGTCCTCGATGTCAACAGGACCAGTTACGTATGTGCTTGCTTTGGTTTTGACTGTGCTGGAAAGTGGATGTAAGGGGCCTGGATGTGAAATCCTGGACATACAGGTAGGTCTAAAAGGTAAGGACCAACGTGCTGAATCTAAGTTAAGTAGTATTATCAGTAATGTGTGTAATATTTTGCCTGCTACTCTTCAGTGATGATTTGTGTCCTGAAAGCTAGCAGTGTTTGTGAGCTGGTTTGGAAAAACTGCAGTGGTCTCTGGTTTCCTCTCTGTTCCTGATTTCCAACTGTGAGAACAATATTTACTAATGGTTGAAAGATGTTTAAAACATTTACTCTTAAATTTTGTAAGATAAAGTGATGATTTTAATTAACGCCCGTAAGTTTGGGTTGACACCTCAAGTGTGCTGCTACAATACACTCACATTTGACGATCTCTAATCAGTTGCATATTTAGTCATTTCGACTCAGTTGCATATTTATTTATTTCTAATAAATTGCATATTTATTTATTTCTGATCAATTGCATATTTAATTATTTCTAATCACTAGCAAATTTATTTATTTCTAATCAATTACATATTTATTTCTAATCAATTGCATATTTATTTATATCTACTCAGTTGCATATTTATTTATATCTACTCACTTGCATATTTATTTATTTCTAATCAATTGCATATTTATTTATATCTACTCAATTGCATATTAATTTATTTCTGCTCAGTTGCATATTTATTTATTTCGAATCAATTGATATTTATTTATTTCTAATAAATTGATATTTATTTATTTTTACTCGGTTGCAAGTTATTTATTTCTAATCAATGCATTTTTATTATTTATAATAAATTGCATATTTATTCATTTATTATCAATTGCATATTTATTTTCTTCTATTCATTTGTATTTATTTATTTCTAATCAATTGCATATTTATTTATATCTACTCAGTTGTATATTTATTTATTCCTAATCAATTGCATATTAATTTATTTCTGCTCAGTTGCATATTTATTTATTTCGAATCAATTGCATATTTATTTATTTCTAATAAATTGCATATTTATTTATATCTACTCAGTTGCATATTTATTTATTTATAATCAATTACATGTTACTTTATTTCTACTCAGTTACATATTTATTTATTTCTAATCAATTGCATTATTATTTATTTCTAATCAATTGCATATTTATTTATTTATACTCAGTTGCATATTTATTTATTTCTACCCAGTTGCATATTTATTGATTTCTAAGTAATTGCATATTTATTTATTTCTAATCAATTGCATATTTATTTATATCTACTCATTTGTATATTTATTTATTCCTAATCAATTGCATATTAATTTATTTCTGCTCAGTTGCATATTTATTTATTTCTAAGTAATTGCATATTTATTTATTTCTAATCAATTGCATATTTATTTATATCTACTCATTTGTATATTTATTTATTCCTAATCAATTGCATATTAATTTATTTCTGCTCAGTTGCATATTTATTTATTTCTAATCAATTGCAAATTTATTTATTTCAAATCAATTGCATATTTATTTATTTCTAATCAATTGCATATTAATTTATATCTACTCAGTTGCATATTTATTTATTTATAATCAATTACATGTTAATTTATTTCTACTCAGTTACATATTTATTTATTTCTAATCAATTGCATTATTATTTATTTCTAATCAATTGCATATTTATTTATTTATACTCAGTTGCATATTTATTTATTTCTACCCAGTTGCATATTTATTGATTTCTAAGTAATTGCATATTTATTTATTCCTAATCAATTGCATATTTATTTATTTCGAATCAATTGCATATTTATTTATTTCTAATCAATTGCATATTTATTTATTTCCACTCAGTTGCATATTTATTTATTTCTAATCAGTTGCATATTTATTTATGTCTAATCAGATGTATATTTATTTATTTCTAATCAATTGCATATTTATTTATTTTTAATCAATTCCATATTTATTTATTTCTAATCAATTGCATATTTATTTATTTCTACCCAGTTACATATTTATTGATTTTTAATCAATTGCATACTTATTTATTTCTCATCAGTTGCATATTTATTTATTTATAATCAATTGCCTATTAATTTATTTATACTCAGTTGAATATTTATTTATTTCTAATCAATTGCATATTTATTTATTTATACTCAGTTGCATATTTATTTATTTCTACCCAGTTGCATATTTATTGATTTCTAAGTAATTGCATATTTATTTATTCCTAATCAATTGCATATTTATTTATTTCGAATCAATTGCATATTTATTTATTTCTAATCAATTGCATATTTATTTATTTTTACTCAATTGCATATTTATTTTTTTCTCATCAGTTGCATATTTATTTATTTCTTATTAATCGCATATATATTTATTTTTAATCAATTGCATATGTATTTATTTCTACTCAGTTGCATATTTCTTTATTTCTAATCAATTGCATATTAATTTATTTCTACTCAGTTGCATATTTATTTATTTCTAATCAATTGCATATTTATTTATATCTACTCAGTTGCATATTTATTTATTTCTAATCAATTGCATATTAATTTATTTCTACTCAGTTTTATATTTATTTATATCTACTCAGTTGCATATTTATTTATTTATAATCAATTGCATATTACTTTATTTCTAGTCAGTTTCACATTTATTTATTTGTCATCAGTTGCGTATTTATTTATTTCTACTCAGTTGCATATTTATTTATTTGTAATCAGTTGAATATTTATTCATTTCTCCTCAGTAACATATTTATTCATTTATATTCAGTTGCATATTTATTTATTTCTAATCAATTGCGTATTTATTTATTTCTACCCAGTTACATATTTATTTATTTGTAATCAATTGCGTATTTATTTAGTTCTACTCAGTTCCATATTTATTTGTTTATTATTAATCGCATATATATTTATTTTCTAATCAATTGCATATTTATTTATTTTTAATCTACTGCATATTTTTTTCTGCTCAATTGCATATTTATTTAGTTCTACTCAGTTGCATATCTGTTTATTTCTAATTAATCTCATATATATTATTTCTAATCAATTCTATATTTATTTAGTTTTACTCAGTTGCATATTTATTTATTTCTAATTAATCGCATATATATTTATTTATAATCAATTGCATATTTAATTATTTCTAATATATTGCATATTTATTTATTTCTACCCAGTTGCATATTTATTTATTTCTACTCAGTTGCATATTTATTTATTTCTAATCAATTGCATTACTATTTATTTCTAATCAGTTGCATATTTATTTATTTATACTCAGTTGCATATTTATTGATTTCTACTCGGTTGCAGAGTTATTTATTTCTAATCAGATGCATTTTTATTCATTTATAATAAATTGCATATTTATTCATTTATTATCAATTGCATATTTATTTTCTTCTATTCATTTGCATATTTATTGATTTCTAATCAATTGCGTATTTATTTATTTCTCATCAGTTGCATATTTATTTATTTCTAATCAATTGCATATTAATTTATTTCTACTCAGTTGCATATTTATTTATATCTACTCAGGTGCATATTTATTTATTTCTAATCAGTTGCATATTTATTTATATCTAATCGGATGCATATTTATTTATTTCTAATCAGTTGCATATTTATTTACATCTACTCTGTGGCATATTTATTTTTTATACTCAGCTGAATATTTGCAACATACCTTTGTCAAAATAGTACTTTGTTTTTAAAATAATGTCTTTTTTCCAACAGTGAGACGAATATTTTACCAAAGGATGACATTTTTTAAAAACATTTGATGCTTATAGTTTGGGGGATAAGATGATGATTTTTAAATATTGAACAAAGCCTGTGTTGAAAAACTCCTGTATTGTTGTGTGCTGCAACAATTTACTCACACTTGACAATTTCTATTCAGCTGCATATTTGCAACAAAATTGTTTTCAAAATATAGATTTACTTTGAGACTGATGTTGATTTTTATCATGTTATGTATTTTTCTCACCAGATTTCAATGAAACCGGACTGAGTTCCAGATTTACAACTATCAGACGGATATTTACTGATGGATGAAAGATTTTAAAAACATTTATGCTTCAGTTTGTAAGACAAGATGATGATTTTTTATGATGGGACAACGTCTGTAAGTCTGGGTAGATACCACAAGTGTGCTGCTACAATACACTCACACTTGATCTCTACTCAGTTGCATTTTTATTTATTTATACTCAGCTGCATATTTGCAAGAAACTCGTTTTCAAAATATTGATTTACTTTGAGACTGATGATGGTTTTTATCACTATATTTTTTATTTCAGATTTCAATGAAACCGGACTGAGTTCCAGATTTACAACTACCAAACAAATATTTACTGATGAAGGATTTAAAAAAAACATTATTCCCAAGTGGAACAAACAGAAAATAACAGGAGGGACAGGAGGAACAACAAAAGGAGTCACCAGGACGAAAAATACCAAAACCTCAACTGTCTCCTCGATGTCAACAGGACCAGTTACGTATGTGCTTGCTTTGGTTTTGACTGTGCTGGAAAGTGGATGTAAGGGGCCTGGATGTGAAATCCTGGACATACAGGTAGGTCTAAAAGGTAAGGACCAACGTGCTGAATCTAAGTTAAGTAGTATTATCAGTAATGTGTGTAATATTTTGCCTGCTACTCTTCAGTGATGATTTGTGTCCTGAAAGCTAGCAGTGTTTGTGAGCTGGTTTGGAAAAAATGCAGTGGTCTCTGTTTTCCTCTCTGTTCCTGATTTCCAACTGTGAGAACAATATTTACTAATGGTTGAAAGATGTTTAAAACATTTACTCTCAAATTTTGTCAGATAAAGTGATGATTTTAATTAACACCCGTAAGTTTGGGTTGACACCTCAAGTGTGCTGCTATATTACACTCACATTTGACGATCTCTATCTGTTGCATATTTATTTATTTCTAATCAATTGCATATTTATTTATTTACAATCAGTTGCATATTTATTTATTTCTGATCAATTGCATATTTATTTATTTCTAATCAGTTGCATATTAATTCATTTCTGCTCAGTGGCATATTTATTTATTTCTACTCAGTTGCATATTTATTTATTTCTAATCAATTGCATATTTATTTATTTTTACTCAATTGCATATTTATTTTTTTCTCATCAGTTGCATATTTCTTTATTTCTAATCAATTGCATATTAATTTATTTCTACTCAGTTGCATATTTATTTATTTCTAATCAATTGCATATTAATTTATTTCTACTCAGTTTTATATTTATTTATATCTACTCAGTTGCATATTTATTTATTTCTAATCAATTGCATATTAATTTATTTCTACTCAGTTTCATATTTATTTATTTCTCATCAGTTGCATATTTATTTATTTCTACTCAGTTGCATATTTTTTTATTTGTAATCAGTCGCATATTTATTTATTTCTAATCAATTGTATATTTATTTATTCATAATCAATTGCATATTTATTTATTATAATCAATTGCATATTTATATATTTCTACTCAGTTGCATATTTATTTATTTGTAATCAGTTGAATATTTATTTATTTCTCCTCAGTAACATATTTATTCATTTATATTCAGTTGCATATTTATTTATTTCTGATCAATTGCATATTTATTTATTTCTACCCAGTTACATATTTATTTATTTGTAATCAATTGCGTATTTATTTCGTTCTACTCAGTTCCATATTTATTTGTTTATAATTAATCGCATATATATTTATTTTCTAATCAATTGCATATTTATTTATTTTTAATCTACTGCATATTTTTTTCTGCTCAATTGCATATTTATTTAGTTCTACTCAGTTGCATATCTGTTTATTTCTAATTAATCTCATATATATTATTTCTAATCAATTCTATATTTATTTAGTTTTACTCAGTTGCATATTTATTTATTTCTAATTAATCGCATATATATTTATTTCTAATCAATTGCATATTTAATTATTTCTAATCTATTGCATATTTATTTATTTCTACCCAGTTGCATATTTATTTATTTCTACTCAGTTGCAGATTTATTTATTTCTAATCAATTGCATATTTATTTATTTTTACTCGGTTGCAGAGTTATTTATTTCTAATCAGATGCATTTTTATTCATTTATAATAAATTGCATATTTATTCATTTATTATCAATTGCATATTTATTTTCTTCTATTCATTTGCATATTTATTGATTTCTAATCAATTGCGTATTTATTTATTCATCATCAGTTGCATATTTATTTATTTCTAATCAATTGCATATTAATTTATTTCTACTCAGTTGCATATTTATTTATATCTACTCAGGTGCATATTTATTTATTTCTAATCAATTGCATATTTATTTATATCTAATCAGATTCATATTTATATATTTGTAATGAAATGCATATTTATTTATTTCTAATCAGTTGCATATTTATTTATATCTAATCGGATGTATATTTATGTATTTCTAATCAGTTGCATATTTATTTACATCTACTCTGTGGCATATTTATTTTTTATACTCATTTGAATATTTGCAACATACCTTTGTCAAAATAGTACTTTGTTTTTAAAATAATGTCTTTTTTCCAACAGTGAGACGAATATTTTACCAAAGGATGAAATTTTTTAAAAACCTTTGATACTTATAGTTTGGGGGATAAGATGATGATTTTTAAAAATTGAACAAAGCCTGTGTTGAAAAACTCCTGTATTGTTGTGTGCTGCAACAATTTACTCACACTTGACAATTTCTATTCAGTTGTATATTTGCAACAAAATTGTTTTCAAAATATAGATTTACTTTGAGACTGATGTTTATTTTTATCATGTTATGTATTTTTCTCACCAGATTTCAATGAAACCGGACTGAGTTCCAGATTTCCAACTATCAGACGGATATTTACTGATGGATGAAAGATTTTAAAAACATTTATGCTTCAGTTTGTAAGACAAGATGATGATTTTTTATGATGGGACAACGTCTGTAAGTCTGGGTAGATACCACAAGTGTGCTGCTACAATACACTCACACTTGATCTCTACTCAGTTGCATTTTTATTTATTTATACTCAGCTGCATATTTGCAAGAAACTCGTTTTCAAAATATTGATTTACTTTGAGACTGATGATGGTTTTTATCACTATATTTTTTATTTCAGATTTCAATGAAACCGGACTGAGTTCCAGATTTACAACTACCAAACAAATATTTACTGATGGATGAAGGATTTAAAAAAAACATTATTCCCAAGTGGAACAAACAGAAAATAACAGGAGGGACAGGAGGAACAACAAAAGGAGTCACCAGGTGAAAAAATACCAAAACCTCAACTGTCTCCTTGATGTCAACAGGACCAGTTACGTATGTGCTTGCTTTGGTTTTGACTGTGCTGGAAAGTGGATGTAAAGGGCCTGGATGTGAAATCCTGGACATACAGGTAGGTCTAAAAGGTAAGGACCAACGTGCTGAATCTAAGTTAAGTAGTATTATCAGTAATGTGTGTAATATTTTGCCTGCTACTCTTCAGTGATGATTTGTGTCCTGAAAGCTAGCAGTGTTTGTGAGCTGGTTTGGAAAAAATGCAGTGGTCTCTGGTTTCCTCTCTGTTCCTGATTTCCAACTGTGAGAACAATATTTACTAATGGTTGAAAGATGTTTAAAACATTTACTCTTAAATTTTGTAAGATAAAGTGATGATTTTAATTAACGCCCGTAAGTTTGGGTTGACACCTCAAGTGTGCTGCTATATTACACTCACATTTGACGATCTCTAATCAGTTGCATATTTAGTCATTTCTACTCAGTTGCAAATTTATTTATTTCTAATCAATTGCATATTTATTTATTTCTGATCAATTGCATATTTATTTCTAATCAATTGCATATTTATTTATTTCTACTCAATTGCATATTTATTTTTTTCTGATCAATTGCATATTTATTTATTTCTAATCAGTTGCATATTAATTCATTTCTGCTCAGTGGCATATTTATTTATTTCTAATCAATTGCATATTTACTTATTTATACTCAATTGCATATTTATTTATTTCTACTCAGTTGCATATTTATTTATTTTTACCCAATTGCATATTTATTTATTTCTAATCAATTGCATATTTATTTATTTTTACTCAATTGCATATTTATTTTTTTCTCATCAGTTGCATATTTATTTATTTCTTATTAATCGCATATATATTTATTTTTAATCAATTGCATATTTATTTATTTCTACTCAGTTGCATATTTCTTTATTTCTAATCAATTGCATATTAATTTATTTCTACTCAGTTTTATATTTATTTATATCTACTCAGTTGCATATTTATTTATTTAAAATCAATTGCATATTAATTTATTTCTACTCAGTTTCATATTTATTTATTTGTCATCAGTTGCATATTTATTTATTTCTACTCAGTTGCATATTTATTTATTTGTAATCAATCTCATATATATTATTTCTAATCAATTCTATATTTATTTAGTTTTACTCAGTTGCATATTTATTTATTTCTAATTAATCGCATATATATTTATTTATAATCAATTGCATATTTAATTATTTCTAATAAATTGCATATTTATTTATTTCTACCCAGTTGCATATTTATTTATTTCTACTCAGTTGCATATTTATTTATTTCTAATCATTTGCATATTTATTTATTTCTACTCAGTTGCATATTTATTTATTTTTACTCGATTGCAGAGTTATTTATTTCTAATCAGATGCATTTTTATTCATTTATAATAAATTGCATATTTACTCATTTATTATCAATTGCATATTTATTTTCTTCTATTCATTTGCTTATTTATTGATTTCTAATCAATTGCGTATTTATTTATTTATCATCAGTTGCATATTTATTTATTTATAATCAATTGCATATTAATTTATTTCTACTCAGTTGCATATTTATTTATATCTACTCAGGTGCATATTTATTTATTTGTAATCAATTGCATATTTATTTATATCTAATCAGATTCATATTTATATATTTGTAATGAAATGCATATTTATTTATTTCTAATCAGTTGCATATTTATTTATATCTAATCGGATGCATATTTATTTATTTCTAATCAGTTGCATATTTATTTACATCTACTCTGTGGCATATTTATTTTTTATACTCAGCTGAATATTTGCAACATACCTTTGTCAAAATAGTACTTTGTTTTTAAAATAATGTCTTTTTTCCAACAGTGAGACGAATATTTTACCAAAGGATGAAATTTTTTAAAAACCTTTGATACTTATAGTTTGGGGGATAAGATGATGATTTTTAAATATTGAACAAAGCCTGTGTTGAAAAACTCCTGTATTGTTGTGTGCTGCAACAATTTACTCACACTTGACAATTTCTATTCAGTTGTATATTTGCAACAAAATTGTTTTCAAAATATAGATTTACTTTGAGACTGATGTTGATTTTTATCATGTTATGTATTTTTCTCACCAGATTTCAATGAAACCGGACTGAGTTCCAGATTTCCAACTATCAGACGGATATTTACTGATGGATGAAAGATTTTAAAAACATTTATGCTTCAGTTTGTAAGACAAGATGATGATTTTTTATGATGGGACAACGTCTGTAAGTCTGGGTAGATACCACAAGTGTGCTGCTACAATACACTCACACTTGATCTCTACTCAGTTGCATTTTTATTTATTTATACTCAGCTGCATATTTGCAAGAAACTCGTTTTCAAAATATTGATTTACTTTGAGACTGATGATGGTTTTTATCACTATATTTTTTATTTCAGATTTCAATGAAACCGGACTGAGTTCCAGATTTACAACTACCAAACAAATATTTACTGATGGATGAAGGATTTAAAAAAAACATTATTCCCAAGTGGAACAAACAGAAAATAACAGGAGGGACAGGAGGAACAACAAAAGGAGTCACCAGGTGAAAAAATACCAAAACCTCAACTGTGTCCTCGATGTCAACAGGACCAGTTACGTATGTGCTTGCTTTGGTTTTGACTGTGCTGGAAAGTGGATGTAAGGGGCCTGGATGTGAAATCCTGGACATACAGGTAGGTCTAAAAGGTAAGGACCAACGTGCTGAATCTAAGTTAAGTAGTATTATCAGTAATGTGTGTAATATTTTGCCTGCTACTGTTCAGTGATGATTTGTGTCCTGAAAGCTAGCAGTGTTTGTGAGCTGGTTTGGAAAAACTGCAGTGGTCTCTGGTTTCCTCTCTGTTCCTGATTTCCAACTGTGAGAACAATATTTACTAATGGTTGAAAGATGTTTAAAACATTTACTCTTAAATTTTGTAAGATAAAGTGATGATTTTAATTAACGCCCGTAAGTTTGGGTTGACACCTCAAGTGTGCTGCTATATTACACTCACATTTGACGATCTCTGATCAGTTGCATATTTAGTCATTTCTACTCAGTTGCAAATTTATTTATTTCTAATCAATTGCATATTTATTTATTTCTGATCAATTGCATATTTATTTATTTCTACTCAATTGCATATTTATTTTTTTCTGATCAATTGCATATTTATTTATTTCTAATCAGTTGCATATTAATTCATTTCTGCTCAGTGGCATATTTATTTATTTCTAATCAATTGCATATTTACTTATTTATACTCAATTGCATATTTATTTATTTCTACTCAGTTGCATATTTATTTATTTTTACCCAATTGCATATTTATTTATTTCTAATCAATTGCATATTTATTTATTTTTACTCAATTGCATATTTATTTTTTTCTCATCAGTTGCATATTTATTTATTTCTTATTAATCGCATATATATTTATTTTTAATCAATTGCATATTTATTTATTTCTACTCAGTTGCATATTTCTTTATTTCTAATCAATTGCATATTAATTTATTTCTACTCAGTTTTATATTTATTTATATCTACTCAGTTGCATATTTATTTATTTAAAATCAATTGCATATTAATTTATTTCTACTCAGTTTCATATTTATTTATTTGTCATCAGTTGCATATTTATTTATTTCTACTCAGTTGCATATTTATTTATTTGTAATCAATCTCATATATATTATTTCTAATCAATTCTATATTTATTTAGTTTTACTCAGTTGCATATTTATTTATTTCTAATTAATCGCATATATATTTATTTATAATCAATTGCATATTTAATTATTTCTAATATATTGCATATTTATTTATTTCTACCCAGTTGCATATTTATTTATTTCTACTCAGTTGCAGATTTATTTATTTCTAATCATTTGCATATTTATTTATTTCTACTCAGTTGCATATTTATTTATTTTTACTCGGTTGCAGAGTTATTTATTTCTAATCAGATGCATTTTTATTCATTTATAATAAATTGCATATTTATTCATTTATTATCAATTGCATATTTATTTTCTTCTATTCATTTGCTTATTTATTGATTTCTAATCAATTGCGTATTTATTTATTTATCATCAGTTGCATATTTATTTATTTATAATCAATTGCATATTAATTTATTTCTACTCAGTTGCATATTTATTTATATCTACTCAGGTGCATATTTATTTATTTGTAATCAATTGCATATTTATTTATATCTAATCAGATTCATATTTATATATTTGTAATGAAATGCATATTTATTTATTTCTAATCAGTTGCATATTTATTTATATCTAATCGGATGTATATTTATTTATTTCTAATCAGTTGCATATTTATTTACATCTACTCTGTGGCATATTTATTTTTTATACTCATCTGAATATTTGCAACATACCTTTGTCAAAATAGTACTTTGTTTTTAAAATAATGTCTTTTTTCCAACAGTGAGACGAATATTTTACCAAAGGATGACATTTTTTAAAAACATTTGATACTTATAGTTTGGGGGATAAGATGATGATTTTTAAATATTGAACAAAGCCTGTGTTGAAAAACTCCTGTATTGTTGTGTGCTGCAACAATTTACTCACACTTGACAATTTCTATTCAGTTGCATATTTGCAACACAACTTGTTTTCAAAATATAGATTTACTTTGAGACTGATGTTGATTTTTATCATGTTATGTATTTTTCTCACCAGATTTCAATGAAACCGGACTGAGTTCCAGATTTCCAACTATCAGACGGATATTTACTGATGGATGAAAGATTTTAAAAACATTTATGCTTCAGTTTGTAAGACAAGATGATGATTTTTTATGATGGGACAACGTCTGTAAGTCTGGGTAGATACCACAAGTGTGCTGCTACAATACACTCACACTTGATCTCTACTCAGTTGCATTTTTATTTATTTATACTCAGCTGCATATTTGCAAGAAACTCGTTTTCAAAATATTGATTTACTTTGAGACTGATGATAGTTTTTATCACTATATTTTTTATTTCAGATTTCAATGAAACCGGACTGAGTTCCAGATTTCCAACTACCAAACAAATATTTACTGATGGATGAAGGATTTAAAAAAAACATTATTCCCAAGTGGAACAAACAGAAAATAACAGGAGGGACAGGAGGAACAACAAAAGGAGTCACCAGGAGAAAAAATACCAAAACCTCAACTGTCTCCTCGATGTCAACAGGACCAGTTACGTATGTGCTTGCTTTGGTTTTGACTGTCCTGGAAAGTGGATGTAAGGGGCCTGGATATGAAATCCTGGACATACAGGTAGGTCTAAAAGGTAAGGACCAACGTGCTGAATCTAAGTTAAGTAGTATTATCAGTAATGTGTGTAATATTTTGCCTGCTACTCTTCAGTGATGATTTGTGTCCTGAAAGCTAGCAGTGTTTGTCAGCTGGTTTGGAAAAACTGCAGTGGTCTCTGGTTTCCTCTCTGTTCCTGATTTCCAACTGTGAGAACAATATTTACTAATGGTTGAAAGATGTTTAAAACATTTACTCTTAAATTTTGTAAGATAAAGTGATGATTTTAATTAACGCCCGTAAGTTTGGGTTGACACCTCAAGTGTGCTGCTACAATACACTCACATTTGACGATCTCTGATCAGTTGAATATTTAGTCATTTATAAATTGTATTTATTTATTTATAATAAGTTGCATATTTATTTATTTCTGGTCAATTGCATATTTATTTATTTCTAATCAGTTGCATATTAATTCATTTCTCTCATGGCATATTTATTTATTTCTACTCAGTTGCATATTTATTTATTTCTAATCAATTGCATATTTATTTATTTTTACTCAATTGCATATTTATTTTTTTCCATCAGTTGCATATTTATTTATTTCTTATTAATCGCATATATATTTATTTTTAATCATTCAATTTATTTATTTCTACTCAGTTGCATATTTCTTTATTTCTAATCAATTGCATATTTATTTATTTCTGATCAAATCGCATATTTATTTATTTCTACTCAATTGCATATTTATTTTTTTCTGATCAATTACATATTTAATTATTTCCAATCATTAGTAAATTTATTTATTTCTAATGAATTACATATTTATTTCTAATCAATTGCATATTTATTTATATCTACTCAGTTGCATATTTATTTATATCTACTCACTTGCATATTTATTTATATCTACTCAGTTGCATATTTATTTATATCTACTCAGTTGCATATTTATTTATTTCTAATAAATTGCATATTTATTCATTTATTATCAATTGCATATTTATTTATATCTACTCAGTTGAATATTTATTTCTATCTCCTCAGTAACATATTTATTTATTTCTAATCAATTGCGTATTTATTTATTTCTACTCAGTTACATATTTATTGATTTCTCAGCAATTGCATATTTATTTATTTCTACTCAGTTGCATATTTATTTATTTCTACTCAGTTGCATATTAATTTATTTCTAATCAGTTGCATATTTATTTATATCTACTCAGTCCCATATTTATTTATTTCTAATCAATTGCATATTTATTCCTTCATGATCAATTGCATAGTTATTTATTTCTACTCAGTTGCATATTTATTTATTTCTAATCAATTGCATATTTATTTATTTCTACCCAGTTACATATTTATTTATATCTAATCAATTGCATATTTATTTATTTCTACCCAGTTACATATTTATTTGTTTCTAATCAATTGCATATTTATTTATTTCTAATCAATTTCATATTTATTTATTCATAATCAATTGCATATTTATTTATTTCTACACAGTTGAATATTTATTTATTTGTAATCAGTTGAATATTTATTTATTTCTCCTCAGTAACTATTTATTTATTTTTAATCAATTCTATTTATTTATTTATACTCAGTTGCATATTTATTATTTCTCAGCAATTGCGTATTTATTTATTTATCATCAGTTGCATATTTATTTATTTATAATCAATTCATATTAATTTATTTCTACTCAGTTGCATATTTATTTATATCTACTCAGTTCCATATTTATTTATTTGTAATCAATTGCCTATTTATTTATATCTAATCAGATGCATATTTATTTATTTCTAATCAAATGCATATATTTATTTCCAATCAGTTGCATATTTATTTATATCTAATCGGATGCATATTTATTTATTTCTAATCAGTTGCATATTTATTTACATCTACTCTGTGGCATATTTATTTTTTTATACTCAGTTAAATATTTGCAACATACCTTTGTCAAAATAGTACTTTGTTTTTAAAATAATGTCTTTTTTCCAACAGTGAGACGAATATTTTACCAAAGGATGACATTTTTTAAAAACATTTGATGCTTATAGTTTGGGGGATAAGATGATGATTTTTAAATATTGAACAAAGCCTGTGTTGAAAAACTCCTGTATTGTTGTGTGCTGCAACAATTTACTCACACTTGACAATTTCTATTCAGCTGCATATTTGCAACAAACTTGTTTTCAAAATATAGATTTACTTTGAGACTGATGTTGATTTTTATCATGTTATGTATTTTTCTCACCAGATTTCAATGAAACCGGACTGAGTTCCAGATTTCCAACTATCAGACGGATATTTACTGATGGATGAAAGATTTTAAAAACATTTATGCTTCAGTTTGTAAGACAAGATGATGATTTTTTATGATGGGACAACGTCTGTAAGTCTGGGTAGATACCACAAGTGTGCTGCTACAATACACTCACACTTGATCTCTACTCAGTTGCATTTTTATTTATTTATACTCAGCTGCATATTTGCAAGAAACTCGTTTTCAAAATATTGATTTACTTTGAGACTGATGATGGTTTTTATCACTATATTTTTTTATTTCAGATTTCAATGAAATCGGACTGAGTTCCAGATTTACAACTACCAAACAAATATTTACTGATGGATGAAGGATTTAAAAAAAACGTTATTCCCAAGTGGAACAAACAGAAAAAACAGAAGGGACAGGAGGAACAACAAAAGGAGTCACCAGGTGAAAAAATACCAAAACCTCAACTGTCTCCTCGATGTCAACAGGACCAGTTACGTATGTGCTTGCTTTGGTTTTGACTGTGCTGGAAAGTGGATGTAAAGGGCCTGGATGTGAAATCCTGGAAATACAGGTAGGTCTAAAAGGTAAGGACCAACGTGCTGAATCTAAGTTAAGTAGTATTATCAGTAATGTGTGTAATATTTTGCCGGCTACTGTTCAGTGATGAGTCTGTGAAGGTTCTCATTCATCCAGGTCATATTCATTCTGGCAAAGTTAACGAAGGCAACTGGACTTAGATTTGTCCCTGAACGTTTCGCCCCTTATCCAAGGGCTTCATCATTCGAACCTCAGTCTGACTAGTCCCCACTAGTCTACAAACAGTGGGTAAACCCAGGTTTTTAACCTCTCGGAGTGCCGCCCCTTATTCTCCTAAACAATAATTCGTTAGTGGGTTTCAGTGTGAGTCCCACTAGTGAACAACAGTCGTTAAGGATTCAATGGGGCCAACGACAACAGTCGTTAGGCATCATGTGTGTTGCCAGTGGACGACAGTCGTTGTGTTCGTTAGGGACACTTGAGGTTAGTTTCGGCTGCTTTATGTTGAATTTTCTTGGTACCGCTGAAAGTGCAGCATTGTAGATGGGGGAAGGTGGTGTCTGAGACCCCTCCTCTGTTTAAAATGGTTTTTCCAATTTAACATAGATGCTTCCTTTACTCCTCTTTCAAACCATCTGTCCTCTCTTCCAAGTTTTTACATTCTGTCCTCAAAGGTGAGCCTTTTCCTTAAGATGTAAATAGACAGCTGAATCTGGACCTGAGGTTGCCCTTCTATCTGGGCCATGCGCTTTTTAGGGTTTGTTTGTTTCACCAATGTAGAGGTCCTGCATTCCTCGCTCACTGACAGCATAAACCAAGTTGCTTTTTTGAGTGTGGTAGCCTGTCTTTGGGGTGGACCAGTTTCTGCCTGAGGGTGTTGCCGGGTTTGAAACACACTGGGATTCGGTGTTTGTTAAAACTCTTCTAGTTTTTCTGATACCCCGGACACATAGGGAATGACTATTTCCTCGTTTGTTTCTTCCTCGGCTCCCTCTCGTTGGTGGTCTTCTTAAGCGTGTTACTCTGTCAAAGGTCCAGTTTGATAGCCACAAGTTTTCAGAGCTCCCCTTAGATTTTGTGCTCTTTCGCTTGGCCTGTGTGGTGGTTGGTACATTATCAGCCCTGTGTTGTAGGGTTCTGATAACGCCTAGTTTGTGCTCCAGAGGGTGGTGTGAGTCAAAGAGAAGGTATTGGTCTGTGTGAGTGGGTTTCCTATACACCCCAATGTGGAGGCTCCTGTCCTCATCCAAGTGAACATCACAGTCCAAAAGGTAAGTGGTTGTCCTTAACGTCCTCTCTATGAACTTGATGTTCTTGTCCACTGAGTTGATGTGCTCTGTAAAGCCTGGACCTCTTGGTTTTATTTTCACCCAAGTGTCATCCACATACCTAACCAATGGCTTGGTGATGTTCCCTTTATAGTCAAGTGCCTTCTGTTCTACCTTTTCCATGTAGAGATTTCCACAATGGGGGAGGAAAGGAAAGCTGTGGCATCCTTGAGCAAGGACAACAGCATCACTATCCTTCCAGCGGACAAAGGGAGAGCAAAGTCATTCTCAAACAAATGATTACCAATCCAAAATACCACACTACTCAACGAACCAGCACCTATAAACCTAAACGGGACCCATCCAGCGGGACAGGAAGAAGGTAAAGAGTGCTTACAACAGCTACAAAGAGATGGAAAATTTACAGACCACAGTACCTCAGACTCTACCCACAGAGACCACACCATGTCTTTATGACTCCCTAAGATCCAAAAGAAGGGGTCCCCCTCAGACCCATTGTCAGCAGCATTAATTCGTCACATACAAATCGCTAAGTATGTTCCAACATCTTAGCCCCTTTGTTGAAACACCACACCACATTCAAAACTCTCAGAGTTTCGCAAAAATCAAGCTAAAAAGAACCAGATGAAACCATGGCCATATATTTACATCCTTATTCACTTCATCCCACCATGAGGCAGGGAAACGGTGAGACATCATCTAAGCAGGACCAAAACTACAGACAGAAGCAACCTCAACCCAGCCAGATCTCCAGCACTATTTCCTCAACACCACAATTTCCAGTTACAAACCTTTACAGACAGAAACAGGGCTGTGCCATGGGCTCACCGTATCCCCCATTTGCAAACTCTACTGAAAGGTAGAACAGAAGGCACTTGACTCAACAAGGGAACATCACCAAGCCATTGTTCAGGAGTGGATGCCTTGGTGAAACAAACCCAGAGGTCCAGGCTTTCACAGCACATCAACTCAGGGCAAGAACATCAAGTTCACTAGAGAGGACGAAGACAACCACTTACCTTTTTGCTGTGATGTCACTTGATAGGACAGGAGCCTCCACATTGGGTGATAGGAAACCCACCACACAGACCAATACCTTCTCTTACTCACACCACCCTCTACACAAACAGCGTACAACCCTACAACACAGGGCTAAATGTACCAACCACCACACAGGCCCAAGCGAAAGAGCACAAACATCTAAGGGAGCCTGAAAACTTGTGGCTACCCAACTGACCTTCGACAGAGAACACCTCTAAAAGACCACCAACGCAGAGGGAGCCGAGGACAGAAACAAACGCAGGAACATAGCATTCCCTATGTGTCCGGGGACAGAAAACCAAAGAGTTTTAACAAACACCAACCCAGTGTTTTCAAACCCGCAACCCCTCACAGAAACTTCCACCCCAAAGACAGGCACCACACTCACAAAAAAGCAACTTGGTTTATCTGTCCAGTGCAGCGAGGATGCCAGGACCTCTACATTGTAAACCAAACAAACCTAAACAACGCATGGCCCAGCATAGAAGGGCCAACTCCTCAGGTCCAGATTCAGCTTCTATTACATCTTAAGGAAAAGGCTCACTCCTTTAGGCAGCAATGAAAATCTTGCGAGGGCAGTGGTTGAAAGAGGAGAAAGGAAGCCACTATTAAATGAACCACAAACAGAGGAGGGGGTCTCAGACACCACCACCCCCTCCATCTCCTTTCACACCAAGAAATTCAACATCAAGACAGCCAAACAACCCAAGTGTCCCAACACACAACGCTTCGCCCTCACCACTTCCAACGCTTTCGTTGCCCCATTAACCAACACTTCGTCACATGGCCACCTAAACCCACTACAATCTAGGAGAAGGGGCGGACACTTCCGCAGGAAAACCTGGAACCCACTTTTTCACTAGTGGGCAGCAGCCAGCGCGAACTATAAGCCACTGAAAGGGGCGAAACGTCTTCAGGGACAAATCTAAGTCCAGTTCCTTCTCCTTTCCAATTCAGTGATATTTGTGTCCTGAAAGCTAGCAGTGTTTGTGAGCTGGTTTGGAAAAAATGCAGTGGTCTCTGTTTTCCGATCTGTTCCTGATTTCTATCTGTGAGAACAATATTTACTAATGGTTGAAAGATGTTTAAAACATTTACTCTTAAAATTTGTAAAATAAGGTGATGATTTTAATTATTGAACAACGGCCTTAAGTTTTGGTAGACACCTCAAGTATGCTGCTACAATACACTCACTGTCACGGCTCAGTACAAGCAAGCAGGACTCAACAGCAGACTCAGAGGCAGGAATAGTCAAAAATCAGCATCTTTAATAACAAAACTGGATCAGTACGCGGTAGAACAGATATCAAGGGAAACAAGTCCAAAAACGGCAGGCTAAGGGCAATATCAAAAAGGCAAGCAGAGATATCAGGAAGTCTAGCACGAGGAAAATGATCACTGGTACGCTTCTCACTTGGGAACAAGACGAACTGGCACAGGAGGAACGGGGAACACACATTAAATACCAGTGAGGGGAGTGATTGACTATACACAGGTGAACACAATCGGGGCGGGGAGGACGATCAGACGCAGGTGAGTGGTGCTGGAAACTAGGTCAGGAAGAGGTGCTCAACAGTGCAGGCGGGAAGGCATGCAGGCAGGAAGTGAAGTGCTCTGAAACGAAAGGGGCTGTTAGAATATCAAAATAAAACAGGAAGAGCAACCTAAGCATGCAACATATATACAGAAACTTAACAACATGAAACCCTTACACTCACACTTGACGATCTCTACTCAGTTGTATATTAATTTATTTCTACTCAGTTGCATATTTCTAACAGACCTTTTTCAAAATTGTACTTAATTGATAAAGTAACAATTATTCCAGCAGTGAGATGAATTTTCACCAATGGATGAAAGATTTTAAAAACATTTTATGCTTGTATTTTGGAGGATAAAATGATGATTTTTGATTACTGAACAATGTCTGTAAGTTTGGGTAGACACCTCAAGTGTGCTGCATCAGGTCAGCCAGCACTAGAGCTTGTTTAACATTTACTAGGCCAGCACCATATGAGGAAAATCTGCCATATGCAATAACACTGCTCAATATTGCAATGATGACATGATGATAATGTTGTGATAAATAACAAATACTGATGTGTGCAAATTAACTTTACTTATGTCAGCCTGGTTGTTTTTAAATTCAGAACCAGATTAGAATTGAATATTTAAATACAACCAGGACACATGTTGTTCCTAGAGCAGCAACAGTAATGTTTACAACAGCAAAGTCTATTTGCTGTTTGCCAAGCAGACGTCATCTATCCTCTGACTTGTGCAGTTAATAGCTGTGGTAGTGTGAACATAGTGGCGATGGTTGAGAGACATGCGCAGTAAAACATGGTCTGCCCTCGCCGAAATTGAGCCAATTACAACACACAATGTCAGCTACAGTTACACTGCGCATTACCCCATACCCCTGTCCACCATGTGGTCTGGCCCAGCCAAGTCACTTTCTCACCTTGTCCAGTGACATAAGTACAGTATAACTGTGGATACCTTTAAGCAATGTTGTAATTAACATCTAGCTTATCATGTCTCAGTCTAAACTGTACACACAGAAAAATACAGAGAGGAGTGGGAATCAAACCCTGAATTAAAAAAAAAAAAAAAGCTCAAGTAACTCCTTTGCATCTGTGATAAATGCTGCTCAGTGACGGGGAAGAGGAGGCGGCTGTGACGAAGCCGAGGTGGTTTGACAGCGGCTCGGATTGACTCTAAACATCAGAGCAATCACTGAGTCCACATGTCCCCTTCATCACATCCACATCACAGCAAGACCAATCATTCCTGTAGTAGCCTTTGCATCTGGCAGGTCTGGTGACCTGTATAATATACATGAATATGAATGTTAATATGCATGTACCTTCTTGTCCCCTCAAGTAGCTCCTCTCAGAGTTTAGACGGCGTTGCTGAACGTGCTGAAGAGCTCCCGCGGCTGATCCAACCAAACGACCTCGGCCTCTACATCATCTCCGATGATGAGGATGAGGTGCCTGAAGTTGAGGAAGGTGAGTATATTTATTCAAGCAAGTTACAGCTCTTATGATCACATTTTTAGTAATTCAGTGATTATCCTTCTCACTTTTTTCGTTTTTGAATTGTTCTGCTTTTTACTCAAGAAGCATTTAGCATTTAACTATTAATAGAAAACTGAACCAGATACAGATTTAATAACATTTTTTAATCATTTTTTAAATATTTTAATGATAATTGACATTGCTCACAATGTTGTACTTTTTCCTGCAGTACGTCCAGCAGTTTCCTTGATGACAGAGGAGAAGGATGGCCGACCACAAGACGAGCTGGAGAGCGATCTTCTCCTCCTTTAGTCAACAAATTAAGTAAGTCCTTACTAAGACCACAAGACTAACAAAGGTGACATAAAGTGGTTATAAGCTAAAGTTGAAATGTGCCAATACAGATCAAAGTTGATTTATTTAGAGATTACTGAGTCTGCAGGAGAAATGTGGAAGAACATCGTGATGTCTGTCAATCCAAAGGAGGAAGTGTAGTGATGAAAAAAATCACAACTTGTTTTTGATATCATAGGGCAGGACTCTTCCTGTGTCTTTGGCATTCCTGGAGCATCTGAGAGTGGATGTGGACCAGCCGATCATCCAGGACACCCGAGCACCACAGCAGTCCACTGAACACACCGAACCACCTCAGCAGTCTGCTAGCTTCAAGACCCTGAACATTATCTGACTGTCTATCTGTCTGTCTGTCTGTCTGTCTGTCTGACTGTCTGTCTGTCTGACTGTCTATCTGTCTGTCTGTCTGTCTGTCTGTCTGACTGTCTGTCTGTCTGACTGTCTATCTGTCTGTCTGTCTGTCTGTCTGTCTGACTGTCTGTCTGTCTGTCTGACTGTCTGTCTGTCTGACTGTCTATCTGTCTGTCTGTCTGTCTGTCTGTCTGTCTGACTGTCTGTCTGTCTGTCTGTCTGTCTGTCTGTCTGTCTGTCTATCTGTCTGTCTGTCTGTCTGTCTGACTGTCTGTCTGTCTGTCTGTCTGTCTGTCTGTCTGTCCTCTGCCCCATCAATTCAGTTCAGTCCAAAGTAACTGTGAACTAAAAACAAAAATCTTGTCCTCTCCCCGGGTTACATGAAGGAGAGGAGGTTGTGTTGGTCTGTCTGGTGACACCTGGAAGCTGCTTGACATCCTCCTGGATCCATCCCTCCATATATGTTCACTTTATACAGATCAGTTTTTGTCATGTGGACTCTGGATGCCCATCCTAGAAGAGGGAGCCCTCCTCTGTTGCTCTTCATGAGGTTTCTCCCATTTTTTCCCTGTTAAAAGGGTTTCTGGGAGTTTTTACCTCATCACTAATTTTTACCGCTTGACTGTTTTTGTGTTGAATTCAATAAAAGACAACGTAAGACATCTAAAATAATGTGTTATGTGACTTCCTTGACTTTCAGTGATGTTACCATAACATTAAGTAGTCAATCAGTTGCAGGTACCATGATAGGTGTTTGATTGTATTTGATTTAACTTTCCTCCTTATTAATGACACCACAGTCCAAATTATTTTTATTGAGCCCTAAAAACGCACAGTTTTAGTTTGCTCTCAACTTTGATTTGGAAAAACAACAACCAGAGAAATCATTGATAAAGTCTAATGTCTGATAATGTGTTGAAATGGCCTTGAGATGATGAGTTCTTTAAGGTATCATGTTTTGTTTTTAAACTCACCTCTAGTAATAGTAATATTTCTTATAACATTTTTAAACTAAAGCCTGAAGCATCTCCAAAATGTATCTAACAACTACTGCGATGATGATGATGATGATGATGATGATGAGGATGAGGATGATGATGAGAAGGGTCCCCTTCCCATTTAATCTTTCATTTTTCTCTGGGACTAAGATCAAGCACTTTCATATTTAGACTTCAGATAGATTATACAAAACAATCTGCATTGGAAAGATTTCAGGATGGCTTTTGCTATTTAACATGTTTATTCAACACTGGGCTGTAATTTTAAAAGGTCAAAGTGATTATGGATGTGTATTTCCCAACAATGAGTGGGCCACGCCAGTAGAGGTCACTACTAGTGGAAGCAGTGCTGGTAGAAGAGGGAATAACACCAGGTAAGCATCGGTCAGGTCTGTGTCCACCTTGTCATTATCTGTATGGAAAACACATTTCATAAAGAGCAAAAAATCAGTGACAGTGTACATCTGCGAGGATCTTTTGTTTTAACAGCCAGGAACACAGTTTTCAATGTAGTAAGTAAACCCAATGTGACATTTTCTCACTGTCAGTCCTTACAGAGGTCAGCTCAGCTAACACTCCTCAAGGAGAGACACTGAACCAGTTGGTTTTCTTTGGACTTTGACATTTTTAGATTTTTACCAAAATGTGTTGCTTTTTTGAACAGCCAGCAATATTAAGGACATCCATCCATTCTTTGATTATGGGAGGAGGCTGGGGAAAACCCACACTGACACAGGGAGAACATGCAGACTCCACACAAAGGGCTCCAAGCCGATTTGACCTTGTTGTGAGGCGACAGTGCTAACCACAGCACCATCACCCATTTTAAGGACATATGGAACATATTTTATGGACACTATGAAAGCTGTCTAATACTATCATAAAATGTAATTGGAATCAACATTTTTCTTATTTAACACATAGATTTATATTCAACATTTGGATTTAACATTTAAATTAAAATTTAATTTAATTTAATTTAATTTAATTTAAAATAAACCCAAACTACAATATTAATATCGCAGATTATACAGTAAAACTGCTTTTCCAGAAATAACTTCTCTAAGAGTCAAGGTGCTACTGCGATATGATACGTTCAAGCTCATCTCCAAAGTGTGTCAACATTTACAGCTGCAAAAACCTGCAATATCGTGAAAACGTTCAATATTGTTTGACGGTTGTTTTAGAAAGTGAAAACTGAATATATTATAAAATATAAACTAAAATGTTTCATGCATTTTTTTCATTTTAATTTTGATTATTACAGCCTATAGCTCACAAAAGAAAGAAAATGGTATTTCAAAATATTACAGTATTTCATAAGATCAATAAAAACAGAATACAAAACAGAAAGAAACCAGCTTTTGAAAAGTTTGTGGATTTATTCATGCAATACTTGGTCAGGGCTCCTTTAGCATGAATTATTGCCTCAGTGAGGTGTGGCATGAAGGCGATCTGCTTGTGGCTCTGCTGAGGCCTTATTGACGCTCAGGTTGCTTTGATAGCGGCCTTCAGCTCATCTGTATTGTGGGTTGGGTGTTTCTCATCTTCCTCTTGCCAATAGCCAAAAGACAATAGTCAGCAAACCAGTTAGTAGCAGCGCTGGCACTGTGGGCAGATGCTAAGTCCTGCTGGAACAGGAAATCAGCATCTCCATAAAGCTTGACAGCAGACAGAAGCACGAAGTGCTCTAAAATCTCCTGGTAGACGGCTGCATTGACTTTGGACTTGATGAAACACAGTAGACCCACATCAGCAGATGACATGGCGCCCCCCAAATCATCACCCACTGTGCAAACTTCACACTGGACTTCAAGCAATGTGGATTCTGTGCCTCCCCACTCTCCCTCCAGACTCTGGGACCTGGATTTCCAAATGAAATGCAAAATTTACTTTCATCTGAAAAGAGGACTGACTGCAGTGGTCCAGTTCTTCTTCTCCTTAGTCCAGGTATGAGGCTTCTGACATGGTGTCTGGTTCAGGAGAGTCTTGATACCACACAGTGTTGAAATTTTAGAGTTAAACATTTCAGAGATGAATTCAACTCTGGGAGTGAGATTTTAACACATTATGAGTTAAATGGTGCTCAGTGTTGGAGTTATTTGAGAGAGTTGATTACATCAGTGTTACTTTAACTTTGTAGAGAGGTCATTTGAAAATGAAGACCCTCCCAGGAGCCCAGGAGTCTCATTAGTTCAGTTGGAGACATTGTGAGGACGTTGCCAGTTTTTCCTCATGTCATGCAGTTTTGTCTTAGTTTTTACATTTCCATCTTCATGTCTCAGTAAAAATGCTGGTCCAGGTTAAGTACAACCAACAACAGAAATATGTGAAGTTGGATGAGATTGGAGGACAGTATGACTTTATGCAATTTAATTCCCGAATTTCCCTCCGGGGATTAATAAAGGTTCATCTTATCTTATCTTATCTTATCTTAATGACAAAGGTATGTAATTTACTTCATGAGTGATGATTTTAACAAGGTTAAAAAAACAAAAGTCATTGTGGATGTTGCTTTTTTTGCAATAATTGCAATACAGGGTTAACTAATGTATAGTAATTTGCCTTCAGGTTGCTCTGACTGTGGTCTGTGCATATGCACCGAACAGCAGTTCCTTCTTGGAGACCCTGAATGGAGTCCTGTATGGGGCTCCAGTAGGGGACTCCATTGTTCTGCTGGGGGAGTTCAACGTGCACATGGGCAACTATGGAGGCACCTGGAAAGGCGTGATTGGGAGGAATGGCCTCCCTGATCTGAACCTGAGTGGTCGATTGTTATTGGACTTCTGTGCTAGCCATGGGCTGTCCATAACAAATACCATGCTCGAACATAAGGATGCTCATAAGTGTACTTGGTACCACAGCACCCTAGGCTGAAGGTCGATGATTGATTTTGTGATCGTATCATCTGACTCGAGGTCGCATGTTTTGGACACTCGGGTGAAAAGAGGGGTAGAGCTGTCAACTGATCATCATCTGGTGGTGAGTTGGATCAGAGGGTGGGGGAAGACTCTGGACAGACCTGGTAAACCCAAACGGGGATGCCCAGAAATGCTGAAGGCTCTGGGTGTGGAGGGGCTGTCGTGGATGACACGTCTCTTTAACATTGTGTGGAAGTCGTGGACAGTGCCGAGTGATTTTAGAGCAGACCAGGAAGGACTAGCTCTAGCTCTGATCATTCCACGCAATCCACACCCATTATAAACTCAGAAAAAGTCTGAAAAAAAAAATCTTAAACTGTGATTGTGGAAAAACTGTGAAAGATATCAAAAAGCTGAATCATAGCTTAATAGTTCAAAGTCTTGAAACCACTTTAAAGGTTTTAAATGGTGTCTTTAGCTAAAAGTATGCGAAAGCAGTAGTATTTGAAACTGGGAATTTTAAGAGGATTTGAAGATTTTCTCCATTGGATTACATTGTAATGAAAAATCTGAAAAAAGCTTAATATTTTAAATAGCATACATAGTTGAAACAAGAAGTCATAGTCCTAATGTCCTTAACGAGATTAATATTTTGATAGTTGAACGGTCTCTAGCTTAAGGTATGCAGGAGTCAATAAAGTCCAAAAAAGTAAGGAAGAAATAGTTGAAGTTGATTAAAGATTCAAAAAGCAATACTGCTTCTGAACAGCATTCATACTAATTATTTGTTCTGAAAGCTATTAATATGTACAGGAAGTCGCCAAAGTTTTTTCCTGCATGCGATAATTTCAGTCCGGCATTTTCTGTAGCCACTCCCGGCTGGGTCCTCAGACTAGACATTGCCGCGGTGCATCCTGGGTCCTTCCTTTCCATCCCAGGCTCGCTTCTGCAATCATGGGTACGGTTCAAACTTCATTCTAAATACTCTATTACGCTGCTCACTGCTGTGATTTTTTACTTCTGAGTCGTATATGAATATCTTAAAACTGCCTTCGACCTGTTTGTGGTGGGAAAAAACGATAATCGATTAAAAAAACGGACATTTTTACGGGTCCCTTTCCCCGCAACGTGGAGCGGCCATAACACGTCTGAGCTGCGTGCTAGCATGGTTAGCTTAGCATACATCCCTGTTACACTTAAAGTTGTTGTTTATTATCATGGCTTTGAAGTAAACAGCTTAATACCATAATGACTGTCTGTCCCATGTAATCGGGTATGTAGTCTCTATAGTATACATTGAGTGTGTGTTAGCGTAATTAGCTTCATGCTAGCGCCGGTCGCAGCTAGTAACGTATTGCTTCGTTGTCATGTCAGTATGGTTGTGATGTTTGTAGCAGGATTTGGGGGAAATGTGATAAAACGCACAGGGGGCATTTAATTGAGTATATAAGGTGATATTTGTCCAATATTGACCAGCTGTAAACTAATGTTGGTGGTTTAAAGCTAGTTCTGATGTCCCCAGTTACTGGTGGGGTTTTAGCTGTAACTGTTAATATATTGGTGTGAAACTGGAATTCTAGCCCTGTGTGTGACTAACAGTAGTCACTGCTTGTGTTGCTGTAGTCCCACGATATCTTTGGAAAACTGGGCTTATTGTATGAAGTCATTCAACTCCACAGAATCAGTAGGGAAGTTATTTTGCATGTCAGCTATGGTGGTGCTCACTCAAATAATTGTAATCCACATTTTTTTTAAACCCTGTGTAAACTGCAGCCACAGATTGGGGAAGCGTTCTGTGCCTTATTGAAGTTTTTTTTTTGTTGTTGTTGTTGCACAATTATTAGATGATTTAGTTCTGCTGTAGCAATGTGCTGTTTAGAGACATCTAAAACCTATGTCAAGAATGCTTTGTTGAATTCCACATCAATCTGAAAATACTTTACCTCTTCCAGGAAAGTGTCGTGGTCTGCGCACAGCCAGGAAGCTCCGTAATCACCGCCGTGAGCAGAAATGGCACGATAAACAGTACAAGAAGGCCCATCTGGGCACAGCCCTGAAGGCTAACCCTTTCGGAGGAGCGTCCCACGCCAAGGGCATCGTCCTTGAGAAAGTGTGAGTACAATGTGACCTGTTGAGCCTCATAACTGAAGACAGCTAGTCATTTTTAGGTTTTTGACTGTTGACTCTCAAAGTTGACACCCCAGTGGTCCATTTAAAAGCATCTTAACTAGAGAGTTTGATTCAAATCCTCACATTAGATGTTTCAAACTACAATTATCTGGGGATGCTGACAAGATTGGTTAGGAATGCTACTAGAAGAAATGAAAAGGTCTTTCCCTCTCCATCATACTTATTGTAAAGTTCTGAAGTCATTTTTGAAATCATAATGCTCCTTACTTTTCTTTCCAGGTAATTTCCATATGTAGGTTAAGTTTGTTAAAGAGTGTTATGTGTTTCCTGTCTGTAGTGGTGTTGAGGCTAAGCAGCCCAACTCTGCCATCAGGAAGTGTGTGAGAGTTCAGCTCATCAAGAACGGCAAGAAGATCACCGCCTTCGTCCCCAACGACGGTTGCCTCAACTTCATCGAGGTAAATGCCCATCCTGTATACGTCAGCCAAACAAGCAGTTCTGACGGGCGGTAAACGTGCAGAATCTGCAGCAGAAAACTTGTATTAAAGTAAATTAAACCAAACTAATTGTATTCTCAGGTTCAGCTCAGAGAAAATAGCTTATGCCTTCTGATTTGTGTTGAAAATATCTCCAAGATATAGCTAATTTAATCTTTAATCGTGTTTTGTTTTTCCAAAATCTATATATAGTTGCATAGATGTTTTTCACTGACCACCCTCTCTCCTCGGTCCTGCAGGAGAACGACGAGGTTCTGGTGGCAGGATTTGGACGTAAAGGTCACGCCGTTGGTGACATTCCTGGAGTTCGTTTTAAGGTGGTCAAGGTGGCCAACGTGTCCCTGCTGGCTCTGTACAAAGGCAAGAAGGAGAGACCCAGGTCATAAAAAGTTGAGGCAGAAAATGAAATAAACAGGTTTTCAATTACAGTCTGGTTGTTTCGTGTTGTCATTTAATTGTTTGTTACTTACAGTTATTACTTGTAGAAGGACTTGGTAATATGAAAACGAGTCAGAAATAAATAGAAACTGTACTTTCTGTATGTTGACAAAATGGGTTGGTGCAGTTGTTTTACAAACACCCAATCTGATGCATTATATTTAGATAGTGTAATAAATCAGTCAAGCCAAGGTTGCAAGCTTTACCTACTATCAGACGGCTATGTTTTGCTTGTAATAAATATTGTTATTTGGGTCAAAAGATTCCAAGGATACAATGCTGGATCCTTTGGACTACTGAAAGATCTGTTTTTATTTAATTTAAATGGACTAAGTGGAATGCATTAATATAAACCTTTTATCCAAAGTATTTTAAAATTTGCCTCATTCACACACATACACACTTGTAGCAAAGACACTTGGGACAGGAAGAGCTGGGAATTGAACCACCAACCCTGTTAGAAATGCCACAGCTGCCCCTGTGGCTGTAACTGTTTTTGCATAGGAGCTCCATGTAAATATCTAGGTTTAAGACCTTTTATTTTTCTACTTTATATTCTGATAAATATAAAATATATCTGCAGCTACTTTCAGTGTTGACTAATTGCCTATTTACAACCAGAATGCCAAACGTACTCTGGCCTCTGTCACCACTGGGAGGACAAGACGTCTGATAACATCACCTTGGGCAATAATGGAAGAGATTCTTGAGTATTTTGTGGATGAAATAATCATCAGCAGATTAATCAATGAAAAATAATGTATAGTTGCAGTGCTACTGCCGTATGTTGTGTATTTAATGGGAGATTAAAGGTGATCATACATACGCAGCACAGTGTATCCAGACATGGTCTGTCCTGCAGTGTCATACTGACAGTCTGCTGATCAGTTCATTGCATTACTTTACTAGAGGAGGTAAATATAGTAACAGGTATCATATCCCCTGTCCCCCTCAGCCAGAGTGCTGTAGCCAGACAGCTGAAACATGGAGGTCTGGGGCTTGTGATCCTCCACTTTTTTCCTGCACACTATCCCAAGACAGGTGTGTTAATCTTGTGTATGAATCACTTGTGTATTTGCAGGCAGACAGCTCTCCACTATTTAAAGACTGTGTGGAACATGGTCATTGACTGCACCCATGCAGACATACAGCTCTGGTTTCAGTCACAGGTTATAGACCTCTCCTCCTGACGTCTTCAGCAACAACAACAGATCCTCTTTTAATCTGCAGGAACTCCACAGGCGAGTAGAGGGAACCACAGCGCGACCCAACACAAAACCACAAGGTAAAGATAAGCCAGTGATGTCTGTCAGCACAGAATCTTCCAGCCAGAGTGTCAAAGAGATAAGCAGACATGTTAAAATGTCCTGTTAGTGCCTTTGTACTAACCAGTGTTCTGCCAATACTGTATGTTCCTGTGTATCAGGGATTCTTCAGTTTTTGGAGCCACTGACCCATTAAAGGGGAGAAAACAATCCTAAAACTGATTAAGCATAATGCTTACTACCATTCTTAGATGCCATTGAAGCTATTTGTATTCTAAAAATTTTCAAACTAAATACTTAAGACATTTTATTGTGATAAACGGAAACATTTCTTTTTGAATCATAAGGAGATAATCCTTTATCAGATCTACTAAGAGGAAATTTGCAATATTATTGAATGTTAATACCACTTAAATACCTTCAAACAGGGTCATTTTTATTCAAACTGCATTTGGACTCAACTTGACAGCATTCATAGCCTACATTTCAAGTCATTTATCTTAGAAGCTTTCAGAAAATAAACAGTAACAAGACTGGCATAGTCCTAATAAATCCAGATTAGATAGATCCAGATACAGCTGACTTTCAGTAAGTGCTTCAACTTTAAAATAATGAATTTATTGCTGTGTGTCACAAACATATCAGAGTTTCTATTGGCCCAAAGCTAACATGGACACATTATGCTTGTTTTATTGATGCAAATGGTCCCGATCTGTAGATATACCTACAGTATATTTTTTTCATTATACAGCACAGTTTTATAATTTATGGCAAATAATTTCACGGTCCGCCTGACAGAGTGCCACGGACCCCTGGGGGTCCCCAGACCCCACTTTGAGAATCACTGCTGTATAGTATTTGTAAATTATAAACTACGGTGTTGATTAAGATTAGGTTAGATTGTTATGGCTTCTTACTGGCACTGAACATCAGAGTCCACATACATACGTACTGTCAATGTACTGTTGGTCTGTTTTTCTGGTTGAGTTCCAGTGAAGGGAACTCTTAATCCTACAACATACAACAATATATTTGCCAAACAAACTAGTTATGTACAGTATACTGTAGCACTTCTCCAGTAGAACAGACAGAGAGGACAACATATAAAGGATATAAAGTGCACAGAATATAATAATAAACAAGAAAAGGTCTGTATTTGACAGTAGAGATGAACAGGAACCATGTGAACAGAACTAGATGGATGGCAACAGTTCTAGACTGCAAGCACACCTAAATGAGCAGGTTTTAAAGGTGATATTGATGACATTCAGCCACTACAGCCATTACTGTTGGCTCATATGCCTTCAGTCTGTAGTTTGAAGTGGGAACTAAATGTTAGATTCTTCAACAGAGGCCCTGTTCAGACCTCGCATTAGCATGCGTCCCGAGTGATCAGATCACAAGTGACGTATGAATGTCACTAGAAATATCCTACATATTCATGAATTTGGGTGCATTTATTAACATACAAATAAAAGGTTACTGTACCGGCGGCCCCTGGGGACCTCTGTGCCGCTGACACCGCTGCCTTTGCCAGGCAACAGCAGGTACAGAGCGTCAGAGAGCTGGTGATGAGAGAGACAACAGGTGGGCGAGTGTCAGCTCTGTGCAAAGCATTAACACATCTCTAACAGTAGGATAATAATGCACTTTGCCTAGTCTGATAGTCTGTAGATATGTAGAGAAGATATACTTTAATAAAATGGACATTTCCATGCAGACAAGCTCTCACTATTTACATGAGGACCACAATGAGACCCCGAGGATCCCAGCTGGACATCAGTTGAGTAGGCGATCCTTAATGCTGTCCAGGACATATTTGTGTACACACTGGCTTTTATAGTAGCAGACCGATGTTTCAGTGTTAAGGGACCCACACATTTCTGGCCCTGTAGTGTACATAATATACTGCAGAAGCATCCAGTCTGAACCAACACTGACCTGCTGATCACACACAAGTTCAGTGAAATATGTCCTTTTGAACAGGGCCAGGAGGCTCTATGTGGACATCATGGAGTTCGTGCGATATGGGACGGAGGATGACGACGGTGAAGACGATGCTGCAACTCAGTACATGATTGAACAGAGTCTGCTGGAGAGCAACAAACAGAAGGAAACTCACCGAGACGCCACAACTCGAGACAGCAGGAGGTCAGTCCAACAGAAAGAAACCTGGTTACAGGTATTTCTCTGATTCTTGGTTTGGTTCGGTGACATTAACACATCTACTACTAATAACACCTGCTCATTCCTTTACTCTCCTGTTACTGTATTTGCAAATTTTCCTTTATTTAAGTATCTATTCTGAAACAAATTTTGTGTAATTTGAGTTTCCTCCACCAACCAAAGTAACTACTATCTTAAATAAATCCTTTAATTTAAATTTAAAGTCTTTTGTCTTCACTGATGCTGACAAAAGACATTAAAAGGCTAAAATAAGTGATTTTTATTCTTTGTTATTCTTATTTATTCTTCTTTTATTTATTCTTATTATTATTCTTTCAACTTCTCATTTTTAAAAAATCAAAAAATCAATGTTGCGATGTAATCAGTTATATTTCTGACTCATCTGATGCCTTTTTCACAAAATCTATCTTTGCTTGTTATTTCAGTTTACAGTTAGTTTTACAGGGTTGTGATTGACGGGGTGGAAAAATAAAGACTGTCACTAAAGACAATACGAACTCTGTAATTTATAATGATAATAATAATAATAATAATAATAATAATGATAAACTTTATTTGTCTAGCATCTTTCATACAACACTGCAAATCAAAGTGCTTCCCAATAAAGAAAAAGCATTAAAAAAGAGGAAATATAAAACAGTAGAATTTAAGTAAAATACATATAAAATCAATAGTGCTGCCAAGCTGTGTTAAAACTAAATAAGAGTAAAATGTACACATATAAGTTAAATAAAACATGTAAAATAATTAGTGCAACACAGCTAAACAGTGTTAAAACTAATGAAGAGCTAATTAAAAGCTCAGGTGAACAGATAAGTTTTTAACTTACCTTTAAAGATATCTATCAAGTTGTCTTCCCTGATATCTAAGGGTAGCATGTTCCAGATTCATTTAAAAAATGACGTTATTGTCTAAACTTCTGCAGCAAAGAGCAAAGTTGGTGCAGAAAGTAAAGGGAGCTGACGTTTTTTAATCAGCCACAGAAAACCCAGCAGCAGTTTTAAGGAGAGAGGAGCGTCGGCTCACCTGATGGTAGTTCAGTTATCCTCAACACTAACTGGAGCAGCTAAAAGACCCAGGAGGGCCGATCTGAAATCTGTCTTAGACGACAGTAAGGGGTTACAGATTCACTTATATCCAGGGTTCTGTATGTAATAAATACTTTAAACTAGACTGTGAGACGTTAATCTGCTGTATAAGAAACTGGGATGTCAGTGTTGAAATTGGTTGCACTGGATCTAAAACTTCGGCCTTGTTTGGACATTTTATAATTACTTTTTACACCAGTATTATTCCCAGCAAGTGACTTTTCCTGTTCAGTTTCTCAGAAGTTTGTTTTACTTAGTATTTAACATAGTTTCTGACCTTCTTTGCTTGCAGCTCTGGGCTGGAGTCGACAGACAGCAGCACGATCCTCACTGCCATAAGACAAGGTGACTGTCATTTATTATACAAGACTGTCTGTCAATCAATTAAATAGTTCAATGTGATTCATTTGCAAGTAATTCATATTGATAATTAATTAATGATCAATTTTTATATCTTCAAAATGTAATGTATATATATAAATATATATATATATATATATATTTATATATATATATATATATATATATATATATATATATATATATATATATATATATATATATATATATATATATATATATATATATATATATATATATATATATATATATATATATATATATATATATATATATATATATACATATATATATTTTTATTGGAGATCAATTAACAACACAAAACAATGTCAAATAACCCTCACAGGTACTGCATTAATGACAAACTCAAGCCCATGAGAAGCCATGTTGAAAATAGTCAAAGCCAGTACCAAGCACCGTCCACCAGCCGGAGCAAATTTTCTCATTTTACACCTAAACAGTAACAACAAGATGTTTCTGAAAACATTTGAGGAGAGAAATTATCATTACAGTAACAGAATATTGATTCATATTTGACCAGCGCTGCCTAGTTCGACTATTTGATCAGAGTTTGTGAGTTTCGTGAGCAGTGATTGACAGCTGCTGTAAAGACAGCTCGGCTCTGATTGGCCGTTAGGATCACAGTTTCACAGATTAGCTGGCTCATGCACCACTATCAGGATATAGTGACAGTGTTATAACAACAACCTATTATCATATTTGCTCAATATGTTAGTTAGCAATTGCAGTTGCTTTAGTTCTTTTAGTCCAACTAAAGTGACAGCATATATGCAATTTGTTGTAAAGCCACTAATTTCTCTAAAATATTAATACAACTTGCAATTCTTAGGTTGTAGGCTCAGTTTTAAAGCTATAGTGAAGATAAATAACTAAACAACATGCTAAAAACACAAAATTTTGGTGAGGAAAAAACTGTCATGTCCATTTTCAAAGGGGTCCCTTGACCTCTGACCTCCAGATATGTGAATGTAAATTGCCATGTTATGATTTGAGCATATTTTTTATGATAAATGCAGTACCTGTGAGGGTTTCTGGACAACATCTGTCATTGTTTTGTGATATTAATTGATTTAAAATAATAAATATATACATGCATTTGCATAAAGCAGCATTTTATCCACTCCCATGTTGGTACGAGTACTTGACAAATCTTCCTTTAAGGTACATTTTGAACAGATAGAAAATGTGATTAATTTGTGATTAATTATACATTTTAATCAATTTACAGATATACATTTAATAATAAAAAACTATTAACAATACATTATAAAACACAACATTATTTTTGACTCAAAAAAAGGGACTAAATGTGATTTCAGCTGGACTTAACTCTATTTCATAGTGGGTTATTTTTTAAAGCCTGTGTATGTGGGGAAAGAACATTTCTGGCCTCCTAGTGGTAATATAAAAGGGGCTAGAAGCTGAAATATTTGCTGTCACTGCCCCTCCATCCCTCTAGGAAATGAGAAGCTCTTGAAGGATCTTAGTGTCCGACAGAAAGACAAGTTTTCACAGACAGACAGCCGAGGGTGGACTCCGCTCCATGAAGCAGCAGCTCAGAGCAACCAGACCATCCTGGAGCTCGTATTCACAGGTTTCTATCTGCTTTATACTGATTCTGTACAGCTTCACAATAACATAACACCTGACCCCATTAAAGAAACAGAGGTTGATCAAATCTAACCAGTTTCAGGCCCGGACTCTGTGGAGAGTCGTACTCTCCGTGGTCAGACGCCTCTCTTCTTGGCAGTAGAAGGAGGTCTGATAGAAAACGCCTCCTTCCTCCTTCAACATGGAGCCCAGCCGGACAGCCAGGACCAGGACCAGGACTCACCGCTGCTTGTAGGTAGGCAGACCAACAGTTCACTGACCCTTTTGTTTCCTATTTCCCTTTCTTTCACAGTTTGGTCTGAACTCTAAACCTTTCTGTTCAAATCCTGAGCAGATCACGGCACTGATCCATATGTACTAATCTGACTATCTCACTCAGATCCTGGTGTTCATTTTAAATGCAGAGCACACCATCGATGGCAACTGTCTCATAAGATACCACAAACCATCCAGAGAGTAGCTCAAAAAAGAGATATTGAAGCATCACCCGGCAAAGCTGGGAGACAGTCTGTAACAGTTCAAAATATTTGCAATTCGTCTGTAGATGTCATATCCTGCAGCAACAGAAACAAACAGCAGTGGTGGAAGTATTCAGATCCTTTCCTAATACCACACTGTAAAAATACTCTAAAGTCCTGCACTGACGATTTTACTTTAGTATGTAAGTATAATCAGGAAAACTTGTACTGAACTATTAAATGTAAAAGTACTCAAAGCAGAAAAATGTGACTGTGACTGTTATACTATTATATAATACCATATGATGACATTATATTATTATTAGTATTAGTATTAGTATTATTACCCATGCATTACTGTAAATGCAGGTTTTTACTGATGTTGGTTGAGGTGGAGCTCATTTTGAACGATTAACTAATGATTATTTTCATCATGGATTAATCTGTTGATTATTTTCTCCATTAATCGACTGATTGTTGACACCTTCACAGCTCAAACCTAAAATTATTTAAAAAAAAAAATACAAAATAAAATTAACTGAATTAAAAGGAAAAGCAGCAAATTGACTCATGAAATGTATTTGTATGAAAAAATGACTATAACGATCCAAATAGTTGCCTATTAATTTTCTGTCACTTGATGTTGGCTGTACTGTATAAACTGTTGGCCATCATATTTTATGAGCACTTAATGGGGGTTTTTTTGTACAAAAATTGAATTTTTAAGTAACTAAAGATGATGAATATAGTGTATAAAGTAGGCCTATTATATGTCCCTCTGGAGTATGAAGTAAAAAAAGAAAATACAAAGTACAAGTACCTCAAATGTGTACTTGAGTACAGTACTTGAATAAATGTACACCACAGAGAGTGGCTACAAACAGGATGTTGTTTAGGTTTGTTTACAAATTAAAACACCGTTTTACTTCTTTTCATTATCAGCTCTGTAAAATCGATCATCTGTGTGACTCCTTCGCTCTGCAGCGATCCGCTCAGACCGCATTGATATGATGAAGCTGCTGATCCAGCAGGGCTCCAGGGTCAACCAGCAGGGCTGCCACGGCCGCCGTCCCCTCCACGAGGCCTCGCGGCTGGGTAAGACGGCGATGGTGACTCTGCTGCTGGAGGCCGGAGCTCAGCCAGACCCTCCCAGCGACTACGGCCTCACACCGCTGGCCCTGGCTGCTCAGGCAGGACACCTGGAGGTGGTGGAGACTCTACTGAGGACAGGTAAGAGAGCAGGGATGTCATGTCTCACTATTCATATAACAATATCTCTTATCAAACTTCAACCAGATATTGCAGATTAGAATTTGAGCATTTAATTGATGGGAGAGTGGTCTGCGGTTAGGGACTGTACGACAGGTATTGGGGTGTGGAGGGAACTGACATGTTTCACTTTTCAAACCCTGCAGTCTTGATGTTTTCTTCATCCTTCTCTTGATATTAAAAAAATAATATACTTATACTGAGTTGGCTCCATTTGTTTGGTTTGGTTTTTGAAGTGGGATGCACATTTAGTCAGGGGTTATTTAGAGGAACAGTGTGTCGCATTAGCAAAATATTATTCATAACTATGTTGTCATTAGTGTGTAATCACCTGTTTTTGTTATCTTAGAATTAGCCCTTCATATCTACATAGGAAAGTGTTCCTCTTCACGGAGTCCGCCATGTTGCTCCACCATGTTTTAACAGTAGCCCAGATGGACAACCAAAAACTTGCTCTAAAAAAAGCCTTTTGTGTTTTTTGCGTAAAGAAGGCCACTTCTACAACACGCTTGTGAAACTATGGTAACTGAGTGCAAAACCGTGGTACCGCCTGCCGCTGTCTGACGTCTGTTGCTCCTAAAGTACAGTTATTATGGTAAGGATGGCGTCTGAGTGAGGCCAACGGCGTTACAATGGTGGGGTACTCAGCTGGTTGCAATCTGCAACCACACCACTAGATAGCTGCAAAATTCCACACACTGTACCCTTAATATAAAAACAACCCTTTAAAACACTGTGCATTTATATATTAATATCCACCTAGCGGTATAACACTTTTAGGTGTTATTAGAAATGCTGTATTGCAGTATGTTTAAAACACCAAACACCACTTAAAATCAAACTTAGTTGTCATTAATAGATAAATCTTGTATTTGCATCTTTACTAAGCAGTGTCCTTTGTCTTAACTTTGATTAATATTCAATGCTAGCTTCTTTTCAAGAGAATATTGACAAAACTGAATATTTGTGTGTGGGTGTGTGTTGTCTGCTTAAGGATTAATGCATTGCTGCAGTACTAGTACTTTTAATACATTAACATACATTAATGGTGCAGTGTGTAGGGTGTGGTGGCATCTAGCGGTGAGGTTGCAGATTGCAACCAACATAAACTTTTCCTGTGTGCCAAGCGTGTAGGAGAACAATGGTGGCCAGCTCGAAAACAGGAAAACACAAATGGTCCTACCTAGAGCCAGTGTTTGGTTTGTCTCCTCTGAGCTGCTGTAGAAACATGGCAGCCGGCTCCCTGTAGAAGACCTGTTCTGGATGTACATGTAAACGGCTCACTCTATTTCTTAACTTACTTTGAACTAAATTCCCTCTGGTTGTCCATCCTGCAGGAGCAGACGTCCTGTCCCAGGCACATGATGAGGCCTCCATCTTGTATGAGGCGTCTTCGTCTGGAAATCCAGCTGTCATCAGCCTGCTGCTGGAATTCGGCGCCGACGCCAACGTGGCCAAACACACAGGACACATGCCGATCCACCGTGTTGCACACCGAGGACACCTGCAGTAAATGCTCAAAATTACGTCCGATTTCATGAGCTCATTTGTTTTGTTTTATTCTGCAAAGTAGTTAAAAACTACAACATAAGATAAGTGTGTGTGTGTGTGTGTGTGTGTGTGTGTGTGTGTGTGTGTGTGTTCGTTCCCCAGAGCTCTAAAGCTGCTGATATCAGCCACTTCTAAGGCAGAAGTCAGCGACAGCGGGATAAGTCCTCTACACTCTGCTGCTGCAGGAGGACATGCACACTGCATCAAGGTGTGTATGTACATTTACTCAAGTACTGTACTTTTTTTTCAGATACTTGTACTCACCTTGAGTATTTTCTTATTTTGTGCATGAATAATTGTAATTCAGTAATATAATATACAGTATTCTGAAATGGGCCATTTTGCATAATGAGCATGTTTTACTTTTGGTACTTTAAAGGAGCAGTATGTATAATTTAGTGGCATCTAGCGGTGAGGTTGCAGATTGCAACCAACTGAATGATGCTAGCACTTTAGTACTGATTTTCTTTCATTAAACACACAACAGTTCAACAGCAACTGACTGTCCCTCCTCCACAACTCCCATCAGGCCTTGCTGGATGCAGGTTATGACCCCAACTACATGCTCCATCCGTGGATTCGGCGTAGCTATGACGATGAGAGGAAGTCGGCCCTCTTCTTTGCGGTCTTGAATAATGACATGCCGTCAGTCAAATTGCTGCTGGAGGCCGGGGCCATGGCCAACCAGGACCCAATCAAATGTCTGCAGGTACCCGTGTGTGTCTGGATTAGTTTGTTTGTGTTATTGTGTGACTTTGTTTTTCACATCACAAACAAACTAAATGATTGAAGCAGCTGTAGACCAGCAACTCCCATGTTCTGTGAGGTTAAATTACTGTTTGTTTTTTTTCACTGGAGTCTGATTGCTTTGACAAGAGCATAATAACGACTTTAGTTGGCTGTGGGAAACAGACTGTTTAGCTGTCTCACAACAAGGTAAAGCAATGAAAATATTCTAAATATGGCGTACACTTCAACTGATATTGATATTTTAAGTAAGCCTTTCTTTTAGGGGCTAAAATACATTTTGCTGCTGCCCCCATCCACAGCTGTATATTGCTTTGCTTCCATAACTCCTGTCTGTTTCTCCAAACTGAGGGTGTGCTGACCCTCATCCACTGTAGGTAATACACCGACTACAGATAAGTACCTCATACAACCTCACTTCAAAACACCTGAACTATCCCTTTAAGTTCAGAGCCTGGATGCAAGGGGAACTGTTCTGTCTACAGTTGAAAAATACACCTACTAACACCTGTGACGGTCACTAGTTGTATCTCCCTTGTTTAGTTGGCACATGAACAGAACAGTTAGTGTTTTTATGGGGAGTTATGCGCTGGAACTATTTTTTGACAAATGAGGTCTTGCCCACAGTGAGGTACAGCTTTGATATCACTGTGCCTGTACAGACACCAAAAACTAAACCCGAGCTCCCGATCATATTTTACGACTAATGCTACAGCTGGAGATGCTGAACAGAGGTACTTTGCAGATAGGTACGCTGTTGTTAGTTAATCAGTAGTAACACTACTGATGCCAGTGTTGCTCGGCTTGTCAGCTCAACACTTCCCTGAGCAGTAAACCCTGTTGCTGATCCAGTGACTGTTTTTGTCTTTAAGATCGCACTTCGCGTGGGCAACTATGAGTTGATCAACCTGTTGCTGAGATATGGAGCCAACGTCAACTATTACTGCAAAATAAACACAACACACTTCCCATCAGCCCTGCAGTATGCTCTCAAAGACGAGGTAAACTTTTGCTCTTTTTATTATTAATTAAACATTTTATAGAAACATTTATTTAAAGTTACTGGAATCGGTTTTACTAACTTTACTGATATTGTTTCTGTAAGTACAGTTGTCACCTGTTCTGGTGTCGTATCAGGCCTGTTGTGTGTGTCAGGTGGTTCTCAGGATGCTGTGTAACTATGGTTACGATGTGGGGCGCTGCTTTGACTGTCCCTACGGCAACAGCTCCCACGTCCCTGAAGACTACGAAGGATGGAGCAACTCTGTGATCAAAGACACCCTGGTAATGAATGTCAGCTGATCAGAGGGGTCACACAGTGGCGCTCTGGAGTCGCCACCTTGTGTTAACTGAACTGAAAACCAAAACTAGCAGCTAAAAGAGTTGCCCTTCACATTACGTGTAGTCGTTTAGTTCCTTGTTAACATCTGACCTCTGAACATGTGACCTATGGTAGTTAGCGCATGTTAGCATCATGGTGTTAGCCTCTGGCCAGCAGCAATAGTTAGAATCACTTCTCTGGCTGTGTGTCTCAAATACTGGCTGCCTTGATAGACCAGCAGCATACAGACCACGGAGAGATGTACCGAGGCTTTTCAGGTCAGGTTGACTCGTTAACGGTAACATTATCTCTGTTGATCCAGTTTGTTAGCTTGATTCCATAGCTGCAGACAGCTGTGTTTGCATGCTGATTTGTTTCATATGTGGTTAACGGCGTGTTGAAATGGACAGTGGACAAGATCACACCGGCCAAAGCAAAAAAAGACGTTCTGGACCATGATAGAAATTTCAAAGGAGAACATACCAGCTGCGGTGTTATTGTCAGAGAAGCCAGTATTACAGTTTTGCATGTCTCCTTTATCTCTGATGACATATCATGATCATTTTCTGATTTATTACAGTAGATATATTACATATTGGTCCTTTAAACCACCTGCACCAACTGTCCTAAATGTCCTAAAAAGGCTCAACTATGAGATGTTGTAGTGTTTTTAGTTTTAGAGGTCTCCTGTCATGAACTGAAGTGTTAGAGAAGTCGAAACTTTGACCTGCTGGTGGCGCTAAAAGAGAAGTCAGAGGGGTCTGAAGTTATTAAAGGAATAGTCCACCCAAAACAATATAAACTGTAATAATCTAGTACCCCCCCAGAGCACCCCAAAAATTAAAGCATATCAGTGCAAAGAGACTTCAACGGATGTTGAACAAAAGACATCAAAAAGGTTATAAAACGTCCAAAAAGCTTTCAGACAGTTCCTGTGTAGCATTATCCACGTGTCATGTATCCATTTGTGGGATCATGGAAATCCAAACACAACTATTTTCATTGCCAAACAAAGCATGTTAGGATTATCCTCCAGTGAAGGAATTTGTTGTGCACACATGTGCATGGAAAATGCTTTATTTAGCAATATATAATGGATACAAGACACTCATTGCTTCTTAGTTTACGTGCTTAGTTTCACTCAATTCCTGGATGCAAATGGGATCATGGTTATAATATTTGATCCCATAGACACTAAAGAGTTGAGCCCAAATAGCCTAATATTGTCATTTGACATAACTGCAGACTTCATCAAATACATAACAAAGGTCTGTCCTAAGATATGTATTAATTTCTGACTCTGAAAGTAGGAAGAACAGCAAAATTACTCCAAACTACTGATTCTCTGAACTCTCTTTAACCACATCACAAACATTTAGACGACTCTGTGATCTTCTGATAACTAAAGTAATACTTTTTCACTCCCATTCAAAGTCCCACCTCACACTTTGAAAACCTCCGACTTTCCAGAGGCTTTATAGCCTTTTTTCGCTGTCTTTTGTCCAGAGTCTACTGGAGTCTGTTTGCAGTGATGTGCTTTCACAGTTTACACTATTTTCTGGTGAATTCATCACTCACAAACTCTGATCAAACGGTCAAACTAAGCAGCACTGATCAAATATGAATCAATATTCTGTCACTGTGATCACAATTTCTGTCCTCAGACATTTTCAGAAACATCTTGTAGTTACTGTTTAGCTGTAAAATAAGATAAGACGAACCTTTATTAATCCCCGGAGGGAAATTTTGTGCAGCCACATTGAGATCAGCTGAAGAAATAGCAAGCACCGCCCACCAGCCGCAGCAAACTTATCAATTGTAAGAGAATATTGATTCATATTCGATCAGCGCTGCCTGGTTTAACGGTTGGTTAGCGTTCGCAAGTGATTGACAGTTGCCTCTGTTGAATGAATAGCCAATAGGAATGCTCTCTTTCTGAAATGACCTGTGATTGGCCAAAGTCTCCTGTCATGGGCTAGATTTTTTAAAGCCTGAAAACAGCCATGAGGAGGTTCAGAAGTCTAGTTTCCTCTCAAAACACTTGAATTACAACATGCTGAAAGGTTATTATGAAGTTTTTGGCCAATGATGCATTCTGTCTACTGCTGCTTTCACCATAATCAGGGTCCTTACCGTCTCTTAGTTTGTTCTGAAATCAGTGTCCTTACCGTCTCTTAGTTTGTTCTGAAATCAGTGTCCTTACCGTCTCTTAGTTTGTTCTGAAATCAGTGTCCTTACCGTCTCTTAGTTTGTTCTTTTTTTTTTCTCTTTTCTTTTTCTTTTTTTTCCCTCTTTTTTTCCCTCTTTTTTTTTTCCTTCCCTCTTTTTTTTTTCCTCCCTCTTTTTTTCTTTTCCTTCCTCTCTTTTTTTCTTTTCCTTCCCCTCTTTTTTTTTGTCAGATTCACTCAGTCGTTTCAGAGAGACGAACAGAGTGGACTGACTGTAGAGTGGCTGTATGTGAAGCTGACCTACCTCCACATGTAAACTCTCTGTTGAACTTGTGTCAGTACAGTTCTGTGAGGTGATCACCGTCTTCTGGCTGAAGGAGCTCTCGGGTCACGTGGTCCGCATCATGTTTGACTACCTGGATCATGTGACCTTGTGCTCCAAACTGAAGGCGGCTGTGATGGAGCAGCAGCAGTGGCCCGACATCTGCAGGCTGCAAGGTTAGATCCAGCTCAGCGTTATTAGTCCCTGCAAACAAGAACACAACCAGTGGTCCCCATTCAGCCTTCCTCTCCATGTCTTCCTCCTCCTCCTCTCCTTCCTCTCCACGTCTTCCTCCTCCTCCTCCTCTCCTTCCTCTCCATGTCTTCCTCCTCCTCTTCCTGCTCACATGTCTTCCTCCTTCTCCTCTTCCCATCCACGTCTTCCTCCTCCTCCTCTCCATGTGTCCCCCTCCTCTTTTTGTGTGTCCTCCGCCTCCTTTTCCTCGCCACATGTCTTCCTCCTCCTCTTTATGTGTCCTCCTCTTCCTCCTCCTCTCCATGTATCCTCTTACTGTTCATCTCTTTGTGTCCTACTCCTCATCTTCCTCTTCCTCTTTGTGTCCTCCTCCTCCTCTTCCTCTCTATGTGTCCTCCTCCTCCTCTCCATGTATCTTCTTACTCCTCCTCTCTTTGTGTCCTACTCCTCATCTTTCTCACCATGTATCCTCCATCTTCCTCTTCCTCTCTTTGTGTCCTCCTCCTCTCCATGTATCTTCTTACTCCTCCTGTGTCCTACTCCTCATCTTCCTCACCATGTGTCCTCCATCTTCCTCTTCCTCTCTTTGTGTCCTCCTACTCCTCTTCCTCGCTACATGTTCTTCTCCTCCTCTTCCCCTCCACATCATCCTCCTCTTCCTCTCCATGCATCCTCCTTCTCTTCTTCACCATGTGTCCTCCTCCTCCTCTTCCTCTCCAGAGAACGCTCGCTGTCTGCAGCATCTGTGTCGTCTGCGGATTCGTAGTTGTCTCGGTCGCCTTCGTCTCAGGTCTCCCATCTTTATGAGCTTCCTGCCGTTGCCGGCGCGACTGAAGGACTACATCCTGTACCGGGAGTACGACCTGTACGGCCAGCAGAGAAGCACCCCGGGGTGACGCAGCACAACTGAATCCAAAGAAAGCTGGTCAATATGAATATGTAAAAGTAAATGTAGACGTTCAAAATCACCATTTAAAGTCACTTTTCTTTTTGTTAACTTGTTTTCCAAATCACCCCCCTATTTAAGAGCCAGAAAAGTCTTATTCCATAAAATGAAAGAAAATATAAAAATAAACAGATGCCAACAACAACTCATTTGTTGTGATTTAATTGTCAAATCGTAAGTAGTATTAGTGTTTTATTGTACCATTTGACAACATAAATGTGCAGTTTGTCTGTATTTTTAATTCACTGATCACTGAAAGGAAATAAATTATTATTTATTACCCTGCTTGTTGTCTTTTGATAATGGTGACATTAAAAATTTGAACAGTCCAGAGATTTGCATCTGAATTAAAGTTTAAATATTTTCATCATCAGGAGATCTCTGCTGCTGCACCAGCTGTTGATATTCTTGGTTTCCACAGGATGAATCCTATTGACCCTGGTGACGCTCCTCTAGCGCCACCATCAGGACAGAATTCACACTTTGTACACAAGAAATATCCAAATAGTTAAAAACTAGATGAAGATAATGTCAGAAGTGTGTTTTATTTCAGTTAGTTTGGACTTCTTTGTACATTATGTTACAGTGAAACATGAAAAAATGAGTTGACCAGCTGAGCACATCATGTATTTGGTAATTTTCTGTATATTTTGATTAGTGATTTATAATTTGAAGATGCTAAAAATATGATCACATTTAAGACTGTGTGCTAAAATTTAAATACATATTACAACAGTGATCATGTCTTAAAAGCTATTTATTTATAGAATTAGATTCGCCATACTTTTGATCAAAATAAAAATAATTTGAAAGCGAATAAAAATAATATATCAAAAGCACAGCAGTAAATGCAAATATAATATTCATTATAACGCATGAGGTCTCTTTCATTGAAGACTACGTCGGGATTCAACGCAGAGACTCCACCTGCTGCGTTGAATCCCTCGATGTAGAGATTTTAATATATTGGAGTTTTTGGACGAGAGAAATGAAGCTGCTGATGTTATTATAAATCTTCAACACCTCTGATGTTTATCAAAGATTTAAACTTAGAGTAGGAGAAGTTTTCATGCATGTGACTGACTGTTAGCATTCTGTGATTAGCATTAATTATACAGTACGCTTTGTTCCCCGTTAGCATGAATCACACTATGTGTCAGTGAATTATTCGTCATGTTTACAGCGTCTGTTTTCTCTTTCTCTCGTCTGCAGAAGCACATTTCTGCTTGAAAAAACAGAAAGAAAACTTAGGAAAAATAAAATACGAATCAAGATTATGATCTTAAAGGGGAACTCTCAAGTGCTACGTATGAAATAAATTAGTTGTATAAAGGCTTTAGTGGCTCCAGAGGGAGCTGTGCAGAGACACTGATTTAGGTGATGTCAGTGTCAGTTGGGGCTGAAGACCACAAATCTGAAAATTAAAAAAAGAAAAAAATCAGGGGTGTGGCCTCTAGCCTCTCTATATGAGGCTCGAGGCTAGATAGAGATGAAGTCCCGCCCCTTTCCTCAACCATCTTGCAAGAGTTTCCCCGACTTGCGGGTTACCTTCCAGACATAACCACTTCAGTGGCCTCCATGTTTACTTCCATACGGTAGCGTGCTATGTGACGTCTTGTCCGTATTGTTCTGTTGTGCATGCATGCATGTCAGTTCAGGACTGTGACCTGGGTTGTGTCTAGATGGTTCGCCTAATTTTGCGAAAATGTCCAAAAACTCTTGCAAGACTTGCAGCACAAAGACCTATCCGTGGTCAACGGATCCACACAAGGTCAGTGCCTCACCTTTACCATTCAAGGTCAATGCCTAACCTTAACCATCTTGCAAGAATTTCACTAATCAAGAGTTACCATCTAGACACAACTAGTGACCACTTCACCCTGGAATCTGATACCGGCCACATTAAAAAAATAATGTGAACAGCCAAAAAAAAAAAAAACAAATAAAAAAACAAAGTCAGATCAGAGCAATAACCTGATTTTCGCACTAAGACTTGCAGTGTGAACGCAGCCTGTGTCTCTGCACCAGCTGCTGCTAATGATCTGTTTATATGATAATTAAACCGACTGAAGAGAACTGGCAGTGTCTCAATGACCCGGAGCCTTCTGCTGCAGCAGGATTCACCAGTCGGGGCAGAGCAGCATGCGTCTGTCAGGTCAGTAATTAAAACACAAAGCCCAAAAGCTTCTGGAAAGATTTAATCTCACTTACTTTCACTGTTCTAACAAACAGTCAGGATGATGTCAGATGCAGAAAATGCTGCTAAATAACTCTGATCAATCATTGAGGCCAATATCCATGATGCAATATCATGATCTGAGAGGACAGGTGAACCGTCGCTGCTGACTCTGTAATGACTGGAACAAGAATGCTTGACGCTGTGGTGGAAAGTGACCCAGACAGGAGGACGTTAATGTGCATGCAGTTCTTTACCATTTCCTTAAAATGTGAAGTGAAAACCAAAGACTTAAGATGGCGTCTACCTGTTCTAACACACACACATGCACGACACATGTACATGCACGCACACACACACACACACACACACACACACACACACACACACACACACACACACACACACACACACACACACACACACACACACACACACACACAAACAAACGATAGTGCTTCCCACCAGAGCAACATCTCCACAGCAGGTAGAAGTGTTGGGCTCACTGAGCTCACTGAAGTCTGGCTTTACTGCGACAGTTTTCTTCGTGACACAATCTGGTTTTTGTCTGTTGGAACCCAATCAGAGCTCGACTGAAGCTGAGTCAGCAGCAAATAAAAACAGACTTGAGTTAGCTCAAATAATACTGCGTAATTCTCCTGACATTTCACCCACCACGTCTCTGAATTTCTTTACACTTTATACATTAGGGTGGGCGGGGGTGGGGGGCATGTAAAAGACAACACATTCACCCACACATATGGGTAAAGGTACAATAAAAAAATAAATTATCACCTCGATAAACCAAAAATAAAATATTCATATCTGCTCTCTCTTATTCCAGCTCCTGGGGTTGAGTTCCTGATGCTGTCCAGGAGGGGGCGGTGCTGTGTCACAGCCGGCCTCGGGAACATGTCGGAGGAAGAAGCACGAATGGGCAAATGTGATTGGCCAACACTGTCTCATCAGGACCAATCAGATGAGATAAGTGGTGACATCTTCAAATGAAATGTGCCCAATTCTGCTGACAGTTACAGGACGATGAACTGTATTTTCTTTAGTCTGACACATTCGAGGCTGGAAAATAGTTCAACAACTTGAATTGATCATGGTTAGTTAAACACATCATGTTTTCCAAAATGATGTTATCCAAATGAACGATAACGAGGAAAAATTGTAATTACATAACCTGGAAAAAGTAGTGGAGTTTTTTTCTGGAACACAGTTCATTGGAATGAACATGAATTTGATTATTTTGTATGATTTTTGCGCAGATTTGCCATATTGTGATTTTATCACATATACAGTATATGTATATAATATATGTAAGAAAAATATTCTTCTTATTAAATATTCTTGCTATTCAACCATAACACACCGCCCAAACTTAAAGAATAAGGCTGGTATTATTATATATTTTCTGTGTTGTCAACAAATCCCATGAAAAGACCCAAACCAACAATGTGTGGAGTCCGTCTCTCAACACTGTCTGGCTTCCTGTCTGTGGCTCTCAGCTCATTTGTTCCTCCTGAAGATGGAAGTCTTTCAGAAAGGCTCACCGATACATAGCTGACAAAACAATCCCACCACAAGCACTAATAAATAGCTGCTTTTGGTCAAATCACACAATCCATTATTTCTATTTTTCTGAGTACTTTTAGGTCTTCTTGTCCATTTTAGCGTAAAAGTAGTAATTTTAAGCTAACTTTTTTACATTGGAAAAACAGCAACAGGAAACAGTAATTAGTAGCTGTTCTGCAGCTTTTCATCTTTAAAAAAGTGTACAAAAAGTCTTCAAAGTTGCACACAACTGAGCAACTCAATCTTCTGAGGAAGACTGAATGCTCCAGAAGAGCTACTAAAATAACACTGTGGGAAGATTGTTTTGTCAACCATCAGGGACGCCATGGTGGCCGACGGGTCAACAACAAAGTCCCCAGATAGAGTCTGGCCAGAAGATCTCTTTACTGTCAGTTATCCAATAAAATACCCCCAAAATAATTTGTGCATAAAAAAAATGACGTTCAAGCTTGCATTTAAAATACTCTGTGATTTCCATAAACAGCTGGTCATTATAGTTTTTAACAAAACAGGAGGATATGGTGCATTTGTCAGGGACTAATTTCAGCAGTGGATTAATTCACATTTGGTGATCTAGTGAGTATTTGTGGCTGCAGGACGGTGTCTGTGGGATTGAATCAATAAACTACTGTGTCCATGGTGAGGAAGGAACATGTCACCCACTGACACAGTCATGGATGTATAAAGAGAACTGGATACAGCATTGGAGGCGGGGCCCCGTTCATTCCTATGAAAGTTGCTCAGTGGCACATGTTGCCAAAACGGCTTGACTTCTGAGTGGAAAAAATCCTGGATCTTCCACATCCATTGAGTCCACAGAGCAGGCACAGTAGCGGCTGCTTGGACACATGGCTCGGTCACATGGTCACAACTCTTGCTGTCGTCACAGCTTGCTAACTCTGCCTCCCAGCCCTCGGTCCAGCCTCGGTCTGGGTCTCGTTCACATGAACGGAGGATTCAGCTATTAGTGCATTTTACAACTTTTAGGACCTCATGATTTAAATAAGGGTTATTAGAGTGTTCATACTGAGAAGTTGATTTACATAAAAAAAATATCTACTACTACTTTATAGACATCTCTTTCCCAATGTAAGTCTACAGGAGAATGTCTTTTTGTGCCCAGTGGCATCACGTGACGGATGCAGAAGTTGTAGTACCACCATTTAGCCACTATGAAAACTGAGATCAGCGACCGGCGCTCTTCCTGGGGGCTTGGACCCAGTGTGGCTCACTGATGTGTTTGTGTAGCTCTGTGGCACAGAGGACGACAATAAATCAGGATATAGATTCACACACAATACTTGTTAGTATATCTGATCATTGGGTTTTTTTTGAGTCTTTTTTTTCAACAGGATTTGTTGACAATAAGAAGAAATATCTGCAGACCAAATTTGGGAAAGTGACACTTTACACAATAACCCAGAGGATGATTTTACAGGACACTGACTACTAACGTATTTGAATTAAGCCCCCAAAACGAACACAGCATTTTTAGAAAGTATCTATATTCTCTCCTTAAAGCCTACTTCTACGTTGCACTTTATTACTGTTCTCCCTGCGGGCGATGCTGCCCTCTGCACTGCTGAACAGAAAAAGTCGCCATCTAACATCACCATCTATTGCTTTAACAGATGCTTGGATGTGTTTCTGAGTGCGTTTTCAAGGTAACGCTAAAAGAGTCTGTTCACCTGTCCAGGTTTGGATTCTGTAGAGAGGGAGGAGTGAGGAGGAGTCGAGGTCGGGTGGAGGGGGATCAGGGAGTGAGAGGGGTGGGGGGTAAAAGTGAGTGTTGGCCAGCTTCAGTGGGCGGCCCCTGGGATTCAGCTGATTGGTCGTTCAGAGAGGACACCCCGTCCGGCTGTGCTGTCAGACAGCTCCACAGACTGTTCCCAGGATGTGTGTGTGTGTGTGTGTGTGTGTGTGTGTGTGTGTTTGTTTGTGTGTGTGTGTGTGTGTGTGTGTGTGTGTGTGTGTGTGTTCTTGTTTGTCTATCTTGGTGAGGACCAGTTGTTGTTTTGAACCTTGGGAGTGACGACATTTCTTTGACCGGTCCTCACATCCTTCAAAGTCTTGGTGTTATAGTTAAAGCCCCACTTCACTCATAAATATATTTTGGTTACTTTATCTGGATGCTTGAGCTTCACTGTGAAAGAACGAAGGGCTCTTCAAATGCCGCATGCTTCGGAGGTTGCGCTACTGTCGCGCCTGCCGTTACTACGCAACCAAAACCTGCGTACTGCGAAGACGATAATGAAGTTGCGGTAATTTAGCATTAAAAGCCTCTCTGAAAAAACAGAGATATTGTGACAATCTTGGATGGAAAGGGTGAAGCAAGTGTGCTCACCTTAAATCTGAGTTTAAAGATCCCCTCCAGACACGTTTTAACACATATAAAAACTCTGCTTTGAATAGTGATTTGTGTCTGGTCTTGTGTCTCATTAAAAGTCTCTGAATTAGATCTACTACTTGTCCCTATTTTTTTTATAGGACCAGAACCGGCTTCCAAACCAGTGGAGATGCTCATACATATACATGTTAAACTGACATTTAAAGTAGGCACTGAGAAAGTTTCCTGCTTCAGCAGATGAATGTGAAAACAGCCTTCTGGTGTCAAACTCTGCACATCCATCATTCTGCACAGCGAAGCTCAAACCTCCAGGTGAAGAGAAGAAAAAAACACATTTGCGAGTTGAGTTGGACTTTAAGGATAGATTGTGACGGTTTGGGTTCAGGGCTGGGGAATGAATTATATCAATGCAGGTCCTCACAAGTATAAAGGTACTAATGTGTGTGTGTGTGTGTGTGTGTGTGTGTGTGTGTGTGTGTGTGTGTGTGTGTGTGTGTGTGTGTGTGTGTGCAGAGCCTCAGACAGACAGAGGTTCTCCATATCTGCTTGAAGTTGCAGCCATGTCCAGGCCGTTGCTATAGTAACTACTCAACTGTAAATGCTCATGTTTCCATGGTGACGTCCTGAAGAACCCTGTTCCATATTTACAGTCGTCTCAGTACTTGGGAACGCCGCGGCACGACCTGCACTGACTGTACGACCTGAACTAACTCACAACAAGCTGTGTGTGTGTGTGTCTGTGTGTATGTGGGAGAGTGTGTGTTTGTGTTTGGAGCTACGGCAGGTTGTCGTCCCGCAGGCTCTCCAAGATCTGGACCAGGCTCTCCAGTCCGAACACGTATCCCCGGTCCGGCCCGTCGTGCACCGCTGTGTCGCCGCGGAAACCCTTGAAGGTGGAGTGGGCGAAGTCGATCATACGTACATCCACCAGGGGGGGCTGCTGGGTCTGGGGGGCGGGAGGAGGGGGGAAGGAAATTAAGCTGGGGGCAGGGGGGGAGGAGGTGGAGGAGTCTGGATGGAGGTGAGGCGAGGGGAGAGGGGGGAGGAAGGAGTGGCAGTCTGACTTGGAGGGTGGGGCTGGTGGGGGAGGACAAGGGGATGGGGTAGCCATTAGTCCAGGTCCCTGAGAGGACAGTGACCCCGGGTCTGGGTTCTGGCTCAAGTCCGTTTCACAGGGGGCGTCTGGGGCCGGAGGTGCGTGGGGGCCGGGGACACAGTGGGACTCTGCCGGGGTCGCAGGAATCTTCTGGTGCAGAGCTGCATGCTGCCCCGAGCTGAGGACTGAAGGGCCCTCAGGTTCCTACAGAGTCAAACACAGTAGAAGTCATGGATACAGCGTTGGAGGTGGGCTCCCCTTCATTCCTATGAGAGCTGCTCAGTGGTGCAAGAAGCCAAAATGGCTCGACTGCTGAGTGATAAAGTACCCGGATCATCCGGCAATCTTCCACATCTATTGGGCTCACAGAGCAGGTGCAGTAACATTTCCTTTAACTCCACCTCCCAGCCCTCACTCCAGCCTCATTCACATGAACGGAGGAAGGAAATAACTCTGGATTCAGCTAGTATTTCATTTTACAACGTTTAACACATAGTGATTTAACTATTAAGTGTTCGTACCCCTGGTGGAGTGCAGTACTTTCTGAAGACTTTCAGGGACTAAAAGTCACTGGAACTTCTTAGTGGAAATGCAGCCACTGAAAATCATAAACTCTTTATTTAATCACTGTAATGAACCGCAGGGCACGGTGGTGAACTGCATCAAGTTGTTTTAAGGTGGAGCGAGCAGCAAGACAGTACATGATGTCTCCATAGTCAAGCACAGACCTGATTCTCCTGTCCTCATGAAAAAGTCATGCTTTATTCAGCGTGAATACTGGACTTACATTCATCAGGTGACACAAACACAAATCTAACAGATGTTGCTCCATAACTGCTGAATGTGTAAATAAACAACTGCTAACAAGTTCAACATATCAACTTAAAAGGTGATGATGATATATCAGAGTTCACAACTTGTTTCTGCAAAAAATCAGTTAGTGCAGGTTTATGGTCAAAGACGGCATCATGTGTCACACAGCTGTGATCTGATGTTTCAATGAGGGTTTATTTCATAAGTTTATTACCAACAAACACAACTGAAAAGCCCCTTGACACCAAATCAGTATTTTCCATATACGTTTTTTTAATCTGACGTCATGCATACAGAAACCTTGCACACCGAGTCTGATGAGTTTTATTATTTGTTGCGAAAATTCGCAATACAAGACAAACAATTAATTACGTGGGTGCGATGGATAGTGCTTGTCCCAAACAGGTCTAATGAATGAGTTGCATTAGCAAGATGCTATAGCTTAGCTGCCTAGAGCACAATCACGACTGTCTAATCTCTAAAATATACTTTGTTTTGCTACCATCCCTGGCCATCTCTCTGCAATCTTTTATCTCTTTATCATAAGTGCTCTGTGTTGGGAGATGAAGTGAATGTTTATCAGATGCCATTCTGGATGATGACATCTGCTTGGACGGTGGCTCTGAGGGGTCAAAGAACCCTCTTTTGCCTTTTGACAGATGCAAAAAGATTCAGAAATCAAACCTGTGCTGAAAATTTCAACGATGGACAAAAGTTTTTGGAGCCGGTGTGTAAACAGGATTGACATAAAGTGAGGTTGCATTTATTTTTAAACGTGCGACAAAAGCGGGCAAGAAATACAGACTAAGGTGTGGAAAGGCTTTAAGTGTTTGTGGGAGGGAAGCTAGTGAGGGATCACATCCTTGTGACGGCCCTGAGACCGCCTGGTTGAAGTGTCTGCAGGGGAGTACTCAACATCTCAGTGTGTGGCAGTCTCTATGGGGAAACCTGAGGTAAAAATTAGCGGCGGGTCCCAAGTTAGTTTGATTATAATTTGTTTGAAAGCAGATTCATGGAACGTAATTGTAACTGCAATATCACCCTGAGCCTTGGCTGCAGTTACTTTAGTGGAATGCTAACAACCCTCATCTGGGCTTCACCTCTGTTATAGTGACAACTCTGAGCTACATAACAACGTTATATCAATGAGCCCTAATCCATCACACTTAGTTCAGCTGATGAGCACCTCATCACAGAGCAGATTTATTTTGACACCACAACTTCTAACCTCTGGAGTGTTTTAAGTCCCGGCTCACCTTTCCCTCATAGATGATGAGCAGTGAAGACGAGTAGAAGCGATAGGACGCCTGCCTCTCCAGCACCGCCTTCAGGCTGCGAAGCTTATTCAGGATTGGCTCAAAGAGGTCCTGCCTCAGACCCTTTCCATTGTGCATGTACTGGTAGAGGGCCTCACGAAAGCCTTCGATCGACAGGCCGCGGCCGTAGTACTTGTTCCTGCAGAGGTAATGACCGGTGTTCAGCTGGTACACCTGCAGAAACAGGAGGGAAAACATCTTGTTCAGTGCATTTCACTGTGTAATCCATCACATCATGCTGGACATGCAGTCAGCTTTTCAAAATAAAATCAAACCATAGTTAGAAGAATCTAGAAGAAGTTGGAAGAATTTATTTTTATGCTTCTGTGCCGGCTACAGCCATGACTGCAAGGTAGTATGCTTTTATGTTGTCAGTCTGGATTAGGCAAACATCCACCTGGACTCAAGGGTGAACGGATTAGATTTTGGCATTCAAAGGTCAAGGGTCAAGGTCACGTGACCTCAAGTCAGCCCCCATTCATGTGATATTTCAGCAACAATTTCTTTAAATTTGGCACAAACATCAAATTGGAATAAACGATGAACTGATGAGATTTTGGTGGTCAAAGGTCAAGGTCACCGTGACCTCACAAAACACGTTTTTTGCCATAACTCAAGAATTCATATGCTGATTATGACAAATTCACACAAAATAATCGGATAAAATGAAGTGATGACATTTTGGACAGCCATGGATGTAAACTGACACTTCGGTATCTTCTTGGAGCCAAAATATCAGCACCGACAATCAGTGGTAGAAAGTAACTAGTGCTGTTCTTAAGTCCAATTTTGAGATACTTGTACTTACCTTGAGTATTTCCTCTTTATGCTACTTCATATTTCTATTTCACTGCATTTTGGAGGCAAATATTTTACTTTTTACTTTAATTAAAATATAATTAACTCATAAATAATGTTGTATTATTAGAGGTTGAATCTACCCAGCAGTATATAAAGTAATTAAAATGAGCTCCACATTTACCAACTGCAACATCAAAGTAAACACACATTAATACATCGATAATTATAATTAAACAATATTACATATCATTATTATGAAATGGGTCATTCTGCATAGTGAGTACTTTTACTTTTGGTACTTTGAGTATATTTTGATGCCAATACTTTCATAAAAAAAATGCAGATCTTATGAGGAAGTATTTCGACATTGTGGTATTGCTATATTTTTATTTTAAGTATTAGATCTGAATACTTCTTCCACCAATGCTGACAATGTATGGCTTGATGTCATAGACTGTATATAAAGATGGACGACATGACAACTCCCCAAAAGTGTCTATTTGATCAAAAAGTAGAGATCAGCTAGAGATATAACGTTTATTTGTTGTGTCTTTCTAGCCAAACAGCTACAGTGGTGCTAACGTAGCAGCTAAGTAGGACATGCTAACAAGCTGCAGCCATGCTTGGCTCATGATTGGTTCAGATAGGTGTGTGGGTGGGACCTTGATACTGCAGCTCCGCCCCCTGATCACTACTGAGTAGATTCCTGCCTCCAAATGACGTCACAATCTCAAGATGGCAGCTCCTGTATCTGGGACACTTTGGCTTCACTTTTGTACAGTTGGAGGAAGTGGAGACGCGTCGTCCATCTATATAATGTATACAGTCTATGCTCTGTGTATACACCAAATTATCATCAGGATTATTAGTAGTAGTAGCTCTACAGTTTAAGAAGTTCTTGAATTGATAGTAGTACTCATGATCTTTGTAATGCTAATGGTAGAAGTACTGGGAGTAGTAGTGGCAGTACTAGAGGTTGTATTGGCAGGAGAACAGTAGTATGATAACAGTGTGATGTTTATCTGAGGATCAGATGACAAAACAAGAAAATAATGAGAAAAGTAAAATAAATACAAAAGGAATAAAGACTATATTTCTATGGCTCGTTGGTTTTGCTACACGTTCATGAGGAATCCTATTATTATTATTATTTTACTCCACCCACTTTAACTCAGCTCAAACTGATAGATGAAGATAAATGAGCCTGTATTATTTTTTTTGTTTTGCTCAGGATTGACACTGCAACGTATCTGATGACGGCGGTTGTTGTACCTGCATGCCACACACTCTGACTCCCAGCGTCGCTGAAGTGCTCTGTTCACATTTCTTCATCTGCCTGGCCGCCTTCTCCTCGGAGGCATCGTCTCCGTGCTGCCTGGTGCCCATTTTCAGGTCCAGGATGCAGGGGTAAGAGAAGTGGTGAACCACGTTCTCCAACAACAGAAACTCTGGTTCGAACGATGCGGTTAAGGAGCAGATTTCTCTTCGTCAAGCAAAGCATCTCTGATCTCCACCCAGTCTGGAGAGCTGTTATAGGGGGTGGAGAGATATACACCCTGGCTTACAGTATAATGTTCTGCACTTCAATCTTGATCTTAAGACCTTTGTGATGAAAAGTTGTTCAAATCATGAGTTTTTATGAAACGATGTTGCCGTGGCGGAGAATGATGTGCCATTGAAAGACAAACTGTTGTAACTCAACTGTACTTGGTCCGATCTGCCCATCACATGCACATCCACACAGGAAACAGCGCCTAACTTGTGTGTGCAGTGTTCCATGGTCACTGAAATACACAGGTGTCGACCGGGGTCCCGCCAGCGCCGCCGATGTGTAGGAAGGTACGAGGGCCCGTTCATCGCTGCTTGCAGAATTAATTTCTTTTGCATTTCTTTTTCAAAAAAAATAATATGTTAAACAATTGTAGAGACTAAATACTGTAAATGAGCCCATGTTAAGCTGCAGAACTGCTACATTTATCTGAAAGTCTGTTTTTTCATAACAGACAAATTACTTACAATTCCATTCTCTGACGCTTTTTCAATCAATGTTTAGCTTGCACACTGCAAATGTTTCATGTTAACATCTGCAACAAGTGTAGAGTTTTATCTCAACATCAATAAAAAAGGGCAAAGTAAAAAAAAATTAAATTTATTAATGAGAATTTGATGTATTTGATGTTGTACTGATGGAGTTAGTGTTGTGGAAATGTACATTATACTGAATTGATTAAAACAGGTGAACTTTCATTAATAGCGTTTTAAAAAAGGAACAGATCAGAAAAAAGATCCTCAAATATAAAAAAAAGATATATGCCATGAAGTGAGTCAATCCATTGCAACATCAGCGGCCAACAGCAAAGCTACGCTTCCACCGTTTCTCATTTTACAGCTAAACAGTAACAACAAATGTTTCTGAAAACATTTGTGGGGAGAAATAATCATTACAGTAACAGGATATTGATTCATATTTGATCAGCGTTGCCTAGTTTGACTGTTGAATCAGAGTTCATGAGTGATTGACAGCTGCCTCCGCAGCCAATAGGAACGCTCTCTGAAATGACCTGTGATTGGCCAAAGTCTCCTGTCATGGACTAGATATTTTAAAGTGTGAAACCAGCAATGAAGAGGTTCAGAAGTCTAGTTTTCTCTTGACACCTGAATTACAATATTCTGAAAGGTTATTATGAAATTTTCTCCCAATGACACCAAAAATATTCAGCTTACTGCAGGTTTAAGGCAGTGAGATAAACAGGAGTCAAGTGAGGGGTTTTTTCCTTTTCATTCATTCACTACATCTACCTCAAACATCTGAGTCATGTAGCTGAAAATACATGTTGTTGTTTCCTCATGTATAAAAACTGCATTTCAAAAGTCTAAATTTACTGTTTTTGTAAATAAATTTACTGTTTTGTTAATTTGCTTTTTTTATTTCCCGTGAAATCACAGTTGCTGCCAATTCTTGTAGTGTAAAAGGACTAGTGCTTCGGTCCCTTCCTGTTTGTCTTCATAGTGCATCTGAAGAAAAGTGAAGATTAGACAAATTAGAGCGATGAAGGGTTTCAAAACAACAGCATTGTAATGTCTTTGTTCAGTGTCACGGCACCGGTAGCTCTGGAGAAATTATTTATTGTTACATCTAGGGAAGCCAAGCCATTAGTGATGGTGACAATCTGATGAGTGATTTCAAGTAAATGTTCTGCTTTAGCGTGTTACTGCATTGGAACAATAAGCAACTCATGTTTCAACACAATCTCAAGGTCACCTACTCTCTTCATTTAGCTCTTATCTGGACTAGTTGGAAAGTCAGCTGCATTGTTTAAATGATGCATTTAGAGACAAGAAGTTCATTACTGATACCTGCAAAACCTAGAGTTGTTTCATGTCTGAATGAATGCTGAGTATTTGTTGCAGCAGTCATGAGGATCTTGTTTGGCCAATCAGTGACAGAGCAACACTGGACAGTTATTCGGAGGACGAGCTATGACCCAGGAACTAAATTTAGAAGTCAGGAAGAACGCTGCTAGTTCATCCCAACATGGTCATAGTCCCGAATTTCCCTCCGGGGATTAATAAAGGTTCATCTTATCTTATCTTAGTGGCCAGTGGTGGTACTGCAACTTCATTGTCCATCACACAAAGACTTACATTGGGAAAGAGACGTCTGTAACTCAGTGGATTTTGGACTGAAAGCGACTACCAGATGCCAGTAAAATGTCTGCCTACAAAGTGCCACACAAAAGTAAAACCAAATTATTTCAACTTTATTATCATATCCGAAATGGCCTGTGCTGACCAATAAAATATTTTAAATATCTTTCTAAAATTTATCAGCAGAAAAAAACACCAGAGTTTCGTCTCTTATCTTCTATACTCTTTGGATGACGTACATTAAATCGTCCACTATTTGAGAATTTCTATGGCAGTACTACACCCACACACACACACAAGATACTGATGCTGTGGAGTTAAACATCACGCCTTTTTTGTTCCCTGATGCCGGCATGCAATCTAAAATAACAGAATTACGCCGAAGTTTGGTTCAGCGTGAATAAGCAAACCGGCATAATGGTGGATCTTCTTTGCAGCAGTATTGTTGAATCTGTGTGAAAGGGGCTGGTGAGACACAATATTCCTGATGATCACTCTGACTACATCATTTAACCCTATTAGATTTCAATTACATCTTGACGTTTTTCACAACAAAAAATGAAACGACATTAAAAACCGTCTCTTCTGATACTGTCTCTTTCCACATAAAGGGAAGTTCTTGTTCTTGAAAAGATGTTGAAACGCACTGAAAAACCTCATTCCCTCTCTCTAAGTGCTCAAGGAACAAGGAAAAATCCCGTCAGCCTCAGAGATGATCACTGGATGTTGCTAATCTCAACCATCTGTGGTTACCATGCATCTGCACAGAGACCCTTCTCCTCTGACAGCAGCCCTGTTGAATCTGACCGAACACAGATGGAGCGTGTTGAGGACACACACTGTGTTGCTGTGTTTTCCAGGCAGCTGCAGTGAGTCTGCTCTCTTTGAAGCTGAAGATCAAAACACAACCTTCGACCTGATAACCTCAGACACCTCCCACCCTCTTCCTCACAGTCTCACTGATATTCACAGTCTCTTCTCGCACCAGGACTCAACTGCACTACTCGACTAGTCAGCCAACTACTAAAACCACCAGAGCTGTTGGCAGCAGCTGATTTCTCCTGGATAATATTATTTACCCAGCATCACAAGATTTACTAAACATCATTCAGAGTAGGCTTGCATAACCACACCACCTTTCGGGGGAAAACAATCCTGTGCCCCTCATAGACGGTAACAGAGTAAACAAAAGAAGTTGAAACATGTCTCTGAACTTTAAACAAACCATTAAGAGTAATAATGCTATGCCCAATAGTTGCTGTGTAGTTGGTTGCACCAACATTAAATCCAAAAACACCGATCTCCAATTTGCTCCCTGCCATGTCTTAAAAAAGATATAACTTTCCGGGCCCAAACTATAGACCAGACCAACTCTGCGTCCTAACCAAGGCTGCGCTCCCTTTTGGGGGAAAGAAAATCACTGTCACAGGAGAGAAAATATAAAGAGACAGAAAGCTGTCATGTAGCAGGTTAACCGAGGCTTTCACACTGACATCTGAGGCACACACGATACATTAATATTCACTGTCAGTGTGGTAAATGGCTAAATGATGCTGGTGACAATGACTAGCATGGCTAGCTTGAAAATAGCTTGAGTGGGTTGCTGCAGTAATACAGTCATATATTAGCATTATAAGAGCATCAGACTGTTGTCGCCAACTAAATCTCAGCCTATAGATCAAACAGTTGGTTATTAACACGTTGGTTATTTACAGACACTGTGTTGGACAGGGGACGACTGAAGGGACAAGGCAGCGATCAACCTTAATTTATTAAGGTATCGCGAATGCTCAGGTTCATGCAGTTATACAAACGTTTGTATAATAAGAAATACATACAAATTTGTCAAAATTATAATACAAACATATGTCAAATTGCATTGAAGTCTATGGGATCTTCTGTTTCTTTCACCAAAAGGGACTTGTCTTTTTGCAAAGTACCTGTATGTGCCTGTCTGACGTATAGTTACTCTGTTCAACATCAGCGCTTGTATATACACATTTACATGATTTCTACAGCAACATTCAATCAGGTGTGACACAGCAGTCACCTGTGCATAGTAATGCATTATCAATCACCATTTACCAGGTCAAGCTTACTCTTAACCTTGGAAATAGTAGTTTGATGAAAGAAAATACATTTTTTTTCCAGAGCTTTGCACTTTTTAAGTTTCAAAAGCTATGGAAAAAGCTAGTAAAGGAGACCTTGACTTGACTGCTGAGAATGAGTGGATGTGATTGGTTGAGGAAGGATACTGAAGAGCTTGCGGTCTTTTGATTCAGACCTCATGCGGCTGAGCTGCTGTTTGTGGCAGCGCAGGCTCCAGGGGTTGTGGCTGATCTTCTCTGAACTCAAACCGCTGTTCCAGTCCAGCATCTGGAAGGGAACGTCTGAGTGGATCTTTGGGTCGAGCCTGGGACTCTTCAGCTCTGCAAGGCTGCAAGGAGGAACAAAGAGAGGATCAATAAACCAGTTTTGTCTTTTTTGGGGTGGTACAGGGGAAGATAGAAGGTCAGCAATAGATGTCACACAAGTGATGTACATCATCTGAAAGCTGGGAACCTGAAGATTAATTTGAGCTGCAACTCAGCACCGTGGAACTGCATGCAGTGATACCAAAGGTATACAATTCAAAGACTATTTAGGGACCCCAGTATGCAGAAATATTTAAATACACCATTTGAGAATAGGTGAAAATAACACATTTATACCACATTCAAAAAACTGCATATTTTTACCCAAAACTGCATGTGATTAAAAAGTGGGCATCTCTGTATAGGAGAGACTCATAGGTACTGATAGAACTCATTTTCATTCACATATCTTGAGGTCAAGGGGCGTCAAGTCATGACATGCCAGTTTTCCTTGCCAAACTTTAGCCCGACTTCAGAGCGTTATTTAACCTCTTTTGCGAAAAGCTAACATGACATGGTGCTAATGCATTCCTTCTGCTTTCTAGTTCTGTATCATATCTGTAACTTTAGCTCTAAAACTAAACCTGCTGCAACATCCAAAAGACAGTAAAGACGGTCAGGGTCGTGGAGGGTTAATCGGTAACTGTTTGACCATTGGTTTATGTTTTTAATCTCATCCTTTACTACAATCTTACTTATCAGAAGTGTCAGTGTCATGCGCCTCCCTCCTGTCGGGCCGCTCCTCCTTGTGTTCAGTGGAGGAGGAGGAGCGATGGAGGCTGCGTCGGGAGTGTTTCCTCCTCGGCTGCTCCCTCTCGGGGGGGTCGCGCTCCTCGTGCTCCGTGGTCCCTCCCTCCATGTTGCTCTCAACGTAGGGGTAGGCCACTAGGTTGATGTAGCCGTCCGAGTCGTCTTCGAAACAAACCAGTACCACACCTGACGGGACGGAGCGAAACAGGATGTTTAGAAATAACAGCCATATTTATTCCAACACCAAGACAGACGCACAGACAGATACAATATGTCTTCTACAATATTTTGAAATGTCTAACACAATGTTATTTTTTTAGAAACAGCATCATTTAGAAAAGTGAGGAGCCCTTTACAGCAAAGGAAGAAGGTACAAACAATGACCGCATTGTTAAAAGGTCTTCATGGGTCATCTCAGGTCTTAGTCACCGACACTTGAGACAAGTCAGGTCTGAATTACATCCAGTCTAATCAGGTGCGGAGGGGCCTCATCGTGTTGCAACAAGTTATCTCAGGTCTGGGTATCAAAATGTCTAATAATACCCGAGTGCATCCAAGAGGACTCTCTATCACCTCTAATCATTTCTACACCTGCTGCTGTAAAAAGTTTTTAATGGTTCCACAGTAAATATCAGACATGCTGGTAGTTTATAAGTCCAGCAGATCTGTCAGGTCCACATCGGCATTTAGCATTTAGCATTTATGCATCTAAACATGGAAACAGTGCGTTCATTTAAACATGACCTTGACCTTTAAGTGAGACCATGTAACATTTGTTGAATGCTATTGAGGCCAAAAGTGACAATTACAGAGTTATGCTAAAATTAGGGATGCACAATTAGGTTGTCAGCTTTTGCCAGTCAAATTTACACATGGCCGCATAGAGGCTTTACATCACACACAGCAGCACAGAGAGTAACGTCACAGCAACACACACAACGCTGTCAGTGTGGAAGTTCTTCAGCCTGAGTAACATAAAGAAAGACATAAGACATAAAGCTTGTTAATTGGTTTGTATTCAGGGGGATCTATTGGCAGAAATGGAATAGATCAATAATTAGAGTATGTATTATTTTGTGTAAATCACCTGAAAATACGAATCGTTGTGTTTTTGTTACCTTAGAATGAGCCATTTAAATCTAATATGAAGGAGGTCCTCTCTTCACAGAGCTGGCTGCCATGTGTCTACAGTAGCCCAGAATGAACAAACCAAACTGTGGCTCCAAAGGAGTCTTCTTCTAAGAGTCTCTCTAATGCGGTTGTAATCAGTGTTTTTATATTAGCAAGAGACTGTGTGTAATAAAAAGGGTCGTTCATATCACTCTAACAAAGACCAATAAAATGATCTGAAATTATTATTTATTATCATCTACAAATGGAGTAGGTAAAAAATGAAAGAAAAACTCCGACTGGAGTCTCCATCCAATGAATGCTGTGGCCTTCACAAGTCACCACATCTAAACCTAACTGAACACATCTGGGACAGTCTGATGAGCTCCACAGAGATGAAGACTCCATGACAAGGAGCACTCTGTAGGCTCATGGTGGGACAGCACCTTACTAACACACTCCATGTTGGGTTTTACTACTATCTGTCACCCGTCTGTCCATCAAGATTTAGTAAATGATCCGGATATTCAATTGAGAAACTATTTGTCGATTAAATATCCAGATAGAAAAGGTTTTATGAATTTAAACATTAAGTCTGTATTTATAGCTTTCCAAACGGAGTAGAGCATCTAATCTCCACTAAGTGAGACAATGAACATCCTCCCTGTTTTTCCAAATTGAATTTTGCTGTCTGTTTGCTCAACGGCAGGATATCAACTCCAAACGTCGCATCCAAACTGAAGTGTGTGCTCTGTCCACAGGAAACTGGAAATTTGATCCGATAATGTCAAACACTTTCTGGATGAAACAACCTTGACAGATTGAGAAAGTCATTCCTGGGCATCTGTCTGTCTGTCTGTCTGCTGTTATTTAATCAGCAGGACAATGGTAGTGGGCAGAGATCCAGGGCTAAATATAGACTCTTTATGGACCACTGTTGTCATGACACTAGGGCCCACAACACCAGGAAGGTGAACTGGTGGGTACTGAGAATACAGACATACTGGTGACCACAACTCAATATACTGGGACTATTAAGTAGCTTTGTGTGCGAGAGGATCGTAGGCTGTAGCTGGTTATTTTCGTATTTTCATCTTGAAAAATTGAATAAGTACATAAAAATAGGTGGTTGGAAACATTCAATCAAACACTATCACACCCACACAGTCCTTTAACTGGTCTAATCAAGCACAATCAGTGAAAACACCCATGTGGGTGCAATGTGGTTGTGAAGGGGATTTAAAATTTCCTTTTTTGTCTTCACAGATCTTACTCAACATGCTTTCCGGTAACTTATTTTGATTGTGCAAAGCATTGTGGGACAGTGTCCATCAACAGCACACTCAAAAATCCAATTTCTTGTATGAATATTGACTTTTTTGAGTACTTTTGTTGTGTGACCCCACTACGTACTCAAAAACCTGCTTAGAATCTATATAAAGCCAGGAATCTCTGTCTGTCTTTATCACAGACTGTATATAAAAGTGGACGCAGTCACTGGAACGTCACCCACTGGTTTGTGGACTGCCATTTTGAAGCCTTGAGTAACCATCTTGGTTTTTTTGCAACCAGAAGTGGCACCAGAGGGTGGAGCTAAGTGCAACTGAACTCTGAATAAGACACTATCAGTCGACCAAAAAGGTTGCAATTAACTTTCATTAACTGAAAACACACTGTGAAAGGGTTAGAGTTCTTATACAAAAAAACGCAGACAACTCCAAAACTGGACGACACTGGCAGCGACCTGTCAATCAAAAGGTAGCGACGTCCTAACTCATCCCCTGCTTTATGGTCTATTTGACTCTAAATGGGACCATAAGTTACTAAGTGAACATCATACTGTATTGAAGAAGACTTGAAACTAGTGATTGAGACCATAAACTCATGTTTACAATGTTTACTGAGGTAATAAATCAAGTGAGAAGTAGGCTCATTTTCTCATAGATTTCTCTACAATGTGACTTCATTTTGCAACCAGAGGAGTCGCCCCCTGCTGGCTGTTAGAAAGAATGCAAGACTAAGGTACTTGTACACTGGCTTCCCTTCTCAGACCCAGAGGTATCCCACTGATCTGTGTACTGCTGGCAACCCAGTGTCAAATTGGTCAAATTTGGCTGGATGGTGATGCTATAACAACAAACTTTAAGTTTTGGCCTGCAACTTTTGAACCACAAGTCTCAGAAACAAAAATCCCTTTACCTGAATTTTGTGGGTCCAGATAAATCAATCCATCTAAGCCACTCCAATTTGCATCGAGATCAGTTTTTTGTCTTTTTGAATTGTGTACAAATCTGACATTTTTGCTGTTCCTCCTACAAATTTTGAGCAATCGCTACCAAGCAGAACATCTCTGGACCATGCTGGAAAAAGTTTATTTTTTGAATTGTTGATGTTTCATACAGTTTTGCTATTGCTGGTCCTAACTGCCGACTCAACTGTTGTGGGCAGAGCTTATATTACAAAAAATGTCATATCTCCTGAACGCTTTGTGCTGTTCCAACCACATTTGGTGGTGTACATATGATATGATATTTGAGTGACCATAACAGATTTGAGGCCATTTTGCCAATTGGTGGCACTGTAGCACCATCTATAAATCAATGAATCTCTGCTTGTATGTGTGTCCGTTCATCCAATCACACTTGGTAGGTGTGTTGCTGGGGACCCAAACCTGGTCCACTCTGGACACAGGATACATTCAGCATTAATAAACTTTGACTAAACAAGCGACCAGTGCTCTGTGCAGCAGCAGGGGCAGAGCCTCAGGTCTCTGCGTTATAGTTTTTACATAAGAGATGAAATTAAAATGTTGTTGTTGTTGTTGTTGTTTGTTGACTCTCTGTTGTGACTTAGAAGCACAACTAAATGGAACAGAGCCATCATTTATGTTATTGGTTACACTTCCTCCATCTATATCTCTCTTCATCTCTCAACCTATTTTCATTCATCACTGTCTTCTCACTCACATAGTTTGCTAAAATGATAAATAGGTCACATACATGTAGGAGAGGATGAGGTGTGTGTGTGTGTGTGTGTGTGTGTGTGTGTGTGTGTGTGTGTGTGTGTGTGTGTGTGTGTGTGTGTGTGTGTGTGTGTGTGTGTGTGTGTGTGTGTGTGTGTGCAGGCTGTCAGAGTGTGTTTGGGTCTGTTACTACAGCAAAAGCAAGTGGAAACCGCTACATTATGTGCCCGGTGATGAAGAGCAGAGCAGCTAAACCACGTCACTGCCAGTAAACATCCGTACTTCTGTCCTCCTCCTCTGTCTGCCTGCCTCTGCATCTTCATCTGCTACTGAATCCAGAGAAGTAAAGATTATCTAGAGCAGTGTTTGAATTACAGGGCAGCCAGAGTCTGGACAACAAGTCTAGAGGCCTCACAAAAAAAAGATTAATAATAATAAACTAAGTCATTATAACACCTCTAAACCTAATGTCATCAAAACAGAGAAGTTATCTCTGCAAACCAGAATGAAGGTGCATCATAGGGCAGCAACAGCTCACTCAATTCTTGCATATTTAATACTTCATACAACATTTCAGTCAAAATTATTATGCTGCGATTTTCAAATAATAATCAACTAATTCCAAGTGATTTTCGAAAAGTATTTTTGCTTGGTATGCATATCCCTCGTTGACAGTACAAGAAGCTGCGGCTGAGAATGTGTATTAACGGTTCATAATGTAGAGTGGCCACAAACTTGTCTATTAAGTACCACAAAAACCACCGACCATTACAGCTACAACAGATAGTTTCCTACCAAGAACCTGTCAGTTGAGTGCAAGTTAGCAAGTGTGCAAAAAAAAAGACAAAATGCACAGCTGAAAGTAAAAGAGATGGTTGAAATGTCCAGCTTTTGCAACTCTCAACTGAAAAAAGAAGACGCCTAAACACCAACAATTACAGGATCAAATTGTCTTGTATGGAGTAACGAGCAGCTATGGGTCAGACACATTCACTGTTTTCAGCGTAAGCCGCAAACGTCAGAATAACAGGTTGGTATATGGAGTTCACCAGAAATCCAGCTTGCATCCATGGCCACACTAATACTAAAAAGAAAAGTACTCTCTTAAAAAAGTTGTGCATTTGGCTCCGAGATCAAATCAGAAGTAACATACCTGGGTAGTATCCTTTACCTTAAATAGATTTGAAGGTTCATTTACTGTGTTTAAAGTACGGTTGTCAAAGTTTTTTAACAGCACTAACTTCTTTAACACATTGCAAGCTGTGATTTTTAGGTTATACAGGGTTCAGTTTTAAAGCTAAAGTGGACATACTAATATCATGACACTAGAAACCCCAAGTGATTCACTGGATTTGGAGGACAAGCAGGCATGGCCATTTCCAAAGAGGTTTGGGTTTTATGCCGACTTTATGATAATCACATACAGTTTGGGGCAAGTCACAGTCAAGTCAGAACAGCTGTTGTTGCCTGTTGGGTTTGCCATGTTATGATTTGAGCATATTTTTTATGCTAAATGCAGTACCTGTGAGGGTTTCTGGACAATAGTTGTCATGTTTTGTTGTTAATTGATTTCCAGTAATAAATAAATGCATTCACATGCATAAAGCAGCATGTTTGTCCACTTTGATAGGAGAATTAAATATTTGACAAATCTCCCTTCAAGGTACATTTTGAACAAATAAAAAATGTGTTATTAATTTGTGATTAATACACACTCTTGTTCCACTAACTTTCACAAACTGTCACATCCTCTACTGCTGTTTTTTTAATTACACCATTATATGCAAGAAAATAGGCACAACTTTTTTAAAAAATATGCTCCAAAATTATGTAATACCCTACCGAGATGTGGCAGCAGCTGAAAACCTATTTATTTAATTTGGCTTATAATTAATGTAATTCTTATTCTTTTTTTGTACTTTCATTTACAATATATACTGTATCTTATATACTATTCTTAATGTCTATTTGGCCTTATTTAAATGCATTTTATTTTGTATTGTAAAGCATTTTCAGCCACATATCTTGCATGAGAAGTGCTCTATAAATAAAGTTTATGATTAATATTATTATTATCATTAATAACCATCAGAGAGCTGTGACTGACCTTTATACTCTGGAGTGAACTCCTTCATCTCTGGAGGCAGAGACTCGTAGAAGCGCTGCTCTCTGCTGATCAGAGGCTTACACACCGTGTGGTCATCATAACGCATCATACTGGTGTGACCCCCCACCTGCGCACACACACACACACACACACACACACACACACACACACACACACACACACACACACACACACACACACACACACACACACACACACACACACACGAAAACAAGCAAATAGGTAAGATAAAAACTTAAATATCTTTTATAATTTTAAGTGTTTTTCCAGATAAAAAATAAAGGTTCATGTCATCAGCATGGAGCTCTAACTTTGCGTCTGCTTTTCTGAAACACACACCGTTCCTAGTCCTACCCACCTGGTGTACGAAGGGCTCCAGTGGAACGCCTCCTGCCCGTGGTCGAAGTGCAGCCCCTCCCCCCTGCCCCGCCCCCTGTAACTTGTTGTCCATGTTGTTGGTGTGAGGGAGGCACATGGCTCCTGGCGGACGCACCGCGCCTCCTCCTGCCAAAGACAGAAAGATTTATGAAAGGGGTGTCAGAGAAAACTAATCTGGGTCTTGTTTCTCAGTAAAGCTGCCTCTATACTCTACGGACGGATAGCTTTGGAAAACCAATCCGCTCACACCTTTCTTTTCAACACGTCATTCAAACACTTCTATTCTAGTATAACCAGCCCACAGTTTTGCTCCGGCAGCAGTTCTCACTAGGGCTAAGTATCATTTAAAATGTTTCCTGTAATAACATTGCAAATCAATTTCCATTCAGGATAATATAGTACTTCAATCAATCAATATCAAAATGCTACTTTTTTCAACACTTTATTTTGAGAAATATGAACAAGTTTTTGGACAAACCCTTATTTTTTTTTATTTTATAGAAGTTTTCAAATGTTAGATGGTGTCTAAACACAAGCAGCTGCACAGTGTAAAACTGGCAAATGTATTACTAAATCAGGGACTATCTGATCAAAAATAAGAAAACAAAATTACACATTTGATGTCAGCTTTCCGTGCTCAGTGTACCAGGTAATGTCTGTGACACTCAGTTACGGACGCATTTCATTTATTGTAAAGAAATGTTTAGGTTAAGACCAGCAGGTGTTCACTGCAGTGTGGGTTAAAGTGAAACCTTCGACATATAAATTCAATATAAGCAACATCTTACCCCATCACTTTACCTTTATATACTTTACTTACCGTTTTACAAACTGTTTATACCTCTGTATATCTATATCTATCTAGATATATTCACAACTTTTCAATATGCATATACATTTACCATATTGCTGTTTACATGCAGTTTATTTAATTGCAATTAGAGGAAGACCAAGGATGTTTTACAAACTATAGTTATCAGCACAAGTGGGCTCTGATAGTGGCGCAGCTAACAACAGTCACATGGGGATGTACATCGCCGTTTTGCTTGGAGGCTCTATACACAAAGTGAAGGTAGAGGGGGAGAAAAAAAGTTCTCTCTCTAATATATAATATGCACAGACATTAATGGTTTGCAAGAGTGGCATTTAACAATGTACAAGACGTGCAACAGAGGTAATCCTGGCCTGTCATACTGTAAGCCACTGAAAAGCTTATCGTCCATTGCAAATAAATAGAAAATTTTCCAGTGATGTACTGCACCAAATTACACTTCAGGATATTCTGTTAGAAAACGGCATATGTAAAAGGAGCCGACTAGGCTGCTGCAGATGTAAAGAAGATATCAGCCAATTAATAGGCTATTGGCTCAAAACTATCGTTATCATATCTGCCTTTAAAAATCCACTATGGGTCAAACTCTTTTTGCAATAATATCTATCGCAAATTTATATTAGTCACATTTTTTCACTTGATTTCATATTTTATTTGTTTATATTTTAGCTCTATATTTTAACTTGCAATATTTATGTCTTAGATTCTTATTTTGCTTTTACTTGTGTAATTTTCCTCTTTTTTATACATATTTAATGAGCATTGTTGGAGGGAGCCTGAGATCTAATACTTTCACTGCCAACGGCTCGTTCTCTCTAATAGCTGTACGTATGATAATAAAGAACATGAAGCTCTATTCCTGTCTGTTGCTTCTGGTGCGTTTTATCTGTGTAGAAGAGTATAAATATGTCTTTGGCTTTGATAAGGACTCAGAGGAAATGATGTGAAACCTTCCTCATGTTCACAACTTTTGATTTGCCTGAGAAAACCAAACTACGGGTGTGAACAGCGAAAACTAACTAGGATCTCCACTGTAACACATCAGGATGGTCGCGGTCCTGGTCTTACCTTGGGCATGGGCTCTGGTGTGCAGTGACGGGGAGGGGGGGCGCAGGGCACCACGGGCTGCTGGGAGCGCACGCCGGCCCCGGGGGGAGGCGGCGCCAGACCGAAAAACCACCTCGCAAAGCCTCCAATCAGAGTGCTCCAATCCACCGCCGGCAGCACGGAGACCCAATCAGGACAGTAGGTGGGGGGGCAGAGTTGGGGGGAGGGCAGGAGGAGCAGCGTGTCAGGTAGGCAGGGTCACCACTTCCTGTGGAGAGAGGAAATAAAACCATGTTCTATTTAACATGTATTTAAAGCTGAGCTTTTTTTGCCACTTCAGGGCGGCCATATTTGTCGCAATGTGTCAAGTACAACTAAATATTTTCATTGGCTGCACCAGTGCACATGACATTTAGTCTATCCATGCATGTGTATGTGTGAAACTGCTCCATGTACTCATCCTCAAGCAACATCACAACCTTTGAACATACTAGTGATTGATTTTTCATCAAGACAAATGCTGTGGTGCGCGTTACTCCTGTCCCCGGTCCTGAACGGCCCAGCCCAGACCCAACATCACCGACAGAGGTAACCACTCCACCACCTGACTCCCCAGTCCCCAGTAAGATGCCTAATCCTGATCAGAGGCACCAGGATTCATTTCACAAGTTTGGAGCAAGAATAAAAAGTGTGTGTACATCTGTGACACTGTAAATTTCATAACATAAGACAACTTTACTGCTATTTTCTTCTTGCCAACAGCTGGTCTGCTCAGAGCGCCAAAACTCTCTGCCTGTTGCTCAACGACACACTCACTACGCACACATTACATGACAGCACTCTTATACCACGACTCTCGTACCAATGACCTAATAAGTAAATGTGGATTGCACTGAAACTGCATGGTCATACTGCGAGCATTAAAGCCTGGCGTGGCTATTTCCAGCCCAACATCTGCAGAGATGGCCTCCATTTACCTGCACCTTTATTCCTGTTTCATTACCATTGTGTAAACCTGTGGGAACTGACAATAAAGTAACGCATAAAATGTATTATTGTGGCGCCAAAAGGTGCTGGGAATTTTTTGGGTGTATATGAACTGTGTGCTGGTGCACCTAAATGAAAAACTTCTTCTGAAGCCCTGCACTTACACTAAAGTCAATGTGCTGTAAAACCAAAACTATGAGGTGAAAGAGGCTAAAACTTTCTGATGAGAAGACAAATCTTAGGTGAAAAAAATCCCTCACACATGCATGATGTTACACTGAGTCCCCCTTCAGCACAAAACAACAGTCTCATTCACAACAGGGCTGATGTAACCGAGTCTGAACCAGCTCATAAAAATAACACACACACAGTTCTCTGGGCATGTCGCCACAAACAGTTGACATCAAATGTTTCAGCTTGTCAGCTTCAACCAGACGGTCTCACACATGCACATATTTACATTCCCTACGTAGCTGAATGAGCAGGACACTGCAGCAGCAGCAGCAGCAGCAGCACTGTCAGGGTCAGAAAAGACGTCCCCCCCCGCACATAATTTTTATTTTGAACTCCTTTAACTTTGTATTTTGAGAGCAACTGCTAAACAAAGAAAAGTACGAAGCAATTAAAGTATGGAGACATTTGAAAATCCTACAGTATCTGAAACCTTAAACTTCCTGGAACACACTTTATTCCCTAAACAACTAAGACGCAGCCCGTGGTGTTGTTGTAGATGACCTCCCAGCTCTCTGCTGATTTAAAATTCAGCTGTTTTTTATTTTAAAACATCGCCAGTAATCTGAGAGGATATTTTATTCTACACATCTAAAATAAAAGCCACAATTATAAATGATTAACATTTGAAACAATGACACTGGAGATGATAACAATGTGAACACAACACCACATTTAAATCATTAATGATTACCACAGCAAACAGCTGAAGACACCACACAAATGTAATAGAGATGGTTTAAAACCATGTGAACTGATTTCAGAGAACATGTTAATTTTCATTTCAAGTTCATTTAATCAATCAAATGAAATCAAATCAAACAATCAAAAATATCTTAATTACTAGGGCTGTCACACAATAATAACTTAATGCAAATTTGTTTAATTTCTTTAATGCATTAACAAAAAGAGCTAAAGTGGATATCCTGGCATCATGTGAAACTAGCTTGTCACTAGGGAGGCTAAATAATGCTCCAAACTTTTATGAGGAAAAGCTGTCATGGCCATTTTCAAAGGGGTCCCTTGACCCCTGACCTCTTTGCCATGTTATGATTTGAGCATATTTTTATGCTAAATGCAGTACCTGTGAGAGTTTCTGGACAATATTTGTCATCGTTTTGTGTTGTTAACTGATTTCCAATAATAAATATACTGTATACACACATTTGCATAAAGCAAGCATATCTACTCTCCCACGTAGATAAGAGTATTAAATGCTTGACAAATCGTTAAGGAACTTTTGGAACACATAAAACATTATGGATGGATCATGATTTTCAATTATTTGACTAGTTGCTAAGTTAAAAAAATTAAAAATTGAATAGTTATAAAAGTTATAAAAATCAAATAGTTTATGTGACTATTTGTCCCATTTTAAAACATGTACTGTATATTTCCCATGTATTAACTGTTGCAGGTAACATTACTACAGGTAAAATGTATATGGCATGTTCAGTTCGTCTCTTTTCTGTCAGCGCAGGGGTGTGTGTGTGTGTGTGTGTGTGTGTGTGTGTGTGTGTGTGTGTGTGTGTGTGTGTGTGTGTGTGTGTGTGTGTGTGTTGCGGCCTGAGTTTCAGCAGGTAGATCAGCTTTTTGAGCAGCGAAACATATCATTATTAAAACCCGACAGAAACAAAATAAAACTCACCAAAACTGTCAAGGTTTGTTTTTCCACCTGCCTCTTCCACTATTCCAACAGTATGGTTGAAATAAACTCTTAATCCACAGTGTTAGATGGAAAAATGTGCAATAATGCACATTAATAATTATTATGTGTAATAATCGAATAATCCCAGTGATTTTCTCATTGTATTTTGTTTGGAATGCAGATCCTATAAAAAAAATGTGCCATTAATTTGTGTTTAATCACGATCAACTGTGGACAATCATGTGATAAAATATCAATTAATATTAAATGACAGCCCTATTAGGATACCTGAAAACAGTAAACAATATGGTTTAATGCAGCAACAAAGATACAACTCAAAAAAAGCACCAATACAGAAATTTACACATACATAGCACATGGACAAAAGTATGCAGACACCACAGTCTAGACACCTCAGATGAATCTTAATGCTACAACATACAATGGTATTTCAGATAAACAGTTTGGTGAAGGTCCTTTCCTGTTTCAACATGACAATGCCCCCATGCACAAAGCCAGGTCCATAAAGGAATGGCTTTCCCAGTTTGGTGTGGAAAAGCTGGCCTGCACAGAGCCCTGACCTTAACCCCATCCAACACCTTTGGGATAAACTGGAACACCAATTGAGAGCCAGACCTGATCACCCAAAGTCAGTGTTGGAACTAACTAATGCTGTTGTGACTGAATGGGAACAAATCCCTGCAGACAAACGCCTGGTGGAAAACCTCCCCAGAGGAACAGAGGCTGTTATATTGGCACATAAATGTCAGTCATGTTCAGCTATCACATATGGGAGAAATGCTCACGTGTCCACATACCTCTGGCTATAATTTCCCTGATTTTCCCTCCTCTCCCCTGCCTTTTCTCAAATCCCCCCCTACCACCTCCTGTCCAATCCTCATTTCCCATCATGCACCTCAATGCTGCCCCAAAATGACTCATCATCGCCTGCCTGAAGGCATGAGACGAAAGGAGGAGGAACAAATAAGGTAACAAAGACAAAAAAGAGTATTGGAAGGCCTGTTAATGACGTCACAGCTGGCCATGTAAAGATAAGATAAGTATTCCTTATTATCCCACAGTGGCGAAATTTACAATGTATGTGTGTGTGTGTGTGTTTCTGAAGGCATCATCTGGTCAATGTCAAGGCTGCAGCGAGCCACGACGCTCGCTGATATCATGATGTGGGCTCAAAATAATGGAGCAATGCCAAACACAGCTTCCATACGCCACAGTGCAGACACGCCAAGACATTTTCCAAAACATAAATCGTTCGATCTTGCACAAAACGGCAACTTCGCTCATCGCTGAAACCAGTAATGCAAGATTTGAGTTCTGCTCAGCTGAGAAATGCAGATTACTTTCAGGGGTTTTTACACGCACGCACACACACACACACACACACACACACACACACACACACACACACACACACACACACACACACACACACACACACACACACACACACACACACACACACACACACACACACACCTGATTGTGACTAATTTGTCAGAACTTGTATAAACAGCAAAAGGTTCATTTTTTTTCTCACTGGCTGCTCTGTTAATTACCAAGAAGCGAACATACAATGTCAATGATCAATCAATCACCTGCTGGGCTGAGCCACACAGACCCTGATGCATCTCATCTCGTTATCTATGTAGTTACTACATGACCTTTCAAACAATCTCTTCACTCATTAAATATGTGGCTTTTGCTTGTTTTCCATGCAGGTTAATAGACCTAATATTATACTTCTTCTCGCATTAGCAGAGGCACAGTTTAGGCAAAAATCAGGCAATTTTTTGACTGAAAGAAAATGAATTTGACTATTTTGATAATATTGATATATTGTGAGTCATTTCAGACATTTTTCAGTTAAAAGTTCCTGGTTCCAGCTTGTCAAATGTTACGTTTTGCTGTTTTTCTTCTTCAACATTTATGACAGTAATAAAAGTCTTTCGGTTTTGGACAGTTGACTAAACAAAGCAAGGACTTTCAATGTATGAGACATTGGGCGCTGAACTTTTTTTTATTACTTTTTGATACTTTAAAGAAAGTAATCGACAGATTAAACGTGAGTTAATGAATCATTAGTATGCACAGCCCTTGTGTGGATATGCAATTGAAAGCGATGTATTTTGCAAGGGAAACATGAACTCTGCAGGTAACAGTGAAAACTATACTAGGGGTAGGGAAAAAAAATCAGTTCACCTATGAATCATGACTTTTTAATACGAGAATCAGCAAATCAATACCTTTGCTTCATGTGAGTCTATGCAGAGGAACAAGGAAGTTACCGTTTTTATTGTTGTAGTCAAAGTAAAGTGAAGTTTAAAGTAAAGTTTAAAGTCAAAGTGACTTTTAAATGTTAGAAATAATTCCTGACAATGACTGATATGTTTGACTTCAGGACATTTCCAACTGCATGCACACTGATAATCAAACATTTTAGTATCAATTTAGAGATTTTCCAAAGTAAAAGTCACCAGAAAAGTATGATTCTACTTTTTCCCCACAGTCGTGTTAAGATTTTTAAAAATCGCAATAAATCATAATATCAGATCCAAATACTTAAATGGATAAATACTTAAATACATATCAAATTGGCATTCAATTATCGTGATTAATCGAATCAGGAGATAGGTGTATCATCCAGCACTACTACATACAGTGGAGAGGTAATTACATTGTGTAAATACTGTATATTGAATGGCTACAATCCACAAGAAGGTGTTGCCCCACAAAGCAAGCCAAGGTATGCTGCTCTGTGACAGGACAAAAACAAGACCTTGTTTTTAACCACCATGATAAAAATCTTGGCCACAAGAAGACTCACAAGTCAAACTATTATACAGTGTCCAGTATCATTTCCAAGTGTTCAGCAGCTACAGAAATGAACCACTAGAAGACCTGTATTGTGACTTAATCACTGAGGTTACTAACTGGCTGCTTGTTCAAGAGAACCACAATTATCATATTGATCTGATGATACATTTTCTATGCTACAAGTTAGCGGCTGTTTACATGAGGAGCTGCAGGCACCAGACTATTACTGAAAACCTCAAACCTCCAAAATGTCATCAAGGTAAGAAATACCTCTAACTACACTGTTCATGATGTACAAAAACATACTCGCATTGAGCCCACATCACAGGCAACGACCACGACTGCTCACAGCAAGGCGCACACATTTAGCCACTATGGAAATTCAACATCTAGCTGGCCGATCTCAGGTCACGATCCAAGCTTGACCAAAGACGAGCCCCAGATGCAGGCTGGAGCGTGCACACGCACACAAAGAGTAAACCATGTTTCCCACGAGCAATGGCTTCTAAAGTTAGAGCAAACAGTAAACATCAGGTCACATCTGTTCTGGGATCAGTGAAATCAACTCGATGATCCATGACTTCTAACATTTCACTTCACTCAACAACACACACACACCGTCTATCCCACATTTCAAAATATGAACACATACACCGTCTCTGTGAGGTCTGTGGACTATATTCAGGATGTGCCAAGAGATTATTAACTCTTACCTTCAATTATGAATGATTGCTATCTTATTGCTAAACATCATATACTCCTAATATTGACAGCACACAAAATAAAAACTGAGTTCATCAATAAATTTTAATCATTGTTATTGTATTGAATTACATGATGCTGTTAAACAGTCAGAGAGTCTGCAGTGGTCATTTAATCAAGTTTATAGAAAACAGTAAAAATATTTATTTAGAAATCAGACTTTTTACATCACTGAGTCACAAGTTAAATAAGCCACAGTGATATTGTAATGCTGCAAGCATAAAACATCAGAGCACACTTTAAACTGCTGTTACAGAGAGTCAAACCATTGCAACATGTCAACAGAAATGAAAAGAATAGAAACTGCAGTGCTGAAACCGTCTTAGCTGCATGGCTCAAGAGATGGCCAGTATTTTAGTCCAGACTAAAAAATCTCAACAACTATAGCATAGTTTTCATAGTTCTATGAACTTAATTGTTGTAATATGCCCCCTTTTTTTATTGTATCCGCACCACAAGAACTACAGAGCACGTTTTGAGGGACCTTTTTTAGCTCCCATTTCAGCTCTCCCAGCACAAGAGGAACCGTGAGTGACGTGTGTGTGTGTGTGTGTGTGTGTGTGTGTGTGTGTGTGTGTTAAACGCACAGTGATTGGTTGAACACATGACCCAATACAGCACCACCAACCGCCATTTTTAAAAACTCATTAACCGTGTAAACAAGAACAGACAACACAAAACACAGGTAACAGCTTGTAACAACATCAATCACACCCAGTGAGCCAAAGAACAAGTGAGAGCTGCTGCTCAGCAAGCTAACACGTTAGCACAAAAGCTAACTCAGTAATATCAGCTCATAGACTGACTCAGTATTATTAACACAAAGGCTAACTAAGTAGCTTTAGCACAAAGGCTAACTCAGTAGTGTTAGCACAAACCCTAACTCAGTAGCATTAGCACAAATGCTAACTCAGTAGCGTTAGCACAAAGGCTAACTCAGTAGAGTTAGCACAAAGGCTAACTCAGTAGCGTTAACACAAAGGCTAACTCAGTAGAGTTAGCACAAAGCCTAACTCAGTAACATTAGCACAAAGGCTAACTCAGTAATGTTAGCACAGAGGCTAACCCAGCAGCATCAAGCACAACAACTGAGCTAAAGAATGATAGCTGATTTGAACTGGAATCGAAAAAGGTACTTTCGTGACAGCTATTTTGCTTTAGTTTATGTGATTGTGGCACATAACAAAGTTGATTCTTTATTCTTATATTACTAAAAAAGCTAACGTCACTTCATCGTTCCTATTGGCGGTGCCAATGCAAACAGAAAAAAAGCCCTTTAAGATATGTAGTTCTCAGTGAGGTTGGTGTTTTTGTTGTTTTACTGAAATACCTTATTGATGATTTTTTGTGAATTTCTCCACTGTGGGACCAATAAAGGAATATCTTATCTTATCTTATCTAATCTTATGATGGCATCATCTTCCCCAGAGGATGTCTTGCAATAACCTTGATCCACAGACCTTACGTCTAGCAAAACCATCTGGAAACATTTCATTTTCCCTGCAAAGCTAATGATATTCCCATCAGTGCTGTTTAGTGCTAATCAACACTAAACTAAAATGGTGAACATGGTAAACTATATTGGCTGAACATCAATGCTAGCATTATGAACATGTTAGCATGCTGATGTTAGTATTTAACTCAAAACACGGTTGTGCCCAAGCACAGCCTCACAGAGCTGCTAGCATGGCTGCTGGCTAAGATCAAAAGGTGTCTGGTAACACAGAGGTAGGTATCGGGGTATTAAATGAACAGCTGGTGTTTAGTAACCCCTCTGTACGGTGGTCTTGTCTCTGTTAGTGGGTCTATATGTGTCTCTAGTGAATTCCTGGCACACAGACAACAGGTGTGCGTTTCCAACAGGCAGCGTCCTGTATGCAGTGTGATGCAGAGGGCTGGGAATAGGTTGGTGAAGGGCAGAATCAAGGACGACTTGCCTCCCCCTGCTGTCTCCCATACACACTATCCTCCTCCTCCTCCTCCTCCTCCCGTTTCCTTCATCACTCCCCAAATCCCAAAGTCTCCTCACCTTCCATCACATCTTTTTTATCTCCTCCCCTCATTCAATGCTTCTTTCTTCTAAGGTTGGACGATCACACAGGAAAAACAATAGTTTCACCAAATACATCAGTATTGACTAGGGATGCGCTGATCTGACATTTTCAGTCCTGATACCGATACAATACCCGAGCTATGGGTATTATTTTTTTTTTTGGCCTTCTCTTTCCCTACTTTTCCTCCCCCCTGTGGAATATTTCTCTTTTTTTTTTTTCCCCCCTCCCCCCCCTTTTACCCCCCCCGGGCCCAGCACCTCCTTTTAAAAAAACCTTTCCCCCCCCCCCCCCCCCCCTTTTTTTTAAAAGAAGCCCCCCCCCCCTAAAAACCCATTTCGGCCCCTTTTACCCGCATCTATTCTTTCGTCATACTCTATGTATAGCTGATGATAAATACTGATCTAGTACCAGTGTGTTAGTAATAAGCTGTATGTCTCACTGTGTGGTGACTGGGCTCATTCTTTTACGTGAAAGCCAGCATCAGATGAGATTGGGAGCATTTCTATTGCCTCCACACAGCTCTCAACATGGCAACGAAGTAACAGTGCAAATAGTTCAAACAGCAGCAACACTACTGACAAAGCTAACAGTGTTAACTTGGGGATGAACCGGAGGGTGGGCAGGGTTTGTAACTGCAGAGAATTACGAGGCAGCCGCCTCCATCTAATTTCATCCCGCCTCTAGCTCTCGACAAAACTCTGACGGGTGTTCTCATGAAAAACTTTAATTTCATAGTCATTTTGGCATTACGCAGATGTAATGGCTTTGTATCGTAATTAGCACAGTGAACTGGCAAGGCGCTTCCGAAAAGAGCTGTCTGCTTTCAGCTGGACCGCAGCCAACAAAGAGGGACTACAGTGTTTTCACAGGTAAAGTCTTCACCACCACAGCAAAAGCAAACAAAACTCCTTTTCCCTGCCGTTTGATGTTGTCACAGTTTTACATGCAAACCTTGCTAATTATTTATGTGGACACTTACTCCAGTTATAGCTGTTCCCTCCCTCATTTTATATTCATAGGCTAAGATGTATAGATTCATAGGGAGCTACAGTGTGTAGACCTTCTTCTACATTTTTCATATAGTTTTATATGCCAGCTGGCATTTATAAACGCCATTGCAAGCAGCAGGCGGCGTTTATGAAAGCTGCTCCTTGCGCCTCTACATGTGCTTTAACAGTCTCATTATGAATCAAAAATTGTTTACAATTTACTTCAATTTATTTTATTTATATAACCTAAAATCACAAATCACAATTTTGGTCTCAGGGGGCTTTACAATCTGTACAGGTTACGACGCCGTCTGTCCTTTACAGAACGACCCTCTCATCAAAAAAAAAATAAATACTCTGTTACAAGTAAAACTTCTGCATTCAAAACTTTAAGTAAAAGTACAAAAGTATTAGCATCAAAATACAGCCTACTTAAAGTACCAAAAGTAAAAGTACTCATCATGCAGAATGTCCTATTTCATAATATATTCCGGTAAATCATTATATTATCTATATAATTACTGATGCCTTAATATGTTCACCACTTTAATGATCTTTAGATCAGCCACATTGTCACGATACCTGATCCAGCTATTTGAGTCAGTGTCAGCCTGATATTGGATATCAGTGTATCCCTAGTACTGATTACGGTTATATTTATTTATGATTGGCTATTAGTGATTTCATTATGATATTTACATGCAGGGACACCCATACTTCTGGATTATTGTGGGCAAAAATACCATGGAAAAGGTAGTATCACAATAACACCATGATTGCCAAGGCTTTTATTCATTGTTGGGCTTAGTCCGGTAGAGACAGCATTTCTAATCCTCCAGTGATTGGTATAAGAACTAAATGAAATGTTCCATCACCAATGTTTTACATGTAGCGCACCTGGCTTTTACTATGTCAGTAACATTACACATGCAAGCTGTTTTATAGCCTATGTATTATAGCTGCGGGCTACTTTCACATTATGTTGTTTTGTATGCTATGTAAAATGATGGCATGTGGATACGGTGCTGGATAGATCAGTAATTCTGGGCGAACCCGTCCATGCAGAGCTGGCTACCGGGCTGCAAAGATGACGTCGGACAAGAACAACGATCTCCTGCACACTCTCCCCCTCTGCCATCCCCTGTGAGCACAACTTGGCTGATGGTTTCACCTTAGAAATAACTTGAACTCGTCATTTCTGCGGTGACCACGTAGCTGAGAAAGCCATTGTTTGTCTATGAGATGTGACGTCTGTCTGACTGAAACTGAAGGAGGCAGCGCAGGAGTCCACGGACCAAAACAAACAAACTGACAAACAACCCAATCTCTAATCGTCCCCCAGTGTCCTGCCAGGTGTGGTGAATAACCTGAGCGGCCAGCCAATCAGCTTAGAGGATCTGTGTGAGCATAGCTTACATCACCGGGCATCACTGTGACAAAGCTGTGGGCTCACTACGGCTCTACAACACCGACAGACTGATTAAGCTGCTATTTCTGACTGACTGACCGTGTGTGTGTATGTGTGTGAGGGAATCCTTCTGTCCTTCAGTAAGTCACAGATAGAGCCAATTAAGGACTTCCAGGGACCTCTAAGAGTAGAAGTGCGTAGTTTGGCAGTGAGTTGCATGACAGTTGAATTTAACGGTTACTGAGGATATGCACTGCAGCACATTTATCATAGGTTGACTAGTTTAAAGGAAAGGAGAGGTCCTTTCTACCATGCATGTCTGGTTTGTCAGAAGACTGAGGACACTGCAGGGTTCCAAAAACAGGGAGAAGAGGACATGGCAACAAGTGTCTTTCTAGTTCCTTTAACTGTTTTTTCAAACAAAGTACATAGCAGAAAACTTTCTTTTGTTTGTGTGTTTCACTGCATTCAATACACCTGATGTGTTTTAAATAGCAAGGCATTACTATCCATTCCCATCTACTTTGTCTTGGTAAACTATAGGTGTATCATGAGATGATACACCTGTCTCCTGATTCCATACCGTCACAATACTTGGGTGCTAATTCAATGTGTGTTGCGATTTTCAAGTATTGTGATTCTGCATGTATTGCAATTCGATATTACGATTTATTGTACATTTTGCTAACTTTTTTTACACTAGACCATGGGAAAAAGTTGAATCACACACTTCTAGAGACTTTTACTTTGGAAAGTGTCTAAATTAATACAGTTAAGTGTATGAAAGTATGTAGTCAGAGATGTCCTGAAGTCAAATAAATCAGTCATTGTCAGGCATTATTTTTTTATTCTAGCAACCCACAAATAAAGGAATAAAGACATTTCCCTCAGATTTTAATGGTATTTTCTTTCAAAATTATAAAGAACATGTAATGTTTTATACTTCTGGTGAATATAATCCAATCAATCTTATTTCCATATATATATATTTTGTATATACGGTTCCCTTTCTTAATATCTTTGAAAACCGGACACAGTCATACATGTATACCTCCACTAACCCGTCTCTAGCTCTCCCGTCAGCATCGTTCTCTTTATCGATCTCTGGTCAGCTCCATCGGGCCCGTTTGAATGCATTTAACATAAATGTCAGTATATGGTGCTCTACAGTTACAGTTAACCACAGAGATGAGAGTGGCGGCTGGCTCGGCAGAGTTAACATGCTGCTTTAGCCATGATGTCTACCTCTGCTTTTCCTGCAATGAGTGAAATCCAAAATGTTTCCATAGTTCACTGTGGTTTGTTTTGGTGACGGATGGATATGGATGGATGGATATGACGTAATGTTACTCAGACAACAACAATTAAAGCAGTAACTTCCTTCTACCACTGCATAGACTCAAATGAAGCACATATATAGATTCTGGCATTTAAAAAAAAAAAAATCAAAAAAATTACAAAATCATGGCTTTGAAGGCACAACGAGTAGGATGTTCCTAAAAATAACAATGTACAAAAACAAAGATAATCCATCTCAATCATCACTTTTGACACACTGAGTGTGTGCTGGTGTCTGTATCTACAAAGATCCTGCAACCCTCTGCCTGGATTTCCTTATTTTGCTACTGTACGTTTGGGACGTTTCTGGGTGTCAACTTCTACAAAACCGTAGTGACCAGCAGCCAGGTCGTAAGCACAGATCAAAGAGGACGCTACAAAAATGGTGGACACTGTGCCACAAAAACTCAAAAATTTTAGAGAGGCAAAACACCAAGCAGAAAAGGCTTGGTTCAAAACGAGAGTCAATCTGGGGCTGGCTTTCACCTGCTGGCAAGCACTGTAGCCCTCGCTGAGCCGTTGGTGGCAAACATCTGGGATAAAACAGGAGACATGCCTGAAGTGTCTTGAGACACACACCACATAACAGAGACATCTCTGGTTTGAGTCCAACCAAAGATGTTCGTTAAATGTAATCCCACTAAACTCTTCCCTTGTAAGATTCCTTTCACTCTGCTCAAACAGTCATCAAAAAAGATAAATTACCAAAACTAAAACTGTGCTCCACAATTTTCAATAGATCAATCTACATATAATTTTTCAATTAATTTATTGTTTAGATAATAAAACATCAAACCACTTGAGAAATCAAGTTCACAAACTCGAATGTTGTGTTTTCAAAGTTGTTATTTAGTCTGACCAACAGACCCAAGAAATGCACAGCGATAGGACCACAGAAATAGAATATAGGAATAGAACGAACATTCCCATTTAAATCAGCGTAGCACGATGGTCGGAGTGGCGGCCATTTTTATGTGTACCGCTGACTTAGTGACTGTTGTAGCGGGCTGACTCATAAACTGAACTAAGCCGACTTGCGGCAAGTCGTGGACTCACTGAGGTGAAGTTTTCCAGTAATGACGACTAAATGAGCAGTGAAGTAGTCACGGGTAGTGTCTAGAAGGGAATACACACTTTCTCAAGATGGTTAGGCACTGATCTCTAATAGTTAAGGTTAGGAAAGGTCGTCAGGCAGCAAGTCTCATAGTCTTTGCAGATCTCAGATCAAATTTCACAGATTTCACTATTCTAGACACAACCAACATTACAAGGTACACAGAAACTATAAAAGAGTCAAACTGAACAACTTAATGCTTCATCCATACTCTTGTCACAGTGGAAAAAAGCACATTGCTAACGCCAAATGAGTGACAGCTTTGTTCAGCTTGTTTTCTGTAGGCAGTGTAGCGATGAAGCCTGATGGAATTAGCAATATAGCTAGCTAGCTAGCAGACAGCTGGCTGGTTATTTCTTGGGCTGTTCCACCAGACTTTGTTGCTGCACTGATGATGGAAAATGAGCCAAACAAACAGCAGGCTGGTGGCCAGTGGCAGCGCCGGGTCTAAACGGTCCCTCCGCCTGCGGACAAGCTACCTGGCTAACTAGCCAGCCAGCTGTCTCCGAGATCTGTACCCGTTCTCTTCCCGACGATCTGCGACCACATACTTTACGGCCCCATTGACAAGGGTTCTGTTGTCATTATAATTAACAGCAATCGCCATTTTCTTCTGCACTAGTCAAATAAATTAGCACAGCAGCAACAGTTCAATGACCCTTGTAGTCCTAATTTATTTCTACGGGCAGGCCTCAGAGAAAAGCAGCAAATGCTCACATGTGATTTATGTGTATTTTTTTGACTTGTCTATAAATAACTCTCTCAACAAAAATATTTTTCAATGCACACAAAAATAGTTTTATGCAAATGTAAAAAAATCTACATAAAAAATAAGGTTCACACATATATTCTTATATCTTGTTTTAAACAAATGTAATAGAAATCCACAAATATATGTATTTAAAAGTATTTGCATGTTTCATGCATACACATTTGGATGTGGTTACATTTATATACAAACTGCTGAAGCAGCATTTACAAACTGCTTGTCACACAATTGCAGTGAAGTTCACACATGACAAGCAGTTTGTAAATGCAGGATCAACAGTTTGTTTGTATATTTGTGAACCTTACTTTATGTGGATTTTTTTTACGTACATAATTATTTTGGGTGCATCAAAAATAATTTTTGAGGAGAGAATCATTTATATATAAATCACAAAATACAATTGTGAATCCTTCTGTGTGCATTTGTGAATATTGAGACTAATCTGACCCGTAGTAAACATCTAATGCTTGCTTTAACTTACTTAAGTCATTTTAATCAATTGCTATTAATTAAAGTGTTTAGTACTACTCTGCTCCATCAATCACAACACAGAGGGTTGCAAAAAGGTCTCTCGCCTGTGAAACACTTATATTACAACAAATTACATTACATCAAAATGCTTACAATCAACAAAGAGACCTGTTCCACCTGCATTTAAATCACCTGAGCTAATCAGATTATAATCTGTCAGAGGTCAAACCCATGGATATACAGATGCAAATTTACTCAAAAAGCAACAATGGTAAGCAACACATAACATCATTAACAACAACCGAACTGGAACACATATCCTACCTACACGGGCCTCATATGGAAAGTTTGGGTAGTGATGATCGCATTGTAATGAGATAGTCAATGTTATTCACTTCACCTGTCAGTGGTCATAATGTTGTTAATGTTATGGCTGATCAGTGCACGTTACAGCTGTTAACCTTACTGAACAAAAAGACCCAACCGATCAGAACTTTGTAGGCAGGACTGAAAATGGCTACCTCATCTTCCTGGATCACAACAAGAAAATATTACAACAGAGAAATGGTGACGTGTGTGGATGAGATTAGACGTACCTGTTTTTGTTAAGTCAACTTGCAGATATAACAACTCTTAAATCAACATGTTTCTACAAACATTAACTGCCCCTAGCAAGCAGTAGCACACCTGCTGTACTAACTGAAAATGATGCAGAAGGGACAAATACATCCGTCATATTGGTTCAGGCAAAAATAACCCTTCTGAAACAGAAAACAGCAAATATGACAGACTGAATGATGAGGTGAAAACAAAATAACAATACAGTCTGATTACTAGGCTATATTTTTCATCTTTCACCTGTTTTCACCTCTTAGGCAATACATATATTAATCCTACATTGCTCCATGACAACATTTAGCTGTGTTGGTCGACACTACATACTGCAGATTAACCACATTTACATTAGAGGGGTCAGTGCCTGCTGCCTCATCAATGAAACTGGCGAGATTTAACAAAGACACATTTAGCTGCAGCATGTACACGGTCATGTGGGAGCCGGTTACATGTTGGGATCTTCCAGGATGAAGCTGAGGAAGAGGAGGAAATTGTACAGATGGATCCAAACAGGAAACATAAAAAAGTATACAATTCAACATACATGGAGTGTGAGGATACTGATGGACAAGAAAAAAGCAATATGAAGCGCTTCCTGTCTGTTATAATGGACCACTACTGCATATTACATGAAGTGACGTGTTTAACAATCAAGTGAGGAATACTGAAACATACTGAAAGGCAGATGTATACTAAAGCAGAGCTCCAAAAATGAACTGATTAATCAAATCTCAGAGTTAAAACATTAATTTCAACTATTATTTAAATAATTTTTTAAGTAAAACTGCCAAAATGTGATAGTTCCAGCTTCTCAAATATAATATGTGCAACTGTACAATTTTCCTGGTCTAACATTGTAGAAATTTAATTGGGTTTTGGACTTTTGGTTAGACATTTGATGGCATCACCAAGGGCTCTAGAAAAGCTACGATGGTATGTTTTCGTTCAGGGGCTGCAATCTATATGACATAATATCATACGTCCATTTAACACAAGTAGTTCTATTGATATCAACTCACAAAAAGCAACTAAAATATGATTTGACAATTTTTTTTAATGAGTTCTGAAAGAAGGAGGCACGGACGAGCCAAGGGAACTTCAAAATAAAGGCGGATCTTAAAGATGATGACATGTATAAATTTTGATTGATGACATTGCTCTACCGATCCAGACTGATCTATCGTAACATCCCTAAAATTTAGAAAATACTTTCTGGATGTAATAATCTAACTGAAAAACTCCTCTCTGTAATTTCCAGTCACTGTTTTGTTCAATTTTTTTGTTTCTTGGTGGTAAAACTAAAATTAAAGCATTGTGATGTTTCAATCTGAAAACTTCAGTGAGTTTAGAGAAATCCCAGAATTCATTACAGTCAGGAGCAAGAGCCAAGTCATCACCATCATCACCACCATCATCATCATCATCATCATTCCCATCACAATGTCTTATCTCAGCAGCTTGTGTGTGTGAACGTGTGTTATTGCTGAGTGGTTGCATTAGTGAAGCATAGCATAACCAGGCACAATGAGGCTAAATAAGGGCTGGGGGTAGCCGCTGCTGAAACACACACACACACACACACACACACACACACACACACACACACACACACACACCCGGGGGATAATTAAGGAACAGGGGATGACAGGATTTGAATGAAAGTAAGAAAATCGTGAAGGGAGGAAGTGATGGGAAAATTAAAGTGAGAGAATTAAAGGACGAAACCAGGACAGAAAGAGCTAACGAGGGACAGGCAAAGCAATTAAACAAAGTGTGAGAAAGGGATCGACACAAGGAGGAAGGGAAGGAACAGAAAAGTAGTGCAGGAAAAGAGATCCGCCTCTTTTTCTGTATCATGCAGCCCTGCGGGAGAGGAACCCCAAACACATCTGTCAGTCTCAAAAATCACAAACTACAACTGGGAAAAACACAAAAACACACACACAGCTGCTGTCCATGTCCCCTGACACAAGTCAACAGCTGCTGAGCAACACACACACACACACAAACACACACAAGTACAATCCGTCCTATCAACAAGCGTCTGAGTGAGACAACGGCTCAGATCAGTCAAAACAACCACCAAGACCGCACATGCCATCTGGGCTCCTTCCTCACCACTGACCTATGACTCTGGCGTTACTGTGGCAACCACACTCACGACATGTCAGTCAGCTGATGAGACTGTCATGTCAACAAGGCAAACAATACTCAAATCAAGTTTCAAGTTTTGGGTCAAAACTGTGGTATTGGTTCAGTGCGACTATGTTTTCCCCAAAATATTAGAAACGCCTCTCAGTAAAGTTCAGGTCCATTCAACAAAACCACCACTGCACACTACAACCTCAATATACAGTAAATATAGTTAAATTAATACCTCTCTGAGACTGTGACTCAGGACTGGACAGGATTATCTTTGCAAAGGTAGAATTTAAGATACGAGAAGATATTATACGCCTTTACTGATCCCCATGTGTTGCAGCAGCACAAAGACAGAAATGAGTCCACAAATAGAGAAAACATGTTTTCAAAAAGTTAAATAGTAATAAGGTATATACAACTAGAATAAGAATAAAAATAAATATACGAACTATATAAGAGCAATTAAAGTCAAAGTTACGAGGTAAAGTAAATAGCAGCAAGTCTAATATGTAAATAGTGTACACAAGAATAATATACTGTATAATGTGATCAAGTAATGTCTGTATTACTATAGCAAAAAATTATACATATATATATATATATATATATATATATATATATATATATATATATATATATATATATATATATAAAACTTTGAATACTTTTACATATTTCTCACCAAAGCTTCAAAGCCCAAAGAATCTTATTCGGGACAGCCATAATAACATAAAATATTGTAGTAAGACTGAGGCTGAGCTGTTGTATTGGATTAACTTACATTTTGCAGGTGTGTCTAATAAAGTGTGTGGACAGTAGACATGTTTAAACTGGAAGCAAGCAGAATATTTTTGGCTTCATTGGGCAAAAATCCCATAATTACCTTTCAGCAAAACTATACTTCTGCACCTCCTCATAGCTCTGTTTCAGACTTTAAAAAATCTAGCCTGTGATGGAGACTCTGGCCAATCACAGGTCATTTCAGAGAGCATTCCTATTGGCTGTTCATTCAACGGAGGCAGCTGTCAATCACTCACAGACTCCAATCAAACTCACAGTCAAACTAGGCAACGCTGATCAAATATGAATCAATTTTCTGTCACTGTAATGAGTATTTCTCACCTCAAATGTTTTCAGAAACATCTTGTTGTTACTGTTTCGCTGAAAAATGAGAAAGTTTGTGACCCGTCAGCCATGTTGAGATCAGTTGTGTAAGTACCAAGCACCGCCCACCAGGTGGAGCAAACTTCTTCCTTTTCTGAACAACAACACTGAACAATACTGAACAACAATACTGATTCATATTTGATCAGCGCTGTCTAGTTTGACCATTTGATCAGAGTTTGTGTGGGATTGACAGCTGCTCAGAAGATGGCAGAGCTCCAGCTTGACTCTAAATCTAAATTTTCCTCCAGTCTGTGAAATCTTGCGGATGCCATTAGGAGCCCCAGAGGAGACCGGAGGAAAAAATGTATGTTTAAATCATATTTGCTCTAATCTGCCTACTCCAGCTTTAACATGTTAATAGACTACAGTACAGCAGGTGATGCTCCTGATGATGTAGAGGACCTGCAGGAAGGTCTGTATGATTGAGGTGTGAACAAGTTATTAATTTCATTCATTCATGCCTTACTTTACTTTTGGGATAACTGTCATTTATGTGATACTGTCATCTGACTTCTTCTATAAAACTTTCCATTCATCAGGTTACCTCATGGCTCTCAGTCTCAACTGAGAATTATGATTGAACCATTACAACTAATCTTATATGCAACAGGAAGTTGATGTGATTATTGCTGCTGCAGCAACTAAACACTCAGCTTTGTTTTATAGCCTGCATGGAGCACTGGTTGTATTACAATGTTTGATTGTGATGTTACTACTATGTTGACTTTTGGACCTTATTAGGATCCTGTACGATTTACCTCATTAGTGGGACCAAAACGCTAGGTTTAAGCCCAAAGTTAGCCAGCTAACCTATCTGTCGTTCTCCATTCAAACCAAAGGCAAAGGCACTAGGTCTTTAGAATATAGCACTCAGTGTTTTGAGTAGAAGCACTCCAGATGTTGGTTGTTGCCTGGAAAAGGCTAATTATCAAATTATACACCAAAGTCTAAATTATACTTCAGCAAGCCAACAAAACATTGTCACACATAATTTTATATTTATAGTTTGCCGACAGAGCATGCTGATCTTATAGGTACAGATGCCAAACCTGGTTTAGGGTTGTTTATGTTCTGCAAAAGAGAGCACAACAACACAGGACAAAAGTAGAGAGTTTGGAGGTGGACATTTTTTCTCAATCTCCACTTTGTTGAGATGGTACAGGGATAAGGAGTGGCTAAGGGACGTCCCTTGAACAGAAACTGTTGATACAAGGTAACTTAAACTTACTTCAGAGTTTTGATTTCTGGTCCATTGCACAAATTGAATAAACTGAATCAGTATATTTGCCATTACTTTGTGTGTTTAATAAATATATGCATACATTTGCATAAAGCAGCATATTTGTCCACTCCCATGTTGATGAGAGTATTAAATACTTGACAAATCTCCCTCTACAATACATTTTGAACAGATAAAAAATGTGTGTTTATTTTTTTTTAATTCATGCGATTAAGTGACAGCCCTACTATCAATATAAAATGGTAACAGTGCATCTGTATAAATATTCAAGCATGGCATTACAGTGACCAAAGAAATGTGTAAACATGGTTTAATAAGTTAAATACATCCAGATGGATAGAACAGTTTTGAGGATTTGAAAAAATAAAGAAAAACTGGGGCTAATTTATTATGTAGTAATTCAATAGCTACCATACTAATTACTGTTATTAAGACAACTATAATGCTATAGAATTTTTTAGTAATCATAATTGCAAACTTGTGAGTATGGAGATCTGACACATGCCCTTGACATCCACTTATGTTGAGTGAAACCAGGCGGACAGAGAGGAAGTCTCAATCGCTTTTTTCTCTCTCCCCTCAAATATTGGCAATACTGTTATACAGTTATCATTAATCACAAGGGAATGCAGCTGACTGGTGTGGATGACAGAGGGAAGACTGGTCGTTTACAGCAGGATATCTAGCATTGCATCCAGGCCAAAATAGATCAAATAAAACATCACATCTTCCGTAAAGCCACGAGTCACTGCTGTGACAGAATCCGTAAAACCAGAGAGTTACCTCACTGATGAATGATTTGTTTATTTTATTTTATAGCATTACGGTCATTGTAGAGCAGCATGATACCGCAGCCCTGCATCACTTGTATGTCAACACACAGCAGCATGGTCATCATCACACTCAATGCAGTAGAAGCTACACAATTAAACCTAATAAAAGCCACCAAACCTCCACTGTCACCATGTCATGCAGTAATAACAATCCAGTTGCTACTGCTAACCTGTCACAATACATGTAGTCCATTTGAATCCATGGCACAACCCCCTCCATTTACACCGTCAATATATTTACACCGAGCTAGCTTCGAGCTAATGAAAGTTTTAGAGCCCAACCTTGATAACGACACCAGCCCAGCTTGCAGTGTTATCCTGGCCGTAACGTTAGCCAGTGTTGCTGTTAACTGGTAGGAGTGTGGCTGGCTGCCACATAACACGTTTATAGACTCTTGGGTACCATATTAGTTAGCGTTAGCTGTCAGACTGGCCAGCTTCTTGACCTTAGCCTGGCAACACGCTAGCTAGCTAAGTCAGCTTGACTCATCTTAAATCAGCTTATAATGACAGTAAAACTTCACACCGCTTCGTGTCGTCTCGCTTTAAAATGCCCCCGTCTTCTTTAACCACCGCTCGGTGTCCCGAGCACTGATGTAAAACCCCGACGTTAGTTCGACACTATCTGCCGTTTAAGTAGCCTTGCATGCTAACGCTAGCTAAATAGCTACCATCGCGGTTTGACGTTACGCAGTGTCTCCGGTTAGAGGCACCGAGCTGTCATAATAACAACATACCTTCAGGATCGCCCGGTGGACACGGAGCTGACTTCGCGGAGGTCACGGTGGTTGTGACCGGAGAGGTTCATGGATGTCGGTCCCCGGTATCCAAACTCATTAACGGCTGAAAAAAAAACATCCAGGAGGCTAACGTCATTACAGTGAAGCTAACGCAGCCTGTTTGGCTTTTACAGTTTATGAGCATGACTGTGCTGCGTTGGCGCCACCTACAGGCTACTGCCGGTACTACCGTCATCACCTACCTCCTTCCTCGTCCACCACCGGCTGAGGCACTTCGTTATCAAATTTCAGGCATCATGCAACACTCACTCAGCAGTGGTACTGGTAGTAATGTTTAGGGAAAGAGACGGTTGAGTAATGGTTAGAATATCTGAGTCTTGTGGTGCAACAATAACCTCAGATCAAGTCAAACATCAGAGGTGGAAGAACTGACCAAATAAAGTACCAGTACCACACTGGGGAAACAGAAGAGTTTATTAGTTTTTGTTTATAAATCAACAAAACGAAATAAGACATTAACCAAAATCACAAACTATATACTTTGCATTATATTGTATATATCTCTGTGCATTACAATATTTTATCTATAGTATATACAATACTGTGTGAAAATATTTGCGCAAATATCTACCTGCAAAAATAATGAAAGTAATATACGTATGAAGTCTTTAGTGTATGTATCTACAATAATGTTTGTAATAAACATCATATAAATGCAAGTAAATAAGTGGGAATGAATATTTCAGCATATATAAACAAGTATGAAAAAATTTGCATGACTCTCTATGTGATATATAATATACATATAATATGATGTAATATAGCAATATATAATGAATAATAGTATAAAACAAGTAATACGTTTAGCATAGCACATGTCACAGAAGACAATTCACAAAGTGACTTACAAGAATAAAAAAATCATTAAAAATACATACACATACATAAAATCTAATATAAATAATGTCGTAATAATGTCATGGTAATTTAAGTATTCTAATTCTCTTCTAGTATATTTTAAGTATTTACGGTAAAAGAATAAAATAGTTCCTTCCAGTGTTACATTACTGCTGCACAGTGCATCAGTTCATCCCCAAATAGAGTATTTAAGTAGCAGTGGTAATGACTATCAATTTCATGTTATAAATGTGTTAACTACAGGTAATTATTACCAAAAAAACTTTTCCTATTTAATTAGTAAATACTAGACCACCCTACAAATATTATGCCATACTTTCATGGTATTTACTTAACATTATTGTGCCAATAATTACTAAATAGATTCTAAGCAATTACTCTACCATGGAAATAATCACAAAACGCATGTTGCCAAAGTCTGCCATTTTTAAATATGGGCTTGAAATCGTTATCATGGATTATTGATTATTGCTCAATCTTTTGACATCTTTGTATTTTTAAGGCCTAATCATGAGGGATTTCAAGAAGAGTTTCAGAAGCTACACTAGGTTAGAACAATATGGCATTTTTAAACAAAAAGTAGCCTACACATTTCGCATTTATTCATTTATATTTGTGCTCAAAGTATAAATGGTGGCTTAAATTAAATATTTTTCCACAAGCTCCGTTTCACAGTGCATATTTCAGACTGTATAACATACTAACATGTCCGTATATTATTGTATAGGTTGCCTTCATGGCCTTTTTGACAAGCCCATAACGGCATACTTTGGTGGGGTACTGTGAACACATTAAAATATTAGTTTCTACATATGATGATAAAGTGTGTAAGTATTTTAAGTGACGTGACCGTTAAGCAAGTACCCGTAGGTGCTAGTAGTTTTAGTAGTATTAAGAAGTAATGTAAGTAATCGTTATATTTTGGCTCGTAGGTTTTAGTGTTTCAAATAAATTCCCAGTCTCTGTAAAAGCAACATCGTCTAGCGTAAACATCCAAATGAAGACGTCTGATTGGACATTCATTTTACCGTGGAAATGAGTTGGCCAATTGATGAAGCCGTTATTGGTCGTTGTCAGCAACCAACGTACACTATTCAACAAACCAGGAAATGGCGTGTGAATGACAGAACGGTCAGTCCAAAGCTGGGCAGAAGCGCTTTAATTAAGTCCTCAATTATTTACGAACCGTCTGTTTCCGTTTCGGGTCTTCACAAGGTTGTCGGTTAACGTGCTGCCGTCTCGGTAGATATTTTATATCGGTATGAATCTCGGGTGAGTCTGTTTTTTCTCATATGACTAGTAGCTAGCTAGGCTAACATACTGCCCGAATGTGTCGCAGTGAAATACACGGGGATTACTCTGTAGCTTGAGGCCAAACTGTGAACGAAAAACAAGCATTTTTCATAAAACACGCGACATTACTGTAGATAATATAACATCGCCGCTGTGGTTCAGCCTTTAACCCACAGAACTTATTTAGCTGTTTGTAGTTAGTCGACAAGAGATGAAGGCAAATCAGTCAAACAACAATGAGCTTCTGTTCCTGCAAACAAGAAAGAAAATTACAAGGCACCTCAGTCTCTAGACTAAGCATATGATACAGAACATTAGATACTGCATGGCCTTCAGGGTGGCAAAGTAAAATATAGACATAATAATCTTTGTTGTCCATTCATGTGGAAAAAAAACGTCCTCTGTCATGAGTTAGAATACATGAGATAAAAACGATAATTAAGAGCCAGACTTAGGATGAAGTGCTGAAATATTAACAATTAATGCGTAAAGACGTCATACAAGCAGCAGCAGTCACCACTATTTAATAAAGCCATTTATTTAGTGAGATGACAGTGGATGTGATAAAAGATGTTGTTGCTGTGGGTACATGTCACTAATTACTTACATTTTATGTTACTTTATACTTGTAACACTCCATTTGAAGCAAATGTTGTACTCTTAACTCCACATTTATTTGACAGCCTTAGTAACTAGTTACTTTGCATATTCAGATTAATAGAAATAAAAAAAACATAAAAAACATAATTCATTATGATGCGTTATCACAGGCTAAGTTACGCAGCAGCATATAAAGTACTTAAACTTAGATCCACCTTTACCAGCTGCAACATTAAAGTAATGAATACATGAATCACTAATTATAACTGAATATACATGATGCAGAAATAGGCCATTTTACATACTGAGTACTTTTAATTTTGATACTTTGAGGATATTATGATGCCAGTACTTTTTTATTTAAGTAAGACTCTGAATGTGGGACTTTAACTGAAACTGAACTAACTGAAAGTATTTTTACACTGTAATATTGCTACTTTTACTTAAGTAAAAGGTCTTAATACTTCTTCCACCACTGTAGAATTGTGAGTATAAGTTCCTGTTAATTTCATTAAAGTAGCATTTTCACCAACCAAAGCCATTTCCTATGAAACAGGTCAAACAAGAAAGCAGAGTAATGAATGGAAATCTGTACTGTTAAATATGGTCTGTGTTTAGAGTCAACTTTGTTATGAAAGAAACCATCAATTTATTATCTAACAAGAGGTGTACAAAACAGTTAAGAGCAGAGTCATGTACAGAGTAATATACAGAATATAATACATAGAATAAATATAGAATGTAGACTAAACAGGAATAGATATGAATACACTAGAGATATACAGTATGAGCAGTTTTTTTAGGTGTAACCTAACTGGTAAGGGCTGGAGTCTAGGGACATCAATTTTTGGACATGAAGCACCAGAATTAGGCACAGCGAACCAGCGGATTCCAACAAAAAGGAACTTTATTTTGACAGGAACTTCCTCTTTAACGTCATCAAATGGAGGGTCTGTATTAATTTCACAAAGAGATAGATGTATGACATAAAAGCTCATTTCCCTGAACTTACTCATCTTAATCATCTAAATGATCAATCTCATGTTCTCATTGACTGAATAAAGTTAGATAATATTCAAACTCAAACATTATATCAGCTTAACACTGGAATTAATCATAAATAGAACTAGACAAACAAATGGCATCATCAAACTGATCAACCTTAAAGAATAACTCACTTTAGATGACTTAACAAGCATAAGGAAACAAAAGGTCTGGTTGGTGGCAGAGCAGTGGTTTCTCCTCCTAGTTATAACTGCACTGATTCAGGGCAGATCGACTTTACCTGTGTCTAGTTGACTCCAAACAGCACAGGTGAGCCTGTGGCTCCTCCCAGAGCTCAACAGGATCATTGCAGACATCATGGAAGACTTTCAACAAGCTGTATGAACAGTGTGTAAGACATATACAGAATGAACAGTATGAACATTTTCAGCAGTTACAGTATAAAGTATAAAATATACAGTTAAGTGCATGTGTAAGTACATGTAGTGCTAATAATAGACATTATATACAGAATAAACAGCTAGAAGTATGATATGAATACTGTCAGTGTATACACTAAAGATCTGATATGTACAGTATAGACAGTGGTATAATAATAATACCCTACAGGTAGTATAGACAGTATGGACAGTGTAGTATATGTGCAGTAGTTAGGCAGTGTTGAATAAGTGTGAGCCAGCAGCAGCCAGTGAGAAAGAGACAGTGTTTACCCATTGTGTGGGATTTGCTGGGCTGCACTGTTTGGCACTATGTAATGTTATTACCTGGCAACGTGATACAGTGTGCACTGTTATGTCTCAATATCTAAATGTCACAAAGACAAAGTCAACAAACTCTAGGCCAAAGTTAAGTATGTATCTTTGCCTCCAAATGGCCACACACACAAGATGATTGTGTGATTTTTCTTGGAATGAGGCAGTTTGGTTGGAAAGGTGCTTCGAAAGAAAGCACAATAAAAAAAAATGACAAAACTCCCCCACACACCGTCTTGCTTATTGCTGGACTAGATCAATTACAGGATCAGTTACTCTCTTACTGCTGGGTCCAGCACTAACTCACAGACCTGTCTGTTCAGTGTAGTTCATCAGTCTCCCACAAGAGGAAAACTCTGCAACAAGACAGCATTAAAATATAAACACAAGACAGTTGAAAACATTAAAAGAGCTTTACTCACAATAAGATGTTTAAGTCTGCTGCTTACTACTTTTATGTTATTGTATTTCTCCTTTTTGTGAACAGAGACGGCCTGCTGTTTGAACTTGAAAATGGAAAGCCCAAGTTGATTTTACTCACTCATGGTGAGACCTTTCTGCTTTTATATTTTGGTTTTCCAGGGGAAATTCATTCACCTTTTTTCTTTGATCAGGTCATACTTGCATAAAGGATGAGTTGATCAGTTAATGAAATAACAGAAAATTGATAAGTGACAATTTTGACAACTGTGTGCTGTTGTTGGCTAAACTGTCTTTCACAGTTCTTAAAACTTAAACCTGCAGTAGGCAGATTATTATTTGCATCATTGGCAACACGTCCATAATAACGTTTCAGCATATTGTGATTCAAATTTTCTGAGCGAAAACTGGACTTGTGCACCTCCTCTTGGCTCTGTTGACTAGAGAACGCAGAATGGTCAAACTAGGCAGCGTTGATCAAATATCATCAATATTCTGTTACTGTAATGTCTATTTCTCTCCTCAGGTGTTTTCAGAAACATCTTGTAGTTAATGTTTAACTGTAAAAAGTTTGCTCCGGCTGGTGGGCGGTGCTGGGTATTTCCTCTACTGATTTCAACATGGCTGCCATGTCACAAACTTTCTCATTTTACAGCTGAACAGTAACTACAAGATGTTTCTGAAATATTTGAGGAGAGAAATAAGCATTACAGTAACAGTATATTGATTCATATTTGATCAGCGTAGTTTGACCATTTGATTGGTGTTCGTGACTGACTGACAGCTGCTCAGAGACAGCAAAGCTCCAGCTCAACTCTGATTGGTTGTTTTCCTCCATTCGGTGAAATCTTGCAGATGCCATTAGGAGCACTGTAGGACACAGCAGCACATGATTTTTTTTTTCAGATTACCTGTCTCAGGCACTATTGAAAAATAGTTTTTCATCATATATGTTCCAACCTGCCTTATTTCAGTCTGTCAGAGGAATTAGTAAATACAGTATATACAGTGTCTGTGTGTCTAGTGTAATATTCATGGATTTTCACTGTCATGTTGTTTTTCCATGGCAGGCGTTGAGAAGAATCCAGTAAAGGTAGGAATAATCCTTAAAAATACAAGCACCTGGGTATCTACATACTTTTGGCCACATATTGCAGTACAGGTTCATGTTTATAATCAATGATAATGTTGATAACAACTTAACCTTTCATGGTTTCCTGATGTGATATAATTTGACTCAATCCCAGCAGCTGTCCCTCAGGCCCAGAGTAGCTAACATCCTGAGCTCCAGGCAGCCGTCCTGTGTGGAGGAGGTGCAGGAAGAGGAGCGCCCAGCTCGGCAGCAGGCGGGGAGGCACAGAGAAACCAAGAGCATGGCTGGAGGAGCAGCTGCCTCCTTCACCTCCAATACCACCACTCTGACATCATCCAAGACACTTGAGCATCACAAAGAGGGCAGCGTCAAAGTTGTAGCCAAGGTAAAAGTCACACTTTCACATTTCTTTGCTTCAGTCTCCTGACAGCATATTCATCTGCTCTGCTTCTGTGTGTGCTTTCCGTGAAGGTGAAGGCAGACAGACACAAACACAGCACTACTGCTGGCTCCCTGAGAGCCAATGGGAAAACAGCACAACCTCAAAACAGAGGGGCACGAGCCAGCGGAAAGGTGGGACTAAAAGACAAGTTGGCCAGTGGGGACGCAGGACTGAAGGACAGCGTGGTGTGTCTGACCAGTGAACAGCTACAGCAGATTCTCCACACAGTCCAGACCTCCAGCAATGGCCAACACCTACCAGAAGACCACAAAACCCAGGGTAGTGTTAGTGATGGTAGTATTATTAACAGTGATAGTGTCTGCAGACGTATCATCAGACACTAGACTTTACTTCCTCAACAGTATAACGTCTTTTCTCTCTGTTAGGAAATCAGGCAGACTCAAAATCTGGCTCCTCGATGAATGGAGGAGGAGGAGGAGAGATGGAGGAAGACAGAGTAGGGGGAACTGATGCAACAGGAAAATCACAGGATAAAGACAACAGGTGAGGAGCCTGCATCAACAGGCTTTTGTGCAAGAGGTTTGTGCAGCAGACAAAAATTTTCTCTGGATGCAGTCGCATAAAGAAGACATGTACAGGACTCCCAAAAACTTAAATTTCCAGTCAGTGATGTCAAGCTTTTCTTCTTTGATCACCATAAATGCAGTGAAATAAAACACCGGAATACTGGGAATATGTGCAGACCACAGCTAGTTCAATACAGGTAACTAGCTCAGCCTGATAAAAATAATAGATAACTTAAATTTTCAGAATATATACACCACATGTTCAATACTGATGGTTCTGTAGTGAACCCTCCAGCCCACCAACCAGGGTTGGAAATTAGCACCAACAACCAGCCAAATGCTGGTAAAATGTGTTAGTGGCTGTTAGATTTTCCTCACCAGCCAAAACAACAATGGTAATCTATGGAGTGGCTAGTAGAGTTTGGAGTCCAACAGCCACAGTGGTAGGTAGACAGAAAAAGTTAATTTCCAACACTGCCGCCAACTAATCTCCACATTCCAACCCAGCAACTCCGGTGCTTAGAGAGGCATTTAAGAGTGACAATAAATAGAGAGATAGAAGACCAGAGAGATTGCACAATAAATGGTACAGCACAACAGTGAAGAGCAAGGTACTCTCTAAATGATTGGTCTATGAGCGAACAGAAGGAGGGAAACAAGTTTAACATCACAAGATTGGTTAAAACAACTCTAGTGCCGTGACATCACCCATTGGTTTATGGACTGCCGCTTTGAACCCTCGATTTCGGCATTTTGGCCATCACCACCTTTGTTTTTGGCTGTCGCTATCTTGATTATTTGTGACACAAGAGTGCTGAATAAGACATTTTCAGTTGACCACAATGTTACGCTTAACTTCCATAAACTAAAAACACACTGTGTTAAAGTTAAAGTTGTAAGATTAAAACACAAACAACTCCCAGACTGGACAACGCTTTGAGAGCTGACCTGTCAATAAGGCACGCCCTAAAGCAGGGGTATCCAACTTTTTGCAAAGGAGTTTTTTTTTGGTTTTTTTTTTTGGGGGGCCCTCTTCTCTTTTTTTTATTTTTTTATATTTTTTTTTTTATTTTTTTTTTTTTTTTTTTTTTTTTTTTTTTAAAAAAAAAAAAAAAAAAATTTTTTTTTTTTTTTTTTTAAAAATATAAAAAATTTTTTTTTTTTTTTTTTTTTTTTATAAAAATAATAAAAAAATAAATTTTTGTTATTTTTTTTTTTTTTTTTTTTTTTTTAAATCTTTTTTTTTTTTTTTTAAAAAAAAAAAAATAATTTTTTTATTATTTAATTTAATATAATAATTTTTTTAAAAAAAAAAAAAAAAATAAAAGTTATTTATCTCAAAAAATAAAAATATTAATTTTTTTTTTTTTTTTAAAGGTTGGTTAAATTTTGGATTTAATTTATTATACAAGTTTTGTTTTAAAGCATTGTTTTTTTTCCGAAATTTTCCCGTTAGAATCCTTTTTTTCTTCTCCTGTTTTTTTTGTCCCCTCCTCTTTTTTTTCAAAAAACTTTCTTTTTTTTTTTTAAATTTTTTTTTTTCTTTGAATCTTTCTTTTTTCCTTTAAAAATTTAAAAAAGGGGCTTTTTTAGGGAGAGTAAGACCCCTATCCCCCTCTTCCCTCTTCCCCCCATTCTCCCCCTGGGGGTTTGGGGAGTCTTCTGGAAAGAGGAGTTAAAAAACCTATTTTCTTTTTTTAACTCAAAAATATCCATAAGGTAAAAATTCTCCTCCCAGAAATGGGTTTTTTTCTTCCCCCCCTCTTTTTTCTCACCTTTTTTGTGGGGCCCCTTTTTTTTTTTTTTTTATAAAAGATTCGGGGCCGGTGGAAATTTTAAAACGGGCCGCAATTGGCCCGCGGGCCGGACTTTGGACATGCCTGCCCTAAAGCATCCCCTTCTTTATGGTGGTTTATATTTGACTCTAAATAGGACCAGAATGTACTAAATGAACATTATGCTGTATTGAAGAAGACTTGAAACTAGAGATTGAGACCATAAACTCATGTTTACAATGTTTACTGAGGTAACAAATCAAGTGAGAAATAGGCTAATTTTCTCATAGACTTCTATACAATCAGACTTCTTTATGCAACCAGAGGAGTTGCTCGAAGGTTATGGAAGACGGAACCTGCCAAAATCAAAAATAAATAATTAAATGACTCAATAAATAAATGTCATTGAATATAGTAAAATAATATGAAATGTGAATTTTGCCATTCATTAATTGATAAAATGTAATATTACTGTTTTGATTTGCATCTGTATTTGTTTATTTTGTATTAATTCCCTTATTTATTCACTCTTCTGTTTGATTTTCCCTTGTATTTATTTATTTATTTTTGCATTTATTTTACATTTATTTTTAAATTTACACATGGATTTATGTATTCATGCATTCATGCACGAGTTTTTGCTTCATTATGCAAATGGGGGATGTTACTCAACCTGTGTCATCAATAAATACAAGAGAAAATTAAACAGAAGAGTAAATAAATAAGGGAATTACTACAAAGATAAATATCCAAATTAAAAAAGAAATATCAGTTTATGTCACATTTGTTTAATTGACTACATTTATTTTTAGTATTATTTTGCTACATTTATTCATTTATAGAGTCATTCATTTATTCACTTATTTTTGATTTTGGCAGCTCTGACCTCCATAGGTGGTAGCTTACTGACCCAAACTGGTATTAATATAGGTGCTAGACCGAAGCATATCCAAAGGTTGCTCGAAAAACAAAGGCTCACTTATCACCCTATTGTCCCAATACACACAGCACAAAGGAGATAACCAAACTACAACAAATCTCACACCAACCAGGACATGACCTGTAGCATGTGTGTTGCCAAAGCTAGCAAGCCAAGCAGCCAACTGGCAGACCCCAACAGAACAAATGACCTCTTTAACCAAAGTTAATCTCTCCCCTCCTGTAGCCATCTACTTCCATACCACCTGAACCACTATGTATAACCTCCCATCACTCGGTGCAGCAGCTGGCTTCAGGTTGTCACATGAAGCACCTTCAGTGTAACCGAGTCCAGAGTGACCCAGAAGTCAGTGAGAGCACAAACGCTCACAAAAAAAAAGAAATCATTTTAGTTTTAAAGCTGAAGCCAAACAGCCTGCAACACATGCTGCTAGAAAGGAGGAAACACCAAGAATAATTTCACAGATAAATTTAACAAAATGTGTGATTAATTAGCAATTAATTTCACTAAATATTTTAATCATTTGACAGCCCTACTCTCCAGTTTACCCAAATTAATTTACCCATTCGGTTCTACTGTTGTCAGCAATGTCAGCACTGTTACTGAAGATCAGGCCCATTGTGCATTGTGTTTTTAGAAAGGTGTGTATCTAAAACTGGTGGTTAAAAGCAGGATGTTGCTGCTGTTGTTTAGGTTGCCTGGTTGTCCGTTCAGCTGGCTGCAGGAGCGACAGTCAGACAGCAGAGCGGCCATCGACGCCAAGAAGGCTCAGTGGAGGAGAGAACTAGGTACACGCACAGAGGCATTTTAAAACTGCAGTAATTTTATATTCATTATAGCAACAAACCCACACATCATCAACTCTATAAAGTGTTTTAGTCTGTTTTAGCTCTTAGTTTTGGTTTTACTACATAAAGATCAATCATTAATCATTTCCTGCCACAGTTAAACCAAGTTTGGTTGTTTCACATTACAGATTTCAGTATTTCTCTGTCCTCTTCCCACTGGTTTAAAGTGGGGGGTGCTCAGTGAGAAAAAAAACATGTTATATACTTGCATGCACCAATCAGAATCAAGCAACATTACAAGTTTCTGATGACAGTTGGTGGCTTGTTTAGCCCATGGATGTGTAAAGAGAACTGGATACAACGTTGGAGGCGGGACCCTGTTCATTCCTATGAAGGTTGCTCAGTATCTTCCACATCCACTGGGCCCATAGGACAAGCAGACTAGCATTTCCTTTAACCCTGCCTCCCAACTGCTCAGTCTCAGCTCACATGAACCACAGTTCATTATGCGGAGGAAAATAACTCTGGATTTGGCTATAAGTGTATTTTTCTTTATCTTTAACAGACACTTATTTAAGTGTTCATACTGGGAAGTTGATTTACCTCAAAAAAAAGATCTGCTGATTTACAGATGGCTCTTTTCCAATTTAAGTCTATGGGGAAAAGTCTTTTTGGGCCCAACGGCATCACGTGAAATGGAAGTTGTAATTCTGTAAAAATTGGCTTCAAAGCCCAGTCAAAGACTGTATACTATCACTACTGTACTCTTTGGCCCAGTGCTCTTCCTAGGGGCTTGATTTAGTCAATAAAATCTGATCAAAACACACCCACATGGTCCTGACAAATCGGATAAACTGTGTTCTTGAGCGCTGCACTCTTTAACATAATTGTAAATAAATAAGTCATATCAGAGTTTGAAAAGCATCTTTAAGAGAAATATGGTACGTTGATGTTACTTTGGTTTGAAGCCCAGCTTTCAAACCCTCACCAATACATGCTTAAAAAATCATAATCCATACCACAACCCAAACACAAGCCTTGTTCTGAATGTATAATCCCCCACAATATGCTTACTCTCCACGGTGAGAAAGGAGTCAGAGCTAATTACAACTGATGACACTAAGTAATAGTTGAGTGCAGTATTTTATTAAAGTAATTTAAACCAATTATATGAGTTTTTTCTTGTGTGTGTGTTAGATGAGCAAGTGGCACTGAAGCAACAGCAGCAGCGTTCAGCTCCTGGCAGACTCCAGGTACAGCAGATATTTCACCTTTTTCTCTCTAGAGTTTCAGTTTGTTGGTTTTCTTCACTGTGGCAAAAAGATGGCTACAGCTTTGTTTACACCCAAAAACAGCAAACTGTCTTCATACTGAAACATGGCTCCCTGTTCATGCACATTTTGTACAAAATGTCAGAATGAAAAAAAATGTAAATGTATTAGGTGTTCCCCTCAATTTGGTTGTAAGCAATGTTTAAATTGATTAGTATTAATCAATGTTGCGCACATAACTTATGTAATGTTAGCAATATTTCATCCCGTTATCTGATGTCAAAAAACATACATAAATAAATGCACTCTTTCCTCATGGGGGCATTTGTATGTATGTGATAAAAATAGTGCAACATTTCTGGAGGGTATGTATAATATGTTACATACTGTTCACTGGTATGTGTTTCAGGCTGAGGAGGACACAGAGAGTGTGTCCTCAGTTCAGACCTCCGTCAGCCACAGAGATCAGCCTGCAGCCATCAGATCCAGCCTAAGACTCGGGGTAATTCTGACCTGTGGACTAAAAGTCTTTGTCACACTGAGCAGCATATCTGCACACTGCAGCTTCCCCCCTTTTAATAAGCCTACATGGGAACAAATAACAACACCAGGACATATGACTACAGTACTTTTTTCTTCCATCCCTCCACACTGCCAACAGTGATACTCTGAAGTGTTTTCCTTCCCCATTAGGAGCACAATAAAGAAATGACATTTCTCCAGCATAAATGGAAGTCAGTTAATGTTTCTTTAAACCCATAAACTAGAATGAAGTAGCAGTTTCTCATTTACATGATATTTGAGATGTTAGGCTACTGCAGAAAGCCGACAATAACTAGATTACAAAATGCTAAGCAGGCTGGTGTTCCTGTAAAATCCCTTGTATAGTCATATTTCACTGTCCTCATTGCATGTCACTCAAAATATGTTGAGAAACAGTTTGCAGATGGTGCTGCACATTGCCTTATATCACAAGCAGAACAACAAAACACTGATATTTGTAGGTCTGGTGATATCATGTTTCTTCATGTCAACAAATCCTATGAAAAGACCTAAACCAACAATGAAATAATGGACTAACAAGGATTATCTGTGTATACAAAGTCTGATACATCATGTTCCTCTGTGCCATTGAGCTTTTTAAACGACATTTCTTCAAAAATCCTGAATTGTGTTTTCTGTGTAGGAGGTCACCCCAATGGAGGAGGTGCTGAGCGTCGAGAGGAGAGAAGAGCAGAGGAGACGCTGGCTGGAGGAGCTGGACCGGCAGAGAGAGGAGACGAGCGAACGCAGGAAACAAGAGAAACTGCAGCAGAACCAGGTAGAGACACAGTAGATACCAGACAGGTAGAGTAGACACAGTAGACACCAGACAGGTAGAGTAGAGCAGGAAGGGACACAGTAGACACCAGACAGGCAGAGTAGACACAGTAGACACCGGACAGGTGGAGTAGACACACCAGTAGACACTAGACAGGCAGAAGGGTAGACACAGTAGACACCGGACAGGTAAAGTAGAGACACAGTAGATACCAGACAGGCAGAGTAGAGCACTGTAGATACCGGACAGGTACAGTAGAGACACAGTAGATACCAGACAGGTAAAGTAGAGACACAGTAGATACCAGACAGGTACAGTAGAGACACAGTAGATACCGGACAGGTGCAGTAGAGACACAGTAGATACCAGACGGGTAGAGTAGACACAGTAGACACCAGACAGGTAGAGTAGACACAGTAGACACCAGACAGGTAAAGTAGAGACACAGTAGACACCAGACAGGCAGAGTAGACACACAACACCAGACAGGACATAGAGCACAGAATGCCAGACAGGCAGAAAACACACAACACCGGACAGAAAGAGAGACAGAGAGAACTAGACAGGAGAGTAGACACAGTAGACACCAGACAGGCAGAGTAGACACAGTAGACACCGGACAGGTAGAGTAGAGACACAGTAGATACTAGACAGGCAGAGTAGACACAGTAGACACCGGACAGGTGGAGTAGAGACACAGTAGATACTAGACAGGCAGAGTAGACACAGTAGACACCAGACAGGTAGTGTAGAGATGCAGTAGACACCAAAGCAAGATGCAGTGGAGATGTTTGATGTTAGAGATGTTTCACTGTGTTTCATGTTAATGACTTATTTTTGAATGTGTCTCTGCAGACGGAGGACCACGAGCTCTGGGCCACACACTTTGACTCTCTGCAGAGACGGCCTCCTGTCCACACCACAGCTCCATCAGCTCCACCTCCAGCCCCATCACATGGTTCTGAGCGAGGGGAGTGGGAGCCCTCATCCAGCCTGTCCCTGGTCTGGGAGGCCACAAGCAGCTGTGGGGCAGAGAGTGTAGGGGGGCCAGCGTAGATACCACCATTGGATACCCGACCAGAGCCAGGTAGGAGGGAGGGGTGAAAGATGAGAGGGCAGGAGGTACAGTAGGTTGATGAGTGTATGAGCCGCTCTGGGAAAAAATATTTGACAAACTTGTTGGACTTTTGTAACCAGGCTCACTCCAGATGTATCTGAGTAAATGTTTAGTGTTCTTTATTTTCCCATGTTTCGTTCAGCTATTTGAGGACCATGACCGCCCTGCTGGACCCTGCCCAGATAGAAGAGAGAGAGAGGAGGAGGCTCAAACAGTTGGAGCAGCAGGTAGGAGGAGGACGACGTGGAAGAGATGGAGGCGGAGGGGGGGGACATGGCAAAGATTTGTTACTTAGCTTCCTAAATATTTGACTGCTTCTCCCGTCTCTTTTCCCCAGGGAGCAATCGAGGCCCAGGTGGAGGAGCGGCGGCAGCAGAGAGAGCGAGAGGAGGCGAGGAGGAGAGAGGAGGAGGAGGAGGAAGAGAGGAGGGTGGCACTGGAGAGGGAGATGCTGGAGAGAATGTACGAGCTGGACACACAAAGGGAGAGGCAGAAGGTCAGTAGACAAACGTGCACAATTCTTCAACAGGGTCATTTTGTCCAAGATATTACCATTTTCTGTTGAGGACAAAACCTAATTCCTTGCTGTTGTTGCAGTTGTATACTATAAGTGTCTGACTTCTGTGTTTGTGGGTGTGCGTGCAGTCAAGCCACCAGGCAGAGCAGCCAAAGAAAGACCATAATGGTGGAAGACATCAGGAGACGGTGGAACCCACCGGTAAGTAGAGCTTCTGCAGTATCACTACAGAGTACACTCAGAGTACTACTGCAATATTACTGCAATAGTGAGATAGATAGATAGATGAACTTTTATTAATCCCCGAAGGCAAATTATCTTTCAGTTACATCCCATCCAAGAACATAAAAAAAACAGTGACACATAACAGGGAGGACAGGAGCGGGAGGACTGAGGGTCGCCACCCTTTTGGATGGCGCCTGTTTTCTTAGATGAGAAAAGGGAGAACAAGAGGAAAGGAGAAGAGGGGGAAAAAAAGCATCTCCCAGACTAGGCTCCTGTAGGGGGGCACAGTGTGGGATCTGGAAAAAACACCTCTGCACATAGCAACATGATAAGACATTACAACAAAACTCAAGGACTTGCACATGTGGGACGGGGAAGGGCATAGGGGAGGGGAGGTGTCCCAGCACAGATTGGGGGGGAGCGTTCGCCTCCGGACCTCTCACAACAACCCTCCAAGTTGTACTGTGACAGGGGAGAGGAGGGGGGAGGGGGCCGCGAAGGCGTTGAGTTGAAGGGTGTGTGTATGTGTCAGCCCGTGTCCTTCATTCCCACTCAGTCTCAGACCATTGTCTCTGCCGTCTGGTACTGATGACAAAGACACGGCCGATTGCCGTGGAGACGACCTCGGAGAGTTCTGATCCAGAAACAAAGTTCACAGGAGTAGGGGGTGGGGGGGTGGGGTGGGGGGCAGAGCATCTTGTCGACATAACATCCAGGAGAATGGAGAGATAACCGGCCTTGGGAAGGCTGGTTGTCTCAGGGAGCCAATGAAGATAACAATTGTTTTGGGTCAGGGAGACACTGTAATTTTCTGTCTGCCTTAAGTCTCTCTGAGTCTCCCGGTGGCTACGATCCAATAAAGCCAAATTCTATGGTCAAATTCAGCCGAGCTGAGCTGGCAACTTCTCCAAGTTGGTATCCATCTTGCGACAGAGTTCAGAAATCTCAGCCAGCCTGCGATTTTGATCAAGAATCGCATCCAGCTTATGATTGAGCTCACATATCGCTTGAGTCTGAGTGTTGGCAGCCCTGCACATTCCCTCAATCATGACGGGCAGCTTCCCCATTAAGTGCTGCCGACGTCTTCTTACTTTTGCAATAAACCAGGAAGCTGCTAACTCCAATCAGCAGAATGCCTGTTATCATACATCCAATTATGTACACGTCTTCAACATCCTCAACGGAAAGGATCAACAGGCACATGACCCTCCACTTCTCCCAGGAGTCCATCGTATATCCGGCTGCAAATGTTCCGTCAGGGCAGGAGGGCTCTCCTTCGCCCAGTCTCTTTGTCGAGAAAATACAGATCCAAAAAATTGACCACTCTGTTTGTGTGTTCATGAAGCAGTTCCCAGGCAGGGTGAGTCTTTGGAGGAGGTCAAGGATTCAGCTTCCCCATACAGAGACACTGCTGTACAGACAGGTATCTGAACTATTACTACTACTGTTACTGCCAATACCAGTACTATTGCCACTACTACTGTTCCTGCTGCTATACCTGCTGCCACTGTGGGAAATGGTAGTACTACCAAAGAATATAGAAGCAAAGAGACAAAACTCAGGTGTTTTTGGAAAACGCTTATTGTACTTATAATGTTTTAATGTTCCACACAGGCCATTAGTAGACTATGACAATAGAATAATTTTGTTTTACTTTTGTACATCACTTTTTAGGTGGACGTTTTACTGGTATTCGGTAGTTACTTTCAGTCCAAAATGGAGGAAGTGTAGCTTTGCTGCTGGGCGCTGATGTTGCAGTGGAACAAACAACTGACTTTCGCTTCTTGGCAATATACATTCTTTGGTACTGCTTCTACATCATTGTACTAAGACTACATCCACACTAAGAAATCTATATTTTATTTACTTGAATGAGAATGATGTGTCCATGCTAGCATTTCCAGGTTGTTTCTGTAAAGATGTTGTATTGTGTTTGTATACAACCAAACTCACTGTTTAATTCTTCTCATTAACATTTCGTAATACTCATTCTGTTGGCAGACAACATGAAATAGTGGCGTGGTCACAGTTCATATCCCTATTTCCCCACGCCGCTGTGTGATCCGTTTGGATCAAATCGTTATTTTATGAATATTTTATTGCAGTGTCATGCAGTTGTGTGATCAGATATATCGACTTAAAATGACTGATCACAGAGAAAATTAGATGCAACAAACTGTTGTCTTCTTAACTTTACTATCACAGAAACTGAGCATGAAGAGGCAGGTTTACGTCATTTTGTAAAAGCCGCCTTTTTTCCTTGAACACACTGAAATCTCAGGTTTGAGTCTCAGAAAGCGATGTGGTTTAATATTGATGTCTTTTGGGGGCGGCAGTAGCTCAGTCTGTAGGGAGTTGGCTTGGGAACCGGAGGGTCACCGGTTCAAGTCCCGACATGGACCAAAAACTGAGTGTGAACTGGTAGCTGGAGAGGTGCCAGTTTACCTCTTGGGCACTGCCGAGGTGCCCCTGAGCAAGGCACCAAACCCCCAACTGCTCGGGCGCTTGTCAGGAGCAGTCCCCTCACTCTACATCTCTCCATTAATGCATGTATGTGTGTTTCAGGTCTCATGTACCATGTATAGTTTAACAGAGTGTAAATTAATTTCCCCATTGTGGGACTAATAAAGGTAGATCTTCTTCTTCTTCTTCTTAATATGATGACTCCTTACACAGTTTATCTTCTCTGTCTGTGTAGAAGCAGCTCCCTCTCTACCACCCAGAGTTCAGACTCCTGACATCTCTGCACAGTACCAGCCACCTCCTTCTCTGTCTGCTGCTCCACCAAACAGCGGGAACCACGCTGTGAGAGCAGGCAAGGAGAACATCTGTCTCCGAGGAGGAGGAGGAGGAGGAGGAGGAGGTGGAGACCCGTATGAGGCGTTTGCCAGGACAGATAGGAGCAAGAGAGACAAGAGGAGGCCGGAGTGGAACATGCAGAGGTAGAAACATGCATGTGTCATATTTAGATGATCACTGTGAAGTCAGCAGATTGTAGCTACACCTGAATACAACAGGCAGACAGACAGGTTCCTCCTGGATGTAGATTCATAAGTGTTATGTGACATGTAATGATCTGGGCTTATGTTTCATTATATAGAAGGTGTACAAGCAAATATAGTATTCAACCCTCTCAATTTTAAAATGACCAATTTAGAAATCCAAAATATCTCCCTCAACCTCTATACTGTTCACAAGACCATATAAAGTTAAATAGCCCAGTCAGTATTTACTCCCCTGTACCCAGACCCTGTTCTTCCAGCAGTATTTACTCTGACCTCCCTGTACTTGTACCCTGTTCTTCCAGCAGTATTTACTCTGACCTCCCTGTACTTGTACCCTGTTCTTCCAGCAGTATTTACTCTGACCTCCCTGTACTTGTACCCTGTTCCTCCAGCAGTATTTACTCTGACCTCCTCTGTACTTGTACCCTGTTCCTCCAGCAGTATTTACTCTGACCCCTCAGTACCCGTACCCTGTTCCTCCAGCAGTATTTACTCTGACCCCTCAGTACCCGTACCCTGTTCCTCCAGCAGTATTTACTCTGACCCCCCTGTACTTGTACCCTGTTCCTCCAGCAGTATTTACTCTGACCCCCCTGTACTTGTACCGTTCCTCCAGCAGTATTTACTCTGACCTCCCTGTACTTGTACCCAGTTCCTCCAGCAGTATTTACTCTGACCCCCCAGTACTTGTACCCTGTTCCTCCAGCAGTATTTACTCTGACCTCCCTGTACTTGTACCCTGTTCTTCCAGCAGTATTTACTCTGACCCCCCTGTACTTGTACCCTGTTCCTCCAGCAGTATTTACTCTGACCTCCCTGTACTTGTACCCTGTTCCTCCAGCAGTATTTACTCTGACCCCCCAGTACTTGTACCCTGTTCCTCCAGCAGTATTTACTCTGACCTCCCTGTACTTGTACCCTGTTCCTCCAGCAGTATTTACTCTGACCCCCCAGTACTTGTACCCTGTTCTTCCAGCAGTATTTACTCTGACCCCTCAGTACCCGTACCCTGTTCCTCCAGCAGTATTTACTCTGACCTCCCTGTACTTGTACCCTGTTCTTCCAGCAGTATTTACTCTGACCCCTCAGTACCTGTACCCTGTTCCTCCAGCAGTATTTACTCTGACCCCCCTGTACTTGTACCCTGTTCCTCCAGCAGTATTTATTCTGACCTCCCTGTACTTGTACCCTGTTCCTCCAGCAGTATTTACTCTGACCTCCCTGTACTTGTACCCTGTTCCTCCAGCAGTATTTACTCTGACCTCCCTGTACTTGTACCCTGTTCCTCCAGCAGTATTTACTCTGACCCCCTTGTACTTGTACCCTGTTCCTCCAGGCCCAGCCGTCGGTTCGTTCCAGCCTCGGAGCGTTACCCGGCCTCTCTGCAGAGGAACAGACAGGAGAGTCGACAGAGGAGGCAGGCCGAGCTCCTCGCTCTGCAGGAGAGGACCTGTCTGTCCAGGACCGACCCCCCCTCCTCCTCCTCCTCCTCCTCAGCACCAGGAGCTTCGTCTGTGCTCTAACCCCACACAGACCAGAACCAGTACCACCAGGAAGGTAGGCATCATCCTGGTGAAACTGAATTCTGAAAAGCTGTTTTTGTGTTCATGTTATTTAACCTAAAACTTTACCACGATCTTGTGGTCCATAACTTTGAGTCACAAACCTTTGTTACTTCCCTACTGCAAACCAGCTTCTTGTCAAACACTGAGTAGTTTTTCTCTGACTGTCGTTGTTCCAGTTGGAGAGTCTTTCCAGTGGACACAGCATCTCAGCAGCCATCAGCACTGAACGGTGAGCAGCTCTGAGTACAGTTGTCATGCTATTAAACCCCCAACACGAAAAAGAGCTTTAAAACAGCCAAAACCAACTTATGATTCACATACAGATGTGTGGATGGAAACTTGGCTTTGTGTTTCCCCATTTGATATTACCAATTACACCTTTTCAAAATAACATCAAGCATCTTTTACATTAATTAATTGTGTTGAACCACATTTTCATTCCATTAGTTTGGCCTACACAACAAGCTATTTAAAATAAAACTGTGCAGCAGAGCAAGAGGTGATATCTGTGTGAAGGATTAGCACATCTTAAGACTTAAAAATAAAACCCTTTCCAGTCAGCAGCTCCTTTAATCTGGATAATGAAGTGGTTTTATGTTTAGTGAGCAGTCCTGTCGTCTCCTCCAGGGGAAGCTCTCCTCCTGTCCCTGCTGTCAGACACAGAGTTCAGAGTCAGCAGGCACCACCCTCCTCCACCCCTCTACCTCCTCCGGTCCTGGGCTTCATTCCTTATGTCCGGACTCATGAAGTCTTCACCCTGGATCCACTGGAGCCTGCTGACACCCCCCCACCGCACACACACACAGGTTAGAGAAACAACTCTCTGACGGGAGATGTACATTATTTCACTGATACTTGAATGAGACTTTTTTTTTTAAAAGGATTGCTACTTGTAATGAAGTATTTTTGTCTTTTTCTACTTTTTTTTACCACTATAAATAAAGGCAAAAGTGGGCTGTGTTGTGACGTAAAAAGTGGACGGATATACAATCACACTGAGCTGCAATAATTCGATGATTAATCGCTAAGTCGATCGACAGAAAATGTTCATTAATTACAGTGAACACTCGTTGTAGTTTGTCTCAGTCACATGGAAATATTCAGCAATAGAGCTGAAACAAGTTAATAAGTCGATCAATAGAAACTATTTTGATAATTGACAAATTCTGCCAAATGTTCTGAACAATGGCTCTTTTATTATATGTGACAGTAAATTAAAAATCTTCTGCTTTTGGATTGTTAGTCATATTAAATATATTTTAGACATTAATACAGGCTGTCTCCAGACATTTTTTTTTTTTTTACAATTAGTAGACTGATTATTTGAAAAATAATTAGCAGATTAATCGATAACAAAAATAATTTAGTTACAGCCGTACAGTCATACACGTCCTACATCCCAGGATATTTTAAGACGTTAAAAAGGGTCTGTGTGAACTGTGCATTAGGTTTGTGTTCAGAATGAGTAATAAAGACGTGATTGTTTAAGTCTCTTTTTTCACCCTCATATTGTGTCTGTTTTGTCAAGTCAATTTTATTCTTTAAGCGACAAATCATAAATTTGCCACAGAGGGCTTTGCAGTCGCTACAGCATACAACACTGTCTGTTCTGTTTGGAGAAGGAAAAACTCCCAGAAAGGTCTTTAAAGCTTCAGTAGGCAACAATTTTTTTGGCATCATTTGGCAGAAATTCTGTAATAATCTTTCAGCATGTTGTAATTCACATGTTCTGGGAGAAAACCAGACTTCTGCACCTCCTCATGGCTCAGTTTTCAGGATTTAAACAAGTCTAGCCCGTGACAAAAGACTGACCAATCACAGGTCATTTCAGAGAGAGCGTTCCTATTGGCTATCACATGCTACCTGCTATGTGCTACGGCCATGTGAGAAGTGCTTGACATTTTCTTAAGAGAGCTCAGCATGGCTGCCAGTTCACAAACTCTCTCATTTACAGCTAAACAGTAACTACAAGATGTTTCTGAAAACATTCAAGGTGAGAAATAAATATTATTAACGTAACAGAATATTGAGTCATATCTGATTAATCTGATATTTATTTATTTATCTGATATCTGATTGACTCGTGGCTCTGATAGATGGAAACTGGCTCTGATTGGTTGTGATATCTTGCAGATGCTGTCAGGAGCACCACCGGACACAGAAGCATATGATTTTAGGATATAGCGACCATTTTATAAAAATATATTTTTTCAATTATATTTGCTCCAATCTCACCTACGTCAGCTTCAGTGGTGCTAAATGGGAGCATTTCTGTTGCCTCTGCACAGCTCTCAAAATGGCAGCTGAGCTGGCGACTGGCAGCTAATGCTAACAGTGAAAACAACAGCAACAGGACGGTTGGGGCGGTGTTATCAGCTATAACCAACGTATGAGTGCAGTGCAGAGCAGCGGCGGTACGCTAGCCAGTGGGGTGCACTAACATGCACTAAAAGCATGCACAGCTGGCTTGTCAACAACACACAGAGAAGTGCTGATTACAGCACACACAGGGAGACTTCATTCTCTGCTCAGGTAGACATTACTCTATATCTTTCCATAGCTAATAGTTTTGTTTGCTGCTCTATTGACACTCTGGATGTTCTATAAAGCACCTTTTACATGTAAAAAAAAAAAAAAAAAAAAAAGGTAGAAACTTGAGCTGCAACCGAGGACGGATTCCTCTACCAGAACTTACAATAGTCACATGTTTATATACTGCAAGTAAACTCTACTTTCTCCTTGTCAGAAGGTCCTTCTCAGCGCTCAGCGTCTCCTCCTGCTCCCCCACATCGACTCCTCCACCCTGAACTGCTTTGTAACGCTCACACTCGCAGACAGCAGGAGATCCTGAGAGGTCTGGCCCAGCTACGGCAGGTAACACGCACAGACACTGATGACATCACTGTGACATCATCAGGGCTATTTTCTCCTCCAGAGTCACGGGAGACATTATACAACTACTTTCCTTAAACCGGATCGTAAACCTGATGCGAATGTGCATGTAAACATAGTATAGATGTACCAACCGGTGTCTGTGTGTTTTCAGGGTTTATTACAGAAGCAGAGGGAGTTGGAGACGGACCTGAATCCTCTACTGAAGTGCCATGACAGTGAACACCGGCTGCCCTCGGCAACGCACCGCAAGTGACCTCTGACCCCTGCATCAGTGTGTGTGCTGACAGTGATCTGTGTTTTCCTGAGGAATCAGGATGAAGAGGTGACACAACAGTGTTTGAACCAGCCATCATGGAGACCATTTAACAGGAACGGGAGCTCACTCAGTCATCCAACACTTGGAGGCTGGATGTTCAGGCAACGGGGAGTTTACTTAGAGTTTTGGGAGTTTTCAAAGTAAAGCTGATCGTATCAGAGTGAATTTGACGGAGAAGGACACACCAAGCCAACATCAGAGAGCTAGCGGTGATGAAGGCCAAGTGTTGCGTCGCCTTTGTTCTTGGCCGACAAGTTGTAGCGGCTTGGTGTGTCAGGTTGATATGTACTATAACTTCAACAGTAGACATCATCACAGTAACTGTAGCTACCATTTGCTCTGCCTTCAGTCTGGACGCACCTTTACACCACACCGGATTTTAAAATCTAGAAACATGTCTAAAGTCATTTCTGAAGACTGAAATAAGAAATTTAAATGTGAGTTGCAGGTTCAACACGAGAACTTGACCGAGCTTTTTAACTTCACTACAAACACCTCAGTGTTTTCTTTAAATCTGCTCCATCAGTTCTACCTCACATCGACACCTCGATACCAGCCGATTGTGTTTTTCTCGTTAGAAGACGCGTGATTTCTCAATAACTGAATTCATGTGGGGTTTTAGTAACAGGTTATGTGAAGATTATGTTTTAAAATGCTGTTTGTTTTAATGCACTTTTTATAAGAATGCCACTGTACCAAATAGGTACTGAGTCTGACCTTTTCTTTGGAGCAGCCCTCCTGCCGAGGAGCACAGCACTTATTTAAATCATGAATGAAAGATGGACTATTTTTGTTTCTTCAGCTTCCTGCTGGCCGAGGAGCTCTGTGTGTCTTTATGCTGCTGTGTTGTGGATTTTTTTCTGGTTTTATTGTATTTTTATTAATTGCAAATAATGTAAAGTGTACTGAGAACTTCTACTTTTCTTACAACTGCACCTCAGCTGAACATCACATTCATGCGCTTCTTTGGGCCCTGAGCAATACACCTACTATATGTCACATTTCCAAGTCACTACTCCCACTTGTGAAATACACTCAGTTCACAGGACAAAACACCAGGGGCAGACTTTGCCACCAGTCAAGGAAGGCCCCAACTAAAATGGCCCCAAATACCTTTAGATCTAACTCATTGTACCCCAAAATAAATTACAAAAGGCCCCAAAAGCACTTAAATTATGCAGCTCAACTGTATACTATGTACTGTGTACTTGTACTTCAAAGGAAAACATCGTAGTACATTTACCTGACAGAAATGTTACTGGTTACGTTGCAGATTCAGATTTCACAGAAGACATTTTGACGAAGTCCTCACAGGTGTAAATAATGCAGTGAATGATGGCTGGATTCCATTTAGCTGCTGTGATTTCAGGGTCCAGGTACAGTCCATGCTGGCTCACTCTCACTGGGACACTTGAATAGCACAGAGCCATTATTAGTGTTATTAGTAACACCTGAGCTTTTCCTGCTGTGACAAGTCCACATGTCTGCTGTGAGAAAGATCTACTGGACTCACAGATATAATAATTAAAATATGATGCATTATTACTCAGTAAAATGAGTGTAATGATCCCTCTTATCTATGTAATGAGACAACTACAGTCAAAATGTCCCACTTATTGTAAAATAACATGTACTTTCATTATTTCTGTGGCCAACTGGCCATGACGTGCTGTCTTTATAATAAGGGACTGAGTTTGTGAATATGCACTTTGCATTCAAGCAACAAAATTATAACTCCATGTAATAATAAAGTCGCCAAGTCAAAATAAATATTTTTGACCGTTTAGAGGAAATGCAGTTTGTATTTTTAGTTGTAATAAAATGTCTCGACAGCTCTGATGGAGCTGGACTCATCCTGAGGACGGCTGTTATGTTCAACCTGCAATCTGTGTGAAAACGGAGTGATATGTAGAAATCTGTGAAGGTCACTCATCGTTAGATCCTCACTGATCCCGTCGTCCTGTCGGAGAATTAGATTTAGACAGGCCTCATTAATGAAGGTTCAGGTGCTGTGCCACAATTTCCCTGGTGAGACAGAACCGCAGGAAAGGACGTCAGGAGAGCAGTTTTATACACAGAGAAACCATCGATTAATTGTCTGCTGTTGTGTGATGACCACAAGTATTGTAGAGGCAGATCATGTATCAGTTTATAGTAAAAGTGAGAGATAGAGTTGTTTAGGCAAGGTTTAGGAGGCAGCTGGTTAAGATATCAGTTTTGACATCGACCACGGTCATGGTGACCTGACATGGAGTGGGTGAGTTATGTCTGGCAACCAAAGATAACTGTTACTGCCAGATTTAAGAGAAAGACTAAGAGAACAGGAAGATACTTACGCAAGAAGACCACCGTTAGGAACATAACAGGAAATCAGGAGAACATTGAATTCCTGGTAGACATGAGATACGCCACACACATACACACTCACCCACACACACACATGAACAGATGCTGAGTATAAATACGCCCTGAAGTTTGAAGGTAGGAGGCTGTTTCCCGATGATTCGTAATGTAGGCTAGTATACTGTTGTATGCTACGATCTGCGAATAAATTAATCCCGTTGGCTGTAACTTTTCTCCTTGGTTCTCCGAGTCTCTTCATTTCAGTGTTTACTGAAGTTGAGCATTTTTCCTACAGTATTTAAGAAATTCAAAGGAAGGAATACAAAACTATAAACAAATATATCAGTTGGTAAAACTCATTCATTTAACCCTTTATAACATTTTAATCTGTAGCCTAATAGAACAAAACCAAAGAACCACAACTCAACTACATGTTGGCAACCATGAGGCAGCATGAAGGTTAATGAACAGGAACTGTGCGTAATGTTACTATAAAAACATGTACGTAAAGAATGGACGTAAAGGATGTCCTGATGGTTTCTCTCCAGGCTCATTATTAACGATTAACTGGAGGATTTATTGCATCTAGACAAAGACGAAAGACTCGCAGAGACTAACAGCGACCCAACTGACTTCCATGATGGAAAATGTGATTTGAACACTTTGAAACACTTTTTCTTGCACATGGGAGAAGTTCGCCTCCAGTTATTTAAACTCAAACCAACATTATCTTTGTGTCTTTGTTCCCTAAACCTAAGGAGGTTTCTGAATGCAATCTTCTCCACTATGCGCTGTTTTCTATGTATTTTACCGTCGAGGCTTTCAGAGGCTTCATCATACACTGTTGACAGACTGCCATGAACACTGTCCCCACCCCAGCGTCACAGAGGAGCCCTACACAACATATACTAGTTATTATTATTATTACATTAAAGCCTATTAATAAATTGTAGGGAAACCTGTACCAGATTATTTCAGTTACTCACTAGAAAAGACAGATGGGTACAAAATGGCTATCTCAGCCAACCGATAATTTTATCTTTTTTATGCATCTCATAAAATAATTTATATCTCACATAGTGATATTGTGGATTGAAGTGTTGCCATGAGGACAACTGTGAAGTAGGTCTACATGAATTTAATCATTCCCAGCAGATATGTGACATTATATTTTCATACAGTATGGTAACTTGGTGGTTTGTGGTAATTTAATTGATGTGTTATACGGAAATCCTAATGCCATTAACACATATTTGTTTAAATGCCACTAATTTCTTTAATGCATTAATGCAACTTGAGAGTTTTAGGTTGTAGTGGGCTCAGTTTAAATGTTAACGTGAAGATATGGTATAATACAAAACTACTTGTTGTTGCCTGTTGGGCTGCAGTTTGACATGTTATGATCTGAGCATATTTTTATGCTAAATGCAGAACCTGTGAGGGTTTCTGAACAATATTTGTGAATAAAATAATATTCCAGTAATAAATATATACATACATTTGCATAGAGCAGCATATTTGTCCACTCCTATGTTGATAATAGTATTAAATACTTGAAAAATCTCCCTTACATTGTACAGTCAAAATGTCCCAGTACATTTGAACAGATAATAAACATGATTGTTATTGCTATGGACAGTCGTGATTAATTGTGATTAAAGATTTTAATTGATTGACAGCCTTAATTTGTCATATGTATTTAATGTGGGTCCTGCTTTATCACCTGACCGTGATGCCCTGTCCTGCTGTATGAAAGAAAAACTTACATTATTTTAATTTTGTGCCGTCATTATACATATTCCTAACCTAAAGTATTTCTTCAGGTTTAATGGTTTAATGTTTCAGCACATATAAACTGTGCGCACTGCACAGTGTGAGTAACGAGGGTTAATAGGGACCCAGCTGCATGTTTGTCCTGGAAAATTAAAATGACCCTTTTAAGGGGACATTTAAGGGAACAACATAATATCTGACATATATGTATGCGGCAAAACAGCAAAATTAATGATCAAAGTAATGGAATGATTATAATAGTTAATGGATTAAAAAGTGAATTGTGAGACGTGAATTATCTAGGGATGATGCATGAATCACATGTTAGTTATGGCCTAAGTGTAAGCATGATCCATGATGATAAAGATACAGAAAAATTGAAAATGCATGCCAAAAATACTTTATATTTTAGAGCTGCTCCAAAATTTTACAAGTCATGTTTTCATGGGAGCTGATGTTATTAAGAGGAGGCATAAGCTCCCCTGAAGGCGACGCCCTGACAGTAACGTCAGTGTAGAGGAAAGTCGAATTTTTGCAGAAATGTTCTGACTGAAATTCACATTGTGCAGCACTGTTTGTACATCTACTCTACTTGTGACATGAGTGTGTATTGTTGCGGTATGATGCGCCGAGTCACCTGTGAGACCACAACCACCAGAGTGAGGAGAGCCAGGAGGCCTCCAGCCTGCAGACGCTGTTCGTGCTGCAGGGACGACCAGGTCAGACATTTAATTTTCCTGATTTGAACAGAAAAAAGTGTTAATGTCTACAATTGTTGACAGTGTAAGAAGAACAAGAGAATCAGGCAGTTTTACAAAAATGGTAAACACATGGTGGCTTGTATTGTGGATACTGAATGTTTAGGACCGTAGAGGCCTTTTGTACTGCTGGCTGGATTCATTTACATTACAGTGACTCTGTGGGCGTCACTTTTCAATTTCGAGTTCATTTCTTTCATCTAAACTTTTCTTGCAGCCAGGTGTGAAATCAAATACAAGTTGTTTTTCTAAAATCTTATATCTGTGAAGCCCTGTTACTTTGACAAAGCAATCCTCTGCGGTGCATCTGATGTATTTTTCTCTTGTGAGATTACTTAACTGCAGCCTGACATCCTGTTGTGTGTTGCTGACCTTCATCCCAGGACGCTGCTCCCGCTGCCAGCCTTCCCCAGAAGAGGAAGTGCACCTCAGTGGCTCGTCCTTCCGGGTCCTCTGCTGCACAGCCGGAGGTGGCGACTCCTCAAACCTCCACCTCAGCTGCTGCCGTCCCGCGGTCATTGGGTTTGAGACCCTCTGCCAGCATCTCACCTGCTGACCTCCTGGTGGTGTAAAAAGTGGCCCCCAGCCCTCCTCCGCTCTGCTGCACCCCAACGGCCCCCTGATGAACCACAACAACCGGATGAGGACCACCAGCGGATCTACCGTGACGTGGTAGATGACATGCTGAGGTATGTTTGAGTAAAAAATCACGACATTCAAGAGAGGCTGGATCGTCCCTCGTTGACGTCGTTGGTCGATGAGGATGGACTGGTTCACATGGATGCATCATACGAGGTTGGAGGTTGGAGTCCATCCTCCCTATATGACGCTCACTACAATGAACTCAGTACATACTGGATAGACTGTAGTTTTAAGTTATCTGTAAATAATATTGTAGTTTTAAGTATCATTGTGTTTTTATTATGCAGTTAATGCAGCAAACTCTTGCTCCATATTCCCTCCTCCACCTAGAGCCTCTACCATCCACCTGCAAAGTAAACATCCACCTTAAGTGCAACTTCTGTCTCCAGCCAGAAGTCGCCATGCTGTCTCCACCCTCTGCCAGGAGCTTTTACCACCACCCTGCTGCCCCTGGCTCCACCTGCAGCCTCTGAAGTGCCCTGTTCCATCCTCCACCTATTCTAGCCAGCACCAGACCTCAACTCTGCCTTCAAACTACAGCAGCCATCTGCTGTCCCAGCATCCACCTGCAGACAGTTGAAGACATTTGCTCCACCTAAAACCTCTTTAGCCACATTGCACCAACTCCTCCGCATCTAATAGATTAAAAAAAATCCTACAACCTCTGCCTCCAGCCTAATGTCGCCATGCTGTCTCCACCCTCTTCCAGCAGCTTTTACCACCACCCTGCTGCCTCTGGCTCCACCTGCAGACTCTGGTAGACACTTGCTCCACCTAAAACCTCTTCAGCCACATTCCTCCGACCGCATCTTATAGATAAAAAAAAAATCCTATTCCATCTGCCATCTCCACCTACAGCCTCTGCCAGCAAATTGCAGCTGCCTCCACCTGCAGATTCTGGCAGACAGCAGCAGGTCAAACCTTAACCCCCCGCCTCCCCCAGCTAGAAACACTCACACTTACAGGCCAAACCTCCACCTTCATCCTCTGTCAGCAACCTGCAGCTGCCTCCACCTGCTACGTGAAAACAGGGATGTCTTTGTGATAATATCCGAGCTGTGAACTCAAATGTTTGAATGTCTGATATTCGTCAATGTAAATATTTCTACAATTGAATCTGACGGAATAGAGATTTTTTTTAATGGAGGTTTGGAGCTGTATTATATTTTCTCACATTTTTTTGTTTTTTTTCTTCAGACCCCGGTGGATTTCACAGATGTCCAGATCTAACCAGAGCTAAGCAACAGTCATGAAGATAATACCTTCTTCGAGAGCTATGAATCAGGGATGCTTCTTCCTCCTCCTCCTCCTCCATGTTCACCTCCAACTGCTGCTCCTCTCAAAGCTCAATAAACTCCATCAATCTCTGCAGTCAGATCAGTCATTTGAGTCCACAAGGATGAGCAGAAAATAGATTCCTTAATGTTTAACATCTTTGTGGATTGTTGTAACTTTGAGTGCTATTTTCTCATAACACACTTTTCTTATTTACTATCATATCATATTTGCTTCAATTCTACACACTGCAGCTTTAATTGCAGTTTTAACTGTCAATCTGCACACAACTGCATAATATCAAATATATTTGTTCACCTTTTACTTCATAATACAGCTGCACAGTGCTTATTCTGGCTTTAGTAGGCATTAAAAGACTTTAAATCTGTTGGGACAGCAGGATAGAGTTTCAAGTCAGGATTATTTAAGCATATTTTGATGAAGGGCTTAAAGAGTTAAAGGATAATTCTGCTTCATTTTCATTGTTTCATTTTGTGCATTACCTCAATTAATAATAAATTTGTACTCACCACGTTAACAGCTGATATCAGGTACTGAGCACTGAGTTTACGGTGACAAACTTAACAAGTTACACAGCAAAAAGCGACAGAGCAGGAAGATATCAAACCTTTGAAATTAGCTAGACATTGGCATTGATATGGCGTTTGCTAGCGTTACTAGAGCTGAAACAGAAAATCATTCTCACGTCTTTGAAATCAGTTTTTAAGCAGAAAATTAATCAGTAATAAAATAATCATCAGTTGCAGTCATATCCTATCAAATATTACTGACCTGGTTTTTCACTGCCAGCGTTTTCTTGAAAGGTACTTTTGATGTGGTAAATAACTCGTTACTTCTGGTTTCTCGTTACTTCTGGTTTCAGGTGTTGCAGACACAGACTGTATGTAGCTCTACTACTCGAACCAGTCTGAGGTTTAAAGAAGTCAAAACTGAAGGTGTCCTACTGGACAACTTCCTGAAGAGCCCAAATGTCACTGAGGCTCTTATATAATAGTAATAATAATAATAATAATAAAAATAAAAGATCAAATATTAAATATTACTCTTCAGGACCTGTAATTTAGGATATCAGTGTGTTTCAAGAGTGCCTGAAGTCAGCTGGAGGAAGCTGCTGGGGTCTGCAAACAACAACAACAACAACAACAACAACAACAACAACAACAACTGTAAACTGGGAGTCAGATCTCAGTCCATTCGGATATCTGTGGCCGGACTTTAACTTCACTGAACATTAATACAATGCATTTGTTTTCACTTTTACAAAGGTTTTTTTTTTTTCTATTAATCACTGTCAATACAGCCGTATAAAATCTACTTTAATAATTATTAATAATAATTAATTAAAGGGACTGTGTGTAAGTTTTTACACGTATAAACACTTTTTGCTTCTTTATTTTTGCATGTGTGAACAGGTTGTAACCTAACCCATCTAAGTTATCTTAGCTTGTCCTCCACTTCCTTCAGATGTCGCTGGACTTTAACCTCATTCCTTCTATCTGGAAATCATCTTCAGTAGATCCTGTCCCAAAGATCACTACTCCCAAACGACTAAATGATTTTAGACTGGTGGCACTAACATCATTAATTATGAAAATGAAATTATTGAATAATCTTGTTCTTTTAATGAGGGTGAACTTGATTCAGGATAGAGGTAGAGGATAGAGGATGCAAAACTTTTTATCTTGAAGAACTTATGTAGACACTTAGGGAAGACTCTGAGCTTGTTTGCTGGTTTTTCATCAGCTTCTAACACCACATAGTCTCACCGTCTATCAGAAAGAATCATCTGTGACTTTAATTTCATCAGCTTGTACTGTGGATCATGGGCTTTCTGAAAGAAAGAAAACTAGTCTTGTGGCGTAGGTCATTTTGAAGAATAGCAGAGCCAGTGTGAAGACTGTGTCCACGTGGGAGGTGAGTGATGAAGCAAGAGAGAGGGAGCGGCAGCGAGCATGTGAAAAAACGAACGAGAGGCAGAGTAGAAGAGAGTTAATTTAGTTTCAGTTTGTGCAGAAATAAATACTGCAGCTCCTCAAGACCTCAGGTTTTCCCGTGTCTGGTTTCCTGTTGCTGAGTGGAGTGATCAGGGTTGTCGCAACTAACGCTATCAACTCCGGTCCAGGAGACCAAAACTCAGATGTCTCCCCTGTGTCTTCTGACCACGGTCGGGAAGCTGAAACAGGAAAAGTTAACACTGGGATCATCAGACGGGCCTTAAATTCATGGAGGGTCCTCCGTTTGGTAGCTAACATTACTACATCATGTGATACACAGTGATATTGTGGTTTTAGCTGGCTAATGTTGCTAATGTTACATATCCATCAAAATGATGCCCGTCAATCACATTCCATCTCAGGTCAGTAGTGTGAGCGCGAGTCCCTTCAAGTGTTGTGTGTGTGTGTGTGTGTGTATATATATACATATATATATATATATATACATATATAAACATATATACATAATATATACATACATATATATATACATATATATATATATATATATATATATATATATATACATATTTTATATATATATATATATGTATATATACATATATATATATATATACATACATATGTATATATACACACACACACTCCTGATCAAAATCTTAAGACCAGTTAAAAAATTGCAAGAATTTACGTTTTGCACTGTTGTATCTTAAGAAGGTTCTAAGTAGAGTTTCAAAATGCAAAAAGAAGAAATGAGAGCAAGAGACTAAATGTTTTGAGCAGGCAATTTATTGAAAAGAACAATTTAACTAAAATAGGCTGTTCATCAGCTGATCAAAAGTTTAAGACCAAAGCTCAAAAAACCCCTAAAACAGAAATTAAAGTCTCAAAAACAGACTCAGTAATGAGTAGCTCCACCATTATTGTTGATCACTTCAAAAATTCGTGTTGGCATGCTTGATGCAAGTGTTTCCAAAAGGCTTGTAGGAATGTTGCTCCAAGTGGTGAAGATGGCTTCACGAAGGGCATCCACTGTCTGGAACTGATGTCCATTTTTGTAAACTTCCCTTGCCATCCATCCCCAAATGTTCTCAATTGGATTTAGATCAGGGGAACATGCAGGATGATCCAAAAGAGTGATGTTATTCTCCTGAAAAAAATCCTTTGTCAGACGGGCATTGTGAATTGCAGCATTGTCCTGCTGAAAAACCCAGTCATCACCACACAGACGAGGGCCCTCAGTCATGAGGGATGCCCGCTGCAACATCTCCACGTAGCCAGCTGCTGTTTGATGCCCTACACAACCTGGAGCTCCATTGTTCCATTGAAGGAAAAAGCACCCCAGATCATGATGGCGCCCCCTCCGCTGTGCCGTGTTGAAAAAAATCTCAGGTGGCATCTCCTTGTCATGCCAGTAGCATTGGAAGCCATCAGGACCATCAAGGTTACATTTTTTCTCATCAGAGAATAAAACTTTCTTCCAACTTTGAACGTCCCATGTTTGGTGCTCCCTTGCAAAGGCCAAACGGGCAATTTTGTGGCGTTGAAGGAGACGTGGCCTTTGAAGACGTTTTTTGTTTTTGAAGCCGTTCCTTTGCAGATGCCGTCTGATGGTTATTGGGCTGCAGTCAGCACCAGTAATGGCCTTAATTTGGGATGAGGATCGTCCCGTGTCTTGACGGACAGCCATTCGGATCCTCCGGCTCAGTGCCGGTGAGATTTTTTGGGGTCTACCACTTGATTTTTTTGTTCCATAAACCTCAGGATCTTTTAAGAAATGTAAAATGACTGTCTTACTGCGTCCAACCTCAGCAGCGATGGCACGCTGTGAGAGGCCTTGTCTATGCAGCTCAACAATCCTGCCACGTTCGAAGGCAGTGAGTTTTTTTGCTTTTCCCATCAAGAGGTCTTGACAGTGTGATTACTTGACAGAAAATGACATGGAATCCAAATTTTTGCACAGATTTGGACTTTTAAAGGATGTGGTCTTAAACTTTTGATCAGCTGATGAACAGCCTATTTCAGTTAAATTGTTCTTTTCATTTTTCTTTTCTTTTTGCTCAAAACATTTAGTCTCTTGCTCTCATTTCTTCTTCTTGCATTTTGAAACTCTACTTAGAACCTTCTTAAGATACAACAGTGCAAAATGCAAATTCTTGCAATTTTTTAAGTGGTCTTAAGATTTTGATCAGGAGGATATATATATATATATATATATATATATATATATATATATATATATATATATATATATATATATATATATATATATATATATATATATATATATGGAGAGAGAGAGAGAGAGAGAGAGAGAGAGAGAGAGAGAGAGAGAGACACTGTATTTGCTTTTAGATGTGGTCGGATGAAGTTTGTACAAACTGGTCTTGGCATCCCCTGATCCCTGGTCTTGGACAGGATTAAATAAAAAATCTTTGAGGATTTTTAGGGCCCAGTATACGTTTAGATGACGGTAGACAATCACAAAAAGGCACACTGGTAAACATGGAAACCCTAAGTGAACCCAACATAATACATACATTTACAATTAATTTAGACCACAGTCCAATTTCTATTCAATCTATTCTATCCTATCAGGTCTTGTTTACGTGGAACCAAAGCCAGGTTTCCACCAAAATTTTAGTTCCTGGAACTATTTTTCAAGCAACTAACAGGTTCCTTCAGCCCACTGTTGGCTGTGTTTCCACCACGATCAAAAGATGAAGGCAAATTAGGCTATTTTGTCCACCGATGTATGAAAAAGCAACATGACGTGATGAGAAAGTGTTAGTGGTCACAGCAGAAAACACTTTCAGTGTGTTATCTAAAAAAAAACAGGAAAAAATAAACCTTAGAAAAAAATAAATGTTATGCACATTGGATGTAATTAATTAAATACAGCAGAGGAAAATGAAACAAAGAGTGCCTGTCCACAGCACATCATCTGCTGAGTGTTTGAATGTTATTTGTGCTTTAGAACGTAGAGACAAAGAGGAAATAACTTCTCTCACTCACAGCACCGTTGTGTCGTCTCTCTCCTGTTGGCTCACCTTCCCTTTTTCTTCAGGAAGCCCACAGCAGAGCCAAATTTTACTTTTAATGTTATCAAACAAAGAAAAATGTTCTCCTCTCCTCCTAAAATGGTGCTAAATCGAAATACTACTTGTGTTATGAATGAAGCAGTGACGCTGTGTGTTTCACCAACCAGTGATGGTTCTGGTACTTTTAGAGTACTACCTCCGACCAGGGCATAATGGGGGTAAAAAGGTCCCATAAAATGTCCCCAGAACGTAATTCAGACCTGGGTCCCTGCGGTCAAAACGCAACGAGTTCCTCAAAAGGTTCTTAGTTCCGGGGGAGAGTTCCTGCTGAGTTCCAAGTGGATCCGTGACTCAGACTGTTACCGTCCACTGTGCACTGCCTGTACAATGATTACCGTCATGCAGTACCTCAGTCTGAGGTCAAGGACATCTCGAGGCAAACTCGCCAGTTCACGCAGGCAACTTTTAATACAAAAAATGATGTAAATAAAAAACATAAAAAATGACTTAAGTTAAAACAGGTCTGTTACAGAGTCACTTCCTACTGTACACAACAGCAACTAAACACAGACAGCTCCCAGGGTAGCAAACCAAATACTCAGTACAAAAACTTTTTATACAAGACAAAGAGTCCACTGGAAGACGTGTAAGGCAGTCCATCCATCTTATTCCTTTACAGGTTAGGTTTTCCGTTCTTTAATATTCTCAGAGTCCACTTAAACAATCAGGGTGCATCTTGGTTTCTTCACAACAAGAACGTCCTCAAGGGTTCCCTTTGAGAAATTAATTTGTTGGGTTGCTGGAACAGTTACTTGTTGACAGAAAACTGTCAAAACCGTCAAGCTGCTGGTGCGTTCAAGAAAGACGGGAACCGGGATCAAACAAGAGTCTTTTAACATTGTAGTCAATGCTCTTAGAGTAGTGTACACAAAGAAAACAGGTAAATTTTTACTCATTTTACCATTCATTCATTTAGAGGACGATTTCTCTGAAGCACCTTTTAAAAGCACCTCCAGAAACTGACGTATGTACATGCCAGGTCTGGTCTGAGTGAGATTAAATAAAATCTCTGAAAACATGTTGGAGAAACTTGGTATTTGCTCGACTGTTTTGTTTTTCACTTTTTTTTTTTTTAGGGGCTATCCCATTAGTGTTTTTCTGACTTGTTCAGTACAAACAGGTCGACATGTAGTGGTTATAGTCGGTAGGAAACCACACCGAGGCCTCTAGGCTGCAGGGTTCTAATCTACAATACAGCAGCTGCAACAGCTTCTTCTAGTCCACACTCTGCATCCAGTACTACACAAGAGTTACTTTTACTGGCATTAAATCCAAGTGATACCCATGTATCTTTGGGGCATTACCTACAGAGTTTCATTAGGGAGTGACACTGTTTCTGGGCATCTGATGAAGAGCATGTGGGCAGGGAACATAAAAAGTTCATACAACTGGTTTCAGGAAGAATACTGAAAATGGGCTATAAATTCACAGGGGAGTAGAGGATCTTCTTGGTAACTTTAAAGGGCGGGAAAAAAAAGTAATGTCACGAGAATAACAAAATGTAATACAGTGGAAACCGCTTACAGTGATCTAGTCTGTCCATGTCCAACTGATCGTTATAAAGGGGATGATTATTATGACCAAATTTCTGTTGTTGTGCATCATTTCTCATGCAGACAATTTTAAATATATTACATGAATATAAAGTAATGAAATGAACTGCTTCGCTTTTACTGGCTCAATTCTCACCAGTTCTTCTGCGTTTTCCCTCACCAATGGTGAGACGGTGACCTTTATACATGCATGCATAACGGCGCCCCTTTGCCGGGGCTCCTCCCATTTGGTATCAGCATGGAGACGGGCGGCGGCCTGCATGAGCTGCCGGCGCTGCAGTGCAGAGGAGCTGGTCATTTGCAGAGTTTCATTTGGGGTATCAGTGTAAAATCAGCGTGCACACAGCACAGCACAGGTTTTTAGCCGGAAAGCCGACGGCCCGCGAGGCAAAGAATTGAGAGTAAAGGACAAAGCAAAACAAAAATGTAATTAACATTAGTCTAACAGTTTTAAAATGTTTTTCCATATGTTATCATGTATAAAAAGACCCAAAATGAACACTGCAAGTGGACTTCTTGATTACTATAGGAAAATTATTTAAGCAGTATTTGAGTATATATAGTATATGAGAGTGATTTTGTCTCTAGCCTTTTGATCCATGAGCGGTAGATCACTGTAACTGTGATCCCTATAAGAGGTTTCCACTGTGGAACTAAGAACGTTAGCTTCTATTAGTCAATACAAAGTAGGACGTCACCTTTTTGGGAAAAAAAATTGTATTCGAAATAATTTGAATACAGCATGTAACCCGATTGATGTTTTCATTCTGAATGTCTTTGCTGCCAAACTGTGGTGTCGAATACTGAACTGATACGGAGTCCAGCAAAGCCGCAACAATTAATTTCTGTCGATCGATAGAAAATTAATAATTATTTTGATGATGCATTAATCATTGAAGTAATTTTTTCACTGTTTTCACTTTGTCAAATGTGAAAATGTGACAATTTTCTTTATTATAGATGACAGTAAACTAATATAATTGAGTTTGGGACTGAAGGGACATGAGAAATTATAACAGGAATTTAGAGGCTGGATGCTACACTAGCCACTATTAGCATTACACACTTGACTCTCCGACCACACTGTGGGTCACCAAGTTGCATTGTGGGTAACGCAGGCAAAAAAAATGAAAGCATACTAGCTTTCATCCAACATTTTATAGACCAAACAATTAATCTGCAGATTAATCTATAATGAAAATATTTGTTAGCTGCAGCCGTTGAAGACGTATTACTTCTCTGATGGTTCGGTGTCGTAACTGGCCGTTCAGTGCAGAGAGCAACAGTCTGAGTTCTGGGTAAGTCATCATTAGATCAAAATGACTATTTTTGGAAGATCAGTGGTGGTTTGAATTTGCAAAAATAAGCCCCAATACAAACCAGGGACTGTTAAGGTGGAAAAGAATCCATGTCAGGCAGGTTTAACAATATTCATTGTCTATCACTTCCTGTCAAAGTAAGTCATGTTTTTGTTACTTTACACCTGCCTGAAATCAAGTCTTTAAACCTTTTTTAAAAGAAAAAAACAAACATCAGATCTTTTCCAACCTAACATCACTAAGGGAGTATTTGTTGGCCCTGATTTGAGTCCAGCCGAGGACCTTTGTTGCATGTTGTCTCTCCCGGCATTTCCTGTCGCTATCTCGACAGAGCATTCTTCCTGTAACCAAGTTTATGAACCAGAGTAAAAATGTCCAGATTCTTAGAGATGTGATTAGTATCATGACAGTTCTGGATCAGGGTTAGAAGTCACCCTGTTTTTGCTACAAATATTGACCTTTGGGAACTGCATACGGTGACCACTTCTTTCATTCTGCCACCTGTTAATATTTCGGATGCGCATGTCACAACCTCCAATGCTCTGGTAACGGGGTGGTAGATTTTAGGAACATTACTTGGGATAAATCAGCTGTTGCAGTTAGACCAGTTCTCTACATCCCGTTAAACCCTCCTCTTCTTTGCCCTCCTCTGTACCTGATGCTGCCCTGACCTGCAGGGTTGTGGTACCCCCCCAGCAGTCTAGGACCAGAGAAGTCCCTGTTGGTCTGTTGGAAACCCCAGACAAGGGCAGTAGCACCTGCGGGGCCCAGGCCCCCTGGCCAAACAGGCATGGGCCCCAGGAGGCCACCCCCCAGGGCAGTCAGGGGCCCCAACATGGGGCCATGGGAGAAAGTGTGATTTGGGAATCGAGGCAGGTGGGGGGGCTGCAGGAAGCCGGCGCCCCACTGCTGCTGCTGGTTGTACTGTAGATGTGACGGACTCGGCTGGAGCTGCTGGTTGTTCAGTTGCTGCAGATGTTGCTGGGGCTGCTGGATCTGTTGTAGACGGGGCAGAGCAGGATTTGGGTTGTGTTAGCCGGTTCTGATGGTTCTCTTGAGGGGCAAAGATTAGCATTTCTAACATTTCAGAGAATTATAGAATACAAGGGGCCTTGGAAGAGAAAATGTAAAAGATCAGAACAGACATGGTAGTTGTCTTTCAGTAAGACCATCTACTTGGCTTTATTCACCAAAATAAAAAAGCATGTACAAAATCTCATACAGAGTAAAAATAATACGCTCATGTTTATATTTTCTTTTATTTAACAAGGTTTCCTGTGAAGGGTGCTCTCTTCTTCCATATTGTCCTTTTCCTCTCTGTAACTTCTCCTGTTAAACAGTAGAGCTGAGGGTGTTTCCACGCTTGCTGAAGAGCAGTTTATCTTGCATACGGTTAAAAAATACTGAATGAATGAATACAGGGTGGTTTTTTTTCCTATACATTATTTATAAACTGAATACAAAGCTTCTCATTGCGTGAGCAGGGTGAAGTTTTTTTTGAGCAAAGCTAAGATTACATCATGTTTTTGCAGCTGCTCAGTCTCTTAAGCATGGTTTCCTTTTTGCTGACTCAGGTATGGAGTACTGGCAAAATGCACTCTTGGCTCTCCTTGCACCTTCTTCTGCATTCTCGCCCAGTGGTCTCTGCCTCATTTAACGTGAGGTCCAGGCGACTGGTGGAGGGATGGCAAGGATACAGATCCTGGCACCACTCTGGGACTGGACCTCGCACCAAGGGCCTTCATGGTGGTTGTAACAGGTTACTCCACAGGCCATCCTCCTCCGATGTTTTTTATTTGGCGGTGCCATGCCAGTGAAGACAACAGTGCTGTTAGCCTTGAGTTCCAAATACCAGTTGCCAGGCTTGACATATGGTGTGTGGTCTGGGGTCCATCCTGGTCTGGCATAGCTGATATCTTTCCAGACCATGGGATTCAAAAGCTGTCTATAGCTGAATTTTTCACCACGGTGGTTGTACAGCTGCAGACGCTGTGCATGGTTCTTGGCGGGACCTTGCCGAGCAGTCCCCTGTGTTTCCAGGTCGCTGTCTTCCCCCTTGTTTTCTGTCAGTGCCGTTGAGGTCGGTGGGACATAGTTGTCAAAATTCCATTTCCTCCCGCAAACAGATGGTAGAAGATGTACCTGGAAGGGGCTGTCAATGTTGGGCCCGTCATCCCCTCGGGTAATGGTCTAGAGGTAAGGCAGCACATTAGTGATCTGTGTAAACCAATCTCCTGATCTACTGATCTGAAACAATTGTGCATTCAAGTAGTGTAACCATGATACTTGGCATGACTTGGCCAATGATGCTATACCTATCAGAGTCCCATTTTGGCCCAGGTACCACTCTCCTGATGATGTGTTTTCCCTTTGTATCCTCAAATCCTCTGGTGGAGGAATGCAGCAGTTGGGGCTTTTAGAGGAAAACCTTGGGGGGTGTAAAAATTTCTCCCATCACTTTCCAAAGGCCATCTGTCTGGGTCTACTGATCTTGGTCTTTGGCTTTTCTCTGTTCCCATTCCTGCATGAGGTCAGGTAATGCTTGGGTAGGGGGTAGAGAGGGACTTTCCTCTGGGGAACTGTTTGTTTTTGTTGGAGTGGAAGTCTACCCAAAGGGACATCCATTACATCAATCAGAGACCTGCTAATCACACTGCTCAATCACTCCCCGAGGGAAAAGACAGGAATACACGTTGGTAGAAGCCGAGCACAATAAAACACCTGCTAGAAAAACCTAGTAAGGCTGAGTGTCCAAAGAGCATTTTTTTGGAGGTGGCTGTGGCTCAGAGGTAGAGCAGGTCATCCACCAATCAGACGGTCTGCAGTTTGATCCCTGGCTCTTCCGGTCACACCTCGAGCAAGATACTCAACTGAAGGCTGTGTCACTGATGTGAGAATGAGTGTTTAGATTAGGCACCTTACATGGCAGCCTCTGCCATCAGTGTGTGAATGGGTGAATGCTGACATGTAGTGTAAAGCGCTTTGATTGGTCAGAAGACTAGAAAGATGCACTACAAATGTAAGTACATTTACTATTTTCTGAGCACTTTGCATCTTTTTTCAATAGATCCCGATGAGGAGAGAGCGTAAATAGTACTGCACCCAGCATCTCTAGTCAGAGCACCCTGACTTTTTTGTGTGACCACTTTGAGTGCTTCTTGTTGAAAATCTCGTAACTTTTCAGAAAGGTGCTGGTGTCCCCAGCAACCTGACAGCAAAAACGACACATGGACACTCAGCTTAAAACAGACTCAATCTCCCATCAGAGGTAGAGAGCTTGAAAAGAGACTCTCTGCAGCTGTGTCAAGAGTGGTGGTGTTTCTGGTGAGCTCCAGAGTACAGATCATGGGTCACTTCCCACTCATGGGGGTCCTTCCTGGACATCCAGGGTATAACTGAGTCTATGAGTAGCCTATTCCTCTATGAATAGAGGGGTTAAACATGCTAATTGTGGATTCTGTGATTTTAGTTCTCCAGTTGGAGATGCTCCTGATTGAATGGGTACCGGTCATATTTTTTTCCCACAGGGGGATACATCTTCCAGGTTTAATTCTGGCACTTGGGGTATTGATTCCAAGGCAGCAGCCGGGTAGTGAGGTAGGCAAATCTTAATTTGCAAAAACCTTGTTAACATTCAGGAAAACTTCAGGATATATAAAGAAGTGTCTTCCCTATCAAATATCTTTAAAAAAAAAAAAAAAAAAAGAAAAACCTTTGTACAAAAAGTATTGAACTTGTAGATGATCTTGTTTGTAAGCATTCTGATAATCAGAGAACCGTATTGTTAAGGCCCAGACACACCAAGCTGATATCAAAGAACCAGCAGCAAAGAAGGCCAACTGTTCCATCTCCTCACGTTGCCTTTGTATTGGCCGACAAGTTGTACTTGAACGATCTGCAAAGACTACAGCCAGCAACCAGTCAGCATGTACGTTCTGCGCCCGCCTGTGACAAAATAACTCTCCTCACCCGCAGGCGGCCGTAGTCTGTATTCACCATTCAACATGGGAAACTGGAAGACCGAGGACATCGGATATACAAGCCCTTGTTATGAAATGTACATGAAACAAAGTGCCGTTTGCGGACCATTTTCCATGTATCAGAATGATCAGATGAGATGAAGAAGAAAAACTAGAAGAGCCTTCTGTGTATCCTCTTGACTTTCGTTGGCTTGCTTTCCTCACTTCCGTTTCTCTTCTCATGCACTGGTTCGTTTACGATAAGCAGCCAGTTAGAGTGATTTCTCTCACTGACGAGCTCCTCCACTGACAAGCTGAATCGGCCAAAAAACCTCAGACACCGGCAGACTAGAATTGACGGTGCAGGACACACCGCAAAAATTAGGCCGATTGATGTTCATTGACGGCCCCAGCTGACTGAGGGCCGACCATCAGCTTGGTGTGACCAATATGGGTCAACTGTGAGGGCCCCAGAGTTTGTACTAAGTTGCCATTCTGGTTCATCAAACCATGTTCTAACACTCTCACACAGGTTAATATGGAAAAAAACTCATTCAAATCAAAAGGTGCGGTCAAAAAGTGATTTCTGATGGAATGCTCCATATGACATTAAGCCCGACGAGGTCGTTGGGGACTAGGTTGTGTAGCCTTGTAAATCGGTATTCCCTGACTGGGATTTTACCACCATTCATTTTCCAGCTGCTGTCTGCATTCTGCCTGGAGGTTCTCTCCCTTTTCTCTTATGGCTAAAGCTACTCCATCTTCTTTGGTAAGATGGTTATTGGAGTGGAGTGGAGTGTTTGAAACTTTCCAACCAGCAGTTTATGATATGGATTTCCCAGTTGCCTAGCTGGTATACGTGTTTATTGTCTCAAGGGGCAATGTACAGCTGTCGCCTTCACCACAGCTATGTCTCCTTTTAGCTAATGATTCATGCCACTCCTGAGAGAACTGACCTGCCATCTCTTCAGAGTTTGGGGTAACCGCACACACTTTCTGTCCTCCTCTTTGGCTTGAATAGGCTACTCTGCTGGATACAATTTTTTAGGCTTTACTCTGCGCTCTTTGAATACTTCCTAGTTTTGGTTAACATCAGTTTGATGACTTTGGGTCAAACTAATCTTATGACTTAAGATTTGTCGTTTGATAGAATGCTATCAGGTTCTACCTCTAGGTTGGACGATGTGTTTTAGTCCCGCTTTGTACTAAGGTTTTGCTGGGATGGTCCTTACACTGGGTTACTCTTCTTAACCATTAGTGCGGTCTCTGTTCGGGTGCCATGTTAGCCGGTTCTGATGGACTCCAAAATCTAACTAAAGAGTCACTCTGGAAAACTGTTCAAGAGCCTAGTCCACAATCCAATGCCTAATTTCCACCAAAATATGTTTTGCAGGGTTTAAATGCAGGAAAACCCGCAAAAACGAAGACTCCTCTCTCATTGCCAGAAGACAAGTAGCCTTGACATTCAACGTAGTAGTAGAAAGCAGCATGGAGCCCGGTGAACATGCTTTGGTGGTTACTTATTCGGTCTCTCTTCAAACTGCAGACTAATTTAGAGCAATGTTTGAGTGCTGCTTGGACAGAGCCAGACAGAATTTGTGGCTGAGATGACTGAGATGACAGAAACTGCTGGATCAGGGGAGAGTGTCCACCCGGGTGTCATGACTCCATCAATGCGAATTGGATAATACCTGACTACTTCACGGTCATTTGTCCTGGGAATGACTGCCGATTGTAACCTTTCCTACTGAAGGCAAAAGCCAGATGCTACTGGGTGTTAGTGAGTTTTTATTCCAGTGGGAAAAGGGCTATGGTAACTTGACCCGCAAGGTTATACTTGTGTCCTAGCACCAAACCAATAGGAACGGGACTACATTGGACCATGGACTAGACTCCTAAGGAGTTACCAGATTGAGACCTGCATTAGATTGTGGAGTTCACCAGAACCGGCTACCAATTGCTGTCCTGGTCTATTACTAGGGTGATACTTCCTGTTACCTTGGTGCCACTGGCAGTGCTGTTGCCAGTTGGTGCTCCCTCTCCTCTTATTGGCTGTTCCTGGACCAACTGTGTGTCTCTACAGATAGAAAACAAGCAGAGGTTCAGCAGTAACATACAGGCAAACTGCAGGAAAGAAATCATGAAAGCAGTGTATTGAAAACTAAAACAGTTAATATATATATATAGTTAATACATAGTCTTTTAAAAACAAGCACCTCAGAAAAATAAAAACATTTTTAACATTTCATTTTCATAACTGAAAACTTTTGAACAGTGGTGTGTGTATTACAAGAGAATGGCGGTGTTGAAAATGACCAACAAAAGAGTGTTGAGCAGTTGTGAGTGTGTAGAGACTAATTAAATACCATATGCATCCATCATGCATACACAAACACACACTTAAAAAGAACAGTGTGTAGGATCTGGTGCAGTATCTAGCAGTGTGTTTGAAACTGCAACCAACTGAAGCCTCTCCTGTGCACCGAATGGCCCTCTCTAGAGCCAGCTGTACTGAGAGTAGCGTAGGTCATTTGGAGCAGATCCAGTGCATAGTATGTGTTGTACAAGGGAAGTGAGTGGTGAAGTAAGAGAGAGTGGCAGCGATGGGAGGGAGTAGTGTTATCAACTGTAGACACATAGCGGTGTAACATGGTGGACCCCATAGAGAGAGGACCCACTCCTTACGTAGATATAAACGGCTCATTCCACGGTAACAAAGACAATGACTCTTATTTTCAGGTGAATATACACTTTGAATATTCACTTGTTACAAACTGGTCCTTTAAAAGCAAGTAAAAAAGCACTCTTACTGGAAATTTTGACTTGAAATCCCCCACTGCATATACTGTATGGACTAGTCTGTGCTGGTAGTCTTTCTATTAAGACTAAAACCAGTTCAGGTCCATTCACATTACATTTACCAAGAAGTTATGTATAGTGCCCACATGAACCAGGGTACATTATGTTTCAGGATGACAAAGAAATTTGCCAAGGCACAGATTTAATGTTACAGATTCCATCATATTCCATAAAACTGTTGACGAAGGGCAGTACTTATTTACTAACCTCAATCTGTCGCCCTCTATTGGACAAGCTGTGGTACTGGAGAAGGCTGCAGTAGCTGGTTCAGCTGCTTCTGGAAACAAAGGTTCTCCTTGTTCATTGGCTGTCTCTCTCCAGTCATTGGTGGAGTCTGTCTGTGTACTTGGTCCTGTCACTGCAGCTGTACTTTGACTGGGTGAAGGGGTAGACGTGTCACTATTACTGAGATCCCGGTTTCCTCCCAGTAACCCCACCACTCTTACTGGAGTACCATCTCTCTGATCTCCATCCTCTCCTCCTCCTGTCCTCTGTCCCTTAGTGGGAGTCTCTGCTCCATCCTTCCTCCTCTCCTCCTCCAATGGCTCCTGCTGCAATTCTGAGTGAATCATCTCCAGAGTGGCTGCCACTGCTTTCCTGTCACTAGTGATGTTTTCCAACTCGGTGGGACCTGCTTGAACTAAAAAAGTGCTGGTGAAACCGCTATCTGTATGAATGGCATCGGGAAGGAAGCTTTTGGGGGAACTGAAGTTAAACTCTGCCTGCGAGTCCAACTGCTGCTGCAGTTGCGCCTGACGCTCAGCCCGAAACTGTGAGATGGCCTGTCGAAGAACCTCAAAGTCTGTGTCTGTATGATGTGGCACACCTTCCTTACAGGAGGCCGGGACAAGCTGGTCAGACAGATGGGAGAGAGCGGGGAGGGTGGAGCCGGACTGCAGGAGGAGATGCTGGGGTTGGTCACAGGAGGAGAGGGGATTGATGTGCTCTGGGAAGATAGAGGAAGAGCGCTCAGAGCCTGACACCGAGTCACCGTGACTCAGCTGCCTCCCGAGACCTGAGGACAGAAGAGAGCACTGATTATAACACAAAGACAGTAAAACACAAAGACCATAAAACACAGGAAGAGATGCAGGTATAATACAGGAGTAAATACAGGGAGAGACGGTAGGATACAGGGAGAGACGGTAAGACACAGGGAGAGACGGTAGGACACAGGGTAGGGCACAGGGTAGGGCACAGGGAGAGACGGTAGGGCACAGGGAGAGACGGTAGGGCACAGGGAGAGACGGCAGGACACAGGGAAGGACACAGGGAGAGATGGTAGGAAACAGGGTAGGACACAGGGAGAGACGGTAGGACACAGGGTAGGACACAGGGAGAGACGGTAGGACATAGGGAGAGACAGTAGGACACAGGGTAGGAGACAGGGAAAGACGGTAGGGCACAGGGAGAGACTGTAGGACACAGGGTAGGACACAGGGAGAGACGGTACGGCACAGGGAGAGACCGTAGGACACAGGGAGAGACGGTAGGACACAGGGTAGGACACAGGGAGAGACAGTAGGACACAGGGTAGGACACCGGGAGAGACGGTAGGACACAGGGAGAGACCGTAGGACACAGGGTAGGAGACAGGGAAAGACGGTAGGGCACAGGGAGAGACGGTAGGACACAGGGAGAGACCGTAGAACACAGGGTAGGACACAGGGAGAGACGGTAGGACACAGGGTAGGACACAGGGAAAGACGGTAGGGCACAGGGACAGACTGTAGGACACAGGGAGAGACGGTAGGACACAGGGCAGGATACAGGGTAGGACACAGGGAGAGACGGTAGGGCACAGAGAGAGACGGTAGGACACAGGGAGAGACGGTAGGACACAGGGAGAGACGGTAGGACACAGGGTAGGACACAGGGAGAGACGGTAGGACACAGGGTAGGACACAGGGAGAGACGGTAGGACACAGGGTAGGACACAGGGAGAGACGGTAGGGCACAGGGAGAGACTGTAGGACACAGGGAGAGACGGTAGGACACAGGGGTAGGACAGAGGGAGAGACGTAGGCCAGGTAGGAGGGCACAGGGTAGGACACAGGGAGAGACGGGAGGGTAGGACACAGGGAGAGACGGTAGGAACGGTAGAGAGGAGGACACAGGGAGAAACGGTAGGACACAGGGTAGGACACAGGGAAAGACGGTAGGGTACAGGGAGAGACGGTAGGACACAGGGAGAGACGGTAGAACACCGGGTAGGACACAGGGAGAGACGGTAGGGCACAGGGAGAGACGGTAGGGCACAGGGTAGGACACAGGGAGAGACGGTAGGGCACAGGGAGAGATGGTAGGGCACAGGGAGAGACGGTAGGGCACAGGGAGAGACGGTAGGGCACAGGGAGAGACGGTAGGGCACAGGGAGAGACGGTAGGACACAGGGTAGGACACAGGGAGAGACAAAACCGTAGAGGATCTACACCTTTCCTCTGGTAGCTAATCTGACAAAATGACAGTGTCCGAGAGCTACCTATAGCACCAAGTTGTACATCAACAATAGCAGACATAATTTCAGTCTTACTTTGATGGTCCTTTAATAATGTTTCAGCTGCTGTGGTCATTGCCTCCATTACAATCCCTCTGTAGGTGAAGGGCTTTTAGTGTGTAGGATGTGCACCACTAAAAGAAGCCTCTGCTGCTGCGTTGGCCTTCTTCGTCTGTCTGGTAAACAGAGGCTGTTGTCTTTTAGCTGTTGTTTTCAGCTCCTTCACCTTCTCTGTCAGTAGAAGGCTCTCAGCCAGCCTCTGTTGTCCTTTGACCTAAAAGTGTAATTCTAAATCTGTACTCTAACTCTGGAGTCCTCAGGCATACAATATATGTTGACACTAATACTCATTTAATCTCTCTATAAACAGATTCTGCATTCATGTGTAGAATCTGAAGGCAAAAGGACAAGATTTTGGTATCAGAAGCCTTCTGGTTTCTGTTTGTACTCCTAATAGTACTGACCGATGACAATCGAGCAGGCTTTGGTTGAATATGTGTGTGTGTGTGTGTGTGTGTGTGTGTGTGTGTGTGTGTGTGTGTGTGTGTGTGTGTGTGTGTGTGTGTGTGTGTGTGTGTGTGAAAGCAAAAGAGGTGGAACATATTGGCCTAAACCCTGGAATCCGCCAGCTATCGTCTGACAATGAGTTAGCTTTTTATTGGTTTAAAATTTGCTCATAAACTGGCTTCTTGTGAAAGTTTTTAATTAAAATAAAGTTCAGACTGTACAAAATTAGCAGTGCACGTTAAAGGAAGTCTTGGCCCAGATATCTGTTGACTACACCGGAACCCCAGAAATAACTGGCATTGCCACCAGAGGCTTATCTGTTTTTATATTTTCTAATCTAAATGTAATGTTTTACATATTTCACATACTAACCTTTGGGAGCCAGCATATCATCAGTGATTGGCTGCCTGTCCTTGATGTCATGGTAACCAACCAGTCTGTTGAAATTGTGCAAAAGGTCTTCAGTTCTGGTCACGATGATGCCATTACTAGAGTACACAGCGGACTTCTCCAAATGATGCTCTGAGTAAAAAAAAAGACATGTAACATCAGTACTACATCAGGTGGTGAATTAAGTTTCCAATCCTCAGCAGATAATCGGGTAATCACACGTACCGGTCAGGAAAACTGTGTGTCGGTACTGTGTGTATTGGGCCTGGAGCTCCATAAGACAGTCAAGGTGAGGTGCCTGATGGTTGATCATGTCGCAATGGTGATATGGGAGGAACTCAACAACCTGCCGCTTCTGATAGTCTGACAGTACGTCCAGTAGGTTGGCTGCATCTCTCCTGAACCTGATGACCAAACGAACACACATTAATAGACCTACTTTCCTGTCTGTACTTCAAAACTGTCCGCAACCAATACAATCTGTATTCCACCTGCAGCATGTGGTAGCGAACAGGTTAACTTTGCTTCTGTCGGGAAAACAGGGTGCTGACCTTGACTAAAAGTCAAACTCCTCAACTTATGAATTAGTTGGGAGAAAAAAGGTCATCTGGACTTGTGGAGGTGGTGTCTATAGACAGTCACATAAAGTGTGTGAGCTTACACTGGATTAATTTCATCTGCACTGTCTCAATCACTGCAGGGAGAGTTCTTGTTTTAGGGGATCTCCAGCTTTGCCTGTGTGGGGCTGTAACCTTTTGAACATTAGTGATGCATTTTGCTTCCAAAAAGAAAAAAAAAAATCACACCCCCTGCTGCAGTGTGACATTGTCTATCAGTGTCTCAGCTGTGGAAAATAGCCATATCTCTACTTTGTAGTCATTTTTTTTCTATTTTCTGAATTAAGTTAAGATGTAACTAATTCAATATTACTTTTAATACAGTAGATGTGCCAAAATGTAAAGAAATATAAGGTTAAAAAAGATCCCTAGGGCTCTGTGCAGATAACGGACTGACAACGTAGCAAAAACCTGTTCATTTCTATGACATTATGAAGGCTCTGATCAACGTACTAATATTTCTGGAACATTAATAGATTTATGAATTAGCTCTGTCGATTAAAATATTTAATCGTGATTAAATGCATGATTATTCATAGTTAATTATGATTAATTGCAAATTAATTACACATTTTTTATTTGTTCAAAATGTACCTTAACGAGAGATTTGTCAGATATTTATTACTCTATCAACATGGGAGTGGACAAATATGCTGCTTTATGCAACGGTGTATACTGTATATGTATATTTATTGTTGGAAATCAACTAACAACACAAAACAATGACAAATATTGTCCGCAAACCTTCACAGGTACTTGCATTTAGCATGAAAAATATGCTCAAATGATAACTTGGCGAACTGCAGCCCAACAGGCAACAACAGCTGTCAGTGTGTCAGTGTGCTGACTTGACTATGACTTGATCCAAACTGTATCATAAAGCGGGCATGTCTGTAAAGGGGAGACTGGTGGGTACCCATAGAACCAATCTACATTCACATATCTTGAGGTCAGAGGTCAAGGGACCCCTTTGAAATGTTAATGCCAGTTTTGTCCTTGCCTCCTTCGCAACAAGCTAGTATGACATGGTTGGTACCAATAGGTTCCTCATATGATACCGGTTTCTTCACTGTAGCCTTAAAACTGAGCCCGCTAAACCATTAAACATATTACAGCTTCATCTTGTGTATGTTGCGCTCCAGCATGGGCCATTATACAGTGCAGACACAGAATCAGTACCTGGCTTGTTCTTTTAATTTCTTGTAGGTTTTCCAGTGAACTTTCCACCTCCAGATGCTCTCTGGAGAGCTGTGCTTCTCCAGGAGCATCAGCACTGCAACAAGTTGCTCTGCAGAAAAATATTGCATAAATCAACACATCAGTTAAATGAATACAAACAACAAGTTCACTAACCAGTGATGCATTTCTCATGACAATACATGACTTTTCACTATGACAAAATTATTTTATCTTTCCTATTATCCGTATTATGTGTTGAGTGGGACTGGTGTGTGGCTAGTTGCAGAAAATGTTCCACTGGATACGTAACCCCTGACCTACCACGAGTGGTGTAGTCTGGACTGAGGATGAACTCGTCTGAAACGATGCAACCACCAGAGACAAAAAGCTCGTTGTAGCTGTTGTTCCTGATGTCATCCAAGCTATCGATTCCCACAAACACCACAGAGGCTCGTCGCTTCAGAGACACCAGACTTGGGATCTGATGTGTACACAAACACAAATACATTAACACAAGTCCTGTTAGTCATTCAGTAAATCTGTCCAGTGTGGAAAAAAAGATGGTGACTATGGTTATAATAGAGAAATGAGAGGAGCGGGGGTCCTCCCACTACAAGATGCCAGTTTACATGTCTGTGTACAAATGATGCATGTTGTGTTACAGCTGTGATCTCTCACTCTATTTATCCTCACAAAACACAAATAAAAGCCTCACTAAGTTTGAAAATAAGCAAGAGAGACAAACAGAGGAAGAAAAAACTGGGCTCAAAGGGGTAAGGAGACAAAATGACTTCATTTGGTCCATATTTCATTGTGGTTATTTAGCAAATACAAGAAAATACAGGTAAAGAAGCAGTTGAAATTAGTTTCCTAGGTAGAGTGGCTGGGCTCAGCCTCTGAGGAGCTCAGACATCTGGAGGGAGCTCGGAGTAGAGCTACAGCTGAGGGGGTCTACATCTGATCAGGACGCCTCCCAGATGCCTCCCTTTAATGTAAATTCACACTATATAACTTTCAAAGTCGTCAGATTGCTGCGCTGTTCACACAACACAACTTGATGTCTTGTAATTGAGAGTCTTTAAGTCGTTGTGGTTTTTACACTAAATGACTGAGTGGCAACAGGAAGTCACACACTACAAGCTCCTTCACCCGATGAGTCTCCAAACTATGCTTTGTCATGAAAACATGCAAGAAATACATGGTAAGTTACGTGATACCATACATGTGCCACATTGCTATGTTGCTTTTGGCGTGTGTTTACAAAATAGCCAGTTTCCACACTCTTTTTTTACTGACAGGTCCAGATATTGAGCATGCTAGATATCTGGAATGTGTCTGTGAGACATCGGTGAGCATTGGCGAGCCTCTTGGCTCTGGTCTTTGAACACTTTACACATGATGCACAAGCACCAAAGTGCGAGTGGCAAGCCAATGGCAACTTGCCTCTGATCTGGGGCTTTTGTCGGGGAGCTCCAGAAACTGTCAGGGAACGGAAAATTTGGGCTAAAGTTGTGCAGTATGAAGTAGGCATGAAGAGGTCACAGACACGTTCAACTGGTAAGAGGCCTCCAGGTAGACTCAGAACACACTGGAAAGACTATATATCTCATCTAGCCCAGGAATGCCTCAGGGTCCGCCAGATAGAGCTGGAAAATGTTACTGGAGAGAGGGATGTCTGGAATACCCAAAGCAGAATAAAATGGATGGATGGATGCCTTCAAATACTCCTTTTCTACAGCAGACAGAATAAGAATCATATTTGTCGCCCCTCATCCACTGCAGTCTGTCAGTCAAGTCAGAGGAAGGTTGGCAAACAACACAGAATTTAACCCTCTGTGGACCTGCAAGTGAAGCCAGTAGTTGTTAAACTGATTATTGAGAGGTACCTTGTGTATGTGTCCAGTTATGTCTTTGTTCTTAATGATGACCAGTAGTCTGTCTGCAGAGTTTTGTTGGTTCAGAAAGGCCACAGGACTCTTCTCTGCGTTACCTTGCTTCAACATGTATTCCTACATCAGAGCACACATACACACACATTGTATATAGACAAAAATATAATAATTCAACAACAGTAAAGGCTGACTTTTACTAACCGATGAAAGCAAAACTAGATTTCAGATAGACTTTATCAGTCTCTGACAGTCCATTTTTTTCTTAATTACCTTTCTAACTTTTCAGTTCAGAATCTTCTAAATTATAAAGAAATCCATATTTCACATTCATTGATAACCAAAACTAAAATATTAACAGTTCAGTTCATCTATTTTCAGTGTAACTGTGCTGCCTATGATGTTACCTTGACCTCTCCATGGACCTGGTCCCCTGACTCTGTGCTGTGGAGGTAGAACTGCAGGGAGTTCCTCTTGACGTCTTTGAATATCTCCATCAGGTTGTTGAACACTTCTGGCTGCAGCCGGCTGATCAGGGAGCTCAGGGCGGAGGCCGGGGAAGCGGGGTCTGTGGCGGGCACTGGGACGGACGCAGAGGCCTCACTGGAGACCGGCTCAGAAGGGTGTGATGGGTCTGTCGAGGGCTGAGAGACGCCGCTGAGCCCTGACAAAGTCACCTCAAAGTTTGCATTCGCAAAACTACTCCCACCTTCTCCACCAGGTGTAAAATGTACAGTCCTGGTAGTGCCGTTGTCTTGTGTTTGTCTGATGTTATGCGCAGCTGTTCTATTGAGCTCTAAAGCATGACTTTGCTGTGGTGTCCAGTGGGACTGTGGGGACTTGTTAAGAGGAATGAGGACGGAAGTGTTGGTAGGGTTGAAGACAGAATCAGACGCACAGGTAGTAACAGATAAAGTGACATGAGACGTTGGGGGGTCCCTGTCGTTTGTAGCATCAGTAAACTGTTTGGTGATTGTAAGTGACTGCCACATCTCACTTCCTCTGTGGAGTGCATGATTTTGACTGACTGGCGTACTGACGTCAGCAGCTGTCAGCTCATCATCATCTTCGCCTGTTTTAGCATTAGCTGCTCGGATGCTAGACACAAAATCACTAACTCTGTTAGCCAGCGCGGCATCAACATCAGTCCGGCTGGTGCCAGGCTTGTGGCTCGGCCAGCTGTCATCAAACTCTGTTAGCATGCTGTCAATGCTGTCTTGTAGTGAGCTGATGTAGTCCTGGACCGGGGGGCAGGGGTTGTAGAAAGACACATACTGTGAAAACTGAGATATGGCGGAGTGTGGGAGCATGTGCTGAGTTGCAGCTGTTTCTGTGTTTGAAGTGGAGTGCGGGGACTGTGGGAAGCTGTAATGAACACTCTGCTCCTGCAGGAGGAGCTGCATCTCTGAGGAGAAGTCGCCCAGATTTTTGTCGACGACGCTGTCAAGACGAGATGGAGGTAAGGAGATGGACTGAGAAAGCAAAGAGCCACCTACCGGTTCCTTCACTTCTCTGCTTTGCTCCTCATCACTAGCTACCATATGAATAATTTCCATCACCTCTTCTTCCTCATCGTCAGGCTTTAGCGCTCTCTCAACTGGCTGAGTTTGTTTTTCCTGCACTAAAAGTTCTACCTGTGTCTCCTTCACCTCCCTCGTTTCCCCCTCCTCATCTTCCTTCTCTCGCTCCATGGGTAATGGTGAGGGGCTCATCCTCCTCTCTGTAGCTGGATGGATAAATGGCTGGATGGATGCAGAAATGGATGGCTCTTCATTCTTCTTTTCTTTCCCCTGAGGTTTCTTTTCTCTTTTCTTGGACACTCCTGCTGGAGGCACAATACACAACAGAAACAAAGTGAGGTGCAGAGTGTGCTCAAGACCTAACACGAATAATAATCTTAGTCGGTGAAGTGTAAGGACTTGAGACAGACTGAAGCTGTTCTCGAGGCACTTTACTTACACACTTATTGTTGGTTTTTCCCTCTAAAGCTTTGTTTATACTCAAGCAAGACACTGTGGTGTTGACCTCCGCATGCAAAAGAGATGTTTATGCTCAGTGAGTTGTTCCTTGCGTAAAGGAAAGTAGACTGCCTGCAACAGTAGGAAATACAAAACACTGACACTCCTACTGCCAAATGTTAAAATTATTACTACCGCTTACCTCAAAGTCAAAATTATGTCTGTATCTCGGTGCTTCCCCTTATGTTGCCTCTCTTTTCATGAGAATTTTTTTTAGCTTTTACAAACGATTTCTCACATTTTTTCACAGCCAAAAAGCCTCTTCTTTCCCCAACACCTTCATGCAACACGCAAAAGCCATAATGGCATCATTTTTTTGGTGTGCGCACCTCACGCCGGCTTCACTTCAGCGACCATGAACCAAGCTTAACTTGTCACCTATCTTGTTAAATGATCATGCTCAGTTAAATATCAATTCATGTGTCTACAGTAAACAAAACAAAACCTGACCATCCCACAACAACTGGCTCTGGTGCACCACAATGTCTGAATTGACTAACTTTTTTATACACCGCATATATCATGCTTTTCCCACCAAAATTAGCACGGATATGCAGGTTTTTTATATGTCTGAAAGCATGCTAAAACAGGAAAAAGACTCCTTTCCCATTGGCCATTGTTTTTTTTTTTTCTGGTGTGTCACATTCAATGTCATAAACACACCAGAAAACAGAGTTAGTGCACAGTGAAAATATTACAGTAGTTACTTTATTTTTATATCTATATACCTTTCTCACCAAAACTAAAAGATGATATAGGGTTTAAGAGCTTAACTTTTATAACAAGCAAAATTAAAGCAAATAGAGACTGTAATATTTGCACTCATCACTTCAATCTACATTACAACATCAAATGAACTTAGCAATGAAATGCAAAAGGCCAAAAAGCATCAGCATCACTCTGTTTTCTCTCAGACAAGTTTCCACAAATACTGAAACATTAAATAAAATTGGACTGATTTTTAAATGTTCAAGATACAAACTCTGAAATGATGACTATCCATGACATGGCAGTCCAAGCTCTAGGTGGCATTACAGCCTAAAACCTGAACAGATGCAACAAGTAGACCCAGAGGGTGACGTTACCTGTAGACTCCCTGGAGGCTGTGGTGGCCAACTGGTCCTCGTTAGCACCACCGTGGTCCTTGTTTAATAGGCTGAACTCATTAGGCTCCACAGACTGGCACCGGGAGGAGAAGGGGGGCGGCCAAGCAGAGGGTTAAAGCGTTGGGAAGGAGAAGGGGGAGGGCTGGGCTGTGGAGACGGGCATTGGGAGGGAGAGGGGGGAGGGCTGGGCTCTGGGGACGGACATTGAGACGGGGAAGGGGGCAGACTGGGCTCTGGAGACGAGCACTGGGAGGGTGAAGGAGGAGGGCTGGGGGAGGGCGATGGGCACTGGGACGGGGATTGAGGAGGGCTGGGCTCAGGAGATGGGGTGGGGCTGTTCCTGGGAGGGATGGTTGTTGCGGTGATGCTTGTTGCCGTGGTGAGGTGCTGGAAGCGAGGGTCCTGAGGGATGTTTCTGTCTCTCTGGGTGTATCTCTGTGAGCACACACCTGCAGACAGAGTTAAGAGTTAACTTTCATTTTTCATTCTGGTCCAGAGCTTCGACAAGAAGTACTGCAACATATTTTTCTTGTAAAAGATTTAGACTGTGATCTGATCTTTGCTGCATCTTAAAGAAACTGGTGACAAGGCAGTGACATGCACCTGATGTCTAGTTCACACTACACAACTTTAGCCACTCAGTTTTTGGAGTTCTCCAGCAAAAACCCGAAATCTAATCAGTGTTGGCTCCACACTCGAGCACTATGTGAACTGTTCCAAGACGCAAGCCGAGAGGCTCGCCCATGCATCGCGGCCGTATTCCAGATGTCTAGCATGCTACATTTCTGGACCTGTCAGGGGGTTAATTACAAATCCTGTTATGGCGAAGGCATGGCCCGCCCAGCTCCTACTCGTTGCCTTGGACTCATTGGTTGGATTGGTTATTTTTAAGAATGAGGAGTGAGACTTTTAAGGCTTAGGGTAAGAATAACAATAAATAAATATAATGATAAATACAGTCCGAGGCAGAGTAGGGCAGGCCATGCATTCCCCATAGTGAGACTCAAAATATCACTCAAGAGTAGAAGCAAAAAGACGAAACAGCCGCTACCGCAATTTTGGACTGAAAATGCTTATCGTATTTAGAATGTTTTTATTGTTCAGTACAGGCCATTTTGGTAGAGACATTAAATACGACCATATAACAGAATGAATTTCGCTTTACTTCTGCACGGCACTTTGTAGGCAGACAATTTACTGACGTCTGGTAGTCGGTTACAGTCCAAAATAGCGGAAGTGTAGCTTTGCTGCTGGGTGCTGATGTTGCAACGGAACGTACAGTTGACTTTCACTTCTTAGCAGTATAGATTCATTGATATTCCTGTCGGGGAAACAGCCAATGAAAGTACAAGACACGGGTTGAAGGTAAACTTGCTGCATTAGCAAAACAAAAAGTTCAGCTACACATAGTAGGAAAGACAAAGTAGGAAATGACCATGTTAACAAGCACAACTACCAGGAAAGTTCTACAGATTGCTTGAACAAAAGAAATCAGGCCTCGCGCATGGTATAAAACATAGTTTGGAGACCAGACATACTCATCAGGAATTCCTCCCACTGAGAGATTTGTAGTGTGTGACCCCTGTTGCCGGTCAGTCATGTAGTGTGAAAACTACAAGAATTCAGATTAGCAGACAGCATGTTGTGTGGTGTGAACAGTACAGTGATCTGACCACACTGAAAGTCGTGTAGTGTGAACTTGCTTTGTTGTGGCTCTCTGTGAGTTTGGAAACAGAGGATGATTTTTTTATGCAAAAATCACAAAGAAGGACTTCTATCTATCTACTTCTACCCGTTTATTTCCCCTTTCTCTCTCTTCTTATTTTTAGGATTTATTATAATGTATTTAAGTTTGGGATAGCTGTAGTCTGATGTTAACATTTATATTACAGCTGTCGATCAATTAAAATATTTAATTGTGATTAAACGCATGATTGTCCATAGCTAATCACGATTCTTGATCATGATTAATTGCAAATTAATTGCACATTTATTTATCTGTTCAAAACGTACCTTAAAGGGAGATTTGTCAAGTATTTAATACTCTTATCAACATAGGAGTGGGCAAACATGCTGTTTTATGTAAATGTATGTATGTATTTATTCTTGGAAATCAATTAAGAACACAAAACAATGATAAATATTGTCCAGAAACCCCATTAAAAAAATATGCTCCAATATATAAATGCAGCCAAGCAGGCAACAACAGCTGTCAGTGTGCTGACTTGACTATGACTTGATCCAAACTGCATGTGATTATCATAAAGTGGGCATGTGTGTAAAGGGGAGACTGGTGGGTACCCAGAGAACCCATTTACATTCACATATCTGGAGGTCAGAGGTCAAGGGACCCATTTGAAAATGGCCGCAAAATTTACCGCAAGTTTGGAGCATTATTTAACCTCCTTTGTGAAAGTCTTTATCACATGCTGAGCCTGCTACAACCTCAGAGATCGACTGCGTTAATCCATTAAAGAAATTAGTGTTAGTGTTATTATCACTAACACGTTATTATCGCGTTACCTCTGACAATCCTGGTTTCTAAATCTTTTAAGTAAATCTGTGAGGATGGTTTGTTTGCCAAGTTATAGTATATAATATTAATACTAATGACAACTATTTGATGTATAGCTGAGCAGACAGGCAGACAGACCTGTAATGGGAATTAGGACCCAAGGGATCTCCCACGGGATCTCAGCCTCTTCCTCCTCCTCTTCGTATCCTGCTCTCCTGCTGAGCCCTCCTCCTCTACCTGCTGCTGCGTGATGATTCATCTCCCCACTGTGGGAGCCAGGACTGAACCCCTCCAAACTACTGACGCTGCCCGCCGTCTGCTCCTGCACACGCGCGCTACACACACACACACACACACACACACACACACACACACACACACACACACACACACACACACACACACACACACACACACACACACACACACACACACACACACACACACACTTTGTTAACCTCACCTGCTCTATTGCTCTATTTGCAAGTATTTGTATTAAGAAATCCTGACCTACTATGAAAGAGGCTCCAGAAAAGTGAAGAAGGTCAACTAGCAGAGAACTCAGAGAACAAAAATTACTAAATTAATTATGGTCAATTAGAGATTGACAAAAAATGTACTAAGTAATGCAATTGATTCATTGATTTATTTTGATATAACGTTACGTACACAGTAGCTATGTATACTAGCACCTGGACTTTTACAAGACAATAACACAATATTCCCTCTGCGACCACAAATGAAGAGATATTAATATCATTATTAGCTTGGTTGTGTTAGCTAAACTAGCTAGCACAGATACATAAAAGAACAGGCTTGGATTTTCAATCTTAAGAGCATACTCGCATACTAAATGTATGTTACTGATCAACATAACCATCAGTTTATCTAAACCTCATATTAGCTTCATATTAGCTTTATTTTTTACACAGAATGAGGACTATGTGCTCTGTCTCTTACGCTGTAGTCTCACTATGAAGGTATCCCTGCACAGCTGGTTCTGATACATATGAGCATAGACTGGACTAATCCATACATGTTCTTTTGGTGTCAATCACGTTAAACCTCTTGCGGAAAAAGGTTTGGATAATTATTGAGCCGAGTATATTAGTCAAGAAGAAACATTTCTTTCCATGAATAGAAGAAAAAAAAATAGGGAAAAAAGTACTGTACCAGTGTACAGTACTTTTTTCCCTATTTTTTTTGATAATGTGACTGTGCTGTTTGTAAAGTACAGGCAACAATAGGGAATGGAAATCACGGAGCATTCTGGGGCAAGCTGCCATTTTTGGAGGGTAGCGTACGGAGCTACGGTAGACTGTCACCGGTCAATCTTTCATCACCAGAAATGTATTTAGTACATACAAAAGACAAATACCCATATAAAGAGAAGCTGACAGAGACAAAGGAGCTGAAGTCATTTAATAATATTGATCCTTATGAATTAGGAGGACCACGACAGTTGGACACCCATTAAGGTCACTGATGTATTTCAGCGTTAATGAACACCTGTCAGCAATTCAAAATATGTAAAGGTAGGTATATGACATGATTAACATCTATAAGCTAAATGTCAACTACACCATCATCCGGACAAAGATAATTGAGCTAATGTTATGCTAACAGAATACTAACAAAACGTCCATTAATACTGTATATTAAATCTACTATCTATCTATCTTGCAAAATGAAACCCAAAATGTTAGTTTATTGTTTGCTGTATATATATATGTTTGGAAATTTCTCCACTGTGGGACAAATAAAGGAATATCTTATCTTATCTTATTACAATTCAGCTTTTGAATCTTGACTGCGTTGTGTTTTGTGTTAGCTTTTGACACTTGCAGTAAATAGCCCGTAGATGGCACTTTTACCCTTTATTCTCTAAAAATGGCTGACTTGCTAGTCAACAAAGCATGGAGACGCTCTGATTACAACACATACAGAGTAACTACATTCTCTGCTCAGGTGGACATTACTCCTCTATATCTTTACATAGCAAATAGTTGTTTGATGCTATACAAATGCTCTGGATATCGTGAAGAGCACCTTATGTCTGTAGAATATGATGTGTAGGCCACGACATCTCTGCAGCACTGAACATATATTGAAAATTGCAGAAGGTCATAATGCGATTTCGATAAAGTTTCAATTAATTGTGAAGCCCTGCTCTGTACTGAGGATTTGCGGAAAAGACACCATGAAGCTAAAATATCACATATATTTACTTCAAACTTCACAGTTACCTCCAGCTCCTCCTGCTTCCTCAGGTCAATGTCACAGTTGGTGGGCAAACCCAGCTTGGTGGCCAACCTATCAAATGGACAGGATTCCCTCGGCCCCTCCTCTTGCACTTCACAGAAGCTTTGATTGGCCGTTCCCCTGGCAGCCTGGGTGAGGTCTGTCAGTAGAGAGAGAAACGTTAATTATCAAAGAGCTGTTTTTATGATACGACCTACGATCTCCTAGTGTTATGATGCAGCATGACCAACTGGAATAAGTTAATGTAAAAGAATTGTAAGAAAAGAATACAAATAAATAAATAAATAAATAAATAAATAAAAAGTTGAAGGCTCCACAGGTGGCGTAATAGTTAAGTGTGTGAAAGTCCCAGCATCCAGCCACCTGTTATCAGACTGGTAAGTGTAGCAGCTAGTTCAGATCCATCTTCTCTCAGATCAGCGTCCGTCAAACCCACCAAGCCAATCACAGACGCAAGAGAGACAGAAGAGGCAGGAGCTTGGCTTCCATCAACTAAGAGCCAAATGCAAAGAGAAAACAGGTCAGGAAGCACTGCATCACCTTTTGATTGCAAGTTGAACGATAAATAAGATGAGCAAATGTGTTCAGACTGAAAGCAAACATTATGAAGGCTTAATTATTCATTCTTTAACATGTTTAAATTATTAAAAATTCTACCCATCCATGGTAGATATTATAGATTGGCACAGGTTATCTCTGTTTAAACTGTAATGGAAATTATTGTCTGCAGTGGTATTGATATTATGTTGGGAAACTAATAACCAACTCAGTGTGAAAGAGCAGTGTGGTAGAAGAAGTGTTACACTCTTCCTGTGTGACTGTGTAAAAGAGGAAGTCAAGAAGAGACAAAAATACATATAGTATATCTGGTACTGACATGTGTGGAAAGCAGAACAGTGAATATTATGTCAAAAGGTTGAGAGAGTTGAGAGAGTTGATGGTGTAAGATGTAAAAAAAATCCTGTGCCAGGGCTGCCCAGGCCTGTATTTTGCGATTGTCAGTGAGGCAGGGTAGGCCGGAGTACCCCAGGCAGCCTTACAGGCTTCAGCTCTCTGCCTCTCTGCTAGTCAGCACAGCAAAAGGGCAGAAACACCCACAGGCTATCAGCATGGCAAAAACACATAAACCTTTTGAAGACCAAAGATCTGAAGTCCTACTGAATCAGGAGAAAGCCTTATTGAGATTTGGGCAAAGGGCCAATAGAAACGGCAGATTGGAGCAACAGGTTACGTCACATATGTTTTAAGACATTACTGGACGGGAAGAGTTGGGAGAGAGAAAGGCGTATAGAAGACGTGCACTCTGTTTGTCAGTCATTGTTGCTATGGCTCCGGAGGGATCGGCTCGGGTTTATCTTGTAAAAGAATAAACTTAACTTGCATTAAACTTTGATCATGTCTGGGCTATCTTATCTCCAACTCTTCCTGTGAATGGTTTGAATGGTGGTCACACCAGTAACGAATCGCTCCAGAGTTCACTCGACACCGGGCTGAGACCACCCCTTCGAGGCGGACCAGGGAGCGATTGTTTGGTCCGCACCTGGGTTTGATTCATGCGTTCACACCAACCCAAACAAACCTCACCGAGGGGATAAATACTCATGGGCTCAGTTAAACCGGATTAAACAAGGCTGGTGTGAATGCACCCTATATAATTTAAGTTGGATTGTCTACACTGTAATTTTACTATGCTGGTCTATTCTGAGAGAGAGATCCCTCCTCAGTTGCTCTTCTTTAGGTTTCGTTCTTTTTTTTTTCCTTTTAAAACTCATTTTTTGGGGGCATTTTTCCATATTTGAATCAGGTTTAAGGACAAAGTGTGCTGTATGATGTACAGATTGTAGCCAATTTGTGAGGCCAATTTGTGACATTGGTTTATCTAAATAAAATTGAGAACCAGATATCTGGTTCTGGGTCGAAGTGGTAACAAGCGAAGTGACGTAGTCAAGACTTCCTTTACCCCAGCCAGGGATCCTGGTAATTCACAGACTGGAAAAGATATGCAGCCTCTCTAGCATATGCTGGGTCTGCCCAGGCGTCCACCCTTCTAGAGATGCCTCGGGTCCCTCCATGGTGTCAGCAAAGCCAATGGTTATATTGTTATGTACATACAGTATACTGGGGGTCTGGACTGTCATAAATCTTGATCAGAGGCCTGTACTACAAAGCAGGACTTGCAGTTAGCTAGGTAACTTCAGGGTTAACCCTGGGTTTTCAGTCCTACGATGGCGGTTCACTTTTTACTGGGGATGAACTTACGCTGAACACCTTACCTGCTCCGGAGCAGGTTATGTTCCAGACCATTAAACAATCAGAGCTTGGTGTGCGGATCGTATGATAATATTACACAAGTTCAATCGGGGCCAAATGCAACACAGTTTAAACTGACAAATGCAGGAAGGACAGCTTTTAACATGAACACACTCACAGCCAGATTGAGAAGCCCTTGATTTACCAAGTTGATAACCAGCATCGTAGGACCGACGGGAACATGATTGTTAGGGTGAGTTAAGCCAGATAACTAGAAGATACCCTGGACATGTTGAACTTGCTTTGTAGTACAGGCCTCTGGCCTTAACTTAAGGAGTTCAAAGGATACTTGAAGTCCTTCATTTGGGGCAACATCTTGCTTGTGAGGGGAGTTCAGTCCTGACTTCAGAGGTTACGTTTGAGCTAATTTCAAATACCAAGGGATCAATCCACCAAGATCCCCTAACAAGCCATTTGACTGGCAAAGAACAAAGGGAAAGCAGTAGAATGTCTATTTATACTATTCTTATCTTAGTGTCTCTTATAAAGCAGGTATTAGCCCCTCAATGAAGCATGTTGCTGGTAGGGGAAAAGAAGCCTCTAGTCTCCTCACCAGGAACCTTGCTGTGTCTTCCTGGTTCCAGTGATGCCTTCAGGAACTTAAGCGTCCTCTCTGCCGTCTCCTGTTCCAACTTCCTCTTCCGCCCTGGTACCTTCACCACTCCTCCTCCTTCCTCCCTCCTCACCTCATCCTCCGCATTCCTCTTACAGGTCATAAGCATGTCTACCAGCTGCTGCATCTGAGCGACAAAGAGAACAACATCTGAGTTCACTCTGGGCTGACAGGCCAAGACGACAAAATAAATCCATCATAACAGAATAGTCTACATTACACCATATGGACACCATATTGGTAAAGAAATATTTGTCCACACTGTTATGTTTTGGTAGTCATTAGGGCTCGGACGATACACCTATCTCCAGATTCAGTACTATCACGATAACTGGATGCCGATTAGATTGTATCACGTACTGTGTTGCAATTTTTAAGTATTGCAATGCTACAAAAATTGCAACTCAATATTTCGATTCTTCTTAACACTAGACTGTGAAAAAGTTGACTTCATTCACTTCTAGGGAGTTTTAACTTCGAAAATATCTAAATAGATACAGCAAAATGTTTGATTTTCAGCATGTATGTAATCAGATGTCCTATTGTCAAATATATTAGTCATTGTCAAGCATTATTCATTTTTTTCCAGCAATCCAATAATGAAAGATTAAAGACATTTCCCTCACAAATTAATGCCATTTTCTTTTTTATTTAAAAAGGGACTGTAATGTTTTATATTTCTGGAGAATATAATCCAGTCAATCTTATTTCCATACACTGTATGTATGTTGTATATACAGTTCCCTTTCTTAACACCTTGTTTTGAAAACCAGGCCGTCTCTAGCTCTCCTGTCAGCTCTGTTCTCTTTATCCAACCATGGTCAGCTCCATCGGGGCCATTTGAATACATTTAACATAAATGTCAGTGTATGGGTGCTCTACAGTTGTAGCGTGGGCTGATTTGACCATAGAGATGAGAATGACGGCTGACTTGACGGCACGTTACCTCCATACAATATGTTTGCGGTCCATAACAGAGTTAGCATGCAGCTTTAGGCCTTGATGTCTAGCTCTGCTGTTTCCTGCAATGTGTGAAACCCAAAGTGTTTCCATACTTTCCTGAATGTGTAGTGTGAGGGTGCAGATTGTATCGTCGTGTACCCTCCGCTGTTTTCTACTTTTTCGTTTTGGCTCACTAAGTGCAACAGTAGTTTGTTTTGGTTGACGGATACGGAACAGATATGACATCATGTTATTTCAAAATCATTAAAAAAAATAATAATAAAATTTCCCATCCCTAGTAGTCATGGTTGACCAAATGTCAGTCTTCACCTTTTGTCGGATGGCCTGTCGGTCTCTAGCTTTGCTGGTCGCCTCTTTCCCTGCCAACTCTCTCTGGCCTCCACAGCTCTTTCTGAATTTCACCTCCCGTGGCTCCTCAGGGCCACAGTGCGCCTCCACCATCTGCTTTGCTCGGGCCACTGACAGCAGGTAGACCTCTGGACTGTACAGGTAGGATCGCAGATAGCCGTCTATGATCACCCAGTGGTGTTTGGGAGTAGGAAATGGCTTTCCTTGCTCATCCTGTTTGGATTCGTATTCACCCATGGGGTACTTCTGAACCTGGAGAGCAAAGACAGAAATATGGACTTTAATCTGTTATGAGGAAAGATTGAAGGAATAGATGCCTCTGCAATTTAAAATTATCAACGGTTGTACCTTGCTGTCGTTCAGGTCGATGAGGTATTCACGTGCCTGGCGCTCCACGCCGGCAGACAGTTTGGCAGGGGGGTCGGCGCGGGCCTTGACCAAGGCATGGTGGAATGCTGGAATAAACTGGCTCAGCCGTGGCATCACCGACTCTGATGCGTTGTGGGACGAGGAGGCAAGCCTTAATGCTACAGAAAAGAAATAATAAGAAGCTGTGCTTATCAATGTTGTTATCTCTACCAAACAAGTCTGGAGAATCAGACAAAAGTACCAGTACGGGAACAGCAGCAAAACATTTTATAATCACTCATAAAATAAATATCTGATTAAATGTACAATATTTTTAGGATATTTCTCAACAAAGAACTGAACTGAAAGTGAAACTCATGCATACTGTTTTTGTCAGTCTGGCTGCTTTGGAGAGAGCACAGTTAGGTTTCAATTTCAGTTCAGTTCCCCGTCAGAAAGGGCTGACAAGATAAAACAGTGAAAATATTCTAAATATAGCAGACAATACTAATTTTTGTAAGTGGGCTTTAATTTTAAGTGGTTAAAATACGTTAAACTGCCGTCCCCGTCCACAGCTGTACATTGCTTTACTTCCATGCTGGTACTCCTGTCTGCTTCTCCAAACTGGGGGCGTGTCGACCATCACATAGGATCTGGACATCCGTACTGGATTTATACATAATCTGAAAAATATTGTAAATGAATCACCCACACACCCAGCAACCTGTGTTACTCACTGGATTTGGTCAGATCTCTGGACTCTGGGAAGACAAACAAGGCCTGAAGACACCTCTTCCAACTCTCTCCTCTCTCTGAAAATACAAAAACATCATTATTCCCGGTATTCTGCTCTAGTATATTCTTCTCTCTGTTCATTTTATATGCTTTATTTTATGCTACAACCTGGGCTGTCAAAGTTTACTCAAAAATAACATGTTAATGCAAATTCATTTTAATGCCACAAATGTCTTTAACACAATCGATCATTTGGTTGCAGTGGCTCAGTTTTAAGATAGAGTGACACTGGTGTCACAGGAAACTAGAAGGAATCCACTGGTACTCACCATGTTAAACTAGCTTGTCATGGAGGAGGTTAAATAACACTCCAAACGTGCTAAATTTTGGTGACTGGCATGGCCATTTTAAAAGGGGTTGCTTGACCTCTGACCTTCAGATATGTGAATGTAAATGGGTTTTATGGGTACCCACAAGTTTCCCCTTTCCAGACATGCCCACTTTATGATAATCACATGCAGTTTGGGGCGAACTCAGTCAAGTCAACACACTAACACACTGACAGCTGTTGGGCTGCAGTTTGCCATGTTTTGATTTGGGCATATTTTTTATGCTAAATGCAGTACCTGTGAGGGTTTCTGGACAATATTTGTCATTGTTTTGTGTTCTTATCTGATTTCCAATAACAATTTGTCCACACCCATGAAAACCAACAGATAAATAAATGTGATTACTTTGCAATAAATTGTGATTAATCAATCAATCATGTGATTAATTGCAATTAAATATTTTAATCGACTGACAGCCCTAGTTACTACACATTGTGTTGCCTTTAATAACAATCAGTTGTAGAGGTGATACTGGCAAGCAGCCATGGTGTAAGTGTAATAATTCACATTACAAAGCCATCAGAGGTTAATCAGCTTCACTGTTGTGCCTTATTTTTCAATAACCACACAGTCTCTACCTAATTTACTAGTACACCCCATCTGTCCCAGGTCATACCTGGGGGCGTGGCCATCTGAACACTGGATATCAGGAAGAGAAAGCCTCTGTCTGGAAGTAGAGTAACCAGAACCTGAAAAGAGTTCAGATGACTGTCATTCAACAATTATCCTCTCATTTCCCATTTTAGCTTTCTTTCTGCTCATTCCTTCATTGTTCTTTTCTTCTAGTTTTTCATAACAATCTTCCAACAGTTCATTGTCCTCCTGCTGCTTCTGCTGTTACAGCTTAGCAAGCGTTTACTTTTAGCTTTCATCAAGCACACACATATTCTACACAAAAATACACTTTCTTACTTTGTCATATTGTTAAAAGCTCTTTGTTGAGGCAAATAATAGTCTCATATTGACTGTTTATCATCATGCCTGTATTCATCTAATGTGTGTCCCAGTTCTTATCTAGAGGTGCAGTATTGACCTTGACGCCTCTGTTTACCGAGCAAATCAGAATACGTATCAAAAATGTACACTGCTCAAAATAAATAAGGGAACATTTAATCATAAGTATAATACAAAGTCAGTTAAACTTCAGGGATATCAATGTGTCCATTTAGGAAGCACAAGTGATTGTGAATCACTTTCACCTGCTTTGAGGCAAATGAAAGTGACAACAGGTGTAATGGAGAGGCAACATCAAGACGACCCCGAGGGAATGGTTTTATATGTGGTGGCCACAGACAGTTGCTCTCTTTATCCTTCCTGACTGATTCTCCTCTAGTTTTGTGTTCTGCTAGTGTCCTTGTCACTACTTGTAGCATGAGGCTGTACCTGCAGCCCAATCAGGTTGCACAGGTAGTCCAGCTCCTCCAGGATGGCACATCAGGATCAGTATTTGCTCCTTCGTGTGAGGAGGAACAGGAGGAGCTCTGCCAGAGCCCTACAAGATGACCTCCAGCAGGCTACTGGTGTGCATGTTTCTGACCAAACTGTCAGAAACAGACTCCATGATAGTGGCATGAGGGCCCAACGTCCTCTAGTGGGACCTGTGATCACAGCCCAGCACCGTGCAGCTTGATCAGTATTCACCAGAGAACACCAGTATTGGCAGGTCCACCATTGGCGCCCTGTTCTCTTCACAGGTGAGATCAGGTTCACACTGAGCATGTGCGACGGGCGTGAAAGAGTCTGGAAACGTTGTGGTGAACGTTATGCTGCCTGTAACATCATCCAGCATGACCGGTTTGATGGTGGGTCAGTGATGGTCTGGGAAGGCATATCCTTAGAGGGTCGCATAGACCTCCATATCATAACCAACGGTACCCTGACTGCTGTGACGTACCAGGATGAAATCCTCAGACCTTACACTGGTGCAGTGGGTCCTGGGTTCCTCCTGGTGCAGGACGATGCCCTGCCTCATGGTCAGAGTGTAGGCAGTTCCTGGATGATGAAGGCTTAATGCCACCCTCACGTTTCCCTGACCTAAATCTAATTGAAGAGCTATTGGACGTTATGTATCGGTGCATCTGATGACACCAAGTACCATCAGAGACTGTCCAGGAGCTCACTGATGCCCTGATCCAGGTTTAGGAGGAGATCCCCCAGGACACCACCCGCCAATTCATCAGGAGCCCAGATGTTAGAAGAAGAAGAAGAAGATCTGCCTTTATTAGTCCCACAGTGGGGAAATTCAATTTACACTCTGTTTAACTTATACATTACTCACACAAACACACACACACATCAGAATGGAGAGGTGTCAGAGTGAGGGGGCTGCTCCAACAAGCGCCCCGAGCAGTGGGGGTTGTGCCTTGCTCAGGGGCACCTCGGCAGTGCCCAAGAGGAAACTGGCACCTCTCCAGCACCAGTTCACACTCAGTTTTTCCATGTCGGGACTTAACCGTGACCCTCCGGCCCAAGCCAACTCCCACAACTACACCCCCCCCGTTAGGAGTCCATACAGGCATGTGGGGGCCAAACACACTACTGAGTCACATTATGAGTTGATGAAATTCACTTAAGTCGGATCAGCCTGTGATTTTCATTTTTTGAATCCAGCCCCAACATTTTGAATCCAGCCCTCAGATTATTTTGGTTTCCAATGATCGTTATGTCAATTTGTTCTCAATGAATTCTACAATGTACATCAGTAAAGATTTTCAACTTGAATAATTTGTTCATCAAGATCTGATGTGGGATTTAAGTCTTCCCTTAATATTTTTGAGCAGTGTATTAAATCACAACTGTGGACTGTCCGATAAGAAAAATGAGATGAAGTCACCCACACTGGCCTTCATATTTATATAAATAAGTGCCTATGAGTGAGAGACATTGCTCTTGCAGTCTAAAACTGTTGAAAATTGTTGATCGACCACTTGGAAGTGCGAGAATAAAACAGCATTAATCAGTGAATGAAAACAACATTAGTGTTAGAGGAGAAAGTGAGAGCAGCAGAGTGGTGAGTGAGTTTGCAGTAACTAGGAAACAGAGGAAATTAGGAATAATGGTCGTCTCTGCCAGTGAGGAAAAATGGCCACTATCCTAAAATTCACACTGTTTCTAATCATCACGTTGTTGCTGAATGTCTTGTGCATACTGTACATAAGATCATGTTATTTCTCTAAAGTGCAGCTGTCCTGTAATGCATCAGCACTCAACAAAACAAACTGATTTACAATATCAAAGTAAGCCAAACCCACCACTCTCTTCGTCTCCAGTTCCTGCAGCAGTCTCGTCACGCTGGTCCAAGACCGACTTCTGTCAGTCACCTCCAGAAGACTGCAGCAATGGCCGCTCTTCACAACTTTACACACAACAAATACACAAAATCTTAGTCAACTTCTGCTTTCGTTTGATGATACAAATAGCACAGCAAGGGAATGCATGTTCTGCTGATGAGCAACATCGGAGCTCCCCAGGGAACTGTGCTGTCACCGTTCCTGTTCACCACCTGCACCTCCAACTTCTGCTTCAACTCCCAACATGCCACCTGCAGAAGTTCTCAGATGACTCCTCCATCGTCGGCTGCATCACAGATGACAACGAGGAGGAGTACAGGACCCTTGTGGAGAACTTCGTGAGGTGATGCGACATAAACCACCTCCAGCTCAATATTGGTAAGACCAAAGAGCTGGTGGTAGATTTCCGCAGGAGGAGGAAGAGCCCCCGTACTCCCATCACCATCCATGGGGCGGAGGTGGAGGTGATGGACAACTACAAGTTCCTGGGAGTTCACTTAAACAATAAACTGGACTGGTCCAACAACTCAGAGGCCTCTACAGGAAGGGACAGAGCAAACTATTCTTCCTGAGAAGGCTGAGGACCTTCAACGTGTGCAACAGGCTACTTCAGGCTCCATAACCAAGGTCTGACCCCCATGTGAATCTGATCATCTGCTCCGTATTTATTCCTGGACCAAATGTATATAATTACACACACACACACACACACACACACACACACACACACACACACACACACACACACACACACACACACACACACAAATATATATATGCTCTGCATAAGCCATACCCACCCACCTGCTGCACTTTACTTATTACTGTTCTACTTATTTATTTTATTGCCAATTTCCTTCATTGCACTTTTCTTTTACTTTTTACTATATTGTATTCATGTGTACTGTTGTTTCATCTGTATTGTTGTTGTTGCTGCTATGACACCCAAATTTCCCTCCGGGGATTAATAAAGGTTCATCTTATCTTTCACAAAAAAAGATGTGTGGTTTCATGTGATGGTGTAAATGCAGTTTCAGAAATGCTGATTTAAATATGAAAAACCTGGATGTCCACACGAAATAAGTAAATGCAAATGGATGAGCCTTCAAAGTGCTATCAAGCTGCATCCTGGTGTATCGTGTAACATCACTCTGAGGGTTAATTTGACTTCACCTTCCTTGCTGCTGTTGTAGAGGTTGTAGGACAGCAGGTCAGAGGGCAGGAGCTTGGTCAGCTGGTCAAACCTCATCACCTGGCCGATTTCCAACTTCTCTGGTCTGAAGGAGACACGAGAGAGATGAGATGCACACAGTGAATCATTTTGGGGATGCACTGTTTAACCTGTATTCTAACCAAGAGTTTATCCAATATTTTTAGCTAACATTAACTTTCAGGTAACTATTTCAACTGTTTATCCATTACTTTTAGCTAACGTTAACTTTTCACTAACTATTTAAACTGTTTATCCGTTACTTTTAGCTAACGTTAACTTTTCACTAACTATTTAAACTGTTTATCCATTACTTTTAGCTAACGTTAACTTTTCACTAACTATTTAAACTGTTTATCCGTTACTTTTAGTTAACTATTTAAACTGTTTATCTGTTACTTTTAGTTAACTATTTAAACTGTTTATCCATTACTTTTAGTTAACTATTTAAACTGTTTATCTGTTACTTTTCACTAACTATTTAAACTGTTTATCTGTTACTTTTCACTAACTATTTAAACTGTTTATCCGTTACTTTTAGTTAACTATTTAAACTGTTTATTCATTACTTTTAGTTAACTATTTAAACTGTTTATCTGTTACTTTTCACTAACTATTTAAACTGTTTATCTGTTACTTTTCACTAACTATTTAAACTGTTTATCCGTTACTTTTAGTTAACTATTTAAACTGTTTATCCATTACTTTTAGCTAACGTTAACTTTTCACTAACTATTTAAACTGTTTATTCATTACTTTTAGTTAACTATTTAAACTGTTTATCTGTTACTTTTAGTTAACTATTTAAACTGTTTATCCGTTACTTTTAGCTAACGTTGACTTTTCACTAACTATTTAAACTGTTTATCTGTTACTTTTAGTTAACTATTTAAACTGTTTATCCGTTACTTTTAGCTAACGTTAACTTTTCACTAACTATTTAAACTGTTTATCCGTTACTTTTAGTTAACTATTTAAACTGTTTATCTGTTACTTTTAGTTAACTATTCCAAAATTGTATCCACTGCTTTTAGCTAACTTTAGCTACTTATTTCAACTGTTCATCCATAACTTTTTGTGCCATATTCTTGAATTGTTTCTTAACATCTTTAATGGTTCTAATGACTGTTGGATTTATGAGGTTTATGTTTTCTTATCCCATTCTTGGTGTGGTGTTGCTGTTGTAGCCACCGTTTTTTCTCTTCTGTGAAGTGTCTAATTTTACACATAATGCATTGTGACAGACTATCTGAGGCAATTTTACATTAGTTACTCATTGGGAAGCTTGACACAACAGATAAATTTAAGTGTCTACAGTAAGTCTGACTTAAAGTTATATTTAAGACAAAGACTAGGTCTATTTTTATGCAACTGGCCCCTGGTCTTACCAACGCTTCCTGCAGCTCCTTCACAATGAAAGAAGATAGATGATGTAATTCAGTAGGTATTTACTGAGCTAAACAAGGCAAAATTGGACTTGGTTCACTTTAAATGGAGCGGACTAGTACTTTGTCCATACTTTCAGATTTTATGCCAAGTGAGCCAAAAACAAAAAAATCCAATTCTTATTGCTCTACTGGATGCAGAGGAGTTTGATTTGATCCTGTCATGTAACTCCACATACCACTTTGATAGTATTACTAAGTTGCTTAAACTGTCAGAGAGGTCAGTTCATTACTCACAGTCTGTGGGGCAGGAAGGGAGGAGAGTAGGAGCGAAAGGATATCTGGAAAAGAACCCGTTCACCTTTCACCAAATCTCCGGTCCACACTGTGAACTGAGAACGCTCTGAGAAAGACAGACGACATTTCATCAGCATTAGTGGGAACCATCTTATTTAAGATGTGGTGGGATTACTGGTAAATGGCAAACAGGGACTCACCTTTACTCCCCTCTACTGACTGACTGTTCAACCTGTCCGTCAACCACAACACACAAAGAACATGTTCAGGTATTTAGTGCCGAGATCAAAGTTGTAACTCGTACAGCATTTGGCATCCGTCAGCTTTAACTAAAAGGACCATCATTTGTAAATTTGAGCACTTTTGCAACAAATTCTGTATCATTTCAATTACTGTTTTACAAATAATTTTTATATTGAATTATTCAATGTGTTTTGGTGTCAGCTACCAAGATGGTTCACTGAAATAACAGTTGAATTTTTTAACCCTCCTACCTGATGGGGGCCAGAGGTTTGCTGGGAAGTGTAGAGTCTTTTCCTTTAAACTGGAAGGAGACGACGGCGTACGGGCAAACCTGGCGAGGGCGCTGCCGCAGCTCGTCAAATAAATATTCATAGAAGTATTGCTGAAATAAACAACAAAACAGCAGCATTCAAAGCCATGCTTTACTTCTTTAAAGGACAACTCAACTTTAAATCATAGAAATATTTTAACAAAACAAAACAAAAAAAAAAATTCTCGGCACTTAAAGTTATAATATGTAATCGTTGTTGGGTGCTGTTCATAAACACAAGGCATTCAGAGTTGGCTACTCCTTCATGGCCAAACAAGTAAGAGGGGGAGACAGCAGCGATGGAGTGAATGAAGAGAGGGAGCGGTGTCAGTGAGAACAAAAAAAAAAAAAATCTGAGAAATAAAACTTTATTTTCTGATTGTTTCACAGTGGTTATGCTCTGAAGCACAAAAACCACAACTGTGCACAGCTCATAAGCCTGCAGGATGGTGCCAAGTTGCCTGATTTTGAATGAATGCAGCCAAACAGTAGGCTTCTGTCTGCTCTCGGTCAACGTGACACACCGTGAGGCAAAGCTGCAGGGGGTACGGTGCCTCGGTGTCAGGCGTTGAGGGGTGTGACAAATCGGCTGGTATTTTATGACCTGAACAGGCTGCAGACCCTGTACGCCGTTACTGGCTGGGGGTTACACCACCGCGTGGCTCTTTGCCGATTGCCCAGAAGCATCCTGAGTAAAGCAAAATAGGCAGAGGGCTATAGGGTCTCTACAGAAACAGTCACTACCACTCACTTCTAGTGGGGCGTAAGTGATGATTGAGAGAGATTACACATTGTTTTTTTTAGAAAGTTCTTGCATATTATACCTTTAAAGCCCTCAAGCAACAAGTCACCCGACCATCAGGCTTGTGGCACACGTGGCATGTTTCAGTTGCTTCATGTCACAAACTGGATGCTAACCTGACTCCCTGATGCAAACACCTTCTGTAAATTTGATATTTTTATAGACCTATATTTTGGTTTGTGACTTGACCTTAACGTGAACCATAAAACCAGAGCCTAACAACAACAATGGAAAAAGTTACCGTATGTAGATCACTAAAGCAGCTTAAAACTTTTCAAATAATGATTTACTGTCCAACAGATAAAATGTGATGTACCTCCTTTAAAATCATTTCTGTCCACATGTAATGTCCAAGGATAACTGTGTTTAATAATGGTTTCTGTAACACTACCTCACAACCCTACACTACCATCACAACCCTGCAGTTGCAAAAATGTTTTCCCGCATGTGTGTTTACTTGTGTGAGTTCGAAGGCGCGGTAGGAGGTCAGCGATGTGACTTTGCTGGAGTTCTTGGAAATGTGGCTGTCGAAGCGAGGCGTTGGATCCAGAAGGTTCTTCATGTTTTCGTAGATGCTTTTCACTTTCCCCTGAAACCAGAAAATAGATACACCTCCACAGTCAAAAACTGATTTTTACTATTTGAAAGAGCACTTGAAACTGGGATCAGCTGATATCATCAGTTACAGCAGAATCTGTGTCCAAAATCCTTTACCATTTACTACATATACAGTAGTCCACCAGTGTGTTCAAATGTCTATACTTAGTGTACCTTGTGGATCTTGTATTTCCATAGAATACTACAGGGATAACATATTTTCGTAGGCCAACCAGCAGTGAGAATTGCACAGGTTCCCTCCAGAAAAGCAAAATGGGTATCCATTGGGTTTTGGACAGGGCTGTCAAAGCTAACACGATACTAACACATTGACGCAAAGTCGTTTTAATGCCACTAACTACTTTAACACATTAACGCAACTTGCAATTTTTTAGGTTGTAGTGGGTTAAGTTTGAGAGAGCTAGAGTAAATATACTGGCAAATTCTGGCAAGGAAAAACTAACATGGCCATTTTCGAAGGTGTCCCTTGACCTCTGACCTCAAGACATCTGAACGAAAATTGGCTCCATGGGTACCCACCAGTCTCCTCTTTACAGACATGCCCACTTTATGATAATCACAGTCAGTTTGGATCAAGTCATAGTCAAGTCAGCACACTGACAGCTGTTGTTGCCTGCTGGGCTGCAGTTTGCCATGTTATGGCATGCTCTTTTTTTATGCTAAATGCAGTACCTGTGAGGGTTTCTGGACATTGTCATTATTTTGTGTTACTAAATGTTTCCAATGATAAATATATACATACATTTGCATAAAGCAGCATATTTTATGCTTGTTTGCGGTGGAGGCAAATGACGTAACAGAGCTCCAGGGTGTGAGTTTAATTCCAGCATTAACCAGCTATTCCAACGTTGACAGTGACGTCGATAGCAGTGAAACAGAGGAGAGTGAAGAAAGGAGGAACTAGGAGATTGATCTGTGAGGTAGTTATCATGTTGATATCGAGCCTGTGGAGTTTTGTCTTTGTGGTGCAGAAGCTGTGTGTCAGGTTGCATAATCTGAGGCCTGACACATAAAATGACCCATCATTACTCCAGATCTGTTTGGGTGGAGGCCAACGGCCCTGAAAAGATGTATATCCACGTTCCTAGTCTGCTGAACCTGTTGGTCCCTCTGTCGACCGTTGGCAGGGGTCCATTAAGAAACCACTGCGCTTCCAGTTCAATGAAATCCTCCTTTAGCACCTCTGATTGCTCTCTGCAAACATCGCTGTGGAATGCTCTGATTATGTTTGGGGTGTTCAGATGTCAGTGGAGAGACTTTACTTTTACATCACAGACCATATCATCTGGGAAGCAGCATGTTTTAACTGTCATACCACTTATATGTACTGCAGCGTCTCCCACAACCAGTTAAACACTGAACGCCTCTTTAGATGGTTCTTTGCCCCTCCCTCCATACCCATGCATTCCTTTCTTGCCTTCTTCACTGGCTCAAACTCTTCATAGATCTCCCATTCTTTTCAGCACCCATCTCCATTTCTCTCTCACAGGGATTTATTAACCTGGTTTCTAGTTGTAATGTCAGCAGTGACTTTCATCTATATTCATGTCTGCCTTTGGCCCGGCCACCAGATGTCTGGGGTCGAAGTTGGCTGACCTCAATCTGTAAATTTTGCCCTCTGTGAGAGTACGATCTTAAGATCATCTCTGGATTTTTCACCCAGATTATCCCAACAGGACTCACTGGATTAATTGGGAAAGTTATGTGTCATTTCATAAGTTTCTTCCAGTACAAATGTCCTTGTTGTTTCAAGTCCTTCTAATCTTCTGTAGCACTTTAAGGCAGACAGTACGCTTCATCCATGAGCACAGAGGGTATTGTCAAAGACACGTCTGTCAGTCATCCAGTAAGCTGCTGTTTGGGAACTGAAGGCAGCTGCAAGTCAATGATTGCAATGTAGAGTTTGTCAGAAATTATTCTCCAAACTAAAACTAAAATAAAACACATGTTTTATGAGGTCACAGTGACGTTGACCTTTGACCACCAAAATCTAATAAGTTCATCCTTGAGTCCAAGTGGACGTTTGTGACAAATTTGAAGAAATTAACTCAAGATCGCTTCCTGGGATAACACATTCACTAGAATGGTTTGGACGGATGAACGAACAACCCAAAAAACATAATACCTTTGGCCACAACTATCACCAGTAATTTAGTTATGACAGAAAGACACCTTATAATCCCTGTACTGTAGTTAAACGTGCAAAAATAACAGCTACATGAAAGCAAAGCACAGAGCAGAAGAAAAGAGCATCTGCACTGCAACAAAGCAGGAAGCAGAAACTCTCGTTGCATCAAATGTTTCCTGCCCCTGACAGGTGAGCTGGTGGCCAGCCAGCCGATTTACCTTCATCACTTTGAAGATGATGATCTCCCCCAGGACTCCAGGGGTTATGGGGTTGGTCTGAAGCAGGTCGGAGTACCTGGACAGATGTACTCCTGAAGATGCACACACAACAAAGGACAACATGAAGAATGAACAACAAATAAATAGCTGAAACACTAAAAAAAAATAATTATGTAGTGCTACCGACTTTGTATTAGCATGTTCACTCCTACCTTTACTGGGATTTCCCAGCACAGTGATACAGCTCTGACCCACATGCAGCCCCTTCTCACAGAGCAAGGGCAACTACAACAAACAAACAATTCAGGAGAAAATGAGCAATTTCAATTATAAATTGGGTAAAATATCAATCTTGACAACCTAGGTTCATTGACGGATATCAGCTGATTCACTGTTCATTACAATGGCAGTTCTTCGACTTTTCTTGTCCACAAGGTATACCAACAATCTGTGCCGTTGTCTTTTATTCCACATGTTTTAAAAGTGCAAGCCAAAGTCAAGCCTTTCACTTAAGTACTGCAGATCAACAGGTGCAAAATACTTATAGAACAGGATAAACAAAAGGCACTGCAGGGTTATTGTGATTGTCTAAGACCTCTTATACAGCAACAGTTATGTACACAGCTCAGTATTAATTTCACCTTATCTGCATCTGCCATAAGGAAACAGTAGCTCTCCTCCAGCTCTTTGTCTGTCCTCCCGTCTGCCTTCATCTCCTTTCGTTTCTCCACAAACTAAAACACACACACACACAAGTCAATTCAGCTGGTCATACCAACCATGGCCCCACAGTAAACATTTAAAGCAATTTCCAGTTTGTCTGAATGGCGCAGAGACAGAGACAGAGGGACAGAGAGAGATGACATGCAGGCATGGCCTGAATCAAACTCAGGACACTGCCATTCTATGGCATGCGCTGTTACCACTTGGCATTAAAATGCTTCTCCACCTGTCCTTCTCTCACCTCTTTCTCCTGTGGCTCACTGTGGACAAGCCGAGGTTTAGAGTAGGTGAAGCAGCCAGCAGAGCTGGTGTCGAGGTAGCTGGAGCTCAGGATGGTCATCATGTCTTCATACTCCCTGGACTCAGTGGAGACATACTGGAACAGAGCTGAAAGAAAGACACACAGGTCAGTTTAAACTCCCTGGACTCTGATCTTTACTAATCATAAATAATTCTTTTCCCCTGAGCTCTCAACATGTAGACAACACAAAACTGTGCAGGTTTGCTCTCGGAGCAGTGATTCACTGACTAACCTACACATAGCAGGTTATGTTCTAGCTGCCAACAACTGTCTTGTTCAGCTCCTGAACAAGAAGCCTGATTCCAGATTATACCACCAAGAGTATATGGACCCCAGAACATGCCAGCCATGGCAGCCAGAACATGTCATTTCAAAACCATGGGCAATAATCATCCCAAAGGTGTTGGATCGTTTTGATGTCAGGACTCTGTGCAGGCCATTCATGTTCTTCCACACTAAACTGGGAAAACCATTTCTTTATGGATCTGGCTGTGCGTACAGGGGACATTGTCATGAAACAGGAAAGGACCTTCATCAAACTGTTGACACAAAGTTGGAAGCAAAATATTGACTAAAATATCACCGTGTGCTGTCGCGTTACAGATGTCCCTTCATTGGAACAAAGGGGCTCAAACTTGGAAAAGCAGTGGACCAAAGTAATGTAGTACCAGTAGTCAAAGCAACAGAACAAAAGTACAAACATCCTTTTAATGTAATGTTGTAGTTGTTTAACAGGTTTTATGTGAATCAAAACTCAGAAATAAATGTCCCAATAATGACGACCCTTTACACAGCTTCCAGGTGAGCCTCACCCACTCTGTAACAGAAGGTTTGGGCACCTGGGGAGCCAAAAAAAAAAAATAGTTGTTAGCCCACCCCAATTATAACAGGGCCATTGCAGCCTTTTTGTGCCAAAGTCTCAGGAGACGAAAGAACCTGCAGCAGCAGCTGCCTCCCTCAGTGTGGTTCAGCTGGAGCATCCAACACCTGAGAGAGGTGGGGTCGAAATGCAAACACATCCACTCATGACAGAAATTTAACAAAGGCATAGCAAAAGCACAAGGAGCTTTATCACAACCATTGGCACAACACTGGGCATCAAGAGCTGGTTCCACTTTAATAAAGACCAGTGATTTGTTTGCTTCAATCTATTTATCAATGCCTGAAAGTCAAATACTGATTTTCCATATACATTGGAGTTCACATAAGGCAACATGTGTGCCGCATTTTCCGGATTATAAGGCGCATCAAGCGAAACTAAAACAGTCAGATAAGTCAAACTGTGTGTCTTTCACCTGTGTGTCTTTGTCAGAGCTGGATGAACAATAAGAGCGCCTTCCAGCTAATATCAAAGTTTTCACATACTTCATAACATGCTGACAGATGGTTTTCAAAATAATAAATACTACAAAATAATTAATAATATAATTAGTAAATTGTCTCCATAAAGGGAGAAAGCAACTGAAAAACACACCTTCAACCTGCTGCTTCAACTACCTACAGTTCATAAAACAATAGATCACACTCACAGCTGTGAGTCATCTCAAGCCTCTAACCAAACCTCGACGCTGAACTATCCCAACATGGCTGAGAGAAAGGGAAAAGCCATGAACTATCCCAACATGGCTGAGAGAAAGGGAAAAGCCATGAACTATCCCAACATGGCTGAGAGAAAGGGAAAAGCCATGAACTATCCCAACATGGCTGAGAGAAAGGGAAAAGCCATGAACTATCCCAACATGGCTGAGAGAAAGGGAAAAGCCATGAACTATCCCAACATGGCTGAGAGAAAGGGAAAAGCCATGAAAATGTCCTCGTTTAGGCAGTGTTCACCCCTTAACACGAAAGCTGAAATGTACCCCACTGTACATGAGCACACACGCCCAGCTCACTAAAAGGTAAACAAACCAGTGACTGTTTCCTTAAGTCAGCTAGCTAATAGCTGTAGTTATGAACGTGCGCTAGCGACGACATAAAGCTGAAATCAAACGTTACGGCGCAGAGCTGAATACGCGGATATTTACCGTTACTTGCAAACGAAACGACAGTTAGCTGGTACGGTTAACGGAAATCAGGCGTCAACAAGTACGTAGCTGTAACCCTTTAATGCATCACCTGTTAGCTGGCTAACCGCTAACGTTAGCATCCTTGACTTGGCGATAGCCGGTACTTCAAATACATTGGCTTGTACAAAACTTGCATGCTTTTCTTTACTTCGTCTTAATGACTATATATGGCAGTATAAGCAAGGCATATACATTGATGTATATGGTATGTGTAGTTACTGCTTTGCCCTGTAACTACGCTAACGCAGCACAACAGCTCAGAAATTAACTTGTCCGGATGCTGTCCGATAAAATGATCTTTTCAGTTAACGTTACTAACTGAGTTACCGATCATTAAAAGGGAACTTCAGGGCTGTAAAGTAAATCAAATTAGTTAGAGTACAATTGCAAAATACGTATATGCAACGTCTGGTTATCATATTTGATTTTACTGAATTGCACGAAGCCCAGCGCACCTCTATTTTCCTTGGTTTTCCTCGGTATCGGCAACTTGAGAGGCTCCATCGGCATATGCCTCTTATAGGCCACTTGTGGTGCCGAGTTCCTCCTCTCCATCCTCGCCGCAGCAGCACTCGGTCTGTCCGGACTGTCTGTTAGCTCGATTACTGTTTCCTCGCCATCTTGCGGGCTAACGTTGACGCCTCCAGCCTCCGCGGCAGCAGACACCCTCCTCGGCGCACGAGCTGTCTCCCTCCGAGCCAGGATGTCTTCCATCGTCGGATCGTCAGTCCAACCGACGCGTCTCTTCCCAACCGTCAGCGTGTCACTGATTCTCGGCGAGAGCCCCGCGGTGACACCGCCGTTACCTCCGGAGCCCGCAGTGCAGGGATACAGCCTGATGGCGCGCCATGCTCTTCCTGGAGTGGAGGTCTTCTTCGCTGAGGTTTAACTGCAGCTGGTGGTTAAACAAACACGACATGTCGCTTTGCTGCCACCTGCTGGAGATAATCAGCACATCCACTGCCAATGTGATTACTATGGAAGCCCTTTTCCTCTAGGAAAAAAACATAAATGGTATTTATTTATTACAAATAGATACATAAAAATAGTTTTAGGTTAAAATTAAGTCAGATCAAGTCAAGTCTACTGTATTTATGCAGCACATTTTATACAGAGGAAATCTTAATGTGCTTTACAGTAAAACATAGAAAACATGAATTAATAGAAAACACATAAAAATACTCCACATAAATAAAATAAACTTTCAGCCAACCATACAACACACACATAGCCACATATAATTAAAATACACATAGATTTATTTGTAACCCATCTCACATACATAATGCCAAACTGCATGTGATTATCATAAAGTGGACATGTCTGTAAAGGGGAAAATCATGGGTACCTAGAGAACCCATTTTCATTCACATACTGTATTTTGAGGTCAGAGGTCAAGGGACCTCTTTGAAAACGGCCATGTCAGTTTTTCCTCACCAAAATTTAGCACAAGTAGAGCCTTACCTGCCTTGTGATTACCTACTCTCTAAGGTGTTGGAAGTGCTAATCCTTGTCTCTTTAGAGACAGATTCTTAATCGCCATTAATCTTGTGATTATCCATAGGCAATCACAATTAATCACAAATTAGTCACATATTTTTATCTCTTCAAAATGTACCTTACAGGGAGATTTATCAAGTATTTAATACTCAACATAAAAATGAACAAATATGCTTACTTTATGCAAATGTATGTATATGTTTATTATTGAAAATCAATAAACAACATAAAAAACCCTCACAGGTACTGCATTTAGTATAAAATATGCTCAAATCATAACATGGCAAATTGCAGCTCAACAGGCAACAACAGCTGTCAGTGTGTCAGTGTGCTGACTTGACTATGACTTGCCTCAAACTGCATGTGATTATCATAAAGTGGGCATGTCTGTAAAGGGGAGACTGGTGGGGACCCATAGAACCCATTTACATTCACATATCTGGAGGTCAGAGGTCAAGGGACCCCTTTGAAAATGGCCGTGACAGTTTTTCCACACCAAAATGTAGCAAATTTAGAAAGCAGAGCCTTACCTGCCTTGTGATTTCCTACTCTCTAAGTTGTTGGAAGTGCTAATCTTTGTCTCTCCAGAGAGGGAGACGAGCGTTAGAGGTGTTCGGACAGGAGCCAAAGGTGGAGGTATACTGTCCGCTGTACTGTGTGCTCTCTCTCAGTTACTGACTTTTCTCTGAGAGGAGACAGACTGTTTTTAACACACAGGCCTACTAATACTCAGTAGGCAACCCAGCTGATGGCCAAGGAGGTAGCGTAGTAGTCTGAGTAACTCGGCCTGTGGGGGAGTACTTGAGAAAAATGAAATAGCGCCAAACCAGTAGAAAAAGGACTTTACTGGACCATGACCAAGGCTCCATTTTCTCTGCAACCCCCAGTAACCACACACTCACTGACCGCCTTCTTTTACAACAATTTATTGATGCTTTGGTCTTGTGACAATCCACACATTAGTTGATACCTCAACTAAATGTTAATGCTTCATTTTTTTACTCAACAGAATAAAGAGCAACTGACGGCGGCACAACTATCCTGACGAGGATCATTTATAATATCACACAGATTGATTCTTGTAAGTCATATTTCATGTATAATGTGTAAGCACATATATAACAAACAGACATGCTTGGCTTTGTTCCTACATTCATATACAAATAGACTTCATATACATTCTTTACATACATACAGTACATACACAACAGGCTCCTCCTTCAGGGTTTCTCTGATTGTCATGAAAAACACTGAATATTTCAGCTTTCTGGTAACATTAACAGCAGCTGTGAGCTGTTTCACCTTTACAGAATATTGTGGTCAGAACTGAAACTCCACTTAGCATGCATTTAATGCATGTATAATGTTTAAGTAGATGTCATGCTAAATTTACAATACTGTATCAGTAACTGTGTCTCCAATAAATTACATTCATGCACAACTATTTGGGATTAGCAGAGTTGAGGGAAGTCTTATACCATGTTTTTCTTCATATAGTAAAGGTCTGCTATGTTCACTGATTCAGTTATTCATTTTCAATAATTTTCCTGTGTTAACTATTGTAAACAGCATTAATCAATTTTTGGCAACAAACAAACAGGCTGACAGATACACAGCAAACACCGAGTGTCAAAGTCGGGCTTTTCAGCTGTGATCTAATCTTATCTGTCTGCTGTTTGGTGCAGGGAGGGTGGTGTAAAGTGGGTTGATCAGAGCTTGTTTAATGAAAACAGCCTCCTGCTGCTGCTGCTGCTGCTGCAAACACTGGTATTGAATCATACAGTAAATGTGCCCTAAAACCAAAACAAGGTCCTAAAAGAGCCTGATTAGGCTCAGTGTGTTCAAAACTTCAAAACTCTTTCACGTTGCAGTTATTTTAATTCATGTTAATATTAAAGGACCAGTGTGTAACAATTAATCTATTGTCAGAAATGAAATATAATATCAATAAGTATGTTTTCTTTATAAAACATCACTAGATAGTGAGCATTGTGTTACCTTAGAATGAGCTGTTTAAATCACATAAGGAGCAGGTCCTCTCTCAACGGAGTCCACCATGTTGCTCCACCATGTTTCTACAGTAGCCCAGAAGGGACAAACCAAAACTTGTTAACTTTTCCTGCTTGGGCCAGAGTCAGTAATGTTACTCGCCCCGCCACCACCGCTCTCTCTTGCTTCACCACTCATTTCCCATATACACACATACTCTACGCACTGGCTCTGCTCCACATGACCTTCACTCGTCTTACAACAAATGGCTCTAGAAAGGGTCGTAGCTGTCTAACACGCTTCACACAGGGGAGAGGCTTCAGTTGGTTGTATTCTCTTCACCTCACCACTAGATACCACCAGATCCTACATACCTGACCTTTATCATACTGATTCATGCAGTTTGAGGCAATTAAAGCTGTTTAACAAAAAAATAATTTTCATGGTTACAAATAAGAGATAGGACAGGATGCTATACGCCCCATCTCCACTGTATGAACACCACTCCAGCCTGCACTGCAATTCAACACATACTATAATCACTGCAAACATTGCATTACTGCAGTATTACTGCATTGCCTTTCCCTAAAAATGTATTTGCTAATGCAGAGTAGTTGCACATGAATGTTGTCTGTAGGAGGCTGTGTTTGTTTTGGACTCACGGCTTTTGGCAAACTGTTGGTGAATGGACATATACATTCACATTCATTCACAAATCATTGTGAATGTAGACTGATAATCTAATAAGTAATCTGAAACTTTGATTATCCATCAGAACTGGGTGCACGCTCTGTTTTCTCCAGTGTTTTCAGACATTGCAACTGATTTTAAGCTATTATTTAAAGGAACAGTGTGTAAAATTTCAGGGGATCTATAAGCACCATCTTTCTACAGCAGCCCAGAGTGGACAAAACAAACACTGGCTCTAGAGAGGATCTTTTGCATTTTTACATTACCTGAAGGCCAGCATAGTTTATGCTTATGAAACTATGGTAACATGAGCTGCAGAGGTCAAAACCGTGGTACCGCCAGCTGCTATCTGACTTCGGTTGTTTGGTAAGGATGGCCTCTGGGCAAGGCGAATGGCGCTACCATGATTTTGCAATCGGTGGCTCGTGTTACCGCAGTCTTGGAAAGGGAGGAGTGAGTGGAGCGGTACTCAGTTGGTTGCAATCTGAAACAATACCACTAGATGCTGCCAAATCCTACACAGTGCACCTTTAAAGAGTTTCAGAAACACAACAAGTTAAGAGACTCGCTGAGGAGCAGAGAATCCTTCCACTGACCTAAAGAATGAAAATTGCCAAAACTGTAGATACAAGGTTGAGATGATTACTGAAAGCTCTAGAAGGTTTACGCTCCAGCCTCTGACTGAGGTAGTTCTTGCCAGATTCACCAAATCTGTGCAACAGAGGTGATAAGTGACCAATAGTCACAATACTGGAATCTTCCTTCAAGACATGAATGCTCAGTTGTATTTTACAAAATTGTGTGTGGTTGAGTGGTAGTTATAGCTGCAAGCATGATTCATCATCGCTCATTGATTGTGTTTTAAATGCAAAAAGCTCTCAAATTTACATTATTTTACTGTCTTCCATTAACTTGACTTCTGTGATGGGCTAACTCTGTCTTCATGTTATTACATTTTCTGTGTATTACCTGAGAATGCTGCTGATATTGTTTACAACAAAACTGTGGATGTGAGGCTTTCTGAAAATCTTACATACCTGAAAAAAAGCTCATAGAGAGAAAAAGTTCGTAAGTGCCTTTTCTGCATGTAACCTTAAAACTATTGGTAGAGCAGTGCTTTTAAAGGATTTTTCTTGTAAACATACAAGTCATATAAGGTAACTTTAAACACTGATAATTAATAATCTAGAGGTGACAGCTGTGTGCAAAGGCCAAGATGATTGGCAGCAAACCAGTTTGTCCAAAGGCAGGTCAAGTGCAGTATATAGGTACTGTAAGTGAGCTAATGTTACAAGCAAGGAAACACTTTCCAACAAAAGGTAAAACCCCAGGTCGGGCGTTGGGCTGTGTGAGGTGATTTCTGGCATACTGGCCACAGTTAAAACTACAGCTCTGACCCAAGAAAACTTTTTTAAAAGGCAGCAAAACCATAATCATATTTTCTGAGCATTACACACACTCAGCCTTTGAGTCATTAGGTCTTGGGGAGCTGTATCAGAAAATCATTTTGGGCCATTCGTGTATATTGCGAAGTCAAGGGAAAGTTGTTCTACGGGCCAAAAAAGAAAAGGAGAGCCTGAGGAACCTTGAAAAACACGAGCTGGTAGTGAGCAGTGTTTACTGGAATGAGCACGGCGCCATCTTTGAACATGGTATCCATCCATGCAGTTAGGACAGTTACATGGGGCACATAGTTTAATGTGTGTTGACAAGTTTGTCTGATGTGTTTTCAGCTGACTAGACCATTGGTAGACAATTAAATAGGTGTTACCGGTTGCTCTAAGCCCCATAGATGTGGGTTAATAGGGGCCTACTATACCTGCTAGTAGGTTTTATTATCTATTCACATGGTGGATCACCAGAAGAAGGTATACAAGAATATGACAGCGACCTCTAGCAACTGTAACAATTATGGCAGGAGCAGAAGTGGAAGCCAGACACTGTAGTATACACAGTGTGAGACTCCATAAGGGGTAGAGGTCCGGGGCGAGTTTGAGTTCCTGTGTGAAGCCAACAATGTGTAGTTGTAGTTGTATTGCCTAAACCTATTTTTTTCCCCTAAACCTAAAACTATAGCTTTGTTGCCTACACCTAAAGATGTTGTAGTTTTATTGCCTAAACCAAAAGGAGTTGCAGTTTAAATGCCTAAACCTAAAGAGGTTGTAGTTTTATTACCTGGACCTATGTTTTTTTTGTTGCCTGAACCCAAAGAAGTTGTAGTTTTGTTGCCTAAAGCTAAATAAGTTGTAGTTTTGTTGTCTAAACCTAAAAAAGTTGTAGTTTTTTTGCCTAATCCTAAAGGAGTTGTAGTTTTATTACCTAATCCTAAAGATGTTGGAGTTTTATTGCCTGAACCTATCTGGGCTTTTTATTTTTTTGCCTAAACCTAAACTTGTAGTTTTGTTGCCTAAACCAAAAGAAGTTGTAGTTTTATTGCCTAAACCTAAAGAAGCCTTTTTGTTTGTGTTCAAAATGTGACATTTCATTTAGTAATTTCACTTTTACAACATAGTAGACCCCTAATGACCCACATTTATGGTGCTTAGAGCGACTGATAATGCCTATTTAACGGCCTGATCGGTCTAATCGAGTGGTTCTTTGTCAGTGACATTGTCATCAAGTCCCCGCTTTGATTGGGTGCTAGTCGTCATCCTCTGTTTGGTCCTAGCATCATCAGCACCTGATGTTCAGCTCCTCGCACTGCAGTGAGTCAACCTTGTCGGTATCCATGCCGGCGTCCTCCCCCTCGTCAGCACCGCTCTGCTCCTCCTCCATCACCTCCGTCTCTTCCGCCTCTTGACAGGGCGAAGTAGAGGAGAGAAGGGAGGTGGGAACATCACTCCGAGTTTCTCCTCCTCCTCCTCCTTCTCCTCCTCCATCCATCTTCCAGTCTGCTCTGACTCCTGGCTCTACCCCCACCTCTCCACCCTGTGCCGTCTCCATCTCACCTGTCTCTGTCTCACTTACTGTCTGACCCGTCTCACCGTCCATTCCTGTTGCTCCATCTAATTCCAAACCTGTCTCCATCTCCCTACCCGTCATTGTCTCTTGAGTCAAACCCACCTCAGTCTCTTTATCTAAACCAAGATCTTCCTCTCCTACCCGTTCTTCCAAACCTAGCCCCGTTTCCATCTCCACCCACACCCCCTTTCCATCTTCATGCCCAGAATCGCTGCACAAACTCAGACCCGTCTCTCCAAGCGGTCCTATCTGACCACCCAGCCCTGTCTCCAGACATTGTCCTGTCTGTGGTGGCTGGTCGCCGGTCAATGCTGCGGCTTCCTTGGCTTGTCTGATGCAGTTGATCCACTGCTGTTTATTGAAGGCATCGCTGGCCTGGAAGCAGTGGCTCTGCAGCTGACCGCCAGTCCGGTCTGAAACCCGGAAGAAGTTCTTAGCTGTGAGGAAATGTGAGACAGAAGGAGACATGGTTATTATGGCCAGACGTCTGTGCCCATAGCATTTTAATTTGTATTATACTGTAAGTTTAGAATCAGAGTCAGATTTATTTGCCAAGTACATACATACAAGGAGCTAGCTAGCTGGAGAGCATGGAGAAATGTTTCAGTCTACATTGTAAAGTCGCGCTAAGCCCAAACTAGCTAAATTGAGAAAATATGGCACTATATCGAACGATAGCGTCGGGAGACCAAAAGGTGTCTTCGAGTGCTATCAAACAAAGCCGTGAAGCGAGCCAAGCTAAAACCACATCTGATTCAGGGAAAAACAAAGTGGTGTTGACATGATTCACACTGAAATGTGTTTCTGTTTATCGCTATCAATTAGGTCTGAACTGTTTAGGTTGAAAAGTTTTATAATACAAATAATTCCAGTGGCATCCAAGAGTAAGTCAGCTATATGCTTAATCTGTGTTACGATTCTGACGGGTCTTTGGAAAATTTTGTCCCCTTCAAGGGGTCCTTGGCCCCAACAAGCTACAACACGAGTAAAAACAATAAGCCATCTGTGTTCGTAGTACGAGATCTACTGACTCCGCTCGTTGTTGCTGAAGGCTCCTCTGATGGACCCGCCCACTCTCATCTCTCCGTCTGATAGGTCCTCCAGGTCCAGATGCCGGATGGGGATTGGCTGGCGGCAGAGCTGGTAGCTGACCGGATGGTCGTTCAGCGAGACGGACCTGGTGATGACGAGGACGTCCTGGAACAGGAACACATGGAGCTTCTGGAGACAGAGAAAGAGAGCAGACGCAAAAATGGTAAAACAATCAAGTAAACTATCACAATTACACGTATACTTTAAAAAAAACATATATTGTTATATATACATTATTATTGTTATACAGTCTAATATATTTATATGTTATGGACCTTTAAAGAACCCACCACACATAACAAAGCACCAAAAGGCATTACATGAACGTAGGAGAGAGTGTGAGATACAATTTTATAATATCATCTCATCTGATATTATCTACTTTTTTGCATTTCTCATTTCTTCACATATCAACTCAGTAAAATACTGTTATTAAACACTACAGAGTAGTAAAATCATGAAATCTTGTATGTACAGTAGAATATCTAATCTGAAGTTGGCGACTTGTACTTGAGTTGCCATTAAATTTCAAATAAATCAACTTAACATATGGGAGTGGGCAAATATGCTGCTTTATGTAAATGTATGTATATGTTTATTATTGAAAATCAATAAACAACATAAAAAACCCTCACAGGTACTGCATTTAGAATAAAATATGCTTAAATCATAACATGGCAAACTGCAGCCCAACAGGCAACAACAGCTGTCAGTGTGTCAGTGTGCTGACTTGACTATGACTTGATCCAAACTGCATGTGATTATCATAAAGTGGGCATGTCTGTAAAGGAGAGACTGGTGGGTACCCAGAGAACCCATTTACATTCACACATCTGGAGGTCAGAGGTCAAGGGACCCCTTTGACAATGGTCATGCCAGTTTTTCCTCACCAAAATTTTGCTTAAGTTTGGAGCTGTTTAGCCTCCTACATGGCAAGCTAGTGTGACATGGTTGGTACGAATGTATTCCTTGGGTTTTCCAGTTTCATATATACCGTGAGTATACCAGTACCTTCACTTTAGCCATAAAACCCACTCCAGCCTAACAAAGCAATGACGCTACTTTGACAGCCATAATTTATTGTTTGAATTGTTTTTTTGTTTTCATCTATATCTCGTCTTAATAGTTTGCCATCACTGTTATGCAGTCATATTATTCTCCTCATACTAATCTTGTGTCTCTATAATATTGTGTAATTTTAACATTATTTCAGTGAGGGAGGCTTCAAATAAGACCAGTGGGGGTTCTACCTCTTCCTGCACTGTATATTATTTGTCTTCTTTGACAAATAATATACAGTGACTTAAGCCAGACCTTACGATAAAGACTTTTAAAGAAAACTGAAAATAAACTGATATTTTTGAACATTTCAGGCAAAACAATGTCTTGACATTTACAACCTGTATTAAATCAATTCAAAACTTCTTCATTATGATGCATTTTTAAAGATTAACGGCCCACATCCCTGGGAGAGTCCCTGAAGTCCCCCAGAAATATTGTTTATCTTGTAGCACACAATAACTTATCTTGTGTGCATTTAATTAAAATATATGTCATCTTTGGGGACCTTGAAGGCTCAATAATTAAACACTGTGAAAGGTACCACTTTGCATCACGAGTACGCTACTTTTACTGTGATACTAAGTACATTTTGCAGCAATTACTTAAGTACTTTTACTCAAGTACAATTTTGAATGCAGGACTTTTACTTGTAACAGCGTATTTTCAGAGTATGTCATTACTACTTTTACTTAAGTAAAGGATCAGAGTACTTCTTCCACCACTGCTGTGTACTGTAGTTCTCAGAGTGAGAGGTCCACAGGAGTCAAACCATGTTTAACTTTTGGATTCATGGACTTTATAGACCACATGGGTTAAACAGAAGAACTGTGTCAGCTACAGATGAAGGAGAGATGAACATGCCCACTATGTATAAATAAAGGCGTTGGGAGGTTGGTGTGGGTATAAAACTGTAGAAATCTACTTACAAGTCCTCTGTTGTTCTTCAGTACTCCGTGGCAGCTGAGGGTCCTGGACCGGTCGATGAGTTCATCCCTCTGTCCGTCCTCCGTGTACAACAGACGGTCCTTGTAGTACTGACACTCGGACTCCCCCGTCCGCCTGTTGATGTCCGCCACCACGCTCTGAACCACCAGCATCTGTAGAGCAAACAGACCACATGGTCCACTGAGTTCAGCCCCTCCCACAGCTTCTGCTCGCTCCATCTGCTCTCTGTAACAACAACCTGTAGATGTAGATGACAAAGCTACACGCAAATGATGAAAAAGTTGATTTGTGCAGAGAACCCCAGTACCTCATAAGAAGAAAATAAACAAATAAATAAATAAAATAAACTATAAAATGTCTTTATATTATTCATTTTCACAGATTGATCTGTGTTAGTTTTCAACATACAGTATAAAATAAATTAAAGCCCCTGCTTTCAAAGTTATTCACAAAATCCAGACTACTTAAAGGGTAACTGAGGTATTTTTCAACCTGGACCCTATTTTCTCATGTTTCTAAATCTAAGTGACAAATTTTTTGTTAAATTGGTCCTGTGCTGAGGGAGAATGCTGCAGATGGCAGCTGCTCACAAGCTCAATGTAATCCTATTGGGGCAAGCTGGCAGCGTCATTTACATCCACTAAAAGTGCTTGTTTTTGTCACGACAGGCTCTGATTGTTATTATACTGTAAGTGTAAGTGTGACATTTTGGAAAGCGTCTCACTTAAGGAGAAGTCTCGTTCTGAAACCTGCTGAGGTGATGTGTTGCTGGAAGACAATGGTGGAATAGTGGAATACATCCATGGTGGAAACGCCGGCCGCTAGCTGGTCAGAGTTTGTTGTGTTGGGACGACAGAAAACGTAGCTTAGTGTTATTTAAAAGATTTTCAATGTCATGGCTGAGTATGTAGATGATTTTGACGATGTAGATAAGGTATTTGAATTCAATGGCCACCTGTATTTATTTAAGCCAAAGTATACAGATATTCAGATTTCACGACAAGACTTCTCCTTTAGTGGGACTTAGACACATTAACAAACATACGAAAGGAAAGGAAGCGTTTTATTTCTCTGTAAAGTCCTATCCATAAGCACTTGTGTTGAATGCAGCATTATAGTGATGCTGCTGCTGATCGGATGTTTCACGCTGATGTGCACCGTGGGAGTCGTAGTTGGCTTCAGTGGTTCAGTTTTTACGTCCACAGGTTGGTAACTTTGAGTTCTTATTGAAAATACAGGTATTTTCTAACACAGTTGTTCATCTTTTGTGCTGACAATTCAACCAAGAGTTTAATGGCCATCCAGGCCCGGACATGCTCCAACTGTAAATCGGCTAAAGTTGTCTGAGAAAATTAAGGACTTATAGAACCAGAGCAGCCTGAAATAGATGACCACCTACTGGTCAACAGTGCAAGTTCAGATGTCAAAGTCGAACTTGATGCAAAATTTTGTGGTTTTAAATGCTGGTGTGTTCAAGTCATTATTCCATAATTTTCAAGGTTATCCCAGACTTTTAAAGCTTATACTTAATATTTCAGGGTTAATACCAACTTTTTCAGGCTCTCTAAGAATTTTCATCATTTTATTTCCCACTATCTCAGTCTGACAGTGGGATGAACCAGACCGTTGGGTTGAATTTGCACAGAATCTTAACACTTACTGCCTCGTCCAGGTGCTGCCGGTCCGGGTGGTCGTTGGCCGTGTGCTTCAGGATCTCCCTGAGCAGTAGCGGGTATTTCACCAGTCGGCTACGGGGGATGTCCAGAAAGTTCCACAGGTCCAACTTCCTGCTAAAGGGCGACTGGAGACAGCGCTGCAAGAAGTCCTGGACCCTCCGATCCTGCTTCTTCTGGTCCAACAAGGCCTTGGCCTTGACCTGGTTACTGCAGTACGGAGTGTAGGAGTTGAGACAGGGAAGCTGCAGGGGCACAGAAACAGACCTGGTTACTACACAGTGAAGGAGACAAGTAATTATGTTCAACACGTTCAGAAAAACACTCACCCAGTCAGTCAGGATGGGTCCCACATGTTCCGTGGACCCGTCAGGTTTTCTGGCGTCTCGGAGGCGACTCAGCAGGTCTGAGGACAGACGGATGTTTTGAAATTATGAAAAAATTTAAAGAGGTCAGGGCCCAGAGCAGCATGGGAACACTGAAGACGATACAGCAGCAACACCAAGTTTTATAGTCAGTGAGAGTTACAACAGCTGCACACACACATGAAGTGAACGTTCAAACTCAATGTAAGTCACTGCAGAGCTGGTACTATACAATTATATACCAAAATAATATTTTCCAAAAGTAATATTGAATTAAATATAAAGGCCTGGCGCTTTCTACATAAGCCTTTCTTTCATTTCAAAAAAGAGGCCATAGTTTTCAAATGTTAAATGTTCCTTAGAGGCTCACTGTTTCTCAGGTTAAAGGTCAGTTAGTGGGAACTCCTTCATTGGCTGCACAGTTGTAATGTGCAGCGAGACGCTGAAGGTTTCACATTCACCTCTACACCGTCATCATCTGGTGGTCACTAGAGGAACTGCAGCTTTAAGCCCCTTTCAGACGTGGAACACAAAGTGACGGCTTTTTGTTATGCAGACATAGATATCTTTTACATTAATGTTCGTTATGGCTTTATTCAGACATGATAGGACTTTTATGAGCAGCGTTTTCATCATTTAGAAAGTGAACATGACTGCCTGATAATATCTGACTGCACACAGGCAGTGAATGACAGATTGTGACACTGGGACTCTTGTTTAATCCTGCTCAGTAGAAAATAATGTGCGGTATGTAAAGCTGGATATTTTGCTGCATACTAATTCATTCACCTATACAGCTGGTATGAAACACTGAAAATACGTTTATTAAAGTGATGTAAAAATGATAGTAATAAAAACCTGGGTGCTTATTTCGACATGAGACCAACTTGTTAAATTGCCATCAGAGTAACGTAAAGGTGTGCATGTCTGAAAGGGGCTGTAGACAGCTCAGCTCTGGACCCTGCACCCAGAGGCTGCTGCAGGTTTGAAACGTTCCAGCATGTTGCTCCTGGTGACCTCTGAAGGACCACTTCCATCAGATGCTCCCTCCTACCTTCATGCAGGGGTATCAGCGAGTCCAAAGTGCCAAAGATCTGGTTCAGTTCCTGCTCAGTCATGATTGACAACTTCAGCATCGGGTCACGGTAGGCCTGCAGCGTGCACACACACACACACACACACACACACACACACACACACACACACACACACACACACACACACACAGCTTACTTATAAAATACAGATACTGTAGAATAAACATAAGAGGAAAGTCAGTTCTTCAAGCTAAAATAAAAGTTTTAATTTACCTTCTTAGCCAACTTGAGATCCTCCACCAAGTCTTGCTCGCCCTGAGCCAACTCAAATATAGCCTGCAGGGAGAGAGAGAGAGAGTTTGAGGAGAAAAAACTCAAGGTCAAGATCAACTTTATTGTCCCACCAGGTGGAAAATTTGTCTTGGGCTAACCACCCATACAGCATCCATTAGCATAAATAAATAAATAAAACATGAGTAATGGGAAACATCATGACATAAATAAAACAACAGTATACACACAGAGCAATACCATTTTACATATAAAACACTGTTACGTAGCAGCTCTTATAGATAAAAAGAAACACCCAGCAGCAGCTCACGAGCAGTCACAGTGCAGAGACGCAAAGTCACATCAGCACCAGCTTTAACCGTCATTCTCTGCTCTTATTTAAAAGCTTGATAGATGGAGGGATGAATGAATTTTTATATCTATTTAACCTGCAGCGAGGGACTCTGAACCGTCTACCGGACGGAAGTAGCTCGTACTGTGTTTACAGAACATGAGATGAGTCGCTTGAAATCTTCGTGTGCAAGCCGTGTGGAACTAGCACTACTCTGGTCTTAGTCTTGACTCGGTCTCATCCCGCCTTGGTCTTGGTCTTGACTTGGTCTCAAACCCTAAAAATCTAGGTCTTGTCTCGGCCTCGGTTTATGTCAGTAATTCTCAAGGTGGTCCATGGCACTCTGACAAAGCGTGATTCAAATTGAAATGTGTTTCTGTTTATCACCATCTAACAGGTCTGAAGTATTTAGGTTGAAAAGTTCCAGTGGCATCGAACCACAAATGGTGCTAAGCGTTGTGCTTAATCAGTGCTACAGTTATGACAGAGTCCTTGGTTCTCTCTGTTAGAGGGTCCCTGGCTTGACTGCAACACTGATGAGTATGCTGGGGTTGGAAAAATTAGTTTGATGAACATGGAATTAGCTATTTTTTCACCCACTGATGAATTCAAATAAAATATTGTTTTTGTCAAGTCTATTTTCAAGAAGTTGGTTGTAATGATATACGATATATTTTGTTACGTGGTTACGTGAGTGTGAATGGTTGTCTGTCTCTATGTGCCCTGCAGTGGACAGCCGATCTGTCCAGGGTGAACCCCGTCTTTGCCAAATGTCAGCTGGAATCGGCTCCAGCCCTCCGCGACCCCGAATAGGATAAGCAGTTGCAGATGGATGGATTGACGGATATATCTACGAGCTACGGTGGTGTAGGGGTTAACACTGTTGCCTCACAGCAAGAGGGTCACAGGTTTGAATCCGGCTTGTTAGCGTGGGTTTTCTCCGGCTTCCACAGTCCAAAGACATGCAGCTTAACGATGACTCTAAATTGCCTGTAGGTGTGAACGGCTCCAGCCCCCGAGACCCCGAACGGGATAAGTGGTTGTGGAAGGATGGATGGTTATATGCCAGTTAAGTGTCAATTTACATCCATGTTTTACATCCATGTTTTCATTATTTAATCCTGTTAGACATTTGTGTGAAGTCATAATTAGGACATGACCGACAGAAGGTCTAAGAGGACATGACAGTGACCTCTAGCGACTGTAGTAATTACAACAGGAGCAGAAGCAAAAGCTGGGTGCTGTAGTTTAAACAGCGCAGACACATTAACATAGGGCTACCACCCAGGAGGCATCCTGTGTGAAACCAGCAATGTGCAGATGTCTTTGCGTTCACAAGCATTAAGTTTCACTTTTGAAATATTTTTTTTTCTTAATTATTGTTGCCTAAACCTAAAGAAGCCTTTGTTTGTGCCTTTGTTTGTGTTCAAATCCTAATGTTTCATTCAGTCCTTAATGACCCACATCTATGGTGTTTATAGTGACCAGTAACACCTATTTAATGGCCTGACAACAGTCGGATCGGTTGCCGGCATGGGGGAATAATAAAATCACAATCTTTCACTCCAGCGGTGCACCCCTCACCTCTTGTCGTTTTATCTCTTTCGGGCTCAGAGGTTGCGTCGCTCCCAATCGGACGTCGAACGTCTCACTCCAAAGCTTGCTGTCACGGCGCTTGGCGGCTGGGGCCGTTGCCGTGGAAACCCGTGTGGCAGTCATGGAGGAGGAAGGGTTGGAGACTGTCGCTGAGATTACGCGCATCTTCAATGTGGAGGAGGAGGAGGAGGGAGGAGGAGGATGAGCTGCTCTGTCCGTCTGACTGTCACTACGAAAACTGATGGTGCGCTGCAGAGACAGAGAGGTAGATAAATAATACAAAGATACTTTTTATAAATAGGGATATATATGTATTTCAAATATTTCACTGCTGGTTGTCTTTTTCTCAGCATCTATAACATAGAGGTGCTAATTGGGAAGAGCTAGTTTGCCCCTTGCTCCACAAGTAAAAGTCACATTCATTTCTTTTTATATTATAATTTGAATCTTAAAGCAGCAGTGAGCAGAACTGGAGCAAATATGATTTAAAAAGTTAGTTTTATAAAACTGTAACAATATCCTGACAGTAGTGCATGAGACAGGTAATCTGAAAAAAATCACATTCCTATGTGTCCTCCTGTCCTCCTGACGGCATCTGCAAGATTTCACAGACTGGAGGAAAACAACCAATCAGAGCTGAGCTGAAGCTACTGGCTCTGAGCAGCTGTCAATCACTCACAAATTCCAATCAAACAGTCAAACTAGGCATCAAATATGAATCAATATTCTGTTACTGCAATGACTATGAATATTATATATATTATATATTACAATATTGATTCATATTTGATCATCGCTGCCGAGTGACTGTTGACTGAGCTGCCTCCGCTGAATGAACAGCCAATAGGAACGCTCTCTCTAAAATGACCTGTTATTGGTCAAAGTCTGCTCTCGTGCTAGATTTTTTAAAGCCTGAAAACAGCCATGAGGAAGCGCAGAAGTCTAGTTTTCTCTCAGAAAGAGTAACAACATGCTGACAGGTTATTATGGAGTTTTTGTCCAATGATGCCATAAATATTCTGCCTACTGCAGGTTTAAATTACTGTTGAATTCTGGGTCGATTTTGGTCTTCAGCTCTGGTGCAGTGTGGGTTTTTTCCAAATTTTACAACAAAGCATTTTGAATTCAGCTCCGTTCTGATTTGCGCCTGATTCGAAACAAAGTGGAAATCATTAAACCTGAAGCTCATAACATTAACCTGTATGATTACAATATACTGTAACTCAGCAAAGTCTTGTGTTTCTTTGTTCAGTAACACAGAGAATATCGTTGAAAGACAAAAACTGAAATAGGATTATAGATTTGGATGTCTAGAACCAGCGGCCCCTTCCAGTCAATTGACTTAATGGAAAAAAAAAACGGCGAAGACTTGCGTTTGGAGATTTACCTGCAGCGTTTCACCAATCCTCTTCAGCGGTGCCGTCTTGACCGGCGGCAGCAGGCCGACCAGAGACGTCACCCTGGATACAAGTTTACTGCGCTTGGTGCTGGGCTCCTGGAGGAGAGAACAGAGCCAGACTAGGTCAAACTACAACTACCAGAGGTGATATTAAATGAGACAATCAGCAGCCTGCAGCCGCTGGCTGAGCTTACAAAACTCAGGTCAGGTCAGGTTTAGTTCACAAATTACTTTCTGACCAACAGTCCAAATGTTAATAATATAACTTAAATGTCTGGTGTCGTTGTCTTCACCATACACCATTAAAATAACACAAGACAATTAACTGAGGATAGTCATCATATATGAAACATCATCAACATGACTGTCACTCATGTATACTCAGTCCTCTTAAAATGGACCAAAAAGTGGACCAAGAGAAAAGGGACTCGGCTCTTTTTGTGTTTACATAGTTCATTTGAAGGAGGTTTTCCAGCTCTAATGGGGCCTCAGTCCTCTTTCTGTTCACACTACAGCTTCACTGATCAGACCCACATGGTCCCAATGAAATACTGTAAATTCATTAAGCCCACAAACATCTGAGTGGAGTATATGGAAAATGCACCTCTTTCATCAAGTTGCTGTTTTACGGTGATTTAGGATGTCCTGCTTGTGTAATCAATGCAATTATTCATGTCTTTTGCCATCAATTATTACAATCATAACAAGCATTTGAGAGCAGGACTGATACAGACAGAAAGGCCTGTTTCTCTATCCTCATGCAGTGGTCGTAAAATGTACATGTCCCGAATTTCCCTCCAGGGATTAATAAAGGTTCATCTTATCTTATCTTATCTTACATGCACATTGTCTCTTTTATATTGTAAAAACTGTAAAAACATCTCCTTCAAACAAGTGTTTTTATTCAGGCCTCTCACCAAAATTCAAAAACACATTTTCTTCTGTCCCTGAGACGCCATTAGTCTTGAACCTCGACGGTACATGGAGTACCTGCAGTACTGTAGTAGTAGAAGTATCGTGGCAGCCCTAAGTGAAGCTGGAATGCTTTGTATTCACAATGCTCACATTTCGCAAACTGCACCATGGACTTAAAGCGAACTCGAGCCACCTCCCGAGGAGGTCTGAGATCGGTTTGTTTCAGAGGGGTCTGACGTCTTTTGGGGTGTTCACATATGTGCAGAAAATGCTGACCAATTGCTCTGAGTTGGTTTGGAGGGCTGAGGGACCAACAAAACACCCCTAAAGACACATAAACTCATTAAACCTCACAGAGAGGGACCAGATGCAACATTTTGCTTGTGAAACAGACATAATGAGTTAAACTATGTATTCAACACTCTAATTGCATTTGGCTGATATGACTTTACGTTCCACATGTTTAGAGGATCTTACTTGTCTATAGCGCCTCCCTAAAGGTAAAAGCTCACAGTGAGGATGCAAAGGATGGGAAGGACAGAGTTAGAGATTAGTTATATTAGCCTTATGGTCATAAAATCATTTGATTTCTTAAGGAAATATAACCTCTATATGACTCCGTGAAACTTCGGTGGCTGTCAATCACAGTTTCTAAAAATTCAGTTTACAAAGATATGAAAGAGAAAATCTGCAGATCCTCCCACTGGAGAAGCTCGATAAATTAATTATTCAATAAAATTATACGATTAAAACAGTTCTCTGTGAGGGCTTTAAACGGCAGGTGTGTGAAGATTGTTCTAGAGGGTTTCAGGAAAGCTTACTTTGGTATTGTTAATATGCTGCAGGTTAAACAATAGTGTGACTCAGAGTCTTTTCCCTCTGTGCTACACACACACACACACACACACACACACACACACACACACACACACACACACACACACACACAATATCAGGCCTCCATTTTATCAGGGTCTCTCACTGTGTGTGAAAATGCCACCAGGCTGCTTGTCCTGGATACTGACTTACAATAAATCAATCTGTGTGTGTGTGTGTGTGTGTGTGTGTGTGTGTGTGTGTGTGTGTGTGTGTGTGTGTGTGTGTGTGTGTGTGTGTGGTCAGCTGACCTACTGGAAAACAGGAACCATCAAACTCTGTTTCCATCAACACGGTCAGGAACCAGTCGACCAAAAATAAATCGACCTCGGATGGTTTTCCCTTTTTTCATCCTCCGTCGCTCTGAACTTACACAAAGATTTTCAACTTAAAGTCTACGTCCCAAATCTGACAACAGCTTTAAGAAAAAATGATCTTTTCTTTGTCTCAGAACAGTAAAAACGAGACTAACAAGTTAAAGCTGTGACTTGGTGGCCTTTAAAGCTGCTGATGGAGGTCTGATGAGACCCTCAAATATCAACTGGAAACAGCAGTTAAAGTATTAAATACTCTCACTTTTTTACTCTCACTTAGCAGATGACTCTGTTGTATGTATTAATACATTTATTTTGGCTTATTTCCTTTACACTTGAGAAGTTTCCATTGGATGTGCTGTAACGGGTTTCTGTGTGTGATGGTGCTTCAGTTGATTCAATCTGACAAAGATCAATTCAGTGCAGTTGGTCAACAATAGGCTGATTATCTAATTACAAGTTTACAAATTTACAGAGTGTGAATTAAAAAAGCAAAACAAAACAACAAAAACAACTGTGGATAAGCTTTCCACACAGTCAAATCAAAAATGAAAACATGCTGAAAAAGGCTGTAAACTTTTACAAACCCAGTCTTACCTAAAAAACAATTACAAAACTAACGGTAAAGTATTTTAACATCAGTGGATAATAGGATCATAGTCAATTTTCCCTCCAAATATAGTTTAGCATTTAACTGAATTTTCAGAAAATCAACAAAAATGCAAATTTATGCACTTTTCCATCAACTGCTGTTGTGTAAATATTAAGAGTTGGGTCATCAAGATAAATAGTAGATGGAGCTAATTCTCCGATCAGGTCTTATTATAGCTTTACAGCAGAGGAGACCACAATGTGATGGCAGCATTATTAATTAGGGCTGTCAAAGTTATTAACATGATCACGCAAATTTATTTTAATGCCTCTAATTTGCTTTAATGAAGTTTGGGATTTTTAGGTTGTAGTGGACTCAGTGATGATGATGATGATGATGATGATGATGATGATGATGAATAACGCTCCAAACTTTTGATAAACTTTGGTGAGGAAAAACTGTCATGGCCATTTTCAAAGGGGTCCCTTGACCTCTGACCTCCAGATATGTGAATGTAAATGGTTCTCTGGGTACCCACCAGTCTCTCCTTTACAGACATGCCCACTTTATGATAATCACAGTCAGTTTGGATCAAGTCATAGTCAAGTCAGCACTCTGACACACTGACAGCTGTTGTTGCCTGATGGGCTGCAGTTTGCCCTGTTATGATTTGAGCATATTTTTATGATAAATGCAGTACCTGAGAGGGTTTCAGGACAATATTTATCATTATTTTGTGTTGTTAATTGATTTCCAATAATAAATACATACATACATTTGCATAAAGAAAACAAATCTGTCCACTCCCATGTTGATATGAGGATTAAATACTTGATAAATCTCTGTTTAAGGTATTTTGAACAGATGACATGTGCAATTAATTCGTGATTAATCATGATTGACTATGGACAATCATGCTATTAATCATGAATCATGATTAAATATTTTAATTGACTGACAGCCCTAGGCCCAATTAATATATTAATTAACTCTTTTTTCATTGCACTGTCTTGCATTTCACTTTTATCAGTACACCAGCTCGCTTGAGGGAGTGAAGACCAGAGCTGAGATCGCACACACACACACACACACACACACACACACACACACACACACACCACACACACACCACACACACACACACAACATCTAAGGAGAGCTTCACATCATAAAAAACAACACGAGGTTCCCTCACATGTCTCGGTATGAGGTCTGCCACTTCACTGTTTTTTTTGTTTAAGTTGGAACAAACAGGCTGTTTGATGCCTTAAGCTCAATCTGTTCTGACAAAACACCCATATGTTGTTGTCACAAAACTATCAAGTGACCTTCTGAACAAAAAAAAACAAGAAATGTATGAAAGAACTCACTTAATGCCATATATTCTTTAGCAATGATAACGAAGGACGTTAGCGGCATGTGATGTCCTGAAAACTACAGTAACTGCGACAAGTGTTTCAGTAGAAAATATTTCTGCTGCCTTTAGTTTTCAAGTGTAATGTTAAAGCTTTAAATGTGCTAAATGTGAGATTGGGAGCATTTCTTGCCTTCACAGATGTCATCAACATGGCGACGGCTGAGCCAACGGCTAGCAGCTAATGGCGCTAACAGCACTAACAGTGACCGGCTGCTTGAGCAGCACCTGCTGCGTTACCTCACGGCCGCGTTACCTCACAGCCGCGTGATTCACGGCTGCGTTACCTCGCGGCTGCGTTACCTCACGGCTGCGTTACCTCACGGCTGCGTTACCTCACGGCTGCATGATTCACGGCTGCATGATTCACGGCTGCGTGATTCACGGCTGCGTTACCTCACGGCTGCGTGATCTCACGGCTGCATGATTCACGGCTGCGTTACCTCACGGCTGCGTTACCTCACGGCTGCGTTACCTCACGGCTGCATGATTCACGGCTGCGTGATTCACGGCTGCGTGATTCACGGCTCGTGATTCACTGCTGCGTTACCTCACGGCTGCGTTACCTCACGGCTGCGTTACCTCATGGCTGCGTGATTCACGGCTGCATGATTCACGGCTGCGTTACCTCACGGCTGCGTGATTCACGGCTGCGTGATTCACGGCTGCGTGATCTCACGGCTGCGTGAACTCACGGCTGCGTTACCTCGCAGCTGCGTTACCTCACAGCTGCGTTACTTCGCAGCTGCGTTACCTCACGGCTGCGTTACTTCGTGGCTGCGTGATTCATGCGTCTGTAGTTCATACCGGCTGCGTTTATGCTGCCGCTGTTCTTTCTACACAGAAATTGACTCTGATAATGATCATATCATTATAAATGTCATTTATATTTGTTTAGACAGAGAAAGGTCAAGAAACATGTGGTCATTCATAAATAATAGTAATAATCCACAATTACACTCCTGTACTAATTTCATTCATGGAGCCCTGCATGTTACTGCATGTCCTATAACACTGTCCTGAACATATTTCTGGATAAAAGCTTTGTGTTAACAAATGCAGGAGTTCTGCCTACAGAAAAAAACGTTTTATTTTGAAATGAAAGCAGAAAGTGTTTAAAAATACATCTCGACTTTTTTCATCATCGTGACATTTCCTATAGATACAGACATTGAAAGCGCAGTTATGGGGTTGATATCATGTCAATATACAGTCAAATGGTCACTTTCACTTGCTGCCATGAAACGCTTGCAGCTCGAGTCAAAAATATGCGAAGATCTCTAGTCTCGTGGTGCTACACTTCTGTGATGGCGTTACCAGCTGTAACCACCATATGATAGCAAAGCTAGCCAGTGGGACACGCTCATTTGCACAAACATGCACTACAAACATGCACGGCCGGCCCGGCTGTGTAAACAAAGCACGGAGAAGCTAAGTTACAACACAGAGAGAGAGACTTCATTCTCTGCTCAGGTAGACGCTACTCTGGATATTGAAAACAGCACCTTTAAGTACCACAAATTAAATTCCATTCACCTCCAATGTGCTGGTTTGAAGGCACAAATGTTAGCAGCAAAACCTCAGCAGATAAAACCAAAACTATCTGCATGACTAGTGATCACCAAAGCAACGAAGTATCTGATGCAGTAAATTGAAGAAAATGCCAAAAATAATAAAAATAATAACAGAAATCCTTCAGTAAAGGCAACAATATGAATTTCCATCAAAGTGAGACTATCAAAAAAGTTAAATAAGTTTAACATGAAATGTATTAAAAGTATAACCTAAATACTACTAAAAGCTATTTAAGATTATATTGAATAAAAAATACATAAAAAACAAGCACAACTACATACTTCACAGAGTCCCTCCGTCTTACCTCCACCTGTTTCCCCATGTCGTTGTTCCCCTTGACAAACTCCACAGAGCATCCAGACTTAAACTGGTGTACCAGCAGGCCGAGGGGGCTATGCCCCACCACCATACTGCTCACCGCAAAGTCCTGTACAGGAACTGGACCTGTCCCAGTACCAAGACTGTGCCCTGAAATAGTTTTAAAATGGTCCAGGAAAAGCTTGGTGGTGGAGGAGCATCCAGGTGTGGATGTTCAGAAGAAGTTTAACACTGGTAAAGAACTAGAAAGAGTCTGGTACCGGCAGAGGATCCAGTAAAGATACAGTCTGGAAACAGAGGAGCGTCCAGAAAATGTCTGGAGAGACTGTGAGATGGCAACAGAAAGTGTGATACTGACAAAGATCCGGTACAGTACCAGTAAAGACTACAGACGGTGTGTCCAAATGGAGTTTTGTGTTGGTACAAGAGATACTGGTAAAGAATCCACAAGAAAACCAGAGAGTCTAGAAAAGGTCTGGTACCTGTTTTGTGTCCAAACGATGCCTGGTTTTCAGTATTCACATCCTTTACAGTGTCGAAAAATAATTTAGTACTGAGCTTCCAGAATGAGCTGGTACTGGCAGAGCATCCACAAAGTCTTAGTGTGCTTTTAGTATCCAAAAAGTGCCAGTAGAGATCCTAGAAAGAAATGAGTACCAGTAAAACTTCTAGCAAATGTTTAGCTCTGAAAGAGCATCCAGAAACACCAGAGGAGATTCTTGGTAGAGTCCTGAAAACACCTGGTGGTCAGAGGATCAACAGGAGTAGAGAATCCGGATCCGGCTCAGTACCGGCGCTGTTGAGAAAGAGTCCAGTGAAGGTTTGGTCCCACCAGAGTTCAGACAGTTTAGACAGTCTGGAGCTGTTATTCCAGGTTTCTGTCAGACTGCTCTATTACATAGTGAGTCCGTCAGTGATGGCTGCTCACTCAACCCCTCCTATTGAAACGAATGCTCCCTCTCTCTCTGACTCACTTACTCACCTCACCCACTTTACTTCCTTCCTTTCCCCCTTACTCCCTAGCCTCTATTTTTTCATTTATACTATGAGCCTTTACTTAGAAACAGTAAAGATGAAGATGAAACATTCTGTATAGTCTGTATATTTCTTTCGTCAACAGAGGACCAAATGTATCTACTAACAAGTACTGAGCGTGTTTGTGTATATCAAAGTCTGATCATGTACCATTGAGCTCCATTGTTGTCCAAAAACTATGAAAACACATCAATGAGTCACACTGTTGCACTGGGTGACATGCTCATCATTACCATGAACGTTATTGCAGTAATTATTTTGACTCAGTCCCACATACAAAGTCCTGCTGCCCCAAATACTCACTACAGCGCCTAATGTGGATTAATCCGCCTCTGAAAATAGTCCCCAGTAAATGCACTATTTACTTCTGTTTTGAGTAACATTTGTTAAAAACTGCAAAAGACCAAATGTTTAAGGAAATTACTGAGCCTTTTTCTAGAAATGAAACTATATATTCGTGAGTTTTTAAAGATTTTACAGATTTTACAGACAACGTAGGAAAGTCTGAAAGTAGCTCATCTTTTCATGAGACCGGTTGACAGTGAGAAAAAACACACAAAACAATCCTTTAAGTTGAAGATATTTAAAAAAGTAAAAAACAAGTAGTCCTGAAATCAATTTCTACTCAAAAAGCAGGTTTTAGTGGCAAAATGTACTCAAGTATCTCAGGTGTAAGTACTCATTCAGTGTTTTTATATTGTAGTTAATCCATGCTGTTAGGTTCAATTACTTTTTATTGTGTTTGTTAGCTTAATCTATGGTAATGCATCATATTTAAATCTCGTCAGATAATTTACAAGTAAAATTAATTCTGCAAATAAACTTCAGCCATCTGGTACATGCAGTGGACAAAAAACAACAATATTTTCCTGTAAAATGTAGTAAACATATAGTGCAGTATTTCTTTGTAAAATGTAGTTACTGTGCTACTTGGAAATTTCTCCACTGTGGGACAAATAAAGGAATATCTTATCTTATCTTATCTTACAGTAACTACATTTTACGGGGAAATACTGCACTACATATGTGTATATACAGTGCAGTACTTCCCCGTAAAATGTAGTAGAGGAAATATATAAAGTGCAGTATTTTCCTGTAAAATGTAGTAGAGTAGACATGAAGAAGCAGTGACAAAAAATAAATGTCACATAAGGTAAAAGTACCTCAAATTCTAACTTAAGTATCTTTAAACTATATAATATAATAATACTTATGGTGGTGCTGGACTGGACCGCTCAGTTCTACATCAGTCGATGTCAATCTGAACTGTAATTACAATAGAGAGCTAGCCTGCAGGCAGCCAACGCTCTGCCCTGGTTTTACAGCAGTCTTCAAGTCAATTACTGTGTGTGTGTGTGTGTGTGTGTGTGTGTGTGTGTGTGTGTGTGTGTGTGTGTGTGTGTGTGTGTTTACAGAGCCAAACTGTGGGGACAAAAACACGGGTTGGTGTTGGTTCAGGTTTGGTTAAACAGAGGCCGCCTCCATTAGTCAGGGTTGGGATTAGCCATGTAGCGTACTACAATAGCCAACACAATTAGTTGATTACCAGATTTGATTATTATTGATCCCCGAGTCTTCTTCTGGTTCCAGCTTCTCAGCGGGACGTATGGGTTTTGGGTGTCTGTTGTTTGAGCCAAGTGTGGTCCAAAACAAGAGATATGACGACATCACCATGGGTTCTGGGAGACTTAAAAGGGCACTTTTACCTATTTTCTGACATTTTAAAGACAAAACTGTGGTTAAGGTAAGTGTTAGTCGCCAAGTAATGAATACAAGTCAATGTAATGCCCACCTAAAGGGACAGCGTGTAGGATTTGGTGGCATCTAGTGGTGTTCTGGCAGCAATTGAATCGAAGGCAACTGGACTTAGATTTGTCTCTGAAGACAATTCGCCCCTTTTCCAAGTGGCTTCATCAGTTCTGACTAGTCCCCACTTGTCTAAGTCCAGTCACCTTCGAGTTCAATTGCTGCCAGAATGAATATAACCTGGATGAATGAGAACATTCACAGACTCATCTAGTGGTGTGTTTGCAGATTGCAACCAACTAAGCTCACTCCTCCCTCTCCAAGACTGCTGTAACGTGAGCCGCCGAGTGAAAAACTGTGGCGTTCACCTCACTCAGAGGCCATCCTTACCAGAATAACTCTACTTTAAGAGCAACGGATGTCAGACGACGGCTGGTCCACCACGGTTTAGCACTCCGCGGCTCACATTACTGCAGTTTCACAAGCACATCGAAAAACTACGGTGGCCTTCAGGTAATGTAAAAACACAAAAGGCTCTCTCTAGAGTCAGCACTCTGGGCTACTGTAGGAGGACCTGCTCCTCATGTAGACATGACGGACTCATTCTCAGCTGACGAAAACACAATGAATCTTAGTTTCAGGTGATTATACACTAATGAGAGCATAGATATGAACATTACATCCCATTTCAAAAATAAAGAAAGAGAAAAACTCCACATTCACAGGCATCAGCTGTAGGTAACGAAGCATCAGAACAACATTGATCACTGTATATTTGGTTTCCATGGTTTCCGCTGAAAGCTGTGACTGGTATCACTGACCTGTGACCTGATGAAACCTCACCGCCTGTTGAGCTAACAAAAGCTGCCCTTGAAATGCAGCTTCATTGTGTGTGAATACAGTTTGGTCGTGGACGCCCAGAGGGGAGCAGAAGTCACAGACTGATCCAAGAATAGATTTAATTGGCTGTACTGACTTAGAAAAACCGCCTCATTTCGTCAGAACTGTGACACATTAGCTGCACGCCCATACATTAACGAGACGTGTCTTTAAAATATGAACAAACGTGAACAGTACCAGATTGGGAGTTTTCCTCTTTAATATCACCAAAAGGGTAATAAACCACTCATTGCTCATTTCCCTAAGACAAATATGAGCCATAGTCTCATCGGACACAATTATGAGAATAAGTTTCAACCCAGGTTGAAAAATACCAGGATTTTCTTTTCTAGTCTAAACTGGAACAAGACACGTTACCCCACAAATAATAACTACTTCAGTGTATTTCAGGTGAGTCTGACAAAGTTACAATAATAATAATCTGTTAAAGCAAATCTGTTTTTACGCCACTAATTTCTTTCACACATTAACGTGACTTGCAATGTTTAGATGTATCGCGCTCAGTTTTAAAGCTAGAGAGAAGATACTAGCATCAAATGATACCAGAAAACGAAGGAATCCATGTTGTAATGGCCATTTCAAAGGGGTCCCTTGACCTCTGACCTCCAGATATGTGAATGTAAATGGGTTCTCTGAGTACCCACCAGTCTCCCCTTTACAAACATGCCCACTTTATGATAATCACATGTAGGACACACTGACAGCTGTTGTTACCTGTCGGGCTGCAGTTTGCCATATTATGATTTCTGGACAATATTTATCATTGTTTTGTGTTGATTGATTTCTAATGATAAATATCCATCCATCCATCCATCGTCAACCGCTTATCCCGTTAGGGGTCGCGGGGGGGCTGGAGCCGATCCCAGCTGGCATAGGGCGAAGGCGGGGTTCACCCTGGACAGGTCGCCAGTCCATCGCAGGGCACATAGAGACAGACAACATATAGACAGACAACCATTCACGCGCACATCCAGACCTACGGGCAATTTAGAGTAATCAATTAACCTAAACAGCATGTCTTTGGATGGTGGGAGGAAGCCGGAGTACCCGGAGAAAACCCACGCTTACACGGGGAGAACATGCAAACTCCACACAGAAGAGCCGCAAGCTGGAATCGAACCTGCGACCCTCTTGCTGTGAGGCGACAGCGCTAACCACTACACCACCGTGCAGCCCTTAATGATAAATATGTACATACATTTGCATAAAGCAGCATATTTGTCCACTGCTATGTTGATAAGAGTATGAAAAACTTGATGAATCTCCCTTTAAGGTACATTTTGAACAGATAAATGTGTGATTCATTTGTGATTAATCACGATTCACGATGGATAATCATGAAATTATTTGCGACTAAACATTTTAATCAACTGACAGCCAAACTTTCAGGTAGACTAGGATTAGAGTAATAATAATAATAAAAAAAAAACATAACACCGAGTTTGGATAAGATGATAGAAAGAAAAAAGGACAACAAAGACCATGACCTGCAGGAAGTTGGAGAGAAAAGTGACTTCAGCTTAATTGTGGCTTAAATCTCACCAACTAGATTATAAAAACCCAAAATGCACAACTTCCTGTGACGGTTGAATCTGTTGAAGCTGCTGCTTGTAAAAGGTTTTTTGTGTTCATTATTAAGCTTTTTGTGTCACAATTCTGAATATCTTCCTCATTTTTGTCAGTATCACACGATTAAAATAAGTCATTATTATGACTAATAATAATAATTATTACCATTTATTATTATTATTATCATTATTATTATTATTATTATTATTATTCGAGGGGTGGACATGTGGGTCAAAGAAAATGAAATGCTTTCATTCTGAAGGCCTGATGCAAGAAGAAAAGTCATCTTCCCTCTCAGTTCACTAATCCCTGCCCTCAGTTCACTAAAGCATATCGATAACTCGATAATCTACCATGTGACCCTGAGGGCCTCAGCAGATATTAATCAACCAGTGAAAACATCTATAAACCACTCTGGTGCCAAACACAAAGCTCTGCTGTAAATGAGGCGCAGCTCTGAATAACATCAGATGCCTTTGCATGAAAAATGGCTTCAGCAAGTATCAAATTACTTGACAGTATATTTTATTATTTTTAACTTAATTGTTTGTTTTAATTGTACATACTGCTGGGTAGTTTAATTTATAACACAGCATCATAATCTATAAGATCTTTATATGTTTCTTATGCAAAAATATGAATAACTACAGTTATCAGATAAATGTAGTGCAGTCCAACATACAGCATTTACCTCAGAGGTGTTAAGTGGCATGACAAGAAAATACCCAAGTAAAATACAATTACTTCAAATTTGTACTTAAGTTAAGTACTTCAATCATTTTATTCACATCCTTTACACTAAAAAAGTGCTACTGTAGTTCTGTTCTTGAGTCACTTTATAATAATTCCTGCTTTATCTTATTTACACTGTTGATGTTTTCAGTAGTAGTAGTAGTAGTAGTAGTAGTATTTATTCAGTCATCACACATAATACGATAAGTATGAACAGTACAGTACAGTATCAGTACTAACAAAGTCAGTCTTTGTATTAGGTAGTAACTGCATACGCAGAAGCATAATGCGTATATTCTCCTAACCTGTATACTTATCAAATGAAGCTACACTCAACAAATAAAAAACAAACAAAAAACTGAAATATCATTCACACTTATAACCCTCAAAAATAGTTTTGCAAATCATTCTTTTGAAAACCAAAAGCAAATTACACATTCGTAATTTTATATTAGCATTAATTCATAATTTGACCCCAACAACAGAAATTCATCTCCTTTTAATACATGTTTTAGCTTTTTATACAGTAAATTTAAAAATACCTCTCAGATCATATTTGCTCTCCTGTAGTTTGAAAACCTTTGTTCACCATCTGGGAGTGACTTTGATTCAGCTCTGAACATTATTTGCCTTATTTTATAATATACCAAATCATTAAATTTCATAACATGGGAACTGATAAACAGTGGATTAGTGTGATCTCAGTAACCAGCCTCATTGTTATTATTATTAATAACAATTTTCATGATACATTCATTTTTTACCAGTGAGTTACACTGTCATGAGGCCTGTTTGGAGCATAAACTTTAACATGCACTCAGTGGTCACTTTATTAGGTACAGCTGTAACATCTGTTGCTAATCAGTATGACAGCTCTGTCATAAATTATTTGTTTATTACCATGTTGTTTATAATGTTCGGACACCACAACCTCATTAATAAACATATAATTGAATTAACACCTCTAGGACAGAGAATAAAACAGAAGAGTGATAAAGTAGACTGACAGGTGTACCTAAAACAGTGGCCTGGAGTGTGTGTTGATAATGAGGTTTTCAATAATATTTCAATCAATAATTAATATTTATTTTGGTTTAAATTGAGCAGCTCAACTACACAACTAATGAATTAAAATAACCATCTCAGAATTTAGCACCAAATTACATAATCAATTCCAGAAAAGTTATTGACACATAAAATGAAACTTGCTGCTCTGAAAGTGAATATGTTGACATCAAATCTAAACCCCTATCTCGACCTTTGACCTTTAAAGCATTCTCCAGGTCTCCTGCCGTTTCAGTGGGAGCACAATACGACGGGGTGTAACAGCAGAGACACAATAGAGTGTCATTAATTCATAAATCGGTTCATTTATCTGCCAGCGCTGGTTTGTACCTAAATGAGACTGATGGTGTGGTTGGGTCTGTTTGTCACACTGAGGTGTATATTGACCAGGGTGGACATCCTGTGTTACACTGAGCAAGGAGGGAAACGCCCGGGAAGGAACGGGCTGCTGGCAGAGGGCTATAAATGCCAAAAAGTACATGAGGAGGGACCCAACACGAGGGTCGAGGGCCCCCGAGGGTCTGATTATAAGTCTGAGATGGAGATAACAACGTTCAAAAACCACACTTACCGCCTGGTCCTCTAGTATCTACAGTGCCGTCAGCTACCCGCTAGCCTGTTGTCTCAGTCTGTTTAAATAGACAAATTCAAAACCTCCTTCTCTTACCACGTGGATGAAAAATGTAAGTAGAGAAAATAAAACTTTAGGAAAATGTGGACACCTTTCATATATATTTTCTTCCATCACTGGGATAAAAAATGCGTGTAACTAATAGTGGCCCTTATATTCAGGTATTCAAGGTCCCATGAATGAGTTGTATCCACATCACAGACTGTATGTAAGAAGTGGACGTAGTCACCGTGACGTCACCCACTGGTTTGTGGACTGCCGTTGTGAAGCCTCCAGTTTGGCATCTTGGTTTTTGGCTGTCAGCATCTTTTTGCAACCAGAAGTGACACGAGAGGTTGGAGCAACATTTCTAGGTGACCAATATGTTACAATTAATTTTCATGAACTGAAAACACTGTGAAAGAGTTGAAGGTCTATGACGGAACGGACAACTCCCAGACCGGACCTGTGGTAGCGACCTGTCAATCACAAGGTAGCCACGCCCAAAAATCCTACCCTGCTTTATGGTTTATCTGACGCTAAACAGGACCATAACTTACTAAATGAGCATCATGCTGTGTAGGAGAAGACTTTTAACTCGCGATTGAGACCATAAACTCATGTTTACAATGTTTACTGAGGCGATAGATCAGGCGAGAAGTAGGCTCATTTTCTCATAGACGTCTATATAATTAGCAACCAGAGGAGTCGCCTCCTGCTGGCTGTTAGAAAGACTGCAAGTTTAAGGCACTTCAGCATTGGCTTCACTTTTCAGAACCAGAGGTTGCCATGTGATCAGCTCTTTTTTTTATGAGTAAAAATGAAGTAAGTTAAGTAATTTCATTCCTGAGTTTCCTTAAATAACTGGGCTTCAGCTGGAACACAGCCTTTTTGGAGAAGACAGATTCCATGAAGATTTGCGTAAGACTTTCTTTACTTATCTTGCATTATGACAATAAGGACAGACCGAGGTATCTCATCGCTTGGTGCATTCAATAGAAAAAAAAAACGAAAAAAGTGATGGGCTACATGTGTGCTGAATGTCTCTATATTCTGTAATCAAAATATTTTGAAATGTTATGAGATTTAAGTTATAATTTCTAGAAATATATTACATGTTATTTCAAGATGAATGTTGGAATTGTGCAACAGCTCTATGAGAAAAATGGCACTAATTTAAGTATTAAAGGTGACCTATGGAGTTTCTGACCACGTTATTGCGACTGGCCCCCGTTTTGTCTGCTCTCTCATGGGGGGCTAACGAAACAGATATTCCTGCTGATAGCTGAGGCGCACATATTACACACTTGTACGAAGGTGGAATACCAGCAGGGGGCAACAAAACCACTTACTTAGGTTTAGGAACGGCACCATGGTTGTCTTGAATTAAGAACATAATCTAAGTAAAATACGTATGGAAACAACATAACAAAAGTGACAATCATCATGAACATAACTTACAAAACAAAACACATCTACCTCCCCACCTGCCCACCGTAAGCGGTCTTTCTCCCTTTTATCCTACGTCACTAGTCCACGCTTTTGTCTTGCTCATAATCGTCTCATTCATGCACCTTTTCCTGCAACCAGGCTGTCCTGGTTTAACGGTTTCATACTACCTATCTACAGGTGGCGATGATCCCTCAGTCAGGACAAATGATACGCCAAGAAACACCAACACCACCAATAAAGGCGGCGAAGAAGAAGGCTGCTAGCTAGTAAACATGGACCTAAACAAAGGTTTCAAACTGTTCAAATAAACAATGTTTTATGTGGGAAGAAATGCATTCAACATGTTCGTTAAGCCTCCAGGATACACACTAAACTCCACGGAGCAGCTTTAAGCCGTGATCAAAACACAGCATACAGGAGAAAAGAGCTGCCATTAACGTTCACCTATCATGACTGTGGACCAGGAACACTCGATCGTATTTTAAAATGATAGCACACATATGTAACTGACTAACTCAACATGCTGCCACCACAGAATCAGGAAGTACTTGGCCTTGTCAAAGTAAAAGTCAACAGGAAACCAAAGCTTTTCTGGCATATTTCACCGCTTTTTGAGTCAAGAGCAGCTTTGTCCTGAAACCTTTTGAGACCAGAAGTGACGCACTGAGCCACAACAGAGTCGTTAGTTTAGAGGAGCTGAACTTACGTTGATGTCCAGACTGCAGAGACTGAGAGAGTCTGCATCCCTGCTGGCCTGCTTCCTCTTCTTCTGCAACACACAAAACACAGCAAACATGACGTTAGATGGATTCATTCAGTTGAGTTACTGTTTTACTTTACAGCTCCATTCAATGATGTTTTACTTTCACACTGAATTAAATGACTCAAACACTGTATGATGTGAGGGTGTAGTTTATAGTGACAAAATCCACTGATAATCAACACCAAACCTGCAGCTCTGAGCATCTTTTAGCTCACTGCTTTGGTTATAGATTGGTCACTTTCCACAGTTCATCAGGTGTAAAACATTAGTTTTAATATTCATTGTTCAGCCTTCTGGTTAACAAAAACTGTACAGCTTTAGAGTGTTTAATACTTCCAGATTAAGTGAAGAAGGAAAAGTAGGAAGGACAAGAAATCAAGAGTGACAGGAATTTCGCTTTCCATAATGTCTAAAATCCATCTGTTTTTCAGAGTGAGCAGGTTGACATCTTGGAGATTTTTGCCCAACAACAGCAACATTTCATGATCTTATCTTGTGTTCAGTAACTGTATCCAACAGATAAATGTAATGGAGTAAAAGTGCACAAAGATTCAAATGGATAAAAATACAAATTAATAAAATGTATATAAAGTACCAGAAACTGAAAACTGCTCTTACGAATTTAAGTAAATGTACTTATTTACTTTCTTTCTCTGAGTCACAAGATAAATCTGAGTGATCACAACATAATAAATAGGACAAGAAAACTGAAAAAAAAACAGATTACTGCGACACAAAATGAAGTGTATATTTTCTTGTGAATTAGTGGATGACTGCAGGAGAAAATGATTCACATTAAACATGGAGAAACATTTGTGATTGGTTGAACTGGTCATTACTGGTAGAACCAGTGACGAGGGGTCACGTTGCTTTCAGAAGAGGTCTCTTAACTGGACAAAAAAAAAAAAACTCACAAGCCGTGATGATGATATGATGAGGAGAATCATTTTACATTAAGCTTGTTTGATATTTCAGTTCATTTCAGTATCACATTTATAGCTCAAATCCTACGACTGTACCGGTATGAAAGTGTTACAACAATATGATCATGACGACTATGTGACTGATCACATATTCATCACTGATTCCTGTCAGGACATGTAACCTCTGTGGTAACTACGGCAACCATCATTTATCTGGTGGGAAGCTACGCAGGTGTGCAGCTCTACTGAACCAAACGGTTCCTGTACGTTGCCATGACAACAAACAGGAAGACAACACGCAAAATCTTAACGAGACAGACGGGTCACTGAGGTCAAACAGCTGTATGTGTGAGAGGAGGAAGAGGAGGAGGAGGAGGGGAGAAGTGAAAGGACACGGGAGGATATAGGAAGGGATAAGGGGAAAAGGGGAGGAAGGAGAGGAAAGAACAAGAGGAGGACAGAAGGAGAAAGGGAGGATAGGAGAGAACAAAAGAGGTAAGGAATGAAGGAGGGGGGAGGAGGAGAAAAAAACAAAGACAAAAGGGAGGTTCAAAGACATGTTGGGAGAGGAGAGGAGAGGAGGAGACAAGGAAAGAAGGAGGAGGAGATAAAGAGAGGACATGAGAAAAGGAGGAGATAAGGAAAGGGAACGGTAGAGGAGGACTAGGAGACAAGGAGAGGAGACAGGGAGGAGGAGACAGGAGAAGAGATGGAAATGGAGAGGAGATGAGGAGAGGAGGAGGAGAAAAGGAGAGGAGACAGGAGAGGAGGAGAGGAGATAAATAGAGGAATGGAGGAGGAGGAGGAGACAAGGAGAGGAGACGAGGAAAGGAAGCGAGGAGAGGAGAAGGAGGATGTTGGGATCAGTGCAGCAGAGTGGAACAATAGCAGGAAGTCTGCTGTTTGTTCACTATTGTGTTGAGACTTTGTTGTTGACCTGACGTTATATAACCTGGCAGACTGTACCTTTAACTCACTGTTGCTATAGAAACCAAGGAGGTGGGAGGAGTCTGGTCCTCCAGTACATATAAGGTCCGTCCTCTTAACATCCCAGCTACCTGCTAACTGACTGAAACGAGCCTCAGTCAACTGGAATATGAATATTAAAGCTGTGTTTAAAATGTCACTGTCATTCTGGATTTAACTATCAGGAATCATTTATCAATCATTTATAAATTTAATATAAAACTTTTAAAGACTGGCTAATCTGGCTCTGTCCAAAGGTAACACAGTCCAGCTAGCGGTACCTCTGAATCCTACTAACATGTTCTCTCTTCACTCTTTAATCAAAGTGTAAAAACGACAGCGCTCTTTCTTTTTTACTGGTGTTTATGTGCTGGATTGTTTCTGGTCTATGACTTAGTAGTCGTTAGGGGAGGAGAGTATCTCAATTATAACAAAATGTCCCATTCACACCGTCTCTGCAGGATGGGGATAAAGGGAAAACATCATGCTGCTTCAACATTTACTAGCCCCTGTAGTCAGTTGTTTTAATGCAACAGTGTTTTTTTATTTAATAATATGATGTGGGATGAAATGCAGCCTCAAGGGGGGTTCAAGCCAGTGTCTCCCTTGTGCCGGTCCCAAGCCTGGATGAAGGCAGAGGGTTGCGTCAGGAAGGGCGTCCGGCGTAAAACACATGCAAAGCCAAACATGCTAATCAACTCTATGATCCGCTGTGGCGACCCCTGAGGGGAACAGCCGAAAGGAGTACATGACATGGGCTGTCAAAGTTAACATGGTAATAACATAGGAGTTAATGCAAACTTGTTTTAATGCTGTTAATTTCTTTAAAACAACTTGCGATATTTAGGCTGTAGCAGCTTCAGTTAGCTAGGAGATAACGTTATCATGTGAAACTAGAAAACTTAAGGAATCCATTGGTACCAACCATGTCATAGTAGCTTGCTGGGAAGGAGCCTAAATAACGCCCCAAACTTATGCTAATTTTGGGGAGGAAATGATAATCACATGCAGTTTGGATCAAGTCATAGTCGAGTCAGCACACTGACACACTGACAGCTGTTGTTGCCTGTTAGGCTGCAGTTTGCCATGTTATGATAAGTATATTTTTTTGCTAATTGCAGTACCTGTGAGTGTATCTGGACAATATTTGTCCATGATATACAGATATATTTACATATAGCAGCATATTTGCCAACTCCCATGTTGATAAGAGTATTAAATACTTGACAAGTCTCCCTTTAAGGCACATTTTCAAATGATAAAATGCAGTATTTGCATTAACGGTGATTAGATATTTTACTCGGTTAACAGCCCTTGTATGACATTTATCGAATGAAAAAAATAATAAAACAATATGAAGTTATGCCTGCATGCTGTGGTTTTGATGACACTCGTTCAAACTGGTGAGTTACTGGTGAGCACAACATGTAAAGTGTTCAGTGTCGAGGAAGAACATCCATCCACATGAAAGAAAACCAATAACCAACGTACAGACAACTGCATAAAATTGCAATATGAAACATGGGTAGACCAATGGTGAAAGTACATTACTCAAGTACTGTACTTCAGTACAAAATTAAGGTACTTGTACTTCCATTTTATGCAACTTTATACATTGTGCTACTAAATAAATGATGATCTTTGAATGAGTTTGCTGTAGATTAAATAAGCCAACTGTATGTAAAAGAGTTAAAATACAACATACACATTAAAGCAGCAGTAATATTAATCCACAAACATCATATAGTAAAACACTGACATTGTGCTGCACAAGTGCTTTTATTTTTAGTACTTGAAGTAAAGTTCTATACTATATTATTTTACTTAAGTAAAGTTTTGAATGCAGGACTTTTACTTGCAGTGGAGTATATTCACAGGGTGGTACTGCAGTAACGGTTATGAATACTTCTTCCACCATCCTCCTAGTTGTAGACACACAACTAAACATGGGTGCAGGAGTTGCATAGAGCATGATAATGGCGTGTGTCACATTAACGTGCACACTCAAAAACACTGACACACACGTCGCTGTGGGTGTGTTTAGTGTGATATTGACAAGAAATGAGCCAAACAGCCAAAGGCGACAAACAACGAGATGACAGTTGTGTGATCGACCTGCCACGTGTTAGTCAACCCTCATCGGCCCCTTTCAGGTTATCGTTGAATGAAAGGCATTCTGGGATACGTTATAAATGACTCACACAGACGCATCGACTCACCCGATAGTAAACAAACAGACAGCAGCCCATCATCAAGATTAGATCTGCTCCTCAAACACAGTTCAAGTATCAGTTAGCTCTCTCTGCACATCTGCTGCTCCTCTTCCTCCAACTTCTTCTTCCCCTCCTCTTCCTCCAGGCCACTTTGCTTTTACCCCAAAGTCACATCAGCTTTCTTTTCTCCTCCTCACACGGTGTCTAAGATCACCTCCTTCACAGTCACATTGTTAGTCTCCTCTTTCTTCTGTCCTTCTCTGGGCTTCACACTTCTTCTTCTTCTCTTCCTCCTCCAGGTTCTCTCCAAGAGCCACTTCTTCTCCTCCTCCTCCTCCTCCTCCTCTCTTTTCTCCTGCTCAGTCAGACTTCTAAAATCTCTTCTCTCTCCTCTCTTCTCCTTCTACCTCCCCACTCCAGGTCTAAACCTCCTCAGCCTCGCCACCTCTCTGAGTGGATCTGCAGACCCTCAGGAACAGGAACCCTTCACAATGTGTATGTGTGTGTCCACTCAGTTCCCATTGGACAAACAGGAAGTGACGGCCGTCGGGGGGAAACAGGCCGTCTATAATTAGGAGTTACAGGAGACACGGAGACACCAGCAGCAGAGACACTGACACACAGAGAACATGAACTCAGGTTTATAACGTCACGCAAAGAAAATAGGAAAAGTAAGAAGTTTGTTATATTTTTGTCAGTTAACAATAAAGTTGCCAAAACACCCACTTAGGTTTTTTTTTTTTTTTTTTTATCTCATTCTAGGTTTGTAAATGGATCAACCATTACCATACCACTTTGGTCCAAAAATATCTGTTAAGTAGAGTTCAAGAGATCGATGTATCATAACGAGGGCAGTCAAAGTTAATGCAATAAAAACACATTAACACTAATTTGTGCGGCTAATTTCTTTAATGCATCAACGCAACTTCAGGCTTGTTTGCTGGGCTGCAGCAGGCTCAGTTTTAAAGCTAGAAGAAGATACTGGGATCATGTGAAACTAGAAAACTAAAGAATCAATTGGGATCAATCATGTTATACTCGCTTGTAATGAACTGGGTTAAATAGCACTCCAAATTTATGCTAAATTGTGGCGAGGAAAAACTGGCATGGCCATTTTCAGCAGGGTCCCTTGACCTCTGACCTCTAGATGTGTGAATGTAAATGGGTTCTCTGGGTACCCACCAGTCTCCTCTTTACAGACATGATCACTTTATGATAATCACATGCAGTTTGGATCAAGTCATAGTCAAGTCAGCACTCTGACACACTGACAGCTGTTGCAGCCTGTTGGGCTGCAGTTTGCCATGTTATGATTTGAGCATATTTTTATGGTAAATGTAGAACCTGTGAGGGTTTCTGAATCATAACTGTCATTGTTTTGTGCTGTTAATTGATTCCCATTAACAAGTATATTGATACATTTGCATTAAGAGAATATTTGCCCACTCCCATGTTGATAATAGTATTAAGTACTTCCTAAAACTTCCCTTAAAGGTACATTTTGAACAGATAAAATATGTGCAGTTAATTAACGATTAATCACGATTAATTATGGACAATGATGTGATTAATTACAATTATATATTTTAATTGATTGACAGCCCTAGTATGATGCTTATTGAATGAAGTATATTTTGAACAGAATGTGTGATCAATTTGTGATTAATGGCGATTAACTGCTTTTCAGTTTGATAAGCTGTTGTGATCTGTGTGTTTTTGGGAAGCTGTGTGTTCAGTGTTCCTATAGTGTAACCTTGAGAATGTTACATATTATTAAAATGGTAAAATAGGTCAAAAATATTATATAAAATGGTTAAAATAGTAAACTAAAGTGGCAAAATGTTAGTTCAGCCCCCAGCAAGGGGATGTTGTCTGTCTTTGACGCTGGCACTACTCTGTTCAGGACAAATGAAAGCGTACACTCACTGAACTATGACTCCTGATCCCGGGTATGAACCAAACCATGACTTCTGTGTACTGTTACAGCCCCAGTTCATGATCAAAATACTTACAAAACTAACGATAATCCCATCATACTCAACTGCTCTTTGTATTTGGTGCTAATTAGCAAATCAACAGAAAATTAAAGTTCCTCATAGCAGCTTTATCCTCTTCCGGCATGCTCAGCCAACTTCACTCTTTCAGAGGCTGTAGCAGGATCATTTAGAGCTCGAGTGAAAGTACTGGTAACCTTAAGAAATCCACTGGTACAAACATGTCATGCTAGCATGTCGAAATAGGCTGAATAACACTTCAAATTTAAGCTAGATTTTGGCAAGGAAAAACTGGCATAGCCATTTTCAAAGGGGTCTCTTGACCTCTGACATGTGAATGTAAATGGGTTTTATGGGTGCCCACCAGTCTCCTCTTTACAGACACGCCCACTTTATGATAATCACATGCAGTCTGGGGCAAAAACTATGCAGTTTTTCGCATGCAGTATAAATGTATTTTTGCCTAAAGCTGAGACTCTTGTGGATCCAGTGAGCCCAGTTCTGTTCATGTGTGATGATGTTAGTCCATATAGGAGCCAATTCTTCTTTTTTAGTTTAACCTCACTGTATAAAATGACCTGTGGTGACCTCTAGGATAATCACAGCCTCATGAAACTTTACAGCCACAAACTAGAGACCTGGAGCATTCAGAGGACTGATGGCTTTCATAGCTAGACTGACACTGAGGGGGTTTCTGAGCAGTTTCCAACATAAAACTGCTCACCATCCAAACGCCAAAAAATGCAATTCTTGCAGAAATCTCCAAATGTCAAAAGTTTTTGATACCAAATCACAGCATGGCTTTTTCTACGGTGTTTCTCAAGGTCTTGATGTCTTGTGGTATATGTGGTTTACTGATCATTTTTAGCAATTCTAATGTGGTAAAATTTAGCATCAAATCTGTGTCACACATGGTATCAACCCCCAAACTTATGAGACAGAGCATAACAATGGCCATCATATACTTATATCATAATATTCTAAACCCTTATATACTTACACTAATTATTTTAATCAATTAATATATGTTTATTGCTGATTTATAACTAGAACAACTTGACACACAATGCTGGCTCCCAGGTTTCTGATGATAAAAACCACTTCTATGTGACATCTACTGAAGACCTGCCATCTCTCTCTTGTCCCCACTAAAATAGACAAGAGTGGGTCCTTGGTAAAGACTGGTGGAGAGGAAAGGGACCTTTACTTGTAACAGAGTACTTCTAAACTGTGGTATTATTACTTTTACTAAAGTAAATGATCTGACTGAATACTCCACCACTGAAACGAATACAAATACACGAACAAAACAAAATCAGATTGTGCTCTTTATATGTGATATTACAGCCATAACGCACTCTGACGTGTTGAGGTTCTTCACTAATTTATCATCCTTTATTGTCTGTAATGGAGACACCTTGTCCTGTTGAAGTGTCCAGCTGTCATAATGCTGTGAACAATGTGAGTCAGATCTGTCCTCACCCCTCTGAGGGACCAGCTGTCAGGAGACAGAAGAGAGAAGGTGGAAGTCGTCTTCTGGAGCTTCGACCTGAAGAGACGAACAGACAGAGCAAACATTTCTGATGAAATACTGTCAGCGAGGCAAGACTGAACCAGAGCAAAACCCCCAGTAGCTACTACACTGTTTTCTTACTGTGAACTTCAAATAGGGAGTCATGAACTAATGTGATTGACTGGCTGTGTCAGAATCAAATCAAAATTATTAGATTTTTATTAGCTTACTGGCTGTTTTGTTTTTTCATGTCTTTGCAAAGGTTGGTATATGTAATACAGCTGTTTGTATGTATGAACTGATCTAAAGTTTTTAGAGCTGCAACCAATTAGTCTGAAAATTAACTATTTGGATAATCAATTAATACTTTAGGAATATTTCAAGCAAAAATGCCCAAAATTCAGCTTCTCAATTTAATTTTTTTGCTGCTTTTCTTTGTCTTATATGAAAGAAAACTGAATGTACAAGGGATTTAGGTATTTTCCATAATTTCTTGATATTTAAAATACTATTTTTTGACACTTCACAGACGAAATGATTAATAATTTAAATTTTAAATTTAAATTAAATTAAGATAATCATAATTTGCTAAAGCGGTTTACTATTCTCACATTGTGTATAACTTTGTGTGTGATTATTCTCCCCTACGACACACTCTGGCTTTGATATATAAATTCAATTTTATCTTTAACTTAACTTTATAAGTCACTTTTACACAAAACGAGGGCTGACAATCCGTCTTCTTACTGAAGGGATCGGTAGAAATGAATGAATGAATGAATGAATGAATTAATAATTTATTTCCCTGTCTGGTCATTTCTATAACCCATCCATCATGGGATTATTCAGACACATTAATTATCAACACATCGTTCCTGCATGGTAGCCCACCATCATCTAACAGCACAATACACCCGCAACATGTAAACATAAACATCATCCAGGCATAATAATAAACATGAACCTCCCACAAATAATGCTCCAGGATATATCCCACACTGGAAATTCAACAAATATATAATAACAGATATACAAACACAGTCGCCTAAGCGAGTCTGAGGCATTTATCTTCCATATGTTACATTTCTCCTCCTGTCCGATGCTTTAGAAAGATATTCAGAAAATACAAAATCATTATCAAAAGGAAATTCAATTAATCAATTCAGTCTCCATACCGATCAAAACTAAACCAGGAACTAGTCGTCGTAAATCATCATACAACGGACAAAATGAAATGAAATTTCGTCCTCAACCTCATTTAGTTCACAATATTGGTACAGCCTTTTCTTTTTTGTTCACTTTATTAAACAATTTCAATCAATTTCAATTCATCATTAATAAACTGTATATTAAAAAAAACAAAGCAGCTCATTTAATTGAAAAGAAAACCCAACAAAACAAGATAAAACAAAACAAAAATTAAATTAAATTAAAATATCTATACATAACTAAAATTCTTATTAAAGGGTTAATCAATATATAACTCAAGTAAATCAGAGAGGCACTTATACTTTTCAGTATTTTTAAAGACTGAATGCAGAGTTCATTTTTCAAAGCCACTAAGGTCGGAGCAACTTTAAATAATCTACTTGTTATTAGTTACTAATCTATTTGTGTATATAAAATTTACCCATAATCAAAATATTATTACATAGAAATTTCACATCTTTGTTTTTTACTAAAACACCAATTTTATATAATAACTTATATGATATTCAAAAACAGGTCTTGCATTCTTTGACCATATCCATTCATGTCATGAATGAAATAGGGAATTCGAATAAAAATAAGTATCTAGTCCTAATTTTGATAGTATGCCTAGAAAATACAGTCTTGCATCTTCAGTTACACCTCTGTATCTTCCTGTTTCAATATATAACGGTAAAATACCAGATATACCAAGGTCAGAGGTCAAGTTGTGCACAGTTCAGATGTGGTATATTACCACTACATATTGAAACAGGAAGATACAGAGGTGTAAGTGATGACAAAACACACATTTGTTATCTTATAAGTTCACAATTTGGGCTTTTAACAGATTTCTTCTGCCTATGATTGTATGCATTTAGTCCAGACTTGATATTTAAACTCCTCCATCTCCATAGTTACTTTCTGAAATTAATGTTCTTCAAGTCCATATTCCTCTATTAAATCAAGTATTTCTGATGCTCGTTCACCTCCGACAGACAAGTCCCAGTTAAATATCTCACCAGCCTCCCTATTGGTTGGTAAACCCAGTAAATCCATACTTCACGGGAGTCACCACATATCACCATTAGCTGACAAAACAGGGGCATATTTATGAAGTCCCAAAAAGGATCAAATTGATTATAGACCCATTCGTTTTTCTGAAATCTTTTGTAACCCCATATTCCTGACGGATCTCTCATTTTGGTTTTACCTATAAAACCCCACAATGCCCAACATGCTGAGTCTGCTAGAGCTGATGCACCACGTAAAAAAGCCAAGATGCTTTCAATGCAAAACTGAAAACTCCGTCCTCTACCTGGTTTTTAAAAATGCATAACTTTTTAAAACTGATACAAATAAATAATAACAGCGGTCAGTACGTCTTTGACTATAAATATGGGCATGTAGGTATTCTACAAAGATCCAAACCTATCCTTTAAGATGTATAAATCGTAGAGGAGGAGGCCCTTCTGTATATGATGCCTGTATATTGGAGGCAGTGTAGTTTAGGTTTGAGTGCGACCACATCGCTCCCCGGTGGTGACTGTTGGTCAGTGCATGTAGCCCATAAACTCAGAGGTCTGGAGACGACTTTACCTGAAAGTTTTATTTTATTTCAGAGTTGTTTTGGACGTCACGAAGCAGATGGCTCTGGCTTTTTGCCACTCTTCAAACTAAACATGCAGTACTACACTGAGATGAGAGGAAGCTGCCCTTCCCACTCCTTCTCAAAGGTTTAAGGACATAATGTCTTGCCTGAAGCTTGAGAAAATTCACTACACTGCACAAGGATCTGATAATAAGTTTTGAGGGTCCTTACTGACAGACTTTCAGGGATCCCTCCATGTGGTGTGAATGAATGGTGCCGTCACTGACCTCTTACACTTGACTCCAACACTGTCTGTATTTTTTATTTATTTCATAATTGGTTCTGTTTTTTTTTGTTTTTTTTATCTTATATCTATTGTAATTGCCATATTTGCTATTTTGTTCGCTGTGATCACAACTGTGGTGCTGGGGTGAGTCGGAGGGTGGAGGGTTGTGGTTTGACCTTCCCTTTTCTTGGCTGAAACTCAACAAAAAAGATTTACAGAGGTCGCAGGACTCGTTCAGTCACAAGACATGACGTCATAACACACACCCTGGTCTGTGTGTGTGTGTGTGTGTGTGTGTGTGTGTGTGTGTGTGTGTGTGTGTGTGTGTGAGAGAGAGAGAGAGAGAGAGAGAGAGAGAGAGAGAGAGAGAGAGAGAGAGAGCAGTCCTGAAACACCAGCTGTTCCTAACTTCTTTGCCTAGATATGAGTTTACAAAGCAAATATTTTATTTACTATATATTTACTATAGACTGTATATAAATATGGACGATAAGACAGCTCCCCAAAACTGAAGCCCAAACATCTCGATCGCCCCCTGGTAGCTGGTTGCAGTATAGGTCATAAATCCCGCCCCCTCCATGTTAACGGATGGGCCAGACTAAAAAGTCAAAGTACACATCAAATAATTTTTTTAAAAGATTGTTTTGGTCATTTTAGGTAGTTCTTATGTTGTATGTCTGCTCTAACTGAAGTAGTGGCAGCCACAAGCTCGAGAGGAGATGCGACTTTAACTTTCCATAACCATCACCAGTCTGTCTAGCCAAACAGCTACGGTGGTGCTAACGTAGCAGCTAGGTGGCTCACACTAGCAAGTTGCGGCTGTGCTCGGCTCGTGATTGGCTCGGGCGGGTGTGTGGGTGGGACTATCATGGTTTGAATATCGTGGTTCCAAATTCAGGATATTTTGACTTCACCTTTGTACAGTGGGAGGAAATAAAGATGTGTCTGTGATACTTATACGAAATTAAAAAAGCTGCACCAAACAAACTACTTCTTAAAGCTTACTGGAGCGATACTGAGGCAAATATGAATTGAAAAGTTATTCTTATAAAATGGTCACTACAGTATATCCTAATGGCATTTGCAAGATTCCCCAGACCAGAGGAAAACAACCAATCAGAGCTGAGCTGGAATCTGCCGTCCAGCTGCTGTCTGTGGCGTCCAACGGTCAAACTGGGCAGCGCTGATTAAATATAAATCAATATTGTTACTGTAATGACTATTTCTCTCCTCAAATGTTTTCAGATACATCTTGTAGTTACTGTTGAGCGGTAAAAGGACAAAGTTTGTGACCTGGCAAAACACATGACCCATGTTGAGATCTCTTGAGGAAATACCAAGCACCACTCACACAGCCAATAGGAACGCTCTCTCTCTGAATTGACCTGTGATTGGTCAAAATGTCCCGTAACAGGCTACATTTTTTTAAGCCTGAAAACAGCCATGAGGAGGTGCAGAAGTCTAGTTTCTCTCAGAACAATTATAATATGCTGAAAGGTTATTATGGATTTTTTATTTTGCCCGACGATGCAAAAAAATGTTGCCTACTGAAGCTTTAAATGGAGATTAGTATTAAATATTTACAACTACTATCTGCCAGGTGTAATTGTCACATATGGTTGATGCTTAAATAGGGCTGGGTTAAATCTGATCTGACATCAATCTTTTCCTGTGGATGCATGAAGCTTTGACCCGGGTAGCTTCTCGTGGCCTGTCGGTTCTTCACACTATGAGATATGCTCATGTGACGTTGTATCAGAGCATGCGGGAAGCTGCTCCACTGAGAGCACCGCCGAGCCTAAAGGCAGACGTCTGGTTCACATCTCGGATTTAAAAATGCAGACAGAGAAGAGCTGGACAAAAGCAAAGCCATACTGTATGTAAGATATGCAAAACGTTTTTCATGCTAAACAAAAAGTACATTACTGTAACCGCTTTGGGGTCAATTCTTGATGTCAACATTACTATTTTTATACACCATATTAGAGGGTACCGTTTACAGCATTAGGTCTCTGTGGATCTCATTCATATCCAGGCAAAACTGGCACTGTAACTGAAATAAACCTAATTGAATCGTCTGGATATAAAATTGAACTGAATTGGAAATTGAATCGAATTGGGATATCAGTTGCCAGCTCTACTAACAGAGAGCTCCAGGGATGAGCTGGCTAACCAGGAAGTAAGCATCACCCTGCTTCCCTCAACAAAAAGCCAATGGGATTGTTCCACTGGGTTTGGTATCACTGAAAATAAAAAAGGAAAAAGAAACTCTGAGATGAACACGTTTATGATACTTAGTCTGCTGACGCTATAAATGAACTACACCACTGTTGCATGATCACAAGTACAAACAAGGCTGTAAAGCCACCTTTATTAAAACCCATAAAGATGTAAAAATTCACGAGTGGGGTATTATTGATGTATTTCATATATAGAGCAAAACATTAAAATCTCTTCAGCTTGTGTTAACCACAGATATCATTCCTGTAGCCCTCTATTAATGACCCCTTCAGACTGAGGAGTGAAAGAGGTAATACCTGACACTTGATCACAATGTTGTCTTACAGTGACGTACAAGGAGGAGACTTTAAACTAAATTTCATGAAAAACACAATATAGGGCTGTCGCCTCACAGCAAGAGGGTCGCAGGTTCGAATCCGGCTCGGGGAGTTTGCATTTTCTCTCTGTGTAAGGGTGGGTTTTCTCCGGGTACTCCGGCTTCCTCCCACAGTCCAAAGACATGCTGTTTAGGTTAATTGATGACTCTAAATTGCCCGTAGGTGTGGATGTGAGCGTGAATGGTTGTCTGTCTATATGTTGTCTGTCTCTATGTGCCCTGCGATGGACTGGCGACCTGTCCAGGGTGAACCCTGCCTTCGCCCAATGCCAGCTGGGATCGGCTCCAACCCCCCGCGACTCCTAACGGGATAAGCGGTTGAAGATGGATGGATGGATGGAAAAACACCATGTACCTCAAATTACAAAACACTAGCTGTCAGTTAGTATAAGAGATAAGATAAGATAAGATATTCCTTTATTAGTCCCACAGTGGGGAAATTCACAATAGTTAAATATATAGATAGAAAGATATTTCCCACTCAGATTTCTACATTGGCAGTTCAGTTTAATATCATTTGGCCTCCTAAAATGTTGTTTCCTGTTTATATAGTTGATAGATGTTGACTGGACAGTGCTACAGATGTTTCCTGCCAACTGATTTACACATTACTAATGCCTTAACTATCTTAGGCAACCCTTAAGTTTTACTGGTGCAACCTGATTTAGTGAATCACTTGTTTGATAGTAGCGAGTAGTCACTAAGAACTTAGGATGGACTTGGTGAAGAAATTACAAATAGCTGGTGCAACACAGTCCTGGTCTGTTTCCTGCCCTCGGTCAGTCACCTTACCTATGGGAAACACACACACACACACACACACACACACACACACACACACACACACACAGGAACAGGAAAATGTTTTGATAAAATAGCACTTATGTTCTGTTAGCATGTGTTAGCATCAGTAATGACATGTGACCCTACAACGTTGCATGTAGCTGCACTGTAGATTTGTGTGTGTGTGTGTGTGTGTGTGTGTGACATTTTTGGAAAGCAAAAGCAAGATTTTTGCTGGTCCTCAGCTTCGGACAGACCTTCAAAGGCCTGTTTGAGGGTTCAAACTTGGTTCTAAGGTCCAGGTTATAATTAGATTTAGGTTAAGGTTAAGGTTAGGGTTAGGTTAAGGGTTGGGGTCAGGCATTGTGATGGTTAAGGTTAGGGTAAGGAGCTAGAGAATACATTATGTCAATGAATGTCCTCACAAAGATAGAAGTGCATGGCTGTGTGTGTGTGTGTGTGTGTGTGTGTGTGTGTGTGTGTGTGTGTGTGTGTGTGGACATTACAAGTGTTTAAATATGTGTGTGTTTAAATGTGTGACTCATTCATTCCTGGGAGTTTCAATGCTTTTTCCAATAGCACAAATCATCCCACCCTGGATGCACACAAACCCACACACACTGACACCCACACACACACACACACACACACACACACCTGATACACACAGACACACATGTACACGCTTGTAATCCAGATCAGAGGTGTATTTGGCTGGAGGCTCCTGCTTCTCTCTTTCCTCTAGTGGACTCTTTTACCCCCCATCTGTTTTGAATTTCTCAGTAAACATTCAGTCGTCAGACTCAGACTGAGTGTTTGGTGTCCAGACTGAGGAGAAGCTGTTCTTGCGAAGAGCCTAACTTTAGTAAAGGTTTTATACTTTGACCAAAAGTAACATCCAAGCATTGTGTGTGAATCTAAAACCTGATCTATCTTCTTCCTCTGTGCCTCCACTATTGTCTAAAAACTATACCAAACACATCAGTGAGCCACCTTGTTGCACTGGGTGACATGTTTCTACCAATCGCATATACACCGTCCTGCTGCTACAAATACTCACTACAGCAGTCATTCCTAAAGACTGGGTCGGGTTGCAGGAGATTTGATTTGAGTCACCAAATAAATTTGCTGAATTTCTTCCATAGTCTTTTATTCAACATTTTTTAACATTTTATATTTATGAGGGAGTCTGAATGTTCATTTGCTCTGATAATTGTAGCCTACTGATAACATATAGCAGAGAGCTACTGGAATGAGTCCCAAAACCCAGAAACTTGGCAATTTAGCACTCAATAGTACAGAAGCAAAGAGATGAAACCTTTTTAATGACGATAGCCACTGCTGCTTTTTTGGAGTGAAAAGGCTTATTGTATTTAGAATATTTCATTGTTCGACATCGGCCATTTTGGCAGAACAGGATGATAGAATAGAAATACTTTTGTTTTACTTCTGTACAGCCCTTTTTAGGCGGACATTTTACTGGCGTCTGGTAGTCGCTTTCAGTCCAAGATGGCGGAGGCATACCTCTGCTGCTGGGCGCTGATGTTGTAATGGAATAAACAGCTGACTTTTCTTGGCAGTTTAAGTTTTTTACTTCCAGTTCCCTCATCTCAGAGTCGCTGGGTTTTTAGTCGGATGCCTGAGATGAGATCTGCGGTGAACACAAGCCAAATAGATTTTCATGTTTTGTTCTACGATATAAAATAGATAAATAAATATCCCACTCGTGAATTTTGAAGCCTTTCTGTGTCTTAAAAAAGTTGCTAACAAGTGGCTAAATGAGACAACTAAACATCATCACGCCAACTCGTCCACCTTTACAGCCTCGTTGTTAATATTCATGCTCATAGGACCATGATGTAGTCCGTTTATAGCCTATAGTTAGCTGTTTACTTCTGGTGATTGCATTCACACTTCAAAAATCATAAATGTGGTGTTCTTTTGTGAAGATTATCTTGCTGAACAAAACGTTTAAGTATCATAAATGTTCGTTTACTACAGAGCTTTTTTTTCTACAATTATCCAAAACCCAATAGAAAAATTCCATTGGCTATTTGTTGACAGAAACGGGGCGATGCTAACATCCTGTTGGACTACAAACATACATCATCCTGCAGCACTCTATTAAATCTAATATGAAAGGCTAGCATACATTATGTTTGTTTTACTGATGACAGGAGATAAAGACAGATATCATGTTAACTCCAGCTAAATGCATTTATAGGTCTCATATATAAATGATTTAATGTGTTTATGTTTTCAACAACACATGCATAAAACAAAGTTACTATTTATCAAATGTATATGCCATCAAAATGGCTGATTTACCGATGATATAAATAGGGTTTGTCATTTTTAAAAAATGGGTCCACAGAAAAAAAGATTGGGAAACACTGCACCAATACAAAAAGTGGATTAATCCACTGCTGAAAAATAGTCCCCAACAAATACACTATTTCCTCCTGAGATTTACTAAAAACTACAGTGACCATCACTACTACTGAAATTACAGAGCCCTGTTTAATACCATATTTTTGTGAATGTTTATAAGATTTACATCTTCAGTAGAAACCAATGGGCCACAGACAGAGCAGAGAAGTCAGTAATGAGAGACAGACTGGTCTGTTAATGGGATTTGTTAAACAACAGAAGCCCTATCATTAAATTGCTCAGAAAAATGGAAAGTTTGATCATCTACAGTCCTTCCTCACTAAACAGTATCTGCTCCAGAACAAGCGAGTACGTGGACCATGGGTGGATATGTTTTGTGAACTGCTGTATCCAATGTCAGGACCAAACTGACAAACTCAGTTATTCTGATGAAAGCTTCTCTGATTTGCTGGTATTCTGATAGTAAACACCAACAAAACAAACAGCTGATGTAAAGCAGGGGTCTTCAAGCAGCTCGTAAACTACCAGTAGTCTGCTGACGAAGGATTATTGCTGAATCGCATTCATTCACAAATATAATTAAAAAAGACACTTCATCTGTGTGTGTCAGAGATTTTATTCCTTCTGTTCTTGCTGCTACCTGGCACCCGATACTTTTCAAGATTTGGAGATGTGCTCGCTGTTATTTTCTATTTGACCCAGTAGTTCATCCCCCGTTTCTCGCTAACAGCCTGTCCAGACCGCCCGCATGAGCAGCGTGTGGCGGCTGCCTGGCTGAACTGCTGCGTGTCCATTGTGCTGGTTGTCCAGACTGGCAGCGTTTCTGCTGCTGCTGAGCTGCTGCTGCCAACCCTTTCTTTCAACATAGAGTTTGCCTTTAATAATGGCCATTTCATTTCATTTCAAGTGTTATTTAAATTTATTTTAGACCAAAAAAGGTTAAGAACTGTGTGGTAATTTGTAAATAATAGTAATAATCCATAATTACAACTCTGTACTGTATTCATGGATCTTTGCAAATCAATGCATTTCCTACAACACTGTCCTACCAATATTTCAAAATAAAAGCCTTGTGTTAACAAATTAAGGAATTCTGTCCACAGAAAAAATGCTTGAGGGTTTTATTTGGAAATGAAAGCAGGAAATGTTGATTTAAAAATAAATCTTTACTTTTTTCATGTCCATGACATATTCTACAGATACAGACATTAAAACTGTGGTAATGTTGCTGGTACGATATCAAGGTTAAAAGAATATGTACATTCATTTGATAACACAAAGTCACTTTGTAAACCTGTTTAGATTTCTGTCCAATTAAATTCAAAGATGTCCCGCCCCCTTTGGACACAAAGAGATTATTTGCCAATCACCTGTCAATTAAATGAGTTACAGCTGCTTTCAAATTTGGTTACATTAGTGACGTCGTAACAATATTAAGTGATGTTAGCAGACTAACAAGTGCACACCAGATTTAATAATGACCACAGAAAAGGCCAAAAAAAATATGTAACTTTATAGGTACCTTTATTTTCATAAAGGTGAATGACAAATGGTGTGCGTCTCATCTGAGGTGTGAGCATGTCAGTCAGTAAAAGATGCAAGGTTGAATGCTGCTTAACCAAAGTCCATTGCAACCTTTCACGGAGCTTTCGAGCTGGTAGCAGTCTACGAACAGAGAAGGTAAAGGAGCTGAAAACAATGCTGCAAAGGCAAAAGTCTCTATTTACCAAACTGAGAACAAGGTCAACGCAGCAAGAGAGGCTTCGTTTAGTGGCGCTCATCCTAACAAAATACAAAAAGTCCATCGTCTATGGCAAGATTGCAATAGAGGTGATGACTGCGGGGAATAAAACATTACTGAAGAACCATAACAGGAGCAGCCCCATCACTCTGACATCTCTCCATTGACATGTATATGTACTGTGTGAACTGTACTGTGTGAACAACAGAGTGTAAAACTGAATTTCCCCACTGTGGGACTAATAAAGGAATATCTTTCTTTCTTTTTCTTTAAAAGGAAGAAGTCTGCTCTTGGCGATGCACAACTTGATGGTGAATAACTCTCTGCCACTTTTATTTTGTCAAATTAGCTCTCAGAGGAAAAAAGGTTAGAGACCCCTGATGTAAAGAGATCATAGCAGCACACATAACAACATGGTCTTATCCTCCAGGCAGGTGGGATGTTTCCTGCTAAGGAAAAAGCTGAACATGATGTGATGACATCATTCAGGAAACAGATGAGGAAACACGGCCCTGACCAGCTGATCCCAGGCCAGACCTACAAATCTCATCTCACGACTGAACCAGCTCCAACAAACTCAAATATTTTTTTCTTTTTAATCACAATTATTACACAATTATAAAACATTTCATTGAAATATTTAGAGCTGAAATGATCTGAGAGGTCAAGTAACTGGAAAATTAATCAACAACAATTTAAAAAAACTGATTCATCATCCAAGACATTCATTGAGCAAAAATATCACATACTTTCTGGTTCAAAAATGTGATGATTTACTGTTTGTCTCTGTTTTATATCTTTGTAAACAGAAAATATTTGTGTTTTTCAGTACTGGTACTGATTGACAAAGTTCCATAACTAACATCAAAATAATGTTTTTTCCAATACTTTGAAATAGAAATGTGTTTTTCTGCCATTTTTTCCCATTTAATAGAAACTTCTCTAAACACATTCAGCAGAATTTTTCCTAAACAGTATGAATGTTAAAAAGACCCAGCTGGCATCTGATTCATGCAGTTCTTATTATTTAAAATAAAATAACATCTACATTAACCTCCAGCAAGGAGCCGTTAAACACAAAGCATTCAGCCAACACAGGACCAATGGTGAGCCACCACCCTGCACATCTCTTGCTAACTAGCTAGCTCTTTCAGCTTCCGGGCAGAAATTCCACCTTTATATGATCTTTTTGACTGTTTTTTCTGATCACAATACAGTAAATCAGGGAGTTTGACGATTTAAAATCAGAAGCTCCTGGGTTTAATTTCTCCACACAGAACTTAGTAACCAGACATTAATGTCTGTCATAATTCATTTTAGTGCTTTGAGACTGAATAATAACTTCCACGTTCACACAAATCTGACTTCATCTGTCCAAACATGATTAACATAAACATCTCTGCTGGCACTGTCAGTGTGAATACGTTCAGTTCACACATAACTCACCCAGAGTGTTTCCATGACTGTTGAGGACATTACATTGACTGACATTCATTTCCTGGACCCTATCCCTAACTGTAACTGCTATGTGCCTAATCCTAATCTTACCCTAACCTCAACCTAATCCTAACCTTACCCTAACCCAAGTCCTCACCCTAAAATATGTGTTACATTATGGGGACGTGCATTTTGTCCCCAAATGAAAGGTAAGTCCCCACAATGTGACTGTAGAAACAGATTCATGTCCCCCACAACTATAGTAATACAAGACCACACACACACACACACACACACACCCACATACACACCTCCTGAAACCAGCCGGGCAGCATACTGCTGGTAGAAACATGATGATTAGCAGAACAGAACAAAGCAGCAGAACAAACATCTTGTCCCTCGACAGCAGCAGAGCCACATTCCTCCAGGGATCGACTGCGTCAGGTCACTCGTCTGCTATTATAGTAACGGTATAGTAGCACTGACATGTAGGGGCACATTACTTCAGCTTTTCTTATAAATGTTGGGACTATTCTGCTTATTGTAAATTCTCAGCGTGGCCCATAAAGTAGCTCGCGGCCCACCACGCTCTCATATGATGGTTGCAGCTGATAATGCTGTCCTGACTAACGGCGCCGTTGCAGATGCATAGCACCCAACCTCCAGTTCCCCCCTAAGTTAACACTGTCAACACTGTTAGCACCATTAGCTGCGGGCCACTGGCTCCGGTCGTCATGTTGAGAGCTGTGCGGAGGCAATGGAAATAGTTTCAATCTGGTTTTTGTTTTTTGGCACATTTACTGTTTACTATTTACATCATCAGTCTCTAGAAACCCACTGTATGCTACCTGCACAGCCGCAAACATCAGATAGACACAGTTAGAGTCTAGCTGGTGAACATAATGGAGCATTTAGCAGCTAAAGAGACAAAATATTTCCCTCAAGAGTTGGTGGAGACCAAAAACAGAGCTAAAAGAGAGAGAATAATGGACTGACATTCATCAGGTGACACAAACATTACAAATTAATGATGTTGCTCTGTAACTGCAGGATGTGATAATATGTCAGGACTGTGTCGGCCATATTGTTATGGAGTCCTTGCACCCCTAGTCACCAAAACAAGTCATTTAATGCAGCTTTTAGAAGTGAGAAAACACAAAAATTTTAACACAAAAATACCAAACATTTGGTATTAATCAAATGTGAGGATTAGGGATGTTAATAATAACGTTTAACTGTTAACAAGCACTAAGCAACAAAAGGTGAACTTTAAGAGAGCCTGAGTCAGAGTTACAGATACAGGAAGTTGGCTCAGGACTTCCGCTGAAGAGTTGCAGCCTCGTAGCATTTATTCACCGACATATAAACTGTACACATACTGTCTGCTACAGCTACGTTCACAGCCAGAACGCCACCAACAAACCCACACTCACCGCCGCCACACACACACGTGGTCTGTCGAAAACTCGCAAAAGTTACACTGCAGTGACAGAGAATTTGTGTGTGGTGGCCGTGAGCACGTAGCTACCAGCAGCTAGCAGCGTAGCACAAACACACACACTGTTTGTCAGACAACCGCTATCGTTACGCCGGGCAGACACACAGCTGACAACCTGCTAAACTAACCTATGTGTGTGGTGAAGACTTCTAATGGGAAAGTGGCTGCATGTCTGTGACACTACACGCAACACCGTGGAGACAGTGAATGCAGCACCATGGCTGCTACAGTAACTCTCCTGATGGTGAACTGGAGACAGTGAACGCAGCACCATGGCTGCTACAGTAACTCTCCTGATGGTGAACTGGAGACAGTGAACACAGCACAGTGGCTGCTATAGGAACTCTCCTTATGGTGAACTGAAGATAGTAAACGCAGCATCATGGCTGCTACAGTAACTCTCCTGATGGTGAACTGGAGACAGTGAACGCAGCGCCCTGGCTGCTATAGTAACTCTCCTGATCGTGAACTGGATACAGTGAACGCAGCACCATGCCTGCTACAGTAACTCTCCTGATGGTGAACTGGAGACAGTGAACGCAGCGCCCTGGCTGCTACAGTAACTCTCCTGATGGTGAACTAGAGACAGTGAACACAGCACCATGGCTGCTACGGTAACTCTCCTGATCGTGAACTGGATACAGTGAACGCAGCACCATGCCTGCTACAGTAACTCTCCTGATGGTGAACTGGAGACAGTGAACGCAGCGCCCTGGCTGCTATAGTAATTCTCCTGATGGTGAACTAGAGACAGTGAACGCAGCACCATGCCTGCTACAGTAACTCTCTTTATGGTGAACTGCTGATTCAGTTTGTTGTGTTCATATACTACTGGTGGCACACCACTGCATGCGAGGCACAAATCTTGTCGGTTAACGGTTAAAAATCGGTTAACAAGTCTCGGTTTTGGAAAATTTTCTTAATTATCATCCCTAGTGAGGATTTGATGCTTTTCTTTGTCAAACATGATATAGTAGACTGTATATCTTTGGTGTTTTAACTGTTATTTGAAGACGTCTCCTGTGAGGCTGTGAGAAATTATAGTGCCATTTTAACTTTATTTATTTTTGTCAATTTAATGATTAATTGTGAAAATTACTGGCACCTCAGTCAATAATGAAGATAATCATTAGCAGCAGCCTCAATAATTATTTTTCACTCATTACACTATTTTGAGGGATTCAGGCTTGTTTCCACATTTGTCTTCCCTGGAGGTCACTTATGTTAACTGCTGTGAACAGCATCCTCCTGCAGCAGGAAATAGGACGACTGTGTGAGCATCTGTTAAAACCGAACAGCCACAGCAGGGCTGGGAATTTGAAATTTGTCAAGTGACACAGATTTTCAATACTGATTAATAAGATAAGATATTCCTTTATTAGTCCCACAGTGGGGAAATTCACATAATATATGTGGGAAATATTATACATTGATGAGCAGATCACATTTATGTCCATATTGGATTTAAAGTAATTTTTCATCAACACGAGCAAGTGCCTCAGTTTTTTTTTCAGGTAATTTGCTGCATGATGAGAAACAATTTTATTATATAATTGTTTTAATTCATTTTCAGAGGAATTAAATAATCGTTCTTTTATGTTTTGTTGTTTTAAATTGTACAACCAGACTGGATACTGTTGAGTAGGCTACTTCTTCCACCTGGCAGTATCACTGAGCAAAAAACAACAAATAATCATGATTTTTTACATCAAGCTGCCATGATGAAGCTGTTTACAGAGTGTGTTTGTGTGTAGTCACTCTCAGGCAAACTTGTGACTCACAGGGCAGTGAAGGCAGCAATAAACCTCTTTTCTCTCTCTCTCTCTCTCTCTCTCTCTCTACACAGTTTGTTTCAGGGTCTCTCGCCCACTGTTCCTTCACAGTGACCAGACTTTAACGTCTCCACGCTTTTCTACTGTAACAGACAGACAGGCGGTCTTCCTGTCTGTCCTCCTCACATCGTCTCCTCCACTATCAGAAAACGCCCATTTTTATCTTAAATTTATCGTTTTCTTTCCCCAGATGAACTTTAGGGAACTGACCTCCTCCAGCGCAGCTTCTCACCTCGGACCCCGTTGACATCCATCACCTGCCTGCATCTGGCTGCAGCTCCTCCCGACGACCACGAACAGATACACAATCAGCTGTTTTTTACAAAACAAACACCGGTACCGATCTGTTTCCGGTCGCTGTCGCGTTTCCGGTGAGTAACAACTAACTTTTCCTCTTCTGTAATTGCGTTAAAGTCAAATTTGTCGCAGAGGATTGACGGTGAACGACTATCTGCGACTCGCTGTGAAAAATCCTCTCATGTAATCGTCAAGTGCAAGGGAGAGCTACATATCTCATTTCCGGTGACGCCTTCAAAATAAGAGCTAGAGACTTGAAACAGGTAATCTAAAAAAATTGGCATTGGGCGAAGGCGGGGTTCACCCTGGACAGGTCGCCAGTCCATTGCAGGGCACATAGAGACAGACAACCATTCAAGCTCACATCCACACCTACGGGCAATTTAGAGTCATCAATTAACCTAAACAGCATGTCTTTGGACTGTGGGAGGAAGCTGGAGTACCCGGAGAAAACCCACGCTTACACGGGGAGAACATGCGAATGCCACACAGAAGAGTCCCAGCCCCACTGATCAACTATGAATTAATATTCTGTTACTGTAATGTCTATTTCATCTCAAAAACATCTTGCAGTTACTGTTTAGCTGTAAAATAAGAAAGTTTGTGATCTGGCAGCCATGTTGAGATCAGATGAGGAAATACCAAGCACCGCCCACCAGCCAGAGCACAACCAATAGGAACACTTAAAGTCAAACACTCTCTCACTGAAATGACCTGTGATTGGCTATAGTTGGCTAGATTTTTTAAATCCTGAAAACAGAGCCATGAGGAGGTGCAGAAGTCTAGTTTTCTCTCATAATATACTGAAAAGTTATTATGGATTTTTTGCCCAATGATGCCAAAAATATTCTGCCTACTGCAGCTTTAAAATGATCACAGTAGTAATATATTATCACAGTGAAGTACTTCTTCATTGTGCTATATTAATATAATAGAATATTATTGTATATCGTTCTGTTTTTATCACCAACAAAATCACGTAAGGGCATCTTAATGTTGTAGTCTGTCAATGTGGAGCCAGTTTTGGATACTTTGTATGCTACTGAGTAGATTAGTAGTTTATTACTGCATCATGTTTTTTTAACTGTAAGTGTCAAATAAATGTGGTGAAATAAAAACTCTGAAATGTAGCGGAGCATAGTATAGTATAGTATAGTAAGTAGCATAAAACAGAAATACTCAAGTAAAGTATAAGTATGTCCTTCTCGTACCGATGCAATACCTGAGTTGTGGAACCAATAAGTAGAAGTATCAGGGCTGACTCTGATTCTGTCCCAGGCCCTGAAATGGGGGAGGTGGACACAGACGAACACGTCGGCCTGATCCGCCACACTGCAAAGCCTTATAATAATACCTTAATAATAATACCTTAATACCTTCTAATATTTCTCACCGAAGCTTCAAAGCACAAAAAGCGGTACGCGGGACAGCCCTGAAAAGTATACACTTGTTTGATACATTACCTTGAGAGATATAATAGTACTTGTTTTCATTTAACAAAACGTTGTCCAAACATAAGCAGACCTACAAATCTAAATAAACTAGTCTAGATCTAAATCAGGAACGATCTGATCACGTCACATCGCTGCTCAACGGACACATTTCAGTCTGCACCAAAAAGAATAAAGGCTGAGTACCCAGCCCAATACAAATTAAACAATTTAATCTATGATCAGATTAATAGATAATTATTAGTTGCTACCCAACTTTGAACAGTGACAAGGCCTGTGCTTTTATTTTGAAGGCAGACCTGTGCTGGCTGTCTGAGTTTAGAGGCTTCTGTTGTTTTAAGCATTGACGCCTCACAGCTCACACACTATACAGCTGTCTGCTGCCATACAGGTCACTGTGTGTGTGTGTGTGTGTGTGTGTGTGTGTGTGTGTGTGTGTGTGTGTGTGTGTGTGTGTGGAGAGAGACAGTTTTTGCAGCAGTCCAGACTGTCACCAGTTTTCTGAACAAGAAACTGAAAACAAAGGCGTTTTGTCCTTTGCATTTTGAAATCAGGCATAAGAAGCGATTCTTTTCTGATATATATCGTTTGCACTACACCAACCTTTACTTTTAGAAGTTATAGACAAATCCTCTGGGTGATTTCTGAGTGAACCAACTGTATTCATACTGGCAGATGTTTGTGTTAATCATGGCTGGTCAGATGAAGTCGGATTTGTGTGAACGTGGAAATTATAAAGAATTAAGAAACTAAAACTTGTTAGTCAGAGATGATAACCAGCCGTAAAGCACTATAAATATTTGAGGAGTATCTGCATTGTACTCAAGTGTTTCTCCTCATAAACTACTTTGACAGTTTTGTAACTTGTATGTAGTAAAAATTTTAATCTATTTTTGCCTCATTGTGATTTTTTTTACAAACAAAAAATGGTTTGTTATTATAAACACAAACTCTTAACAGTCAAAGACTGAGCGAAAAGATGAAAAGACAAACATTTTACTAGATGGATTTATCTATTTCCTACATTACGGTACTATAAAACAGTACATTTCTATAAACATGTAGAAAGAATAGTAATACAACAGTCTAACTATACAAAACTGAAGAAGAACAGACATTTCCTGGAGAAAAAATAAAAATAAAAATACTATTTACAAGTAGGAAATGCTGAATCTTCCCTTCCAACAAACTCAAACCTGCAGATGATCCAGAAGTCGTCACCCTGCCTGCAGCAGCAACTCAAACATGTGAGTCAATAAGACTTTATAAAAACTGAAACATGGTTCGCTCCAGAGGAAAAGAACAAAATGACTGCGGCTGCTGATCAGGAAATGATCAATAACTGACTGTCATAGCGTTCTTCAGCATGTGTCAGATATGAAATATGTTCATGGGATCAATAATTGATAAGTGTATGGAAGCTCATTTACGCTAAAATTATTATTTTGAAAAAGAATACTCTCAAATACAGTCAAAATAATGAATTAGTCACAATTATGAGATAAATGCCAAAATTACAGTAAGTCATAATTGGGACTTACTTTCTCATCATTTTAAAAACAAAATTCATACTGTTGACTTACTTTTGAGGGACTGACATATTATCTCATAACTTAAACTTAACATAAAAAAATGTGACATAATTTCATCATGTCATTTGACAACATTTCATGTATGTGCTTCTGGCAGGAATGGGCTTCCATAGCCGCATCTTTAAAGTGGTTTCGTAATTTTACAAAGAAAGTGTCACATTTCATAATGCCCTCATCATCGCTGCTTCCTGCAACGTTAGAAAAGGATTACAACGAAATACACGATGATAAATGTAACATTGATATTCAATATGTTAAAATATATACCCACAGTATTCACGGAGTGGCGTCACCCGCAGAGTGAGTTTAGGTTGTATGTTATGAACTTGAAGAGAAAATCCCTAAATTTCAATTTAGATTAATCAATTAAGATCAATTAACACATACGTCACATAACTCTTGCACCATTTTACATCACATTAGCAGGTTTTAGTAAAGTTTAACAGTTTAGTTTGTCAAAATTATTTTACAGTTTCATGATATATGATTAGACCGCTTCAAGAATGAGTCATTGTCAAATATTTAGAGGAGATTTGTATGTTGAAAACATTTTAAAGGGATAGTTCGGGTGTTCTGAGGTGCTGTTGTACGAGGTGATTATCCATAGCAGGCGTATTATTTACAGTAGATGACCTCCTGGAATAAAAGCAACTTACTGCTGTGGACAGGGACGGCAGCAAAACGGATCTTAGGCACGTAAAACAAAGGTCCAACTAAAAAAAATATCAATATCCGCTATACTTTATATATTTCCACCGCTTGTGAATTTCCCCACTGTGGGACTAATAAAGGAATATCTTATCTTATCTTATCTTGTCGCCATCACCCTTTCCAACGGGGAACTGAAATGAAAGTGAAACTTATCGACGCTCTATCCCAAGTCTGATTAGTTTCACTTTCAGTCCAGTTCCCCGTGGGTAAATATTTTAAATATAAAATACACTTTAACAGATATACAGGTCGGCCTTTCCTTTAGGTGGTTAAAATGTGTTTTTGTGCCGTCCCCATCCACAGGACCATCCTGCTTTGCTCCTGGGCCGGAGCTCTGGGCTGTTTCTCCAAACAGGAGGTGTGCTGTCCGTCATCTACTGTACGTAATACACCTACTATGGATAAGAAGCTCATACAACCCCAGTTCAAAAAGACCCAGACTATCCCTTTAAATAAGGTATGAGTATAAAATCTAAAATCTTAATAAAATCCAATGAATATTGATAAAATGTTCGATAACTATTATCTGTTTTAGGAAAATTCCCCTATGAAATTAAAAAAAAAAAAATGGTCCTCCTAATATAAAAAGGACAGCAATCTTTGATGAATATGTGGTTTCCCCCAAAGTATTTAGTGTGTACTTGGTTTTGCTCCTAAATGTTGCCACATTATGGACGTCCTTAAGTTGTTGATGCATTCAGCAGCTTTTGGTGAAAAATCTTTGTGGATGACTCGGAAGCTGCTTCGATGGCGTTAGATGTTGTTGTTTGTGGCGTTGCGTCTTCCTGCATTTCTGCATCAAAAAGTGCCTGAACATCAACTCATACATGAGTCAGCTGTCAATCAATCAATCGAGACGCCGTGCTGAGGCAGTCTTTGGTTTGAACTGGTCCGCTTTGCCAGAGTCTGGAGATCTAGTCCCTCAAAAATCATCCAGGCACGGCGAGCAAAGTACCTCAGTTAGATGACAGCACTTTTAAGAAAGGATTCAGGTCCAATACATTTTTGGCCCGGTGATGACATCACTGGCCTGGTCCTCTTTTGATTGGCAGGAGGTGTCCCCTTACAGTGACGCCACGGGTGCGAGTCCGTCGCTGTGCTCCAGGTGGTGGTGGTGGTGCAGCTCGGCTTTACACACTGTGGCGGCGCCGCAGTGGAGCGATGTGACGGCAGGCGGCTCCTCGTCACCTGGAAGACACGCAGCCAGGTTGAGCTTTTATTTTGTCCTGATTAAACAGTCACGAGGACGAGAGCAGAATTTGTCATGGGATATAAGTTAGTTATAACCGCATACTATACTGGTAGTACGTACTAGTTAGTCCAAAATGTAGCATGTAGTATGCCAACAAAAGTACAGTATGCTAAAAATACCAGGATGTCGCACTGATTTGGAGAATATTTCAATACGCATCGGACCAGTCTATCTCACCTACTGTATCCCACAATGCAAAGCACTGGAATGGTGCAAGCTATGGTCACAAAGTGGCCAACAACACCACATTTTTTACATTTTTGGTAGCTATTTCATCACTAAATTCACCTCAGAAAATTTTGAAGCGAGAAATTTTGAATATTGGCTATTTGCTCTAATGTTTTCAGAGTTTAGAAGCTCCACAAACTGCCGTGACTGCTAGCTAGCACCTGCAGGGGTCGCTACCTCGCCAGCTGGGCGACGTCTGTAGACAAGAGGTTTTTATTTCCTTGTTACCTCCGCCAAGGAGGTTATGTTTTTGCTGGCGTTTATCCGTCTGTTTGTCTGTGTTCAAGATAACTCAAAAACTTATGGACGGATTTTGATGAAATTTTCAGGGTGTGTCGAAAATGTGAAAAGGAAGAACTGACTTTGATGATGATGATTTTGGGGGTGATCCGGAAGAAATCCTGGATTCTGGATCACTTTGAAATTTTCGTTAACATTGGGGTCAATGGGACCCAAAAAATTGTTTCTCAATATCTCTGGTAATTGTTGCCCAAAGCTCATGAAATTTGACTCAGGGATTTACAATGTGTACTTCTATCAAATCCCAAAGGCTGATCCAGATCTGATCCAGATGGCGGATTTTAAACTTATATAAAACAAATGGGGGTACTCTTACATTTTGGCCTACTGTTCCTTTAATATTAGAGGTAGAGATTTCTAACAAGCGGCATCGTGTAGCTGAGACAATTCTGCATCTGAAGTATGTCAACGAATTTGATCTAGCTTTAATACTTGAGGAGATAGATCCAGAAGAAAAACACCAGGGGGGAAACTATGGTGCTTGGCGGAGGACTGCGCTCTCCGAGTGCTTTTCTAGTTGACGGATGGTTTGTTTAAATATAACAACAAAAATGATCACTATAAAACAAACATGAACTTGTGTTTATCTCCCTTTTTAGAGCTGAAAAGCTTCACAATCGCCTGCTGGTGTAGTATCAAAGTTGTATTTTTACAATAATGTTGCAGTAGTGGTACGAGTTTGTTTTTTTCTGTCCAGTGCTTTAAGAGCTGGTTTAAAGGCTAAAGCCTAGTCTAACATACTGCAAAATAAATCGCTTTCATACTACATACTACTGAGGAACGCAGTATGGAGTATGTAGTATGTACAGAGGGGGCGGCAGTAGCTCAGTCTGTAGGGAGTTGGCTTGGGAACCGGAAGGTCACCGGTTCAAGTCCCGACATGGACCAAAAACTGAGTGTGAACTGGTAGCTGGAGAGGTGCCAGTTTACCTCTTGGGCACTGCCGAGGTGCCCCTGAGCAAGGCACCAAACCCCCAACTGCTCGGGGCGCTTGTCTGGAGCAGCCCCCTCACTCTACATCTCTCCATTACTGCATGTGTGTGTGTGTTTGTGTGCATGTACATGTATAAGTTAAAACAGAGTGTAAATTAATTTCCCCACTGCGGACGAAAAAGTTGATCTTCTTCTTCTTCTTCTACAGTGTGTACTGTACTGTATACTGTGTTCGTCAGTAGTATGAAATAGGTGGTTTCAAATACAGCCGAAATTAAATTAGATATACAACATTTCTAAAAACGTTTTTGTATTTGTCACAACGCAGCCAGTCTTACCCAGCCCGGAAGAAGACGATTCGCTGTCTGCCAGGGAGGAGGAGTCAGCCTGGTCATGTGACAGCCCCTCCATGAGGGGAATGGAGAGCTCTGAGGAGGGGACGGACGAATCATAGATGCCTGAATCTCGAGGGGGCGGGAGCTCTGGAGGGGAGTGGTGGCCTTCTTCTGCCTGGGTGTGAACGGGGCACACCACATCCTGGAGGATGGAGGGAGCGGAGGACGAGGAGGAGGAAGAGGAGGATGAAGGTGAAGATTTTTCAGGTAACAGTCCAGATATTCCAGGAGTGGACCTGAAGGAGCAGAAAAACAGCAGCAGTCAGACTGACGAGTGCTCTCATAATATCAGCTGCTGGTTTTCACTCTAACCAGCATGTGACGCCAGTGATGGAGCTTTAATGGATTCAGTGCGCTGAAACTGACTGTCACCAACAGTGACGGTCAGTCTAGAAATGAGGGTTTCATGGCGAGTTAAAAAAGTTCAACCGTTCGGTTGTGCCAAGCTCCAGCCTCTTATGAAGAAGAAGGGGTTGTGTCTAAAAGCGAACCAGCATGTTGGGGATGCTCTCACAAAATGGTTAGGGTTAGGCATTGACCTTGAAAGGTTAAGGTTAGGATAGGTCATCAGGCAGCGAGTCTTGCAACAGTTTTTGCAGGTCTCAGATCAGATTTTGCAGTTTGCGGGTTACCTTCTAGACATGACCAAAACCAGGCTGGCAACAGTAAAAATGCCGACCTTCAGGCTTCAAAACAGCAGTCTAAAAGCCAATCTGTGACATTGTGGTGACTACGTCCACTTCTTATATGGTACTAACAGACATGTGAGTACTGCATCAGATACACTTGAAAAAATTTGAACATATCCTTTGAAAACCCCAAAATGAAACAGCCACAGTGATATGGCATGTTGCTTTACCTTGAAGTGGGTCCCAGTATGGACATAGAGCAGTGTGGCAGGCCCGGACTGGGACAGAGACCAGGACTGAGACCGGGACTGGGACAGGGATCGGGACTGGGACAGGGACCGGGACTATGGCCTGGGTTAAGGCTGGGACCGGAGCCAGGGGCCAGCAGAAGCATGTTCCTCCTCAGCGCTCCCTCCCCACCCTCCAGGGAGGGCGTGTTCACCACCACCTCGTTCAGCACCAGGCCAGAGTCAAACCTCTGCTCAGGCTGAGACGAGGAGGCGGAGGAGGGGCAGGGAGGCTTTGGAGGAGGGTTTGGAGCCGCGACAGCAGCGGCAGGAGGATGTTTGGAGGAGGAGGTTGAGGAACCTCCTGAAGGAGCCAACTGCTGCTCAAACCAGTCGGGGTTCTGGCTGATGTGCTGGTGCATGTTGCAGATGGAAACGTAGAGCGAGCGCCCGGACCTGCTCCTGAAGTAGTTCCTCCTGGAGACGTTGAGAGGCTGCGACTCTCGATCAGTCAGACTGGACTGACTGGAGTGGAGCCGACTGAAGAGCTGAGGCAGCTGGTCCATCAACTTAAACCTGAACACAGGAAATCAAGTGACCGTGTGATCAGGCTGCAGAGTTTCCAGACACCCACAGTCTCAACAAATGTTAACATTAAATCTATACCAATTTTTCTGCTGCAGTACAATGTGGAGGAAATATATGATGTGAAAACATTTGTTAAATACTGTGATGAGATTTAAATGGACAAATTCACCACATCTTGTGATTGTGAAAGCTGTAGGAATAATCTTAAAAACGAACTGATTGACTGTGTTAATTCAAGTGGAAATGCACCAACTCTCACATGTGGCAGGAGTTCTGAAGTGTTTTATTCCTTATTTATTACACTGAAGCAGAAAGCACATTTAGCTGGACGGGATGCCTAATGTTGGACACAGTGTGGGTTTCAGGAGCCGATCACTGGCACATATAGTTATGTCTCAGTTTCACAAAGCACTAAAAATACTTCACATTCATCTGACCCTGGATTTTTATTTTTAGGAAATGTTAATTTTCAAGACGTCATTAGGAATATGTTTGACATTTTGATATTTGCTGGTCAAGGCGCTGGTTACTTCCTGAACCTGCCATGATACAGGAGAGGACAAACACAGTAAATGGCATTTACTGTACATATTCAGAAAAATGCGTTCATTAAAATAAAGAAAAATTTAAAAATATCTTCTACATGTTCAAAACACATTAAACAATTTCCTGTTCCACACCTATAGAGTCTGGGTTTGACATTTATCAAATCCTCTCAAGTCCTTTCAAAAAACATTTAGGGTTTAGCTTTAACATTTCCAAGTGATTTAAGTTAAACTCAAAAGATTAAGTAGAAATGTGTTGTCAGAAGTCAGCTGACCTCTGTAGCAGCTAAACCAGAAAATGAGCAGAGTCTGACACTTTGAAATAGCAGCTGGAGGGTTCTGACTTTTGGAGCGTAAACAACGAAACTAAAAATTAACAGCTAAAAGCTAAAAAAGATTAGCCTCAGGGGCGAGCAAGTCCAGGTATCCGTCTGCCAGGAATTGGATCCTAAATGGAAGCATTAAAACACACTCCTATTTAATCTAATAAATCAATAAACAGGCCACTTCTGCGTAGAGTTCCCACCTCTTAAACACTTGTACATCTCCTGTCTGTAGTGAACGCAAAATATCTCATATTTTTACTAGGACTGTCAAAGTTAACGCTGTAATAATGCGTTCACGCAAATTTGTTTTAATGCCACTAATTTCTTTAATGCATCAACGTAACTTGTGATTTTTAGAGGGGCTAGAGTAAGTATGGAGTGAACATACTGGTATCATAATAAATCCATTGGTACCAACCATGTCATACTAGCTTGTCACAAAGGAGGCTAAATAACGCTCCTAACTGATGCTAAACTTTGGTGAGGAAAAACTGACATGGCCATTTTCAACAGGGCCCCTTGACCTCTGACCTCCAGATATGTGAATGTAAATGGGTTCTGTGGGTACCCACCAGTCTCCCCTTTACAGACATGCCCACTTTATGATAGTCACATGCAGTTTGGATCAAGTCATAGTCAAGTCAGCACACTGACACACTGACAGCAGTTGTTGTTGCCTGTTGGGCTGCAGTTTGTCATGTTATGATTTGAGTATATTTTTATGCTAAATGCAGAACCTGTGAGGGTTTATGAACAATATCATTGTTTTATGTTGTTGAGTGATTACCAATAATAAATATATACATGCATTTGCATAAAGTGGCATATTTGTCCACTCCCATTTTGATAAGAGTATTAAATGGTTAAAATTTCCCTTTAAGGTACATTTTGAACAGATGAAAAAATGTGATTAATTTGTGGTTGATCAACCATTAATTGTGATTAAATATTTTAATTGATTAACAGCCCCAGTTTTTACTTAACAACAACTTAACTTTGTTAAAAAGTGTTTTTCTCTGCTGCTGCAACAATTATTTTCATTATGGATTAATCATGGTCACCAGGATGGTGTCGGGCTGCTGGGTGGTTTATTACCTGGGAGCCAGACTCAACATGGTGGGGATGTCGTTTTCTGTGGAGTAGTCGAAGTAAACCGTCATGAAGCGGTTCAGCTCCTGAGCTCCGCCCCCCTCGCTCTGCTTCGCCAGCCGCAGCTTCTCAGCGATCATGGCCACGCCCACAATGAACAGGTCGCCGCCCGATCCACCAATCAGAGAGCTGCTGCTGCTGTTGCTACGGCGACTGACTGGCGTCTTCCCTCTGCGGCTCTTCTTCTCCACGTAGTAGCTGCAGGAGGAGAAATGAGAGGAGAATACAATAAAATATAAAGTTGATTCAACCATTTCATGTCACAGTCTGCATTCAATACTTCATCTCATTGATCAATTATTATATTTCATAAGGTTTTGGGAAACCTGTTTAAATAACTGGAGAAAGTAGTGATGAATCTACAGAGATTTATCACCTGAATGTAATTAATTAAATATTCTTGCTAAAATGCTGTACATTTATTTGAACATTATAACCCGTGTGTTTTATTGTTTTGTTTTTTGGGAAAGAGACTGTAATAATGATCATTACAATTATTGTTATTATTTCTATATTTATTTTATTTCTATTTTATTTTTGGTTTATCCCATGTGGTCCTTATCTGCCTGGACAGGGGTTTGATAAGGAGACATGGACACAGATGGACATGGATGCTGCTGCTCGGAGTTTTTTCTGTTGAACCCTTTTTTCTGTTTGAGAAAAAGGATGTGTAAAGGAAAAAGAGACAGAGGTTAAAAGGGGAGTTTTTCCTTATCTGATGTGAGAACCGTTCTGTAAAGGACAGACGGTGTCGTATCCTGTACAGACTGTAAAGAGGCAAAATTGTGATTTATGATTTTGGGCTATACGAATAAAATGAATTGAATTACACTGACTAGATAGAGTCAGAGTGGTGGAAAGGATGGAACGAAACAGTAGCAGTAACAACCACGGGTGAGTGTTAGGTTGACCCTAACATACAGCTTAATCTACCAAAACACACAATAACTACCAAGTGTTTCAGCAGCATCTAGTGGCCACGAGACAAACTGCAGCTGAAGGACCTTGAGATGAAAACACCAGCAGCAGTTTGGACAAACACACAGCAGACGTACCGAAGGCCTTTAGAGCAGACGGTGATGATGAAGTTGGCTTCGTCCAGCTGTCTGCTGAGCCACGCCATCTGACCCTCTCTGCACATCTCCAGGTGTTCCCACAGGTCCAACACAACCTGAACACGAGCAAACGGGGATTTGACAACCCTTCAAAAAGGAACTTTGATTTGAATGACCATTTCATTTGAAGATTTGACTCTAATTTCATTTTTCCTCCACTAGCTGGGTTGTCTGTCTCGGTCTCACCTCACAGCTGCAGAAGTCCTGCAGGAAGTAGGCGAAGCTCTGGATGACGCTGATGTGTTTGGGACAGTCTCTGTTGGAGTAACAGATGAAGACCTTGGGGCGGGGCCACGGCCGCTCCGTGTTCAGTGCTGCACTGTGATTGGACGACTCGCTGCTCTCCTCGTCCAGCTGGCTGTAGATGTTTTCTAAGAGGACAGGAGACAAATGCATTAGGATAATGTTACACCTGTCCACTCTCAAATGATGGAGCGCACTTGAACGCACCACCAACAGAAGCAGCTCACAACCAGCGGTGGAAGAAGTATTCAGATCCTTTACTAAAGTAGAAGTACTACCATGCTGTGAAAATACTTCACTACTGAAGTACTGAATTCAAACTCTTACTTAAGCAAAAGCCTTATCAGCAAAATGTGCTTAAAGTATAAAAAGTAAAAGTACCCATACTGTATTAATATATTTCACCATTATAAATGATGTTTGTGGATTAAAATTACTGCTGCTTTAATGTGTATGTTACATTTTACTGCTGTAGATGTTTTTAAATCCTTCATATACTGTTGGCTAGTTTAACCTACAGCAATGCATCATGGTCTATAAGATCATGTTTGTAGCATCGCTATCCTGTGAGAACCACAAATCTCTAATAATTCAGAAGAACAGCCTGCTCTCTGCTTTGTGACGATGCATTTTCAAGCTGATCCAAGAGGCTTTTAAGGAGTTTATGTAGTTTAAAAAGAATAGGAGAGTTTTCTCAACACATAAAGGAAAACCGTCAGTTTACCAGAAACGTAACTAAAGCTGTCAGTCAAACGTAGTGGAGTAAAATGTACAACATTTACCTCTGAGATATAGCAGAGTAGAAGTATAAAGATGCATAAAATGGAAATACACAATAGCAAGCACTTGACTACAACACTTACTACTCGAATAAAAGTACTTCATTTAACAGTGGAAGCTGAGGTCTTCTTGAAACCTGCAGACTAGAAGCCCCACGAGGTGTGCAGGACATTTATAGGTAGTGACCAATAACTAGTGCTCTCACCTTGCTGTTTCTTGCGACACATGACAGTGAACAGGGTGGCGAAGGCGGACATGATGACCAGAGGCACTGTGATGGCCATGGCACGGATAGGCCCCGCCCAGGGGGAGTGCACTGGAGAGGAAACAAACGCACCCAGTATGAATAACTACATGACAACTACAGAACAATGACGGGATAACAGTGAACGCTACAACAGTCATAAAGTCAGTGGAATGGATTAGTAACGTCATATCATCTAAAGTTTGTGAATACCAGCCAGCCTGTGTTACTAGTCATACCACACCAGCTAAGGCTGTAGCTGTAAAATCTGAGTGTGATGAATTGTACAGTGGTGCATTTTGTTGCTTGTAAATTCAGATTTTCATTAGTAAGAGGATGAATTTCTTTCTTTCAGTCTCATCAAAGAACTTCCTGTAGTCCTAGGAGTAGGAGGTAGTAGTAGAAGTAGTAGTAGTAGAGGAGCGGCAGCTAGTACTGCCAGTCCAGAGTTCATTTAGTTAATGAAAACTGTGACAAAATATGTTCAGAGGACCTTTTTTTCTATGACTACAATTAAATCTCTTCCTGATAATTATGTAAACAGAGTGCACAGACAGGTAAGCAGACAAGATAATTGTGCTACTACAATGCAGTTTAAGATAAAGTTGGTGGTTTGCAGATCAGGTCAGGTTCGGGCAGTTGCCTCACATACTGTATATTTTCATGTTGGGTGGTGCAGACTGGCTCTCATACGGACTGGTGGGCGTGACTGAACTCTGCAGTAAGGAGGAATCAAACTAACCGCAGAGCTACGTTCTTAATCATTCAACTAGTTCATCATTAGATAATAAGATAACTTTTTATGTAAAATAAATTTAAATAAATAACTAAATGACAAATGTTCACTATAATCTGATGACTAAAAAAGCCTAAGATTAAATTTTAGTAAAGATAAAATTAAATAAAAGATGAAAAAACTAAGAGAGATCTCTTGTGACTTATTCCTATTCATCCATCATCTCTTTAAGCATGTTAAACTGTCAAAGTCTGCTGTGATTTAATTGTTATATATACTTGTTATATATACATCTTCTATAGTAGGCCTATAATAGTCCAACAATATTTTATCTGGGACATTCTAGGGTTCAGGTGGTGTGTTTGCATATCATGTTAATAGTTAGTCAGAAGTTAAAGCACTTTCCTGTGATATTTTTAGCCTACAGCGTCACTCTATTATATATCATAGGATGTCTATAGACTGGAATCAGCAGCAGTCAGTCAGTCAGGTATTCATGCTGGATGCTCCTATATATTATACAGAGACCCATGCTGAATTTATACAGTGAATAAAAGACACTAGGAGATACTGATGCCAAAGAATTTGAAGGTTTTTGACTTAAAACTACACATTTGACAGTTTTGGACCATTATTATAACTAAATTACCAATTTTATTATTTATTAAATGTTTGTCCTCTAATATAATATTGTATATATCAGAAAAACTGATTCAGAAAACTTTTAAATTATGTTTCATTAATTATATTTGTTTACAAATAAAATGTTTCATTAAATATATTTGTTTACAAATGGAAAAAGACAGTGTAATGAAGAAGTGCCGGTACTGCATACCGCTGCGTACCGGCCCACGTCGAGCACTGCCCAGCAGACGTAGCCGACAGATTTAACAAGTAATTACACGGTTGGCCAAAATCCATCCCAACAGAACAGATGAGAGTAACAGATGTAAAGGCTCCGCAGCTGATTATGTTCATATGTTTCTTACCTGCCCACGACTATCAGAATACTGGTCTGCAATATTTAAAAAAATTAGTGAAGTTATAGGTCGAACCATAACCCCTGAGCCCCTTGTGCTGCTCTCCATGTTAGTTTGTTTTCTTTAATCATATTTAGTCTCCTGTTTCTTTTGTCAGATTTTAGCTAGACTAAGTCTGGCCATGTCTTCTCTATTAACTATTTTAGTATAGTTATAGTATATATAAACTATTATATATATATAATATATATTATATATATATATATATATATATATTGAACAATCAATCCAGCCTTGCCAGAATATCAGCTGGTTACATTCTCCCAAGCCCTGCTGCTGTTGTTGTTAGCCTTAACTACAGTAAGTTACTCCGAGTCCTGCTGACTGATCTCATTGTGCTGCTGCTGTAGTCTTCCTATGGTGTACGCAACACAACACACACAACTGCTGCATTAAGAGACAAACAGTCTCAAACAGAGAGATTTTGGTAAGGTTGTAGTCATGGAAAAAAGTTTGCTGACAAATGTATTTAGACATACACTCACCGGCCACATAATTAGGTACAGTTGTTCAATTGTTTATTAACATAAATAACTACTCAGCCAATCACATGGCTGCAACTCAGTGCATTTAGGCATGTAGACGTGGTCAAGACAACTCTCTGAGGTTCAAACTGAGCATCAGAATGGGGAAGAAAGGAGATTTAAGTGACTTTGAACGTGGCATGGTTGTTGGTGCCAGACGGGCTGGTCTGAGTGTCTCAGAAACTGCTGATCTGCTGGGATTTTCACCCACAACCATCTCTAGGGTTTACAGAGGATGGTCTGAAAAAGAGGAAATACCCAGTGATCCAGCTGTGTGGACGAAAAAGCCTTGTTGATGTGAGAGGTCAGAGAATGGGCAGACTGGTTCAAGATGATGGAAAGGCAACACAAACTACAATAACCACTCGTTACAACCAAGAAATGCAGAACACCATCTCTGAACGAACAACATGTTGAAGCTCAAAGAAGATGAACTACAGCAGCAGGAGACCACACGGTGCCAGTCCTGTCAGCTAACAACAGGAAACTGAGACTGTAATTCACACAGGATCACCAAAACTGGACAATAGAAGATTGGAGAAACTTTGCCTGGTCTGACGAGTCTCAATTTCAGCTGCGACATTCAGATGGCAGGGTCCGAATCTGCCATAAATATCATGAAAGCATGGATCCATCCCGCCTTGTATCAGCGGTTCAGGCTGCTGGTGGTGTAATGGTGTGGGGGATATTTTCTTGGCACACTTTGGGCCCCTTAGTACCTGGGTATTGTTGCTGACCATGTCCATCCCTTTATGACCACAGTGTACCATCTTCTGATGGCTGCTTCCAGCAGAATAATGCACCATGTCACAAAGCTCATATCATCTCAAACTGGTTTCTTGAACATGACATGATGAGTTCACTGTACTCCAATGGCCTCCACAGTCACCAGATCTCAATCCAACAGAGCACCTTTGGGATGTGGTGGAACCGGACATTCACATCATCGATGTGCAGCCGACAAATCTGCAGCAACTGAGTGATGCTGTCATGTCAATATGGACCAAAATCTCTGAGGAATGTTTCCAACACCTTGGTGAAAGTATGACACCAATAATTAAAGCAGTTCTGAAGGCAAAAGGGGGTCCAACCTTTGACTAGCAAGGTGTACCTAATAAAGTGGCCGCTGAGTGTAATTTTCGTTAATCAAATGAACACTGCTCCAAACAGCTTTCAACATCTGTTTTTTGCCTCTGTTGCCAAAATATCTGCTGTCCACCACGATTAATATGAATTTACATGCATGTTGCTTTTACACAACCGATACAGTTATAGAGACGGAACAATTAATAGATCAATCAATTAGTTGATTGACAGAAAAGTGGAATGTTAGTTGGCCAAACTGTGACATTTAAGATCAGATAAACATTCTTTAGTACAGTATACGTACTACAAATAAAAAACAACTATAAAGATTAACAATAAGGTACAAAAAAAAACAAATGTACACAATGTCAGAAGTCGGTATAGGATTTGGTTTCGGTTAGGGTTTGGTATTTGTGTGTGTGTGTGTGTGTGTGTGTGTGTGTGTGTGTGTGTGTGTGTGTGTGTGTGTGTGTGTGTGTGTGTGTGTGTGTCTCACCCTGGCTGACATGGTACTGAATTTGCCTCCTGGTCATGTTACTGTCGTCTCTCAGCTGACACAGAAAAGAGGAAAATTAGGGAAAGAACAAAAGAAGAAGTCTGATAAATTCAGTGGATGAACATTAATATGAGTTTTGATGTTTAGATTTTTTGTCTTTAAATCATGTAAGTGTTTTGCATTGAAATTAGGGCTGTCGAAGTTAACGCCATATTGACTCAACATGCTTTTTTTTTTTTTCACCACTAATTTCTTTAACGCATTAACACAATCAATCACTGAGATCTCTCAGGCTCAATTTTTAAAACTGGCGTGAAGATGATGGTATCGTATGAAACTAGAAAGTCTAAGGACTTCATTGGTATCAACCATGTCATAGTAGTTTGTTGTCAAGTAGGCTAAATTACACTAAAGCAGCATATTTGAGAATTAAATACTTGACATATGTCTACGGTACATTTTAAACAGATGAAAAATGTGCAATAAATCCCGATTAACTATTTTAATGGATAGACAGCCCTTATTTAAATCCATATATAAAGGTGAAAAGGAGGCTCCAGTAGAACCCTGTTTAACCAGTTGAGTGCTGAAAGCTAACAACCATCAGTCTGGTGTGTTGTATAACCGAAGCTCAGTCCTGCGCTGCGTTCATGTACCTCTATAGTGTAGGTCCCTGGAGTGACGTCCTGGAGGATGCAGGTAGTTCTGTGCTGGTTCACATCCTAAAAAAATGACAGAAATCAGTTGAGAACTCAGCTCCGCCTGCAGGTGGCATCCCAGTCTTATCACAAGTAACCCCCGTCCCTGACAGCAGAATCAGAAATGTTTCGTGACTTTCCAAACCTGACAGTACTTACTGGTTTGCAGCGCTGCTGTCTGAAGGGTCCGTCCTGCCGCAGTTTGTAGTACAGGAAGTAGAAGTGAAAGCCGAAGGAGGCCGGCGCCTGATCAAACGCCACGTGGAGGTTGGACCCCAGTTGGGACACGTTCAGGGTCTTTGGCTTCCAGACTGCACAGACAGAAACAAAACTTAACCTCCTCTCTCTCGAACATGTCCAGTTTACACTGCAATTCACAATTAGCATTAACAAAATGTTCCAACTACCTTACCTAACTTTCTCCATGTTCACCGGTTGTCTTGATAAATTCAGTATGATTGTTTCTCTTTTTAACACTAACACTGTTTTCAATTACTAATTATGTGTTTTGATCGGTGTTGAGCGACTCTCAAACTAAAATGCTTCCTTCAAAGGTGACAAAACATAATCCCTCTCTTTCCTGGTAGACTTTTAACATCAAACATCTGCACCAGAAATATAAAACATAATATGTCTCAAACAACAACAAGCTTCTTCATGGTGCTGATTGGTGAAACCTTTAGTAAATGGTACAATGAGTTTGTGGAAATGTGTTACTCACGTGTATCTAAGACAACCAAACCCTGGTCTAACTCTGTCTACATGTGGCTCTGGTTATGACGACGACACTGAGGAACTTACATGGTTTGCAAACCAGGTTGTCTGATCCCAGGAGGACTTCACATGCTGCAAGACGAACACACACACACACACACACACACATATAGAAATGGTTACGCATCTTGCCCTCATCTGTTTTTGCTCTCACTGTGCAGCCTCATCTTCACTTCAGTGATCTGACCAATTTCAAGGAGCAATCTTGACGTATTGTGCAATATATGTATAGACGCTTTTACAGTCTGCAAACAATGATGACGTATGTATGTAAGCGACAAGCTAGTATGTGTAATGCACATTTTGGTAACAGAAGTACGGCAGAGTGCATTAGCTTGTCAAGCAATGTAAGGACATTAAACCTGCAGTAGGTAGAATGTTTTTGGCATTATTGGGCAAAAATTTCTTAATAATCTTTCAGCATATTGAAATTCAAGTGTTCTGAGAGAAAACTAGACTTCAGCACCTCCTCATGGCTGTTGTCATGCTTTAAAAAATCTAGCAGAAGACTTTCACCAATCACAGGTCATTTCATTTCTCAACATGGCTGCCAGGTCACAAACATTCTCATTTTCCAACTAAACAGTAACTATAAGATGTTTCTGAAAACATCTGAGGTGTGAAATAGTCATTACAGTAACAGGATATTGATTCATATTTGATCAGCGCTGCCTAGTTTGACCGTTTAATCAGAGTTTGCTGGTGACTGATGACGGTAAGGCGTAGTGGTGATGCGTCGTGGTTGCTCACAACTGAACATGCAACTTCCAGACATTTTGATGTCAGTTAATGTTTTAATTCAACGATTAAAGGTAGCAAACGTCTAGATGGGTGGGGCAAAACACCACTTCTGTTGCCAACTTGCATGCACATATTTTGATGGCGTCAGCTGTAAAGGGTCTTTGTTTCTAAGTCTTCCCCAGGTGGACATCAGTTTCATGTGTGTGAGAGAGAGCTCCAGGATGTGTTTAGCCTGACACCTTGATCATACTCTAGTACGGATGCTGCAGTGGACAGCTTCTTTATGTACTACAGTCAGTGGTATGCCATGAATTGGCTTCATGCTCAACCTCCCAACATCTCTAAAGCTGTCTCCATGTTTTATCATGTAAGCTAATAAGCGAGTCACCAGCTCAATCAAGCGTTAACATGGTTTTGTTGACAGAACAGTAAAGACAGCTCCAACCTGGCGACCCCACTATGAGAACTATACAGAGACTTTTTAGATGCTGCGTGCAGTCGCTGCACCTCCGTAAACCTTTTTAAGCTAAGCGCACGACTCTGGGTAAAAGACAACAATCCATCCTGTTTGGACTCACAGTTGGTCCTGAGGAAGGACGGAGGGAAGAAGCTCTCGTTCATCAGAGTCGGGAAGGGAACAACACGAACCATGTAGTCGGTGTCGAAGGTCAAACCGCTGAACGGCTGACTGCTCAGCTTCTGCACGAGAAAAATAACAAGAAAGCACCACAAAAGAAGACAAAGAGTTAACTGAAAATATGCTAGGGCTGCACAATTAATCGAATATTAATCATGATCACGATTTTGGCTTCCCACAATTACATGAACATGGACTGTGATATTGACATTTAAAATGTGTGTTCTGCTCGTAGAAAACCACATAAATCAAGCGCTTCCCAAACTAACAGATAGCGATGCACTGTCAGTCAGCAGCCGATCGAAGCCGGCGGTTTACAGGAGTCTGATATGTCAATGTTTTTGCCGTCAGCACACAGCGGCACAGTTGGTAACATCGCACGCACGCACGCACGCACGCACACACACACACACACACACACACACACACACACACACACACACACACACACACACACACACACACACACACACACACACACACATCGTTGGTGTGAATGAGGAGTGAAGCTGCAATTTGATACAACTATAAATCCAAAATAAGCCGCAGAGGAACAACCTTCAAAACATCTGGAATAACTAACTTAATCACACATTTATTATATTGTACTTCATTCCCATGATGCTGTTCACAGTGATCACCGTGAGCGAAGGCACAGAGCTACAGAGCTCCTTATGGTGCATTCAAGCTCTACTCAGAAAATATGAACATTGGGCGATGGTAAATACCAGCAAGCTCATGATGCATTCAAATGTAATCTTGAGTTGTGTAAAGGAGATGATTTCACAGCAATTATTATAGATAAAAGAGAGAGAAATACGACATGTTTAACTTCCTAACATTAGCGCTAAGCAGCTTATGATATTTAATTGAAAATACTGATGCCAAATTGTTTTTAATCATAACAAATATTTAAATAGAATATAATCATTTTTTTCCTAATAATTTTGGTGGGAATGTAGCACAACATGGAAGTGAAAGCATCACTCTGTTCATCTAAAATGTGAAATAGCAATAAAAACATTTTGTCCTATCCTATATATTGTCCTAATCTATAAATAATCATGATATTGATACTGATCAATATTGTTGAAAATAAAAGTAATCACCATTTTGGCCAGAATAGTGTAGCCCTAGAATATGGTGATGTAATGTGCAGATTTTGCTAAAATGTCTCATTTTCATCGGCAGGTTGAAATTAAAGGTTTTAACACACATACTGTATGCCATGTGAGTACGGCACTAAGATATCCGAAGCACTCTGTTAAGTGCAGGCTGCACTTCCTCCTTCCCTGTGATTGGCTGGTTTCGTTAGCGGTGATCCTACCGTGTTCTTGTAGGAGAAGTTGAGCTGTCGAGGGTCTTTGAGGATGAGATGTTGACACTGTTTCCCTTCTGGGTTCTTGTCCTCCAGATAAACTCTGAAACCTTTAATGTGTTCGATTCCTGCAGAGACACAACAAGTTCAGTGATCCACATCCATCCATCATTCTGCTATCCATCTGTCTATCTATCCATCTCTCCACTTATCCATCTATCTACAGTATCCATCTGTCTATCTATCCATCTCTCCACTTATCCATCTATCTACAGTATCCATCTGTCTATCCATCCATCTCTCCACTTATCCATCTATCTACAGTATCCATCCATCTGTCTATCTATCCATCTCTCCACTTATCCATCTATCTACAGTATCCATCTGTCTATCTATCCATCTCTCCACTTATCCATCTATCTACAGTATCCATCTGTCTATCTATCCATCTCTCCACTTATCCATCTATCTACAGTATCCATCTATCTGTCTATCTATCCACTTATCCATCTATCTACAGTATCATCTATCATCTATCTACAGTATCCATCCATCTGTCTATCTATCCATCTCTCCACTTATCCATCTATCTACAGTATCCATCTGTCTATCTATCCATCTCTCCACTTATCCATCTATCTATCCATCTATCTATCATCTATCCATCTATCTACAGTATCAATCTATCAACAGTATACATCTATCCATCTCTCCACTTATCCATCTATCTACAGTATCTATCTATCTACAGTATCCATCTATCATCTATCTATCCACTTATCCATCTATCTACAGTATCCATCTATCATCTATCTATCCACTTATCCATCTATCTACAGTATCTATCTATCTACAGTATCCATCTATCCATCTATCCACTTATCAATCTATCTACAGTATCTATCTATCTACAGTATCCATCTATCATCTATCTATCCACTTATCAATCTATCTACAGTATCTATCTATCTACAGTATCCATCTATCCATCTATCCACTTATCCATCTATCTACAGTATCCATCTATCTACAGTATCCATCTATCTGTCTATCTATCCATCTATCTACAGTATCTATCTATCTACAGTATACATCTATCCATCTATCCACTTATCCATCTATCTACAGTATCTATCTATCTATCTATAGTATCTGTCCTTTTTGTTTCCTTTCCCATCTACTCCTTGTTATTTTCCTCTCTCTCTTCTTCGCATTTCTTCTGTTCACTTTCTTCTCCCCTCATTGTTTCATTTCCTTACCTCCTCTCACTCTTCCCCCCTTCTCTAATTTTCTTCCCTCCTTTCCTCTTCTCTTATTATCCTTTCCTCTCTACGTCTCTACTCCCTACTTTCCTCTCCCCTTCTTGTCTTCTTGCTTCCTTACCTCCTTTCCACCTCCCCCATCATGTCCTCCCCCTTGTTTCCTCTCATCTTTATCTCTTCCTCCCTTTCCTCCCCTTCTCTCTTTGTTTCCTCTCCTCTTCTGGATTTCTTCCTCCACTCATCTCTTGTCCTTGTTTCCTTTTACCCCTCCTATCCTTCCCCCTGCCTTGTCTCCTTTTATCTCCTCCCCTCCTCCTCTCTGCTCTTTGAAAACACTTCTGTCTTGTAATTACACCTCAACATCCACCGGACATGTTTTTGCTATTAGCTCTGTGGGGAGTGGAGGGAGAGAGCAGTGGTAGAACAGGTTTTTCTGTCTTGAGGCAGATTCCTGAACATCTCTCTGTCTCCTGCAGAGTTGAGGACAGACGAGGAGGTTTCTGCATTTTAATGACAGCTGCAGAGTGACGGCAGGTTTGAGCTCTTTTTTTTAACTTCCCTTCAGTATCATTTCTGGTTTGTTTCAAACTTGATTAAAGATATTCATATATTCATATAGGGCTGCACGGTGGTGTAGTGGTTAGCGCTGTCGCCTCACAGCAAGAGGGTCGCAGGTTCGATTCCACCTTGCGGCTCTTCTGTGTGGAGTTTGCATGTTCTCCCCGTGTAAGCGTGGGTTTTCTCCGGGTACTCCGGCTTCCTCCCACCATCCAAAGACATGCTGTTTAGGTTAATTGATTACTCTAAATTGCCCGTAGGTGTGGATGTGAGCGTGAATGGTTGTCTGTCTATATGTTGTCTGTCTCTATGTGCCCTGCGATGGACTGGCGACCTGTCCAGGGTGTACCCCGCCTTCGCCCTATGGCAGCTGGGATCGGCTCCAGCCCCCCACCCCTAACAAAGCGGTGACGGGTGGTGGGGGGAGGAGGAATATTCATATATCAGTCTGTGGTTTTAAGTGGTCGGCTTTGTTTCATGTGCGTATCATAACAACGACTTGTGTATCTGCCGTCCTCAGTCTTCCAGTTTCCCTTTTTTTTCTGACAAATAGACTGCCATGACCTGCTGGTTTGAAAAGTTATTTCCTCTCATGCTTGTATGTGGTAGCTGGCTGGAAGCTGTAATCTTTTTGGTGTATTCAAGTGAAACTTTTTGGCCATGACAAAGGCGACATGAGGCGACTCAACGCTTGGCCTTCGTGACCGCTAGTTCTTTGTTGTTGGGTTAATGCATCCAGGCTTTTAGTCTTGTTTAAAATCAATTCAGTTCAACTCAATCAGAGCAATAATATCATGATTTCACTCCTCCATGATGTGTTTCATGTAAGGTCTAAACCCGGGGGCCAGATTATATCATCACATAAGACTAGAAACAAGGCACCAAACTGTATTAAGACGCTCGTTCTTTCCTGCAGCTGCTAAAAGCTCAGGTCTGTACAGTATTACAGCTAAAGTGTAAAACACATGTGGCGCGTCATGTGATTCCCCAGGTGCAAATATCAGGTGCTGCAGGACCGACTCAACTTGAGAGCACAGGACTGCAATGAATCCCTACTTCTGATTCATGACTAATTCATAATTAAAGCAAGATGTAATTGTTGTGTAATGTGATGACGATCACATGACTTTTGGCGGTCGCTTAACTCTCAACAAACCAAAAACAGGCCTCCTCCTCCTGCTGCAGGCCAAAATAGAACCAGATAAGTAACTTTTACTCCATACGGTGACAGGAAATGATAGTTAATGATAGACTAGTAGCTGAGTAGATTAGCTGTCAAACTATTAAGATATTTAATCGGGATTAATCAAATTATTGCCCATAGTTATTCAAGATTAATGTTCAAATTAATCACATTTTTTATTTGTTCAAAATGTACCTTGAAGGGAGATTTGTCACGTACTTAAAACTCTTATCAACATGGGATTAGGGATGCTAATTAAAAAGTGTATATGTGTGTGTGTGTGTGTGTGTGTGTGTGTGTGTGTGTGTGTGTGTGTGTGTGTGTGTGTGTGTGTGGGCAGTGGTGAGTGTGTTTGTTGGTGGTGTTATAGCTGTGAATGTAGCTGTAGCAGACAGTGTGTGTACAGTTTATTTGTCAGTGAATAAATGCTACGAGGCTACAAGCTACAACTAATGTGTTGAATGTGTTAAAAAACATTGTAGCATTAAAAGAAATTTGCATTAACAAGTTATTATCTTGTTAACTTTGACAGCGATAATCAATGTTTCAAGATATCAAATTATAGTAAAAGCATACACGGTATATATTTTTTGTAAAATCTGTAAATATGTAGAGAAATGTATAATAAAAAGTCAGCACAAACAACGATCACACTGGACACACTGTAAATCCAGTTTTTGCTGTATACATAGACCTGTACATGTCTGCAGCAGAGTCCGCCAAACAACTAAATCCACTTTGTTTTTTAACTCTGAGCTCTGATGTTGTCAGCAGGAACAAAAAAGCTGACCATCTTTTAAAGAGGACTTTTAACAGATAAAAGTTTGTGTTTTAAACGACAGATTCTGGCTGCTGCTCAGACGCAGCAAGGAACATTTCTGGAAGATTTCTGTCTCTGTGAGAAAACAACGAGCTGTATTGTCACAGAGAAAGAGAGGTTCACCTTACACCGAGCACACGCACACGCACACACACACACACACACACACACACACACACACACACACACACACACACACACAATTCCTTCACGGTCAAATCGTGGTATTGTAGTGTGAGATGTGATCCTCTCTCTTATTCTGCAGGCCTGATCAAAGGACACACACACATACGCTGGCTAATCTTACAGATTTGAGCACTTCGAAGGTTTTGACTTCCCTGCTCCTCCTCCCTGACTTTCCCTCTTTTAAATGTCTCCTGTGGAGAAGCGTGTAAACAGAGAGTGGACGGACAGGTAAACACACCTAGTGGACTGGCGGACCAGTGGACGACCACGGCGGCCTGATCCTCACAAGCCAGATGGCTGAAGGAGACGTTGGTGACTTCATGGATCACATGTTTCCCCAACGGGTAGTTTAATGAGCAGTCTGCAGGGCGAGAGACAGACAGAGGTCAAAAACAGCACACAGCTATTATATATTTTAACACCTATTACTGCATTACTTTTTTTTTTTTTACAAGTCAACCCCCTGCTAGCAGCACTAACTCCAAAAGTCCCGAAATCTACTGAGAAAGTTACAGGTCTGCAACACTGACAGCCCACCGCTTCAGGCCTCCCTCCAAAACCTCTCCCCCCAAATTATCATTATGAACAGGAATAAAATCCGTCAAATAATTTTATTTGAGCCGAATTAAATGATTAGATGTGTTTATTACAGTCCCACGTCAGCCACTGATAACAGATTTTTTTTTTTCATACTTTTGTCAGAGCATTTAATTTAATTATTGTTGTCGGTATGTGATGAGAATTTTAACAACTTTAAAATATTATTTAAATCTTTATCAACTCCACCGTTGAAGTACAAAATATTAACATCAACATGCACTAAAAGGTGCAATGTGCAGGATTTGGTGGTGTTAAGTTGGAGGTGTAAGAGAAGCCAATAATATATATATAATATATATATGATATATGCTGCATATATATATATATGATAAAATAATGTGAAAATGAGAAAACGCTAAATGCCCCTCTATAGAGTCAGTGTTAAAACATATAAACGTCTCATTCTAAGGTAACAAAAACATTATTATTTTCAGGTGATTATAGACTAAAGAAAATGCACTTATTAATATTATTTCTGCCAATAGATCACCCTCGCTACTACACACTTTTCCTTTAAAAAGGTACAAAAGGTAAAAGTACTGATCATGCAGAATGGCCCATTTCAGATTGATATCTAGAATAATACTGAATTCTAATAATTGATGCATAAATATGTGTGTTATTTAAGTACTGCAGCTGGTAAAGATGGGGCTTCTTTTAATTAATTTAATTACTGCTAGGTAGCTTAATTTACAATAATATGGATATACTCAAGTAAAATACCTAGATATTGTACTTAAATGCAGTACCGGTACTTTAGTAAATGTACTTAGTTATATCCCACCACTACATCTCTCTCAATGAGTCAGTCTGTTGGTGCACGTCAACACTGTGACAGACATGAAACTCCCCAGTTGAATCACTGATACACATAATGAGACACATAGCGGTAAAAGTTGAAACTGAATGCAGCGACAAAGAGTTGTTTTAGAGGAGTAGTGCAGTGAGGAGCTCGGTGGGCTTTTCCAGTGTCGCTGCCGTGAAAATTGTCTCATTGACAATGTTAGGAGACAGTTGGACATGACAGCTTTCCTTGTTGAATCATCAACACAAAATATGAACTGTGTTAATAAATATCTGGTTCTTTGATTAAAAGTCCAATAAGTACAAGCATGGGGACATTAAGACGAGCAATATTTACAGTTAATTTTTCTAATAGTTATGAATTTTCTCTATAAATATATTACATTTATTAGCTAACACAACTGAAAACAGGAAACATGTTGTTAGCAGTCGCTTCCTGCAGCAATTATCATCAGCAAAGACCTGTCAGTTATATATTCATAAAACACACCTTCAGTCATTCAATCATCGTGTGTACGCCTCCTGTTCCTAACATTTCTCCTGTTTTATCTGGTGAAGGACAAAGATGGAGAGGCAGAGGAGGAGGAGGAGGAGGAGGAGGAGGAGGAGGAGGAGGAGGAGGAGGAGGAGGAGGGGCAGCCAGCCATGAACCGAGAGGGATCGGAGGAGAAAAGCTGGACTTTGAATGTAGAAAGAAAAGGGGTGTGAGCTCAGACACGACTGACTGCTCCTCTTTCCTCCTGCCAGCCACCTATTGACGGAGAGGATTGAGGTGAGGAAGAGGAGGAGGAAGAGGGGACAGCAGAGAGGAGCTTAAAAAGGATGGAGATGACTGGGAGGAGGTTAGGAGATCATGGGATGTGACACGAGTCACTGCTCCTCTTCCTCCCGTCCTCCTCAAAGTGGGGTCATGTTCAGGGCTAAAGGAGAAGGTCGCGGCTGGTCGCTCCTCTTCCTCCATCGTAAAGCTTCTCTATGGGCTATAAGAAGGAGGGAAAGGTTTGAAGCTTGTGCCTCCTCTTCCTCCTTTCCTCCTCTTTGTATTTAGAGCTTCTTTAAAAGACAAAGGAGATGAGGAAGAGGAGGATGAAAGAAGGACGTGAGGGCCAGAGGAATTCACTGCTGGAGGAAGAGGAAAACCTTCATCTTCCCCTCCCTGCTCCTCTTCCTCCTGTTTCTCCTCAAAGCCCCCGAGAGGTGAATCAGGGAAAGAGGAGGAAGTTCAAGAAGTTTGTCTTCATCTGTGTTTTCATCTTCTTTCATCATAAAACACTTTTTAGATGAAGAGCTTCTCCTCATCATCCTTCAAAGTGTGATTCTGTCTCCTGGATAAATTAGCGATTTCTAACTTTATGTTATGACCATCATATTTCATTTATTGCTTCTGGGCAATCTGTTTTTGTCAGTGTGTTCTGGCGAGTAGCTGAACTCACACCAGCAACAGGTCTGATCGGTATTTATCTTCCCGGCTGAGTCGCTGGATACGACACATCAGGTTGCTTCATCTGAGCATAACTAAGTTAGCGAGCTAGCATTGATGATTTGTTCTGCCGGACGAGAGTAGTTCAATCAGCAATCTGACACAAAACCAAATGATATCTGAAAAAACTATGACAAGCTACAACTTTCTTGACAAAATTCACTTTTAAATTGACAAACATAATATGTTTGATTCATTTCGCAATTCAAACGGGATCAAAATATTATTTGTCTCTTTCTGTTAACTACAGTTCATATCTTTGCACTTTGTGTCTCTAAAAATAATTTCACTTTTTAAGAAAAGGGCTCAGTAATTTCTTAAATCTGCTGGTCACTGGTTTTTATCAAACAGGAGGACATAGTGCATTCGTTGGGGACTATTTTCAGTGGCAGATTAATCCACATTTGGTGCATTTCGGTGCAAGTGAGTAATTGCCGGCAGCAGGACGGCGTACGTGGGATTGAGTCAAAATAAACTCCAGTCTGTGTGTTCATGGTAATGAAGGAACATGTCACCCAGTGCAGCAGTGTGGCTCACTGATGTGTTTTTGATAGTTTCTGGAGCTCTGTGGCACAGAGGAAGAAGACATGGCAGCTGTAGAGTCACACACAGTAGTTGTTAATAGATACATTCATTGTTGGTTGTGGTATTTTTATGGGATTCGGTGACATGAGGAAAAATATAAAATATCAGAAGACTTAAGTACTTAGATTTGCTGATTGCATCACCTTCCGCTACTGACCTCCTGGAGGTCAAAGGTCACCCTGATTTACATTCTCCATGACATCGCTGTAAACAGAGTGTGAGGAGAAGAAGCTGCTGACTCCTCCATCCTCCTCCATCCTCCTCCTCCTACATCCTCCGTCATCCTCCAAAAGCTGGAGGTTCAGAGGAAAGGAGGCAGTGAGGTGTGTCGCTTCCTCAACGCATGCATGCACGTACACACACACACACACACACACACAATGAGCTGGTTCTGATTGTCATGCTTAAACACCTCAGTGCTTTACTTTGGCTTAAACTGTGTGGGTTTCTACACTTTCACATAACGTCACATGACCTTCTGACCTCCACATTATTGGTGACCTTATATATATTGAGATGAGGTGAAATGAAAACAAATTGCTGATTTAGAGAATCGCTGATCTGCAGAAACAGCTGGAAAACTGAACAGTAACGATAATATGTTGTATTTAAAGGAGTAGTTTGTCATTTTGGGAGATACTCTTATTTGCTTTCTTGCTGAGTGTTTGATGAGAAGATTGATACCACCTTCATATCTGTACAGATAGTTAGCTTAGCATTAAGACTGGAAACAGAGGGAAACAGCGAGCCTGCCTCCATCCAAACAGACGGATGGGAATCTGGGAATTGAAGGTTTGATTTCAATTCTTGGAGCAACGATTTGATCCACAATTAACTGCTTTTCCCAGTCAGTCGTGATAACGTCATGAACAATGTCAATGTCAATCAGCTCTGAATCATAGAATACAAGAATTGTGGGAAGAATTGGGTCTGAAACATTTAAATTAAATCCATTAGTCAATCATCAGAAATATGATCAGCAACTATTGTGATAATCAATCAGTTCAGTTGGCAAAACTTGTGGAAAATTGCAGCACATTCTCTGGTTTCAGGCTCTACAGAGAGATGACTTGTTGTTTTTGTCATATATGGAAATTGAATACCTTGTGGTTTAAGACTTTTGATTGGACAAAATGAATCATCTCCTCGGGCTTCATGCATTTGGCATTTAATCAATAATGAAAATAAATGAAGGTGGTTTATGATAGTCGGTACATGGCGTTCAGTCATACATTATTTCATGACTGGCACACCGTCAATTAGCATTTCTTCAAAGAAATAAACCCTTTTAGTTCACCTTTACATATCAGCACCATGTTATCAATAGTTAGTCAGACGACGGATGCTACAAACTGAAAGTGGGCTCCAACTGGAGTCTCAGCTCAGAGTAGCAGGAGTCCGATTTCACACAGAGAGCTGACAGACAAGACGACGGCGGACGATTTGGTGTCAAAGCAACAAGCCAAAGCACCTATTTGGCAATGGTTCAGATTTAAACCTAATGCTATAAGGGAACCATAAACTTAATGAGGCGAGCAGAAGATGGAGCATTCACAGCCGGTGTGCGTGGTGCCAAGTCGAAACCTTCAGCCCCTACATATTCACCGTTTGCTCTACCAAATGAGCTAAACACCGCCCGACTCTTAAATCTAAACCAGGATTCAATGAAAAACAGAACTGATTAGCAAAAATAAAAGTATTGTAGATATCTCAGACCACAAATCACAAACTCTGATCCAATCCTAAACTAAAAGTTAAAAATACTATACTATTACTAGAATAGGATGGAATAACATACAAGTCAACCTAATGATAACTATTACTTTTCTTTTTACACATTATTTTGTTCTGTTTTCAGGAAGAAAACTTTCACTTTAAAATAGTCAACTTGTTTGATTAAGGGGCTGCTTGAAAACCACACACACACACACACACACACACACACACACACACACACACACACACACACACACACACACACACACACACACACAAAAGCGTAATCTGAAAGTGCTCCTCGCTCATGGTCACGGACAAAGGCGGGAGGCAGGGATCGGCTACGGCTCAGGAACTTGACTTTTAGAGAGAAGTGAACAAAAGACAAAAAGGAGGAGGAGGATGGTGGAGGAGGAAGAGGATGAAGGGGGTGGAGATGCAGGCTGTGAGGGGGGCTTCGGGTCTTTGTGCTGGGTAACATGGTGGAAAATAAAAACAAAATAATTTCAGGCTCTGATTAAATTGTGTCTTCTTATGACACTTCCTGAAACTTAAATTTGGAGAGACCGCCGGGGATGTGAGTGTTAATAAAAAGGGACAGAGCAACATCACAACCTCCACCGCCTGCAGGAAGATGAGTTCATGTTTTACTCAACATGTTTGATGCCAAAATATTAGGTTGCTAGGAAGGGTGCCATCATCTGGGCAGTTACTTAAGGTAAAAAGGACTCATGGGGATTCAAGATAAACCAGCATCATTATCCAGTTTGACAGAAGTACAGAGGAACTCACTGTCAGCTCTGAAGGTGACGGCCAACCTGCGACCTCCATCTGCACCAGGCTGCACCTGAGAGAGAGAAGAAAAAAACACACCACATTAAAAATCAGCACTCTTAATGTTCCCTGCTGTTTGTTAAATTGATCGCTCAAACTGCTTTACACTACACTATACAGCTGATATCAGAGGCTGCCATGAAAGGTGCCAACCTGCCCATCAGGATCTAGTCTAAAGACTGATTCACACACTGATCGCACAGCCTTCAAGAAGGATTTCAGTATCTTGCTCAATGACACTTCGACATGTGACCAGAGGAGTCAGGGATCAAACTACCGACGTTCCGATAATGAGATCGACGACCTGCTCTACTTCTGAGCCACAGCCGCCAATATTGATATTTCATTTTCTGCTGTCAGGACGCACAGAGTCCTGTCCTCTAATCACCACCCCGTCTCTATTCAAACAGGTCTGCGTTGTACTCAGTGACAGCGTGTGTCCAAGGTCGGAGAAGCGATCAACCAATCAGAGCTTCGTAGGTGGGTAAATGGTCGTCAGCTTCCTGTACCAAGGCCAAACTGGACAAACAAAAACAACCAGGACGAGCAGCGGTACAAAGAGTGACAATGTTCAACTAACTGCCCACAGCTTTGGTTTTTCCACTGGGTTTCGGATTATTCAGAAATAACAATTTTATATGTTTATTCAGCATAACCACAATACCCACTTAAGCCTAAATGTATAATCACCAGTCTTAGTATACTAAAGAATAACAGGATCATTTTGAAGTCGTTTTTTTTAACCGATAACCGACCCTCATTAACCGATTATTAAGCATTAACTGACAAGAATAGCACATCACATGCAGCGAGGCGCCAGCTAAAGTGTATGAGTACAACATACAACTGAGTCAACAGTTCACTATCAGGAGAGTTACTGTAGCTGCCACAATGCTGCATTCACTGTCTCCTGTTCACCGTCTGGAAGAGTTACTGTAGCAGCCACAATGCTGCATTCACTGTCTCCAGTTAACCATCTGGAAGAGTTACTGTAGCAGCCACAATGCTGCATTCACTGTCTCCAGTTAACCATCTGGAAGAGTTACTGTAGCAGCCACAATGCTGCATTCACTGTCTCCAGTTAACCGTCTGGAAGAGTTACTGTAGCAGCCACGATGCTGTATTTACTGTCTCCAGTTTACCATCCAGGCGGTGCCCTCCTCTCTTTCTTAGAGTTACTTACCCCTTCTTTTTTTTCTCGAAGAGTTACTGTAGCAGCCACAATGCTGCATTTACTGTCTCCAGTTCACCATCCAGAAGAGTTACTGAAGTAGCCACGATGCTGCATTCACGGTCTCTAGATCACCATGTAGGAGAGTTACTGTAGCAGCCCCTGTGCTGTGTTTACTGTCTCCAGTTTACTGTTCGGCAGAGTTACTGTAGCAGCCACGATACTGTGTTCACTGTCTCTAGTTCACCATGTAGGAGAGTTACTGTAGCAGCCACTGTGCTGCTCCTTCTCTTTTCTTCCCTTTCTTCCTGTTCTCCTTCTCTTCTTCTTTTCCCTTCCGGGAGAGTTACCATACACCGTTCATTCATTGTCTCCAGTTCAACATCTGGGAGAGTTACTGTAGCAGTGATGGTGCTGCATATAGCATCGCAGACATGCAGCCACTTTCCCAGTAAAAGTCTCCACTGCACATTTAGTTTAGTCTCGCAGGTTGTTAGCGTTGTGTCTGCCTGGCGTAACAATAGCGAGAGTCTGACAAACAGTGTGTGTGTGTTTGTGCTACATTAGAAGCTCTAGCGTTGCCCTGGTGGTTTCGTGCCCGCCATTGTCTCAGACACAAGGTCTGTCAGCATGGTGTAACTTTAGCGAGTGTCCCCAGAGCATGTGTGTGGCGGGGGTGAGTGTGGGTTTGTTGGTGGCGTGGGTACAGTTTATTTGTAGGTGAATAAATGCTACGGGGCTACAACTGACTCCTCTCTGTGCTCCGCTCAAGACCAGAGTCCTCCTGTTCTGCAATGCTGGGTCAGACTCTCTAAGGTAGGCTGTTAAGGTCGACCAGCTTCTCTCCTTAAAATAATGAGCCACTCCTCTTATTAATTATTATTTCTTTAAAGCGTTAATTGGTTAAAATACTTATTGTCGGTTAAACGGATACGGAAACAGACAGCAGATCTGCTGGTTACATTTTGTGCAACCAGCATCAGACTGTTGAACCACAGAACCCTCCGTGATTATGTGCGCGTCAAACGTGTCATTTTGACTAATTATTCTACACAGTTCCTGCTGCGCATCTCAAAACAGAGACGCTAACATGTTGCTAACACTTCAGATGCTCCTCTCTGACTGACTGGAGTAGGAACGACAACATCTAACGTCAGTTCTTACTGCTGCAGTAACCCGACTGTAAATACACACTGTAGTGTCAGTAGTGGAGATCTTCCAGAAACGTCACCTGGATTTGGTATTTCTAGAGTAAAAGTTGTCACCAAAAGACAAAGAAGGCTGTTTGGTTCTACTGGATATCCGTCCAAGCTCCACCCAGCAGCTCTGTTTAGCACAAAGGACAGCAGGTACAGTGACACGATGAGACAAGCCGAGGTGTGAAGATTGACTCCCTTGAGAGCTACAGTTACCCAGATTTTTCTTTCTCTGTGTCTCTACGCAGAGACATGAAGTCTCAGGAGGTCTGTTTCAGCAGAGCAGTTTTACAGCTTTGACCTTGTTTTCATGTTGCCCTGCCACACACACACACACACACACACACACACACACACACACACACACACACACACACACACACACACACACACACACCCCTTGTTACAGAGGTGTCAGACTGTGGTCACACACAACAACCACCGAAACACACCTGAAACCAATCAGATAGACACCCTACTGTGTGTGTGTGTGTGTGTGTGTGTGTGTGTGTGTGTGTGTGTGTGTGTGCTTTGTAGAAAGTGCGCTATGCTTATTAGCAGTCACTGTACCCCAACAACCCATCCACACACACACACACACACACACACACACACACACACACACCCACACAGTTATAATTATATACTTGTGAAGACCCTCATTTGCCAGAATGCATTCCCCAGACCTTCAAAGGGGCACTAACACAGACCCTTAAACCATCAACAGCCTTTTGAAGAAGTGAGGACCAGACAAAATATCTTCACTTCCTAAAATGTCCTGAAAATGGTCCTTGTAGATAGAAATACACTCACACAGTTCGACCCAATCATGGTCTTATTCATTAAACAATGTATGTTGCCTTCAGTTTGCCTCCACTGCTGACCTTTGACCTTCACAGGTTTATATGCTGCTGTGTGCGCAGATGTCCTGCTGGCAGCATGAAATGGGAAGCTAATTAAAATCAAGGGAAGGTTTTCACTAACTTCCTGAGTGGTGGTACTAAGACACTACCCTGCCCCTCGCTCTGGATTTATTAAAAAAAAAAAAAAAAAAAGCCCTAAAAAAAAACCTCAGCGTTCTGCACTGGTTTGGTTTTGGCATGATGCTTCAGGTACTGGTGAAATAATAAAAGTCCAGCACATCAATAAGTTTGAAGCAGTCTGAGAAGTGAAGCTAATGCTGAAGTGCCTTAAACTTATATTATATTGTTATATCTTAAACGTGTATTATATCTAATGGCCAGCAGGGGGCGACTCCTGCAATAAGAAGTCTGACTGTATTTTCAAAGAGAAAATAATCCTACTTCTCATGTGATTTATTACCTCAGTAAACATCGTAAACATGAGTTTATGGTCTCAATCACTAGTTTCAAGTCTTCTTCAATACAACATGATGTTCATTTAGTAATTTATGGTCCCTTTTAGAGTCAAATTGACCATAAAGCAGGGGATGATTTAGGGTGTGGCTACCTTTTGATTGACAGGTCGCTGCCGCAACATTGTCAAGTCTGTGAGCTGTCTGTGTTTATGTCTTTGAACTTTAATCCTTTCCCAGTGTGTTTTCAGTTCATAACAGTATATTATAACCTTTTCGGCTGCCTAAAAATGTTTTATTCGGACTTCAGTTGTACAGTCACGTCTGGTTGCAAAAAACAACATGGCTTACGGCCAAAAACCAAGATGGCAACGACCAAAACGCCAAACTCAAAGCTTCAAAAAAGTAGTCTACAAACCAACGGGTGACATCACCGTGATTAGATCCACTACTTGCATACAGTTTATGGTTTGAAGGCTCATCAGACGCCAAATTACTGCACAGTGGTTTACAAAACTGAGACATCATTTTGTAGTGCAAAGTTATCTCAGGGTGATTGGATTTATCTTTTGTTGTGACGATCGTAAGGTAAACAGTAGAAACACAGCATTCACATTACAAAGCAGGAACATGCTCTTGCACGTATCTAACTGACCAGGGCTTTGCTGGCTGGATGACACCACATGGTGTTGCAACAAAAGTTGGGCCAGGTTTCACTTTTTTGTAGGATGTCTAGAGGTCTAGAGAGTGTCTCCGTGTCCTCCACTGCTGGTGGCTGAATCCCTACCACACCTTTCTGACACCAGACTAACGGGTTGTATACAACAGCTTCTAAAACTTCCCGAAACGTACAATCGGGCCAACTTCAAGCAGCGTCTGACTAGCTTTTTCTCTATTCTCTTATTTTACTCATCACACAACTACTTCTTTCCATGTTAACAACACAATAGATGTCCTCCAGGAGACACTGCCTCAAAGTGTTATTCTCATATTTAAACAACTAGTTCTCGTTAAGGCCTCCATACTCACATAACATGTCTGTTCTCACTGAAGAGGAGTAGATTACTGAGCCTTTCTTCAACATGCTTCATGTTGTCATCACTATAAATACTTCACACAAAGCACAAGCAGTCCGAGCTGACTAATCACAGTTACAGTATCTACACCTTCACCCTCTGTCTGAAACAGCCTGTCTCTACGGTGCACCTTTGCAAAGGTAGCTCTCAGGCTGTGGATGATATATTCAAATGATCCTGCATGTGACAAAGGAAGGGCTGCTGGTAACATGACGATTAATTTAAGATGTAGCTTCTAGTCATAAATCAGATATAAATATTCATTAATTAAGTAATTAATTTCAATAAATTGTAAGAAGGTAATAAGGTATAAGGGACATTCTGGTAGGAGCACCGTGTTTGATGGTTATTCCTAAGATCTATTATGTCTCAAAAAGTGTTTTGTCGGCCTGGATCGTGGGTCTCAGAGGGTTAAAGCAATTCCTCAACTAGCGTACTGGGCCGCTGACCCTGCCTATCGCCACGAGCCAAACCTTCATTCTTTACAACTGACAATTTTTCAAACAGGCAGAGAAAGACAGTTTTCTTCCTTCCTGTTGCCAGGTGTTTCTGACTAGTAATAATCATTATCCCACAGACACACTCACACACCCTGAGGCCTGAACAGACTGAGCCACATCACTACACAACAGAGGAAAAGAAGTTAAGAAGAAAAGAGCAGTTCATTATAATTTATTAGTAACAAGATGTAAAAAGCAGCTGCTGGACATCCGACACAGTCAGCAGACACGCTACACGCTTGGGAAATGTCGCAGGTTTGACTCCTGAGTGAGGTTCACTTTTTAAAATGACTACAAAGAACAGAAGAGAACTACAAATCTACAAACACAGGGAAAGAGACAGGGAAAACATAAACCCTGATTAAAGCAAAATTTCCCTCGGGAATCCCCAAACACTAACAAACACAAGCGTATACACACACACACACACACACACACACACACACACACACACACACACACACACACACAGTTCCTGTGGTAATCAGACAGCTAATTGCAGGCTCAGCTAGTTGCACATCAGCAGCGATTAATCACATCGCTTGAGGTAAGGAAAAGAGGGAGGCAGGAAAGGACACAAGGAGAAAGAAAAGGAGCCCTGAAAGATGAGAGGAGGCAGTAAAGGAGGATTCAGAAGGGGGAGTGAAGGATGATGGGAGAAGTAATCACCGAGCCTGCAGAGAAGGAAGGAAGTGAGGAAGAAGAGATGGAGGAATCTGATTAAACAGGAACTCCTTCAATTACAGCTTTCAAGGTTCACGTAGCAGACTTCTCCCTCTCCCTCTTTTTGTTTGGGGCGACCAGACCAGTTCCAGATGTGGGACAGAGAACATGGGACACGCTCACGAGCTGACCTTTAATCAGCAGACTGCTCAGGAGCTGAGGTACAAACAGCCACACCGGTTCTGTTTGGGGAGCCAGGATTGTAGCTGGGCATTGTTAGCTCTAAACACTGAAACCGAATCTGTAGCACAGAGAGTATCGTAAGTTTCATGATGTGGTTCACTTAAGTAAGCCGGGTTTGAACTCTGTCACATGCGAACAACTGTGTGCAATGGATGCCTTCCAGGAGAAAGTGTGTTAGTTCTGAACACAGCTATAAACACTTTTTGATTTCTGACACAGATGTACGAAGAAGTTCACAATTTTGGTTCTAGATCCAAACTCAATCAAAATTATAGTAGCTTCTGATTTCGACTGTAGAAATACAGGATCAATGATTATTTTTCTCTCTGGCCCCGCCTGCTTGTGGGCCTCCAAAGGAAAAATATAGCTGGACTCAAGGACACTGAATTAGCCAAGAAGCTAGCAGTTTAGTTAGTAAGAGTTTCTATTCATACTCGGACCTCTTCTACTCTTACTTGGTTTAACGTTAAGTTTCTGCATCTCCCAGCAGAACAGCACCAGGGTTGAACTGCATTGAATTGCATGCTTTTGCATTCATTTTTGAAGCACTAAGTAAAAAGCAGTTGTCTTTTTAAAGAAGACTTTGAACATGTAAATGACAGTTGTCAGGTCATAAAACCAATGATCTGTTGATCTTTATGAATCAAGACTCCATGTTCTAACAATGGCATTGCTGACTCGACAATCGAATTAAACTGTGACCTTGAAATCAAAAGTCAAAAGGAATCGTGGATTTGGAGAACGTGAAACCCTTACGTACAAAGGAACTACTTTCTGGTCGGAGCGCTTTCTCTCCTTGACAACTGAGGCTGAAACGACCACAAAGAACCTAATATGAACACTGTGTGTGTGTGTGTGTGTGTGTGTGTGTGTGTGTGTGTGTGTGTGTGTGTGATGTTGATGAGGGTCTTGTTCATGCAAAGGCCTCAGGGCTAAAAAACTCAGCCTGTTCCTCCTAATGTCTTCCCGTCTCTTACACACAGACCTACAAACACTACCATATGGGATGACATGGCTGCACTGGAATATCTATGTGTGTGTGTGTGTGTGTGTGTGTGTGTGTGTGTGTTTTGGGAGGTTAACTAACACCACTACAACATCATGTCCATGGGGTCCAATCGGCTGCTAGTAACCAAAAGTCAGGTCAAAGTCCAGTTCAGTCTTGTCAGGTCTGGTAGGGTCTTGCTGTTTTGTTGCCGGTCTCAATACAGTATATCAGTATGCAAGATTTTTGTGATGGAGACCCTGTAGTCCACATTCATGAGTCAAATATTGACTTGGTGTTTTCTAACCTGACCCACCAGATGGTTTGTTACACAGAAACATCTCAGAAGCTGTCAGTGGAAACTGGGCAGGCACTTTCAAAAAGTACTCGGCAGGTGGATGGATGGACCATCTGTCAATCAAACCCTGCCAGTCAGACTCAGGAGGAGAGCGGAAACATCTTTTCCATCAAGAAAAGCCTTCAGTGGCAGTCTTATCTCTTCTTTCAGTGAAGTAACACTCTCCAGTTCTGATACAACGGACGCTGTTGCAGCTTCTCAGCTAACATCTTGAGGAGCCGCCATTGTTGTTTACTCACAGGACTCTGACTGGTCCGTGATCTGGCGAGCCGGACACAGACGCATCACTTGAAGCCTGACGAGATGGATTTTCGTGTGAGATGCGATCCCACGGTTCTCACATTCCTGTAACATCACGTGAATCCAGCTGCTGTGCAATGTTTGGTGTTTTCCACCACTTTTTTCAGTTGTGTCAGTCAATTTGAACACATGAACTGTGACAAAACAACAAGTCACAGAAACATTTCTGCCTCTAAACTAAAAGAGTGGTAGTATGTTTCTCTTATGGTTTTTAAGTTTGTAAAGAACAAGGTTAGCTTCGCCCCTGTGTGTCAAGGGAAATCATCTGAGATGCACACTGATGGGAAATCCAGATTCTGTTGGATCGGCTGCTTACACACAATGAAGATCTGTTCAGCCAGTGAGCCTGAAAACACGGCAGCCCAACAGAAGATGTGAGATGTCTTGTGTCTGTAATGTAAACTCACTGTTCTGGAAACTCAGCACAGTACGTTGGTTTATCTGTCTCTGGAGGCGGGTTTTACACACATACCAAAGTCTGATCGACACATTTTGGGCCAATCGTTTTGGTGAAATTTTGACAAAACTGTCAGTTAACACAGTGTCCAGATTACCACGAGTGGCTCACGGTAATGTGGACTGCGCTCACATTCATGTTGGATAAAGTGCCTCTTTAAATGTGCGTATCCCTCCAAAGAAGTCTAAATATTTGCAACATACATGTTCGTCGTCATGTTTTAAAGCATTACTTCGCCAGCCAGTTAGACTGTTGTCAGGCTATTAAATAGGCATTGTCAGAAGTTATAAGCCCCATAGATGTGGGTCAATAGGGGCCTACTACACCACTAGTAGGTTTTGGTTGGAACATAAAACACAGGACTTTAACCATCCCGTGTAACTACAATGTTGTCTTTGTGTTCAGAGTTATTTTAACCCAAAACACGTTTTTCTTTATACTTAAATAGTGTTTTTTGCCTAAACCTAAACAAGCCTTTTGTGTAGTAGGTGTAGTAGGCCCCTAATGACTTTGCAGACGTTGAACTCTCTCCCTGTCGTCCTGGAGGAAGTCCCTCCCCCACCCTTATCTGAACATTATAGGTACACGCACAATGGAAACTCACACTGATTTCTCATACATGACTGGTTTTGGAAACTGTGGTTAGAGTCATAACGGTAGGACCCAAGGATGACATGAATATAATGTATATACTGTATATTGCCCATGACCTGTAAGTACTTATGTATACAATTCACAGATTCATAGATTCACAATATGAATTTCTGAACATTTTCTAACAACCCTGGAACTAACTACAACCAACTCTTCTGTCAAAATGTCATACATAAATTACGGCTGTCAGTCGATTGAAATATCTAATCACATTCTTTTATCTGTTCAAGATGTACCTTAAAGGGAGATTTGTCAAGCATTTAATACTTTTATCAACATGGGAGTGTGCAAATATGCTGCATTATGCAAATGCATTTATATAGCTATTATTGGAAATCAATTAACAACCCAAAACAAATATTGTCCAGAAACTCTCTCAGGTTCTGTATTTAGCGTAAAAAATATGCTCAAATCATAACATGGCAAACTGCAGCCCAACAGGCACCAACAGCTGTCAGTGTGTCAGTGAATGTAAAATATGAAATGATCAATAAACTGATAACTACAATATCTGTGATGGTCACTCATGCCTGTGTTGTTTTTCCTCTGCTGAACAAGTCCAGGAAGAAAAAGCTGGAAACAAAAGTGAGGTGCAACAATGCAAACTCAGAGAAAAAAACTGTGTGTTTGGGGGCAGCCAACCAGAGATTTCCCACCACAGGAACAAAACCTGCAGCTTCCTCCTCCTGCATGACTGCTCCTCAATAACCCCCCAGCCCTCTTCTTCATCACAACTCCCCCTCCTCCTCCTCCTCACCCAGGAGGAGCTACTCCTCTCCTGCTGTGACAGTTTGTCTTTTAAAAAGACTCTGCAACGAGACAGGACCGGGACAAACCCAGACTTTCTCTGAAAGGACAGAACCCAACATCGGTCACCACCAGCAGCAATAATGTGAAGATAACAGACAACGTAGTCATGTGACCTGGACCTTCAGTTAGTAGCTGAGCTACTAAAGGAGCCACATGAGTGGCCGAAAGGAGGGCGACCTGAACACAGGCCACAGACATGCATCTTTCCTGGGGGGCCACATGAGAAACCCAGATTGTTGCCGGGGGCCAAACAAATACTATCGGATGTAACCTCTATTTCATCACTATAGAAAACATATTGGGCACTTATTTTTCAGTATTTATTATACTGAAAATCACTCCAAACAGCAGATTATTAAGAAAATGACATTATATTCAGGAGAATCGTACAGGACTGACTGTTTTGGGCAGTAATGTTTCCATTAACAAAACTTAACATTTAACTCAACATTAACACTTAATATTAACACATTTCCTTCTCTGGTTGCATGCAGCTTTGTAAAAACTCCTTGCTGCTTTAGTATCTCAGCTAGCAGACAGCTTTCTAGATTTTTCTGCAGGTTTTGTCTCAAAGTGACGGTTCAAGTTGTTTTCTTTGAATACAGCCACATGTTTGGTGCAAACTAAACTCACAGCTTTACCACCAACCTCCATGAAAAAATACTTAGAAGTCCATAACTTATTATAGACGTGCCGCTGGAGGGTCTGCTGCGCCTGTGGACTAGGACTGGGTCGCCTGTGAGTGCTCTGGGATGGGGGACGGGCCCACACCAATATTTTGCTTAAGTTTGGAGCATTATTTAACCTCCACCGTGCCAAATTAGTATGACATGGTTGGTACCAATGGATTCCTTAGGTTTTCTAGTTCAATAGGATACCAGTATTTTTTTATTCTAGCTTTAACACTGAGCCCACTACAGCCTAAAATACGCACTTTAATGTGTTAAAGAAATCAGTGGCGTTTTTGTTTTGTTTTGAGTTTTGTGCAATGTGAGAAAGCTCTGAGCTGAATTTGTAAATCACATGCTCAATTTCCAGTGAAATACTCCTTTAAGCAACAAACATGGACAAAAACAGATTAAGACTCCATAAGGGTTCCTCTATCTGTCTGCAAACATACAGAGAGTGCCTGTCCCTTACTTCTGTTGGTGAAAGTCAATAGATCATGTCTTAGAGCCTGAAACCATATTTAAGGTGCTGTTTATCAAGAGATATTCCCCCCGAGTTGTTTTACGTCAGAGGTGGCGTTCCAGCATCGATCCTTCACCTTCTGCCTGATTCAGTCTCCAGAAAACCAGAAGGCACACGTGTTTCATATCGGACGCCCATCTAGCCGTGACGCTTCATAAGGCCCGCTGATGCCAAAAACACACCGAGGCCCTGGAGGATGATGGGATACGTGACATGGTTAGAGCTTGGAAATGTGCTTTACAAATGATGGGAGGGTGAGAGAGAAACAAGGACATGAAGAATCCAGAGAAAGAGAGGCTGAATGATTTCCTGGTGCGTCTTCCTCCTCTGAGACAGATGTGATGGCTTCAGCAGATGTGAAAGAGTTTACATGGACCTAAATCATCTCTCATTCCTGCCTTCCTGCCTGCACTAACCTGATTTATGAAACATCCAGTAAAAAAAAAAAAAAAAAACGAACCGTTTCCTTCATCGGGTTCAGGGATTAAGTGATTTCTGGTTTCAACACACCCGAAACCACAAAACAATGAACATGTGCAGGACAAAGAGCAATGGCAGTAAGATGAAAGCGAAGTGAGACAATGAGAATCCAATCCAGGAGGGCCGGTTTGAGTTGTGGATCCAAGAGTTTGAGGGATTTTATAACTCTAAGTTATCACACAGACAATCATTTTATTTATAACTTTACAAATGCTGGTACACACTACATGAGAATCAAGCTGATTTTGGGCCTGGTTCCCTCCCAACAATCGTCAGCAAAGCCCAGATTTTTTTTGATGGTTCTAAAGATGATTTTTCCAGATATTCCTGTGGTGTGAGTTTTTTTTGCGGAAGTCCGTCCGACCCGCACCGATCTCAAATCATAAATATTAATCAATATCTACGATCGGATATCCTGTTGTGTGCGACCCAGTCAGGTGGGAAAGAACGACCGAAGCCAACTGAGAACCAAGCTGACTGGAGAAAGGACAACAAGAGAGTCACAGCCTCTGAGTAAGTGGCAAAAGGAAATAAGTGGAAAGTGTTGCTCTATTTTCCTCAAGCTCCAACAAAAGTAAACCTAAATTAAAAAAAAAAAAAAAAAAAAACTTTGTAGAAAACCTTTTTGATATTGTGCTGAAACGTAGGTATGGCATGGGCACTAGTATAACAAAAATATCTAAATTAAGGCTGCAAGTAATGATAACTTTTATTAGTATTTTCTCAATTAAATGATCTACAAAATGTCAAAAAACAACGGAAAATGCACTTCACAAGTCAGTCATCTTACCCACCAATACAGCACCCAAAGATACAGTATGCAGTTTACTATCATCAGGGAAAAATGACACCAAAACATCCCACTGGGGGAACTAGAACCAGGGAAGGTATGGCGTCGCCTAATATACCGACGGCTCTTTACAACCGTGATGCCGACATGTAAAACCAGCATAGCATTTATGGGTCTCACACACACACACACACACACACACACACACACACACGAGAGCTCTAATAACCTCACACCTGTAGAATAGCAGGTCCTCACACCCCCATCTAGCAGCCTTTGATGTGTGTTTCTGAAACGAGAGGGGAAGCAGGAGAGAGAGGGGGGAGGTGGTGTAGCGAGAGACTCTGTGTGTGTGTGTGTGTGTGTGTGTGTGTGTGTGTGTGTGTGTGTTTGGGGGTTGCAGGAAGGAATGTTTCAGCAGAGTAAACAGTGTGAAGCTTCCTGTAGAAAACACTTCAAAGCCAACAAGAGGAAACCAGGATAACACACACACACACACACACACACACACACCCCCCCCCACACACACACACACCTCACGGCATCAAAGGCAGGTAGGAGTCATCTATCAACACAGGAAAATTAAAACCTAGAGCGCACACACACTCACACACACACACACACACACACACTCACACTCACACACACACACACACACAGATACCGTACCGTCCACATTACAGACAAAGAAGATGACATCAGTGACATTTTAAACACAAAAATCAAAATCGTCGCAGAGTTTTCTGACAGTCTTGAGTCAGTCTTGAGTCATAATGATGACCAGAAAAAGGAAAATGTGCATGTGAAATTACAGTCCATAATAGTATGAATTAAACTGTGCAACAAATGTGCGTGTAAAGTAGCCACAATCAGCGATAAACTGTGCTGACCCAGTCACCCAAATGTTACCCACAAAAAGGGTCAGTTCACACAAAAATGACGGCCTATGCCACAACTCCTTGGAATATGAGATAACCTTCAGCTCTCCTCAAATGGATAGTTAACATCTTCAGTTATACAGAAAGGTGTCATGTGTTGGGATTATGCTTACACAAGGCGGACATTTTCAAAAACTGTCCCAATCACCCTTAATCCACTCCAAGTCATTTTTCAACCAAAACAAGCCAATCACCATCTGGTTTCTCCCATGTGAGGACATGCTGCTTTTCTTTGTCATATAATGAAGTGCATCTCTCTGGGTTTTTACTTTTTTAATGTTTTTAAACAATAATTGAAAAATCAATTAAGCAAGAAAATATGCAGATTAATTGATAATTAAAATAACAATTAACTGTGTGACTGTCTCACAATGGTGACCTCGCTTGAGCTCAACCCCACTCAGATCAGCTTTGGTGTAAAAATGGCACAAAATTAAAATAAAAGTGTGTTTTAAAATGAGAACAGAACTACTCTGCAAATCCATAACTCTTCAGCAGCTACATGGCAGCATCATAATGAATGGAGAGGAAAAGCTGACATCTTAGTAATTCAACATTTTCACCTGACATTCAAGAAAAAAAAACAGTTATTGGTAGAAATATGATGGTCTGCGTGAGAATAAAAGAGTAAATAATATCATGGCATTATGTTTTGGGTATTTTGAGGTATCTGAAGAGCTTTTGCCAACAGAAATATTTTCTTTTTGCGACTAAACCCTTTTTTGCAGGCTAAACTTTTTGAAGTGAACCGATGCTGCAGGCTGAATAGTGGTTCATTCATGGCCAGAAACAAAGCTGCTGTGAAGAGCAGTGCGGAGGCGGTGCATCGCTTCACTGTTTTCCACATCAAATGTTTTTAACAGAACACACAAAAGGCAGGAAACCAGCTTTTACTACCTGTAATTCCCCTAAACCACACATCTCAAAGGGGAAGAAGTGGAAGCTCTGCGTTTCAACCCTCTGAAAGGTTTGTAATTCAGCACCAAGTAGAGGTGAGCCCACTATCAGATCCTCTTTCATTCAACACTGGTTTTGTTTTGCAAAAATAACCCCCACCTTGGCTGTGGAGCTATGAGTTTATCACAATGCTCTTTAATGAATAATACATGCAGAATGTAACCAAATATATAAGATATTAAGATTTGCTTCAAAATGGGAGGAAACGTCCAGTTAGGCCCATTTTTTAAAGGAGTTTGGTTTACAGCAGAGAACAGCACGTCTACCTCTCCACAGGTGAGGGATTAACTACTAGCTTTTACCTTATCTTAGTACAGTTTAAACAACAATTTCTGAAGCCAATAAATCACGTAAACATGAGCTTTGAGACTCAGGTTATCAGTGCAGCATATACTGTAGGTCCAGTACTCAGTATCACATGGATTTTCGCTAAGTTTACCAGTCACTCGTGCTGTCTTTTTGGCATTAGCGTAAACCAGCTACAGCATAAAATGTATGTTTTATTGGATGTAAGTCCTTTATAATAGATTACACGTGTGCCGAATTCAGTAGGACATACTTATTCAGTAAAGTCCTGATTATGAGGTCTGACCATGTACAGTACAGCGTGTAATCTTTAAATTAGCAGTTTTTAAACTGGGGTTTGGTGTGTAGCGTTACCTATAAAGGACCGAAGCGGAGCTACAGCACCGACCGACAGGTAAAGGTAGCGTGACTGACGAAACCTGACAAAAAGCACTGAAGACTGTTGAAACAAAACTGAATATTCAGACTTTAATCGCTTTAACCTGCTGGTTTAGAGACACAAACTGTGTTTAGGCTACACCCATAGAAAGGTGTGACAGAAAACAGAAACTGTCTCCGAAAACCTGAACTTTTTCGGACACTTGAGACGCAGCAAGACTAGCTTCAATGTCGTTAAAACAGCATGGTAAATAATTATAATTTGGCGTTTTACCTTGTAACCGCATCGCTCCTGGCTTGCTCTTTTGTTCCCTGAAGTCGTAGATCCACGAGAGAAATATAAAACCAGAAATAAGCCGGAGAGAGTGATGAAGAAACTCCGAGGGGCCGCCATTCCTCCCTCAAGTCTGAACTACTCTGAGAGGTACAGCCTGGGAGAGAGGACAGGGAAGGAGGTGTGTGCGTGTGTGTGTGTTGTGTGTGTGTGTGCATTCTTGTACAGCTATCATTGCGAGGACCAGTTTGAGTGTTAGACCTTCAGAGTGAGGACATTTTTGGAAAGTGAGGAAATTTTTACCGACCTTCTAAGGCCTTTTTGAGGGTTCAAACTTGGTTTTAAGGTGTAGGTTAGAATTAGGTTTAGGTTAGGGTTTGGGTTAGGGTTGGGGTCAGGCATTTAGTTGTGATGGTTAGGGTTAGGGTTCAAATTTTTTTTTTTTTTTTTTTTTTTTTTTTTTTTTTTTTTTTTTTTTTTTTTTTTTTTTTTTTTTTTTTTTTCTTTTTTTTTTTTTCTTTTTTTTTATAATTCTTTTTTTTTTTTTTTTTTTTTTTTTGGTAACCCTCCCCCCTTCACCCTTAAGGTGCTAGGGAATGCATTATGTCAATGAGTGTCCTCACAAAGATAGCTGTACAAACGTGTGTGTGTGTGTGTGTACTTTAGAGGACCAGTTTGAGTTTTAGACCTTCAGAGTGAGGACATTTTTGGAAAGTGGGGACATTTTGGCCGGTCCCCACCTTCAGACCGACCTTCAAAGGCCTTTTTGAGGGTTCAAACTTGGTTTTAAGGTTTAGGTTAGGATTAGGTTTAGGTTAGGATTGGGGTCAGGCATTTAGTTTTGGTGGTTAGGGTTAGGGTAAGGGGCTAGGGGATGCATTATGTCAGAGTGTCCTCACAAAGATAGCTGTACAAACGTGTGTGACCAGGTTGGGTTTTAGACCGTGAAGGTGAGAACAGTTTGTCCGGTCCTCATTTCTTCAAAAGGGCTGTTTCAGGGTTATGAATGTTTTAAAGTACATTTACTCCAGTACTGTACTTAAAGCAGCACTGGGTAGAATTGGAGCAAATATGATTTTAAAAAGTTATTCTTATAAAATGGTAATTTGAAAAAAATCTTGTGTGTCCTCCGGTGCTCCTAACAGCATCTGCAAGATTTCACAGACCGGAGGAAAACAACCAATCAGAGCCAAGCTGGAGCCTGACTTCTCTGAGCAGCTATCAATCACTCACAAACTCTGATCAAACTAAGCAGCGCTGATCAAATATAAATCAATATTGTTACCGTAATGTCCATTTCTCTTCTCAAATGTTTTCAGAAACATCTTGTAGTTACTGTTTAGCTGTAATATGAGAAAGTTTATGACCCGGCAGCCATGTTGAGATCAGCTGAAGAAATACCAAGCGCCGCCAACCAGCCAGAGCACAGCCAATAGGAACACTCTCTTTCTGAAATGACCTGTGATTGGCCAGTCTCCCATCACGGGGTCAATTTTTTTAAATCCTGAAAACAGAGCCATGAGGAGGTGCAGAAATGTAGTTTTCTCTCAGAACACTTGAATGACAATATGCTGAAAGGTTATGATGGGATTTATGCCCAATTATGAAAAAATATTCTACCTACTGAAGCTTTAAATTCAGTTTTAAGTTACTTGCACTGTACTGAGAGTTTCCCTTTTCTGCTTGGTGTATTCTTATAGGCTACTTCTACTCCACTACAATTCAGAGGGAAATATTGTTATTTTAATTCCACTAGTCTTATCTGATAAATTAGCCTTCTTTGCAGATTTTGATTATGAATACAAAATATAATCAACAAATAACTTTTAGTTTATTATAATAGATCAAGATAAGATCAGATACAATGTTATTGACTGTTACTGGGAGAAATCACAGGCTGTCCAGCAGTATATGTAGAATTAGCTCCACATTTAGCTGCAACATTAAAGTAATATACTGCACCATTAACTATAATCCATTAATACAATAACCTACACAATGTATTACTCTGAAATGGGTTATTCTGCTTGATAAGTACTTTTACTTTTTGTACTCGAAGTAGAATTTGTTGCTAATACATCTGTAGTTTTACTTAAGTAAAAATTTGAAAGCAGGACTTTTACTGACAGAGTATTTCTTCATTGTTGTACTAGCTAGAGCTGAGTACCTCTTCCTGTATGGAAGCCCATATCTGCCAGGAAGTGAGAAAAAAACAAATGCAGATGAAAAAATAACAAATAAAAAGAATCGTAATTATTTTCACAATTATGAGATGGAAAGTTAAAATTTTGAATTACTAAATCAGTTGTTTGAGAACTTTATCACCAGAGGAGGTTATAAAGCTGGATTCAGCCAGCTGTGGTGGACAGTAACCAAGTACATTTACCCCAGTAGACTACTGTACTTATGTTGAGGTACTATATACACTTGCTCATTACATTTCATAGTGAATTACTGTCCTTTAATAAAACAGGTCAACAACAGAAAAGGATGTATACAGTATGTACTTGTGTATAAATATATTGTTGCTGCGTGTATTGTTATAATGGTGCATCTAAAACAAAAAATAAACAAATAGTACAAAGACACACTGAATCCTGGTTTTCTTCTTTATGATACTGACTATACAGTTTATAAAGACAGACATAGCTGTGACATCAGTCATTGGTTTGAATTGGAGCCAGTATTTACTGGTACATTTTACTGTTTACTCTTGAAGGCGCTGCACACCCTCTTGTGGCATGATTTAGTAACACATACCTGTCATTTCACACTTGAGGACAGAGGACAGTCCTGTTATAAACTTCACTCAGGAATATGATTTATTTTATTAATATGTTAGATTGTTTCCGGTGAGATATTAATGAGTTTATATGGTGAGTTTGCTGTTGTAAACATTATTGTTGCTGCTCTAGAAACAACATGTGTCCTAGTTGGATTTAAATATTCACTTCTAATCTGGTTCTGAATTTAAAAACAACCAGGCTGATATAAGTAGAGCTAATATGCACACTTGGTTATTTTTCAAGTCACATCATCATTGCAAAACTGAGCAGTGTTATTGCACATGGCAGATTTTTTTCATACGGTGCAGGCCTACTATATGTTACTGCTCTAGTGCTGGCTGACCTCATGCTGACCTTTTGTTGATGATTTGTTTTTATTTATCAATTCTTTTTAAATAACACAATGGTACGTTTCTTTTAAGAAGTCCAGCCAAAAGATGTTATAATGAAGAAGTGTTTTGTTCGTGATGTTAGTCTGTTGACTGTTAGACTGTTGTGAAGACAAACAGTTGTTGACTTATTTTGCCAAATAAATGAAATGCATGTTTAACTTGATGTTGGAAATTGGGATCCTTGCTGTTTCATAAATGTACCGAAGCGAACTGAAAACAGTGACTCCAAACCATGAACCAAACCAAACCATGAATTTTCTGAACTGTCCCACACCTAATAATAATAATAATAATACAGATAATAACAATTATTGTTATTATCATTATTATTATTATTATCGTCATATATATATTAGATAAATAATTAAAACAACAATTAAAACAACAACACAAGTGGCAATATGTCAACCTTAACTTACTGTGACAAAAAGCAGGATGAATCAGTTTTCACAATAACAAGTTAGTTTTCATATTTTACTGGATTTTTCATAGGTTTAAGGTCACAATGTATTTTGTCTTTATTTATTCATGTGATTATATATTTCAAGAGGTTTTATCTATTCTTTTATTAATCTACATTAAATAAATTTGTTAGTAACATATTTACCTAGATAAAACCTGTGGTCAGTGGGGATTAATGGACGTTGAAAAGTTGAAAATGTCTGAAAAATTAATATAAAAAATAGTTGCAGAAGTCACAATCTGTACAACATATCCCTCAATATTGCCTTTAAAAGAAAAACTGTCAAACTAAACTGATAAAACCGTCTAAACCTGATGGCAGCACCAAATTTATCAATGAATTCAAGCTCTAAATAACGTTTTTCTCACGCAAACTAGCGGCCTCGCCGCCATTACGGCTCTACATTGCACACGGGTATAGTGAAAGGGCGATCCTGGTCGGAGCCAAAATGGCGCTGTTTCTCCTTTAAACAAGAAACCAATCGAAGTCGTGGATTTTTTTTCCTATCCAATCAACGTCCATGTTGAGGGCGGGACCAACGGAACCAGGAGGAGCTGTTTTGGGGTGTTGTGAATTCGTTTAGTGAAGAAATCTTGAGTGGGAGTTGTCGGGACCGATTTGTTGTGCGTTTTTGTTCGTCGATTCGTATCGATTTCCATCGCACCAGCCGCAGCCATGCCCGGGATAGAGAAGCTGCCGATAGAGGAGACGCTGGAGGACAGTCCGCAGGTAAGAGCCCTCTTCCCTGGAGGCTTCAGCTAGCATGCTAACGTTAGCCACTCGTCCGGTTAGGCTAACTGTCTTTGTAGACTCAGTGTTTGCCAACAACCAGCGAAGAGATGCCAAGTTCAAGCAGTATGCTAACCGCTAACGGCCCTGCTAATCAAAGCTGTCAGGCGGACGGCTTAAACGGGACACGGCAGCTGTGCGTCGGCGTCTGACTGTGGAGGCTATACCGATCAGCTGGTGGGGGGTTCCGTCAAAATGCGAGGTCAAAATGACAAGTGGCGGCACAACATTCAGTGTTACCCTGAAATGAGCTCGTTAAATTAGTAGGTAGACGGCTACTTCCCTAGCCACTTGGCTAGCTGCTTCCCCCTGATGACTGTTAATCTTTTGGGCTAGCAGCAGTGTCATGCTGCTGCTTCATGTTACTGTTAGATGCGATAGTCACACAAGGCACAAAGCTGCAGCTGCACCGCTTCAGATTTGTTGAACCACCACCAACCACCCCCCCCCCCAAATCAATGCTGGTGAGTCCTGTAGCAAATCCAGGGTAAAACACCTGCTGTGACATCACTGATTGGGGTGTGGCCAGTGTGCAGTACCGCTCAAGATATAATAAATACAGTATAGTTTGATATTTTACTGTAGCGCATATGTGAATAGTTTGCCTGTATCAACAAGCCAGTACCACTTATAGCCCGTCTGTCTTTGGGTTACCTGGCTTCGCTGAACTGGAGATGCTGGATAACCACTGGTGGGGTGTAATTAAGCACATTTACTCAGTTACTGCACTTTTTGAGGTACTTGTACTTTACTTGAGTATCTCTATTTTCTGCTACGTTATACTTCTACACAACTACAGTTCACTTGAAAATATCGTCTCTCCTCTACATTTATTTGATACCTTAAGTTACTTTGTAGATTCAGATTAACAACACAATACATCATGATGTTTTATAATGCATAAAGATTGTATTGATCCTTGGTGAAATTCACAGTGATATAATGCATGAAGAGTACTTTTATTTTTGGCATGTTAAGTATATTTAGTTTATTGTATTTAAACAAAGTATTGCCCGTTGGACTTTTACTTGTAACAAAATATTTCTACAGTATACTGTGGCATGTGCTACTTTTACTTAAGCAACAGATCTGAGTACTAAAGTTGAGCTTGGTGGCAAACTAAAGGCAAAGAGTGCAGTTGAGACACGCCATGAGAGAGAGCAGTGTTGTACTGCATGGACAGGTAACAGGTGGGGATTTTCATAGATAGCTGTGTGGGTTTGTTTTTTGGCAGTAACACAAAGGATCATTTGAGGCCATAGTGTGCTGAGGTTTTATGGATCGGTCAGATGACTAACACTGACTTCATTTTCACCTGTTTTTATTTTGCATTTTGTATGCAGACACGCTCCCTGCTGGGAGTGTTTGAGGAGGACACTGCAGCGATGTCCAACTACTGCACACAGCTCTATCAGGCCATGCAGAGGATTTATGATGCACAGGTACACACACACACACACATAATTCACAGGTGTAGTGCCACTGGCTTTGCAGGTATGAACAGAGCATACAGGAGCATTAAAAAGTGGCAGTTGACTGGAAATGTGTCTTTAGCTGCATCTTATCTGTTTTGTCTTTCAGAATGAGCTCAGTGCTGCGACACACCTGACCTCCAGACTGCTGAAAGAGTACGACAAACAGGTAGGATGAGTCATACGGCCCTGTAACACTAGCCTAACCACGCTACAACAATAGACATTAGCCTTATAATGCTACCAACTGGCCATTTAACACTAGCCACTAACCTTTAAACACTAGCCGTCAGCCTTATAACAGCAGCCAGTTATGTTAAAACAAGTGCTGTCAGTCAATTAAAGTATGTAATTGCAATTAATCGCAAATGGATTGCTTGTTTTTCGTCTGTTTAAAATGCACCATAAAGGGAGATTTAATGCGTTTAATACTCTTATCAAAGGAGTGGGCAGATATGCTGCTTTATGCAAATTTATGTATGTAGTTATTATTGGAAATCAATTAACAACACAAAATAATGACACATAGTGTCCAGAAACCCTCACAGGTACTGCATTTAGCTTAAAAAATATACTCAAATTATAAAATGGCAAACTGCAGCCCAACAGGTAACAGCAGCTGTCAGTGTGCTGACTTGACTATGACTTGCCCCAAACTGCATGTGATTATCATAAAGTGGTCATGTCTGTAAAGGGGAGACTGGTAGGTACCCATAGAACCCATTTACATTCATATACAGTATCTGGAGGTCAGAGGTTAAGGGACCCCTTTGAAAAGGGTCATGACAGTTTTTCCTTGGCCAAATTTGAAAGCGTTATTTAACCTCCTAGTATGACATGGTTGGTACCAGTGGATTTCTAGTTTTATATGATGCCAGTATCTTTATTCTATTTAAAACCGATCCCACCACAACCTAAAAATCACAAGTTATGTTAAAGTGTTAAAGTAATTAGTAGTGTTAAAACAAATTTGCATTAATGCTTTGTCATTAATTAACTTTGACAGCCCTAGTTAAAACACTAGCTATCAGTTTTATGACCGTAGCTACAGCCTTAAAACACTAGCAGAACAGCTTCATAACGCTACCCACAGGCCATATAACATTTACCACAGATTTATCAATCTAGCCACCAGCCTTTTTATACTTGCATCCACATTATAAAATCTCTTTCACACCTCTTTACCAACAAATTACTGGTACAACATATCCGTCTTGCACCTTTTCACACATGCCACGGTAATGTTGCAATAGATGGGGCGTAGGACAGTCCAGCAGATGCTGGTAATGTAACGCTTATGGATGCTAACCGTCATAAAACTCAACAAGAGAATAAGAAGCTTGGGCAAGGCCGGATGTATGTGGCGGAAGAAGTCTCTTATTGTTTCAGGAAAATAGTGGGCAAGAAGGTGAAAATGTTGTAATGTATTATTCACTGTTTGTTAGATCACCTGTGACAGTATTGGCGTAAATGCTGAACAAGTTGCGGATTCAAATAGGTCATCAGGGGAGTCTTGTGATTGAAAGCGTCTTCCGTTAGACAGATGGAACCCTTTACATGCTTATTGCTGCGTCGTTACTGTAAATGTCCGTTGGTCTCAAGGTGGTATTGAGTACTGAGGTATTGAGTATTGATTTCTTCTCTCATTGCCCCATGCAGGAAATGTTCCTGAACATTTCAAGGAAAGGGACTTAACGCTAACCACCAACCCTAAAACAGAAGCCATGAATGTTAAAGCATTAGCCTTCAACTTTATAACAGTGTCATCATCCTTTTGAAGCTAACAATAAGCTTATAACACTAACCACTGGCCTTATCTGTTACTTCACACACGTACGCCTTCACTACACTTCTGCTTATTTATTACACTCTCATTTTAAGATTGATCCATCTGTGTGGCCAAAACAAGATCTCGTGGTTATTTTGATGACCTCTAACCTTTCCTCAAGACAACATTCGTTCTGTGACGAGGAATTCCCAGATTGCTCCGCTGTGCGTTTTGTGTTTATTTGCTGCTGCAGCGACATATTTCCTCCAGCAGGAATCAATCTAATCCATTCCTCCATGTTGTTGCTGTCATCTGTAGCGTTTTCCTCTAGGGGGCGATGACGAGGTGATGAGCTCCACCTTGCAGCAGTTTGCAAAAGTCATCGATGAGGTGAGAGAGAATACAAACACACTAGAGCTGCTGTTTTATCCTCCTGGGTGGGCCATGGTGTACACGGCAGACTTTACTTGACAGGATATAATATATTATATGACAGCTTCTTCTTTCTCTGTCTCTCTTTCTCTGTAGCTGAGTTCCTGTCATGCTGTCTTGTCCACCCAGCTTGCAGATGCCATGATGTTTCCCATCACTCAGTTCAAAGAGAGAGACCTGAAGGGTAGGAAACATGCGGTACATTAATAATCCGACCCCACCACGAACAAGACAATCACACACACTACATGGCCAATGGTAGCCCACCGATGTTGGGTGATACTATAAATTTGAAACATTACATTATAACTAATGGGACAAGCGTCAGGATAGAGTAGATGAGAGATTTATTTTTACTTATGGATCAACTAAAGCCACAAAAAGATAAAAACGTTACCGTCAGCTACCAAGAAACAGACCAACTGAGTTCTAAGTCAAAGTTCTTGCTGATCGTTAACTCTCAGCTGTATTGATCTGTTAGATCAACAGACATTTTAATGTTAGTTACACTAACTTAGCTCAAAGGTAATGATTAGTAAAGTTAACATTATAACAAAGTTAATATCACCTTAATATAACATTTGATCACTAAACAGCTGATTCCATGCCAGTCGAGTGTAAAGTAAACAACAAATTAACAACAAGGAGCGCTTGTCCTTAATCCCATTTCAAGATATTTCAAGTCAAATCCAGCAAACCACATCTAATTCAAAACATGCTGGTTGACCGGAAAAAACAGCAAAACAGGAAGTGACTGACTGGAATTGACTGCTTATAGGCCATGATACTGGATCTGTTTAGGATAAAATATATTGCTCGATGTAGTATATTAGCTTCACAATACCAAAGGCAGTTGTTACATATTAAGTCCAGGCGTGGTTTGTTCTCTTGGAGCTATAATAATCAAATTAAATCAAATTATTTGTTTTTTTTTCTACAAGTACAAGGACAACACAAGCCTCTTACCCAGGTAAGATGGCCACCTTACGGTTCCACCCTGGTATGGCAGGTCATTAGACCATGTCACATCTACTGTTTAATAGCTATGTAGCTAATAGCTTTTGAAAAGCTCTAATTTAGTTGTATGCAATACAATGAGTGAATGATTCTGATTCTATGGGTGATACGGTCTGGGTGTCCAGTTCATCCCAAAGCTGTTGGATGGGGTTGAGGTCAGAGGTCTGTGCAGACCAGTCAAGTTCTTCCACACCAAACCAGGAAAACTACTTCTTTATGGACCAGGCTTTGTGCACAGGGGCATCGTCATGTTGAAATAAAGAAAGGCCTTCCCCAGACTGACTGTTCCCACACAATAGGAAGCACTCTGTTGCCTAAGATATACGATTTCCTTCAGTTATAGGGGCCCAAACCGGGAAAACGAGCCAGACAGACCTTGCACTATAACTTGCAGTTGTTTTTGTCTCTCCAGAGATCCTAACTCTGAAAGAAGTCTTCCAAATATCCAGTGATGGTAAGTGAACTACTATTCTGTGTACAAGAGTCATCTTCTAATTGACCGATCCTGCGCTCCACCTGATCTTAGCTGCTGTCGCTAGCTTCTACTGATCAGCACGGTGTTTTTCAGTACTATTATTGCCTTACCGAATATCCATCTTGTTGTGAAATAAACCTCAACAGGGGATCTGTAATTGTCCTGCAGGTTTATTTCACTGTGATTGATCAATCAGAATTGAATATTCAACAGAGCCGTGAAGTAAATGAGGTAAATTAATCAAACTGATGTTTTATCTTAACATCTGTCTAAGGTTTTCTTCTGTCTGGTCCTTTCTAACCAGAGGACAGTTCAAGTTAGTCAGTGTTTCTGGCCAACTATGGCCGGACACTAAGGATTGGTCAGTTGCCTATTTTTTCAGTGGTTTATAATAATTAGAAAAAAAGCTGCAAATCTGCACATTAAAGCTTCATACAAATATTTGCCATATTTATTTAATAATTTACGAGAAAGCTCAGGTCTCCTACTGCAAAATGACTTATTTTTCCTGCAGCCAGCGTCATCATTTGATGTCACAGTGACGTAGTTGGATGAAGGAAGAACGACAGACTGCTGTTTTAGCTCTGATTTCTCTGGGTTGGCAGAGCACAGTGCTCCAAAGCAGAACTTCCTCATTCTCTTCGCTTGTATTACAAACTAGATACGTTTCCAACATTGATAACGGCATCCCAAAATGTGAGTGTAGAGGATGTTTTGGACGAGGACACGTTTACATTGGTTTGGTTGACTCAGATATTCAGCCGTATCTATTCGAGCCAGAGTGTACGGCCGAAGAAATGTAGCAGAGAGAGGCCGAACCATTAGCCGTGCAAGAGGATACATACATGCAGGTTGTCAGAAGCTACGTGCAATGCATCCTGGTACATGTAGGCACTACCAGCAAGGCTCCGTGAGCAGGAGGGCTTATCTGTTTGGGCCAATGTAGCACACACAAGAATTTATTTCTTCAGTCGACTGCCATTGATTACCATCAGCAGTGATTGGAAATCCACATAAAAGGTGGTGAATTTTCCCTTAAAACAATGAATTTTATCCCATTGTTCTTAAACATATTCGTATTTGTGTGTGTGGAGGACAGTCTGAAGATAAGATGAGAATTTACAGCTGCTGTCTCAGTTTGATGCAAACACTGTGAAATAACACTGAATGTAAAAGAATGAAATGTACAGATCTGTGTGTCAGCACGGCTCTTCTGGCTCAAGATTGCTTGATTTAGTTACGCCTAAAGGGAGATTTCACCTTGTTTTTAACGATTACTGGCAGAGTATTTTTGTCTTAATTTGAGTTACTTGCTTTTTGTTCCTTTCTACCATGTTACAGTTGAAAAAGAAATCAAAAAAGATGAAGAAAATCTGTTTTATGGCAAAAAAGACTTACCTAGCTATTTCTGTGTACAGATCACGACGTAGCCATTAACCGATACAGCCGCCTGTCCAAGAGGAGGGACAACGACAAGGTAAGAAACACTCCTCACATCAGGTTTCTCATTCAGCACTTCAACACTAAAATAATCTTGGAAAAAAAAGTTTGGAAATTTGTGTTTGGTGGATTATTTGTTTGTTGCTACAATGCTAATTGGCATTGTGTTTTACATCGTTGGAAAGCCTGTTTCAGATCATTTTTTATTTTATGAGTCTGTAATTTCTAAATATTTCCTTGAGAAGTTTCTTCAAAAGAACAAAGTAGGGACAAAACAGATGAAACTTTGAGTTTGTTTAGTTAGTTGTGTTGAGTTGAAGGAACTGCACATACATTACTACATTTTGCACTAACAAAACTACTCTTGCGGTTAACTAGCAATTATTTGAAATTAATTAATTTAAATTTACCAATTGAGGAAAAAAGCATTAACAACTTCTGGATCATCCAGTCCAGCTGCAGAGTGTCTCTCCTTTATATCTGCAGCATTCAAGCATATCAAGTATGATATGGTATATCTCAGAGTATGATACTACCTTTATATGGAAGTCAGAGGACAGTCGTGTGTGTTGCAGTTGCGGGCGGAGGCCGTGGAGGACGTCTACACCTCCCGCAAGAAACAGCACCAGACCATGATGCACTACTTCTGCTCACTTAACACTCTGCAGTACAAGAAGAAGACGGCGCTGCTGGAGCCGCTGCTGGGCTACATGCAGGCCCAGGTACACACACACACACACACACACACACACACATATCCACATCTCTTGTCAACCAATCAAAACACTACATTATACTTTAGAAAGAAGAAAGAAAGATATTCCTTTATTAGTCCCACAGTGGGGAAATTCAGTTTTACACTCTGTTGTTCACACAGTACATATACATGTCAATGGAGAGATGTCAGAGTGAGGGGGCTGCTCCTGACAAGCACCCAGAGCAGTTGGGGGTTCGGTGCCTTGCTCAGGGGCACCTCGGCAGTGCCCAAGAGGTAAACTGGCACCTCTCCAGCAACCAGTTGGTCTTGGTCCATGGGGGTCTTGAACCCGTGACGTCCGCATCCTAACCCAAGTCCTTACAGACTGAGCTACTGCCGCCCGGTAGGTTCATGTTATACCCCAGGGTATTCTGGGTATTCCCAGACAAAAAGGGCAAAATCTTTGATTTTTGACCCGAAACGCTGGTCTTAGATGTCACTGTGTGAAACATGACAACCAAACAGAGCATTCAGAGCTTTGGAGACCAAAGACAGTCTCACAATGGTGTGACCCACGGTTGCAAACCATCCAATCAGGATGCAGCATTAAAGGATACAGGATACACTGGCCTATGAGAAAAACACAATTCTTGTAGAAATCTCCAAATATCAAAAGTTTTTGATACCAAATCACAGCATGACTTTTTCTCTGATGTTCCTTGAGGTCTTGGTGTCTTAATGTGGTATTTAGGATGAATTTTTCTGATAATTTTCATCAATTCTTGAATGGTAAAAAATGGTTAAATTTAGCACCAAATCTTGGTCCAACCAAAAATTGCTGCAGCAACTTATGAGACATTATAGAGCACGGGAATGGCCACTACAAATTTATGCCATCATATTCTAAGCCCTTAACACTTCCACAATTTATTTTATTTACTTTGCTGACTGGATTTTATGTCTTATTAATGACTAGAACAACTTGAGCTGCATCTCAAATCAATCGCCATGTTCCCAGCTGTCAGATGATGTACACCACCACTATATGACAGCTACTGCTTCCCCTCATTTTCAAGTGCTATTAAGCCAAACCTTGCTCTTTGCTGCATTTTCAAAACAGGATATTGAGGCAGAGGCATGTCAGTTGTTTTTAATTTTTTCGTCAACATTGCAGAGCACCCAGACATTCATTGCACAATCAGAAGGCCTCAAAACTGATATCGTACAGCCTGACACAGATTATGACCACAATCTTATTACAATGTAACATGCAGTAAAGCTGTGGGATAGCTTTGCATAGGGGCCTTAAAGGGTAACTTTAGTACTTTTCAACATATTTTCCCATGTTTGTGTGTCTAACTAAATAATGGGGACAACAATATTTGAAACTGGTCCATTATGGAGTGCGTGTTTTTGCTACTGACAGGCTCAGATTGTTACTATAAGTGTCTGACAACATTGTGGAAGGAACCCTAAAGAGGAATAAAACCATTTTCTTACCTTTCACTTGATACAGTCTATTTGTTAATGTGTCACCACTCTCACCCACTCTGTCAAAATCATCTAAATATTCAGTCATGATCCTGAACATCTTTTAGTTATAACAATAGGCAATGCTTTCTGTAATCCAACACAACTAAATCTGACAGCAGTGGCACTCCGCTGTCCACCTCACACTCACATTTCACAAGTCACGTATCTTAGTATCAAACAGAAAGCGAAAGGTGAGAAAAACAAATTTTATTTCTTTACAGGTTTCTTTCCATTATGTTGTCAGACACTTACCGTAAAATGCTATCAATCTATCAGTATATATTAGCAGGTGCAGATACAGCATTCTCCTTCAATGCTGGACCAGTTCAGACAGATACACGGGTTGAAAAATAATGATGTTAACACTGTTAATAGAGAGAAACATGAGGCTGCTGTGAAGTGAAGCAGACAGTGGTTCAGAGCTGCCACCAAACCTGCTGGTGTGTCTTTATCTCTGTTTGTTCTGTGCAGATCAGTTTCTTTAAGCTGGGATCCGAAAATCTCACCCAGCAGTGGGAGGACTTCCTGGGAACCATCGGAACCAGCGTCCAGAAGTGAGAACCCAGCCCTTCCCTTACATGTCTTTCTTCTTTGGTTTGGTCTACATTCAGGGTCTTAAATAGTTTCTTTTATTTACTTATATTTACACACTTAAAGTTTGAGTTTAAGTAAGTTTGAGAAAATTGCAAACGGATGGAAACATGATGAATATGAAGACGTGAGGGGGAGCATGTGAATTCAGTGTGTGTGTGTGTGTGTGTATGTGTGTGTGTGTGTGTGTGTGTGTGTGTGTGTGTGTGTGTGTGTTTGTAGTGTGCGTCGGGAGATGGAGGAGGAGGTCGGGCAGATGCAGGAGACCATCCAGGAGATGGAGAGATCATGTGACCCTCTGTATGCACCGTGTGACCCTGACCCCGCCCACTCACCTGTCTGTCGCAACCTGACTAGGAAACAGGGCTACCTGTACATCCGCAAGTAGGACACACACACACGTTACTTGTTTTTACTTTAAAAGTCCCGGGTGTGGAATTGTAATCTGATTATTATTCATACATTTTTGGTCATAGAAAAATGAAACAAAAAATTCAGTCTTAGTGTTTAATTTGTCGTCTTGTGCCGGGTTCCATGGCGTTGAAGTAGCTCTCCTGTGTGTCGCTCAGTAAGACGGGGCTGGTGTCGTCGTCCTGGGAGCGTCAGTACTTCTTCACGCAGGGCGGTAATCTGATGCAGCAGGGCCGCGGCGAGGTGGCGGGCGGGCTGGTCACGGACCTCGACAACTGCTCTGTCATGGCGGTGGACTCCGACGATCGCCGCTTCTGCTTCCAGGTCACGTCCTTCGATGGCAAGAAGTGAGAGGGCTCCCGCTTTTAACATTGGTCTTTCATGAAAACACCATAACGCTACAGATGCTTTCTCTGTGTTCATGGAGTGTAAATGCCACCAAGTTAAACTTTTTTCTTGCCTTTTTTCTTCTGTCAGAGTGGTGACGCTGCAGTCGGAGAGCAGGAAGGACTGCGAGGAGGTAAAATATTTTTCTGTCATGTGGCCTGCTCTGTATTGACTTGTCTCCTCACGCCGTTTTCCTCTGCTGCTTCCCCCTCCAGTGGATCTCTACCATCAACAATATCTCCAAAAGGATCTATCTGAGTGAGAACGCCGAGGTCTGTGTCCGACTTCCTTCATTAACTTTTATTTATCTGGTCACACATTATGGAGATTTTGGCAGGTGTCTTTTAGATGTAGTCTGGCCTGGTTTCAGTCCTCTGATTTGTCCAGTGATTCAAAAATTAAACAGTTCACCACTCTGAGCAAAATATACATCCGCATTTATTGGGACATTTTATGGCCTGGCTCTACCACAGTCACCTCAGAGCCACCATAACTATTAACTATAATAACTGGGGGTGTCTAACTAGCTTATGGCGAAGGAGGTTAAATAACACTATCTTTAATGACACTTTATGATAATCACATGCAGTTTGGATCAAGTCATAGTCAAGTCAGCACACTGACACACTGACAGCTGTTGTTGCCTGTTGGGCTGCAATTTACCATGTTATGATTTGAACATATTTTTATGCTAAATGCAGAACCTGTGAGGGTTTCTGGACAATGGTTGTCATTGTTTTGTGTTGTTAATTGATTTCCAATAATAAATATATACATACATTTGCAAAAAGCAACATATTTGCCCACTCCCATGTTGATATGAGTATTAAGTACTTGACAGATCTCCCTTTAAGGTACATTTTGAACAGATAAAAAATATGATCGTGATTAATTATCAACAATCATGCAATTAATCACGATTAACTATTTTAATCAATTGATAGCCCTAATAATAACATGACTATCTGAACCTGACTCTGTGCAGGAGAACCGATCTAATTAGCATCTCAATCACCGTTAATAGAAATAAAGTGAGACCGCTGTGGAAGATAGTCTCTCATCTTCCTACAGTCTTTAACATTGTTCATCATTTTGTAAGACTGATTAAATATTTGCTAAAATGCAGCCACAAGGTGGTCACAAGCAGCAGATGACTCACAGAATGTGACACACATTCCCACTTCCACTGTAGACAGGAAGTTAAAAAGGAGAAATGTCTTGATTGAAGAGAGCTGACAGAGAATAAGAGGAGATCTTTATCTAATATCAATAGATGTACAATATAAAATAATAGTCAAACTATCCAAAAATAATTTCCTATTGGTGCTGACAGTGCTCTCATCCTATTGGCAGGAGCTGGCAGCCAGAGTGAACCAATCAGCTCTTGAAGCCGTGACGCCGTCGCCGTCCTTCCAGCAGAGACATGAGAGCATGAGGCCCAGCAGGTGTGTGCCTGTCTGACATTACGTCAGGAACCAGGTTTTCGTTATCTTAGAATGATGAATGAATGAGCTGGTTGCAATCCTAAATACTGTCCCTTTAAAAGATCAGTTTCTTTATTACACATGCAAAGTGATGTCATAACCAATCAGCTGCCAGAAATCATGAAGATGAACTCTTGGTGGCCAATCAGATTTCTGTGGGAAAGCTGGGTCTCCTCCCGTAAGACCGTCCATCTCTCTCTCCATTCCAGTAAAGGGCGTGTGGGCCGAGCCAGCAGCATCAGCTCTGTGGGCTCCGAGCCGTCGCCCGCCCTCTCTGTGCTCTCATTGGATGCCCTGGTTGCCCCGGAAACACCCATCCAGTTTGACATCATTTCCCCCGTCAGCGAGGAGAACTCAGGACAGAGCAAGACGGCAGCTCAGTCCAGCAGGTAGGTGTGTCTGTCTGTCTGTCTGTCTGTCTGTACGACAGGATGCTGGGCGACCTCATGTCTCACCTCTTACTTTCAACGTTCATTTTAAAGGGTTAGTTCACCCAAAGTCTGAAGTTCTTTCTCTCTTGCATCTCGTGTTATCTCTCTCAGCAGGTAGATTTAGGGTTTTTTTGTCCAGCTATTGAGATATATGGAGATGAATTTTAGTTAGTGATGCTTACAGCTTTGAAAAGTTATTCAACGGCAACATCTCTTTTCAGAAAGACGCTATGAAATCACTGATACTGTATAGTACACTGTATTTTATTTGGGTGTCCAAATTAGGGTTGCAAAATTACAGGAATATTCAAGGTGGCAAATTTCCATGAGAATTAATGAGCAATAACAGGAATAAAATGGGGTTATTTGTTCAGGCTGTATTTACCAGCTTATATGCTGATAGAAACAACTTTCTACATCATAAGCACACTTAACTGTAAATCCCTGTAAAACCAAAGTAACTGTCTCTAGGAAACTGTTGACAGAGACGAATCAGTGATAAATATTGGCTGATTCAATACTAAAAGTGCGTGTGCGTGTGCGTGTGCGTGTGCGCGTGCGCGTGGTGTGTGTCCACAGAAGGAGTAATCCATTTGGAGAGTCAGGAGACAACCAATCAGAAGACAGTGAAGGTACTGTCTGTCTGCTCTTGTTTCCGTCATGTTATCAATATTATATATTTTTCAAATTGAAAACCTTTTTTCATGATTTCTGTTGCAGTCAGAGTCAGTTTCAGTTTTATCTCTAGGGTAATGAAAATGTCTTGGTGAGCTATAGAGTGATGCAGGAATGAGTCCTAGGAAGGAGTTAGCATTTTAGCTCTTCTGGTTCCCTCGTCTGGAAGTCAGTGGGTTTTTAGTTAGATGCCTGAAATAAGATCTATTGTTGACACAAGCTGAAGATATTTTAACATTTTTCTACGATCATGTGACCGCGATGTAGTTCGTCTATAGCCTAAAGAAGATTATCTGGCTAAACAAAACATGTAAGTATCATAAACATTCATTTGCCTCAGAGTTTATTTTCTGCAAAAATCTAAAACCCAATGGAAAGATGCCATTGGCTTTTTGTAGCAGCAGCTTATTGAGTGTGTCTCGTTTGTATCGTTTTTGTGCACCAAACCGTAATTGTCTCACTACTGCTTCCTTGTGGATGGAGGGCAAAAAAACATCACCTGTAACTACAGTTAATGGTTATAGTGGATGTTATATCCTTCATCAGCCACAGGAGGCAGCACTGAGACCACGTCACACTCAAAAATCTGGACAAACTTTACAAACAAAACATTCTGCTTCATCAGAAGTGTCAAACACCGGACGGCCTGGTTGTCTGGTTAACTTCCCCACGTCAGATATAAAGCAGCTCACTGCCTCCTCCCTGAGCTTCTCAGTGGGAACGAGCTGTATATCTCCCACACAGCGGATGAAAGATATTGTTTCTGTTGTCCAGACTCGATCCTCCACCAGCTCTTCATCGTTCGCTTCCTGGGCTCCATGGAGGTGAAGACTGCTGAGTCAGCGGACGTCATCTCTGAGACCATGAGGCAGATCCTGGCAGCCAGAGCCATCCACAACATCTTCAGGATGACCGAATCACACCTGCTGGTCACCTGTGACTGCCTCAAGTAGGAACCACAGTGTGTGTGTGTGTGTGTGTGTGTGTGTGTGTGTGTGTGTGTGGCGCGTGTGTGTGTTATGGATAATTTCACACTTCTTTCTGTGCAGTAAAAGTCTTTGGTGTCCTTATTTTTTATTTCAGGCTCATTGATCCTCAGACACAAGTCACTCGACTCAGGGTGAGATGATCTGTATTTCTTTGCTCAGGTGGTTTTAGTCTCCGACAGGTTTCCAATGATGTATCATCTCTTTCTCCTCCTATTTCCTTCCCTTGTGTGCCCCCATCTTCTCCTCCTGTAGTTCCCTCTCTCCAGTGTGGTTCAGTGTTCGTCCCATCAGGACAACAAGAGGCTGTTTGGTTTCGTTTTGCAGTCGGCGGGCGGGCGGGGTGACAGCCGAGCCGTCTGCTACATCTTCGAGTCCAACAACGACGGAGAGAAGGTCGTCCGTCTGTCAGTCTCACTGTCCAGCGCTCTGTTTTGTCTGTCCGTCTGACCTGTGTGTCTTCTTCATGTGTTTCAGATCTGCGACAGCATCGGTCTGGCCAAGCAGATAGCCTTCCACTCTGAGATGGTGAGACGAATTTGATGCTGAAGCTAACGCTAACGGACTCACAACATGTTGGTGACGATGCCTTCGGGTGTTGTTGTGGAGGTGAATTATTTGTGTTGTCTCGTTGTGTAGGACCGTAAGGCCGTGGAGAAGAGGAAGGAGCACGACAAGGCCAAAGAGAAACAGCAGGAAGAACTCAGTAAACAGAGACAGATAGAGAAGGTGACCTTTAACCTCTAACCCAACACTTTCACCACATGCGTTCCACTACCCATACTACCATACTATTTAATATGCCAGAAAAAGATTCAGTATGTCCCAATACACAGTATGTCAAATGCAGTATGCCAAAAACACCAGGATGTCCTACTATATCCGGTTGCATTCTGCAGTATGCAAGCCGCCATGCTTTTCTGGCTATTCTGACCCACAATCCTCTGCACGGCGGAGGATATGTCACATCAACTGAGCCGCTGAGAGCGCATAATGTTCTGAAAAAGTAGTATGCCCCATTTGTATTCATAGTTTATGCAACAATACATAATAAAAACATAAAATAATTCAATTTCAAACACAGCCATAGTTTACTTATCCACTTGATTAACAAATACATCAGGTGACCTTCAACCCAGTTCAGTTACAGTATATTCACAGATTTAGTATCCGTCGTAGAAGCAGAATCTTCTTAATATTTAAAGCTGCAGTGCGTAGCTTTGAGCAAATATGATGTTTTTTTTTTTTTTTTTTTTTTTTCATAAAAATCTGATAGTGAGAACATCATGTTCCTCCGTGTGCTTCAGGTGCAGGATTTCACTGCACCTGAGGGAGAACAACCAATCAGAGCCAAGTATTCTCTACAGCTGTCAATCTCTGCTCGCAAAACCCGCAAACATGCTGGCTCCCATGTTTTCATCATGCTGCTGCATCACAAACTTCCTCATTTTACCGCTAAACAGTAACTACAAGATGTTTCTGAAAACATTTTAGGCGAGAAATAGGCATTACAGTAACAGAGTATAGATTCATATTTGATCATTGCCGCCGAGTTTGACCATTTGATCGGAGTTTATGAGTTTCGTGAGCAGTGACTAGCAGCTGCTTTAGAGACGGCCTGGCTCTGATTGGTTGTTTTCACACAGGTGCGTGGCAAAGCACAACGAGGACACAGCTTACCTGTCTCATGCACTACTGTCAGGATATAGTGACAGTTTTACAAAAATAACTTTTTATCATGTTTGCTGTCAGACAGCGACTGTAGCTTTAATTGAATTAAACCAGCAACTAACTATTATTTTCACTATCAGTTTAATTGCTTTCTCAATTAATTGTTTGGTCAATAAAATGTGAATGAAAATTTCCTAAAACCCCAAGGTGGCGTCTTAAAATAACTTGTTTTGTCTGAAACCCAAAGATATTAAACTTAACATCGTACAGGACAAAAAAGACAGAAAGGCTGGATTCTGTTTTGGCTTCACTTTAGCGATTAACAGTTTATTAAAATAGACGGTTAATTTTCTGTTAAACAGCTAATTGTTTTTTTCTAGATTGAACACTCATTTGTTGATGTGTCTGTTGGTTGTTGTTTCACTTTGTCGGTCTTCACCTACATCCAGAAACCTCTCAGATTACACTGTTTAGTTGGATTAATAAGATCTTGGGAACCTTTCAAATTTAATGAAAATCAAATATTTCTTCATTTTCAAATAGCCTTTCTCATTTTGTAAAAAGTGCTCTACATCCGTGTCTGAAGCGATAGAGAGACTTTCCGAGGCTCTTACGTGGTAAATGTGGAGCTGCAGGATGATGGTACATTTGCACAAATCAGTGACTGAAAGAATAAAAACTACAGTGCAACATAATTAACTTGATATTTAACTTGAATGTTGCATTTTATTCCTGGTTTTGTCTCCAGGATCTGGAGGAGCAGAGCCGTTTGATCGCCGCCTCGAGTCGTCCCGCTAACCCGCCTGCAGCTGACGGACAGTTCCTAGTGCTTAGCAACAGCCAATCAGAGGACAGCGATGCTGGGGAGGAAGGGAAGAAGAGGGGCGAGTCTGAAGCCTAACAAAGCTAACGGAGGATGCATGTTTTAGCACCCAGGCGAGTCCCAGCTGGTACTGTCAAAGCTCAGGAATCAGAGGAGGGGAACACCACCCACCCGCCACCCACCGGGCTGCCTGGGACACAAAAACATGTGCTCCCTCTCTTGCTGGACTCTGGAGTTTGTGACGGAGCCGGTCACTCTGAGAATGGAGGATAAACTAAACGCACCCTCGCTATAAGAGGAGGAGGGAAAACATCTTGTCACAGACTTGTGTTTTATTTTGTGTGTAAAAAAAAAAAAAAATGCTGCTTTTTATAATCGGCTCCACTCTCCAGAAAAGGACGCAAATATCGATTTAACCTGCAAATTTCTGTTTTTTTAATGTTTATTTTATAGAGAGAGCTAACCGCAATGCCAGAGGATTTAAAGCAAAGCAATGTGAGGAGTAATGAGCCAGGATCCGAAGGAGACGGAGTCAGATTTGGACAGTGTCCGCTCTTTGGCAGGAGGTGAAGGTTTCCCTGAGATCCCAGAGGGCGCAGATACAAATACACTGTTAAACAAAACGAGAAGACAAAGGAGGGAGAGGGAGCAAGAGTCTCATTTTGAAGAGTGCTTCCTGTTGACCCTGACCATTTTTTAAGGCATCCTGAAGTGTTTCCTTCCTTCCAGGCAGCCATTGGTTTTCACTCATTTCTCACTGAAATGATTGAATGAAAAACCACCTTGTCTTGACACACCATCACAGTAGAGCTTCGGCAGTTAGTCGATTAATCAATCAGTTGTTCAACAGAAAATGAATCTGAAACTACTTTAATAATCGATCACTCTTTATGGTAATTTGCGGTGGGTATTTTTGACTGTTAGATTCATCAAAAAACTGATCAGCAGATTAATCAACAATAAAAATAATAGTTGGGTAACACTTTCTGTGACACCCATGTCTATCATTCCTTATAAACATACATGTTAATATGCTTATAGCACTGTTTAATCATAGTGATAAGCACTCATACATTATACAGTACGTCCATAATGCTACTAAAAAAATCAGAATATATTATAAAGCATTTCATAATGGTCTATAAGGTCAAGTATCATAATACTTCATAAATGCGGGTCACTCACTGACATTTTTTTGCAAGGATCATAGTGTAATGTAAATCCCATAGAAATACATCATAAATCACTGTTATAATGCATTATAATGTAATTCTAAGTTAATCTAAGTGGTCACTGTTAGTTTTAAGTACACAAAAAAACATTAAATCTATGCAAGAACATTGTAAAATACATTTTTACGTAAAGAGTAACTTATAATCACATATTATGCACTATAAAAAAAGATCATAATGTGTTACAGCTATGAAATTATAATCCTTGCAATAAAAAAGTAAAGATAAATGTAGGGGAGTGACCGGTAATTAAGTATTATGATGCCTGACCTTAAAGGTCATAAAGTGCTGTATGAAGCATTATGAAAATTTGTGAGTTCTTAAACTATAATTCTGCAGTGCAGATTATAACACATAAATGTGTTAATAATGCATTATAGACATGGGCGTCTTATAGAAAGTGTTACCGCTGGTTGCAGCCCGACATCACAGTGAACATCGTGACTACTTTAACTGAGTGATGAAGAGTGATCATCGTCATCATCGTTGTTGGATAAAGCAGGCGGATGTCCAGACTAACTGGAAAAGTTGCATCACAACAACAGACGTATCTGTTTATCGTGGACTGACAAACTCAACCAGCTAATTTATGTCATTAATAGTTTATTAAGATGAACCGAAGGAAGGTGAGGAGAAACCCATTCAGAGGTCCATAACATCACCCGCTCAGCATGGCTTTGTTGATGTGAAGGTCAAAGGATTTCTAAATGTCTTCGGTTAAAATTGGGCTGAATTTGGTTGAAAAGAAATGTTTTTTAAGCCGCTTGGTTGCCACCAAACTAAATAACATATTTTGGTTGCTGTTGCTTTCTCAAATACCTCATATAAACATTACTACAATATTATAAATACTTGTATGGATACAGAAATGTGTGAGATACACAACAGAGGAGAGGAATCTCAGTTATCCTTTTTCCTATTAAACTTTAATATGCAGCACTGTTGCAACATGTACATTTTTTATGAAAATTACAACAGTGAGCTTTGAAGTTGACAATTTAGCTCTGTGAATGATATTTTCCATATGAAGACAAAAGACATCATGTTGTCCTCAAAAACGCAACAAAACATGGAAAAGCTTCAGATCCACAAACCGTGTCCATGTCAAGTTTTGGTCTGAAATATCCTAAAATCAATACACTCCAAACAAGCATGATTTTTGTGTAGTATCTTATGCGATACTTCCTCGGTTGTATACAGTGCTGAGTAATCACCAGTTTTTTTAAGCATTCCTACCTGGTTGGGCGGGGTTAAACAAACATCCAACCTCATCCCTATCTCCATGTAGTTTTGGAGCTAAACAATGTTACATGACGCCAAGCTTCACACAAGTGTAGCAGTTCACACTGGAGGTTGTTGTCAGGTTGATGTAAATGTAGGTGGTGAAGACAGTCTCCACATTACGTACAGTACAAGTGTAGTTTGCAGGTACAATCTCCTTCACAGTGAAATATCACCTGATTCGACTGTTACCAGACCATTAAATATGCGGCATCAGTCGCTATAAGCACCATAGATGTGAGTCAATAGGGGCCTACTGTTGTAAACGTGAAAGTGAACTTGAAAGCAACACATTCTAACATGTTGTAAAACTGTACGAAATGTCACATTTTTAACAAAAAACACTACACCTTCTTTAGGTTTCGATGAAAAAAACTACAACTTCTTTAGGTTTAGGCAAAAAAACTACAACTTCTTTAGGTTTAGGCAAAAAACTACAACTTCTATAGGTTAAGGCAACAAAACTATAACTTGTTTAGGTTTAGGCAAAAAAAAATACAACTCTAGGTTCAGGCAAAAACTACTACTTCTTTAGGTTTTAGGCAAAAAACTACAACTTCTTTAGGTTTAGGCAACAACAACACACTTGGTTAAGTTCAGGGAAAAACACTTTGTGTTATAACTAGGAACACAAACACAACTACACATCGTTGGTTTCACACAGGATGTGAACTCTGGTCTCCTGGGTGAAAATCCTGTGTTTCGTGTCCCATCCACTGTCCTTGACCACCAGCCTTTATTGAGATTTGTACCTATTACAACAGTCAACAGATATAGTCAGCGCTCAGCTTTTCAACCACATTGAGCCAAGTTTGCACCAGACTGTCTACTTACTGGCCTGAAATCAGTGAATCAGTGAATGTGTTGTGCTTTGGAAACACAGATACTGTTGGCAGCAATTGCTGCAGTTTTATGCAAAACCAACATTATTGAAGACAAAATTATTTGCTATTTTAAAAATATTGCCTGCTGAAATTTCAGCACTACTTTTTCCATTTATCACAGTATTCTGCTCCTCTGGGGTCAAAGGTCAGCTCTGCTTTATCCACAGTGAAAATATGTTGGCGCCAACCCCCTTTTAGTGTATAAGACAAAGAAAATAACACCTTCAACCACCTCCAGTGCCAAAATTGATTTTATTATGTTTCATAACTCATCTTTTTTGTATTTGTTGAGATATTTGTAGAAAAGCATAGATATCATTAGCCATAATTTGCATTTCATGCTGTTTGTCTTCAGTGTGAATTAGCATGTTGTCAGGACCGGAGGCTGCCACAGGAGATCCTAGAGGTGTGAAACTAGAAACCTGGATATTAAATCCTTCACGTATGAAGATTTATTTTACAAAATTACACGTATGCAACTTCTGACTCTTATAAAATAAACAGATGCATGAAAGTAGTGTTTACTAATAACAACTATGCTGTTTTTAGGCCACAAAAGAGCCAAAGATGCTTCGCTCTCCTCATCTGTTAACACAAGCACAAATCTGATCAAACCATCTCCTCACTTTCATCTTCTCCATTTAGAAAACTGACAAAAGTTTTATTCATTCAGAAAGCTCTGAAGTTTTTCAACACAAGCTTTTTGCCAAATAATCAAATAATCAGCTGAGTCGGTGTGTCTCAACTGACACCACAATATTTATCAGTGCTTTTACAAAATGTTTGTGCCATTCGGGGCCTTTTCTGTTTTTCACAGGTTTTGTTCATTCATCAATCAGCATTGAATCGAGAGTGATTGACACAACACCTGAAAAGCTTCAGTTCCAACATCTGTGGACATGACATGTAGGGATGTCAAAGGTCAGAGGTCACAGTCTCCTGTGGGGAAGACGTTTCTAGAAGCCTAAATCAACAGTTACTGATGATGATTTTATTTTTTGGGATGACGTTTTTTCTTGTAAGCAGGTGAAGAACTCGTGTTGAAGTGGAGCTGCACTTTACTGATGCAGGAAAACAGGATCGATTATGGTGAGCTGTAAATATGTTTAAGTGATAATTGTTTTGGTGTCATGAATAATAATAGTAAGAATAAAAAAAGGCTTTTCGGTGATAAATAAAAGCACTAACTCCACCCGCCCGAGTCAGTCCCCTGCTGTTTTCAGATCAAACAAACCTCCATGAGCTGTGAGAGCTTCAGGAAACGTTTCACAGGTTGTGATTTAAAAACACAACTAAGTGAATTTTTTTTTTTTTTTTTTTTTTTTGTATTTATTTTCATGTTTGCATCAATTGCGCCGCCAAGAGGTGGGTCACAGTTTGGCTTTAGTGTAAACCTTTTGTTCCTTACAATCAATGTATTCCTTCAAATTAAAGGTGCATATTTGTCTTTGTCAGGAAAAGGACAACTAGACTCGTGTGTGTGTGTGTGTGTGTGTGTGTGTGTGTGTGTGTGTGTGTGTGTGATACAGATACATCACACATTAAAACAGGATTGTTGTGGACCTCAACATGTTAACTGCACCAGTATTAGTCTGTGCCCTTCAGATAATTAGTAATGTTAAGTGTAAAATGTTAGTATATGAGATTCATTAGTGTGAAAAAGGGGTGTGGATTCCTTCTGACTGCGCTGTATCTCCTGGTTGGGAGTCACAGTTAATATGATCATTTATATTATAGAATTTCATTTTGATTTGATTTGGATTATAAGAATTGGTCCAGCTCAGTCTTTACTTGAAATAAAACAAACACAAACTGGCTCCATCATTAACATCTTTATTATAGAATAAATACAATTTGAAAAATATAAAAATATTCAAAAAGAATCATTATGTATGTGAAAAATAGGACAGCCCGTAATGTTGCAGAAACACCTGAACTGATTTTTGAAAAAAGCAACACAACAGTCCAAAAGACATTACCGAACAAAACCAGCAAGACATTAAAGGACCAGTGTGTAACATTTAGGGAGATCTATTAGCAGAAATGGAATATAATATTCATAATTATGTTTTCATTAGTGTATAATCCCCTGAGACTAAGTATAGTATGAGCATAGGGAGCGGGTCTTCTTCAAGTCCGCCATGTTTCTACACTAGCCCAGAATGGACAAACCAAAGAACAGCACTAGAGAGAGACCACCGTTGTTCTGTGCTACCGTCAGCCGCCGTCTGACTACCGCTGCTCCTAAAGTAGTACTGTGGTTTTACCCTCAGAGGCTCACGTTACAGCAGTCTTGGAAAGGGCGGAGTGGGTGGAGGGGTACACAGCTGGTTGCAATCTGCAACCACACCACTAGATGTCACCGAATCCTGCATACGGCCCCTTTAACTACAAACATATTGTTGACTTGTAAAAGTATATAAGAATATATATTTATTTAAAGTGTAAACTCGCTAATGACGACAGATAAACTGAATATTAACATCTGAGGTAAAATGTTTCTCAAACAGATGAAAACATGAAGAAAATCGGAGCAATTAAACTCGTTCTCCAAATAATCCCCCTGGTTGTCTGAAACAGTGGCTCCCAGCATTACCAGATACTTCTGTAACACAGAGTAATGAAGACTTTTGGTCACTGATCAGCATTTAAATGCTCTGATTTTAGTGATAAAATATTTGACTTCAGTGCTGCCGTCTTGTTTTGTGAACTGCAGTCAATGAATCATTGTGATGCTTGTTTCTTTGACTCTTCTTGATATTTTCCTTTCTGTTGACGTCAGAGACATCAGCTCAGTGACCAACGGTCTGTTCAAACCATACTGGCTTTACCATAAATATGAGGAACAATAAAAACACATTTACGTCTGCCTTGTAATGTAAAGTTATAAAGTAAGCAGGACATGTAGGAATGCTTTCCAGGCACAGATATCAGGCTTTTCACACTGTTTTTTGCAGTGTAAGAGCAGTTTGAGGTCATACAATTCAAACTGAAAGTCAGAAATAGCCTTATATACATAGTGTATAAATCCCTGTGTTGTTTTAACAAGTGAAAGCCATAAGAGATCCTTCATGTTCCTCCTGGATTCACCGGCTCGGCTCAGGTCATACCAGCCCGCTGATGCATTTTGGAGATTCAGCAGGAAACAAAATAAAGAAGAACACCAGGGCGTCACATCGGCGTCTACTGTTTAAGGATCTGGTCCGAGAGCCAGTCCAGACCGTCAACCAGACCTGTACCGCTGACGGCACAGGACGCCTGGATGAACCACTGCACAGACACACAGACGGACAGAGACGTGAGCTTAGCTGCAGTTTGAAATACGTTTGATTGTCCTAAAAAGATCACCACGTCCTGTAGTTTAGGCCGAACCCAGCCACTAGAGTGCATTGTATGTGAGGTTTAAACTAAAGCTGCAGATATTGATATTTACATATGTTGTTCACCACTTTTATATTTAAAGCAATCACCAGAAGTAAAAAGCTAAACACATGTAAATGTACTTAGTCACACTCTACTACCGCATTGCATTGTGGGATTGGGTGCATGCCATGGACACCTACCGGCTGTGAGACTCCTGATAGGCTCAGGGCCTCGGTGATGTCACTGACAGACATGGCTCTGGGCAAATCCTGTTTGTTGGCAAACACCAGCAAGGCCACGCCCCTCAGCTCGTCCTCCTCCAACTGCAACACAAAAAATAAGTTTAAAGATGAGTTTGCTCATTTAAAATTCATATATAAACCAATCAGTGACGTCCTCTTCTGATGTAATTCAGTTCAATGAGTCAAACTGATCGATGTCTCTCTCTTATTGGGAATGAAGATCTTAACTTGAACTGATTCTGTTTCGTTTTGATGACATTCAAAACAAGTTTCCATCTTTTGTAATACTGACTGTTATAGGACTGTTAGTACTTCAACGGCTGCTTTAATTAGATGGCTCTGCACTAATCAATTGAAATAAGGAAGTCTCATCTAGGTGTGTTTAAAAAGTGAAGCGATAAGCTGGATACCATCCTGTGCAGCTGGTCTGCAGCTTCTTTCATCCTCTCGGGGTCGTTGCTGTCGACCACAAATATCAGACCCTGAAGACAGACAGACAAAAACAATCTGTAACAGTAATAACAGTAGAAGCTGAAGTAGTATTATTGGTACTGTGGTAATAGCAGTAGTATTACCTGTGTGTTAGTGAAGTAATGTCTCCACAAAGGTCTGATGACACTCTGACCACCAACATCCCAAACTGTGAAACTGATGTTCTTATAATCCACTGTCTCCACATTAAAACCTGCACACACACACACACACACACACACACACACACACACACACACACAAGAGAGAGAGAGAGAGAGAGAGAGAGAGAGAGAGCAGTTTATGTCATGATTTTGTTTTATATTCCCATTAAATAAATGTGTGCATTAACGTAGACACTGACCAATAGTTGGGATGGTGGTGACGACCTCGGCCAGCTTCAGTCTGTACAGCAGGGTGGTTTTACCTGCTGCATCCAGACCCACTGCACCATCAACACACACACACACACACACACACACACACACACACACACAGAACACAATGTCAGAAAATAGTGAGAATTTTTATATTATTTAATATTTTTTATTCTTTTTGTGTTATTATCTCTATTACTCATCTACACTTTGCTTAGAGGTTATCTTAAAACTCTGGATTTATTTCATTATATATATTTCATTTCATTTATTTATCTACTTTATCTGATTATTGTCTAATGTGGTTATTATTTATTAATTTATTTATATAAATTGTTAGTTTAGTTGTTGCATCACTGTCACTTGTAATGCTAAAATAGTGAGAAATGCTGCACAATAATATTCCATTACAAGTAAAAGTATCGTTTGGTGGAGCTAATTTTATTTAAACATACTGTTGGGAAGTTCCAATGCTGCATTATTCTGCATCATTTTATAGTCTAGTTTATGTTGAACATCAAAATCTTAATTTGTACTGTAACTAGTAAATAATGCCAACTATAACAGTGGTGGTGAAGAATGCAGATCATCTTCTGCTTAGAGTACTAATACCACACTGTAAGTAATGCAAGTAAAAGAGCTGCTTTAAGTTCAATATAATCTGGACAATGTACTTCAAGACATAAAAACAAATCTTCACATTTAAGAAGCTGAAACCATGAAATGTTTTCACATGAAAAATGCTGAATGATGACGATGAATAAATGCACATAAATTTTCTGTGAATTGACTAACTGATTAATGATTGAATGAATGATTAATGATTGAATGTTTCAGCTGTAGTTGTATAAACTGCTGGGTAACTTCATTTAGAACAAAACCGCACATTTTATCAACTCTACCTATGTTTTATACGAAACAGAAAAATAATAATAATAGTAAAATAAAATAACTAAAACTGTGAAATAATCCTACACAAACACAATACAGAGCTGATAACAACAACAAAAATAGTAAAAATAATGGATAAAAATTAAATAAGAATAATAAGAATTCAGATAATAATAAGAAGAAGAATTCAAAAATCATTTAAAATCTTAAAATAAAGGTAAATTAAATAAAAAAAAAACGCCTACAATAATAATAATAATAATAACAATAAGAATGATCATAATAACAAATATAATAATAATATAATAATAACAATGATAATAACAATAAGAATAACAATGATAATAATAAAAATAAGAAGAAGAAGAATTCAAAAATCATTGAAAATCTTAAAATAAATGAATAGGACAGCAAGGTAATAAATTAAATAAAAAGGAAAACGCCTACTACAATAATAATAATAATAATAATAATAATAATAATGATAATAATAATAATAATAATAATAATAATAATAACAATGACTCTAAATAATAATAATAGTATCAATAATCTCACCCATTAAAATCCGGACAGGTGTCTTGGAGGTGAACCTGGAGAAGATGTGTGAGATGATGACTCCCATTGTTCAGGTAGAAAGTTTCGCTCACAGCTCGATGCGTCTCTGTTGGTGTTTGTGGCTTTATAGAGCCGCGGTGTGTGTGTGTGTGTGTGTGTGTGTGTGTGTGTGTGTGTGTGTGTGTGTGTGTGTGTGTGTGTGTGTCATCCCGGCTGCTGTCAGCTCGGTACACGGTGGCAGTGAAGGCGTAGACAGCAGCTGCAGCATCGTTGCCCTGGCAACAAACCGGAAAACACTACTTCCACTCACACGCGCCTTCAAAATAAAGGCACGCGTGTTGAATTTCCTCTGCCTAAGAGCTCCATTGTTGTCCTGCTACTAAACACACATCAGTGAGCCTCTCTGTGCATCGTCCTGCTGCCACAAGTACTCATAGAGCACCAAATGTGGATTAATCCGCCGCTGAAAATAGTCCCAGACAAATGCTCTATTTACTCATGTTTGTTAAAAACTACAGTGACCAACTGTTTTAAGAAATTACTAAGCAATTTTAAAAAAATAAACTATATATTTGTGATCTATTTTTAACGATTTACATCTTTAGTAAGAACAAATAGGTGGAGGTCAGAAAGAGAGGCAGACTCATAGAAAACTATAGAATAACAACTGACCTTTCAGTGTAATAGTAATTATTAATAATGGCTACACTACACTGTGAAGAACATAATATACTGTAAGTACATTACTGTACTGCATAGTATACGATAATTAAAGTAAGACAACTCTTTCTTTCTTATCTCTGCAGAGCGGCATTATATTAGACAATCTTTATTTTAAATAAAAATGCATACTTAATAAGCCAGTCCTTACTTTTACTTTAATACTGATACATATTTTTGGTTTGTAATATAAATTGTAGCGACTACTATGTAAAGGAAAGCATACTATTCCCACATTGAATTAAAAATTACAAATAAAAGAAAAATAACAAGTTATTAAGGTTAGATATAATATAACTACGTAATGTAATACCATTGGTGAGAATCAGAGGGGAACAAACTTAAAGGAGGAGTTGTTGTGTTAATGTCAGAGTCAGTTTGTTGTCAAAGTAAAATAAAATATGAAATACTGAATTTAGTTTTGGTCTCAGTGTTGAACTATTGTTTGAGCTTTATTTTGGTAGTAAGACCGTGTTTCCTGCAGAATAGCAGGAAGTGATGCTCTGTCTCTTCCTCTTGTTGCAGTTGTCAGACCTGACAGTGTGTTTTCTGTGTTGGCAGGTGTGTCTGTGTTCACCAGTTTACTGAAATGTTGATTTATTAGGTGGATTACACACATATTTGCACAAGCAGTGTATTAACAATAATGCAGGGGTCATAACACTAAAATCTTATTATACGCAGATATGAAGACATTTTAAAGTGTTTATGAATACCAACATCTGTAACTCCTCTTGTGAACCATCCATAATGATAAAGATGAATGATATACAAAACACGTCTTCATATTTAAATGATGTATTTATTTATTATACAGAAATGAACTATATATCTCTTTTTATAAAAACTTCATCCTCAGCTTCATGAAAACTAAGTAAACGCCATCCGCTGGACCTTGAGTTTAGTAGTAACTCTGCAGCTCAGTGTCTATTCATTCAACAGTTTATTAATGAGGCCTTTTCAAATCAATACATATCACTCGCTGTTTCATGCAGACTCCAGGTTGATTTAGCAAAAATATTTGTGAATGTAGATTTACTCGAATAAGATATCTACTTAAATGAGCATTTACCTTTTAAGAGCATTGGCTCCAAACGTCACACAGATGTTAGAGTGTGCGGCCACCATCAGCTACACATATATTCAGATATAAAGATAAAGGGAAAAGAGAGTAGTGTGGTAAATAGTTTTACTGCTTAATTTGAGAAATAAGTGGTTTTTTTTTTTTTAACTTGAATCCTCATTATGAAATCAAATGATGAGATCATTGATGATATGATATTGTATAGTTATAAAGGTGTACATAATTCTTAGATATAGTTCATACTGTATACCTACTTTCCTGTAATTTACTAAAATAGCAACTCATTTCTATAATGTACTGGTATATGACCAGATTGTTCAGGAAAAATAATATTTGATTTGATTTTTAATGTGTTGACTTTGCACATTTATATAGGTTTGTTTGCTAATGAATAAACCTGTTAAACACAGAAATGTGTTATTTTTTGCATTTAATGCACAACATCGGTAATGAATTCATGTTTATGTTTCATGTTTCATGTTTCATGTTTGGGGGCGGCAGTAGCTACAGTCTGTAGGGTTGGTTTGGGAGGGGGAGGGGTTCAAGTTTAATCCCCAACATAAACAAAAAATTAATTTTGATTTTTTGGTGGTGGGAGTTTAATTTTTTTTCTTTTTCACTCCCGAGTTCCCCCCAAAAAAAAACCAAACCCCCCACTGCTCTGGGCGCTTTTCAGGAGCAACCCCCTCACTCTTACACCTCTCCATTAATGCATGTATTTCATGTTTCAGGTCTGCATGTACCTAACAATGTCTGAGTTTAATCATAGTGTAATTAGAATTTCCCCATTGTGGGAATAATAAAGGTAGATCTTCTTCTTCTTCTTCTTCTTTAATACCTAACAATGACTGTTTAATCATATAATTAGCATGTAATATGTAACTCTCATTGTTACAGAGAAGGTATGTTGTTCATATCGTGTTAATCTTAGTTGTGATTTGCAGAGGTTTGTTTTTGTGAGGTTTCTGTAGATGTCTGTAAAAAGAGAAGCTCAGACGCAGTGCCGTTAACAGGAGGTCCATCCAAAACCCCAACAACTAAGTCTCTGCGTGTTTAATCATTTGAATTTCTTCTATTTTATTTTTTATTTTAACTGTTCAATTATATTTTCTCTGCAACACAGGGAATATACAGTAGCTGAATTGTCCTGTTGTGAAAACACTGAATCCTTTATTTGTATGAGTCTAAATACACTGAGACTACTGCATTTACACCCAAACTGCCAGAGAAAAGACAGAAGACATGACCACAGTGACACCTCTGTCACACAGAGAGCAGCCTGTGGTGTGTTTGTGGTTCAGGGAAATCACAGCTTCACAGAGTGAGTCATCACGTGGCTGAGTTGGACTCCTCCACGTAGGTTATTACAACACTGTCCGTGCTGATTGTACAATCCTCCACGACCTACATCTGAACTGTCTTATTTCATAACGTTGTCTGCTTTACTAAGTCTGCTTCTTATTTAGTACGATTACTTTCTTTCTTTTTTTTTGTCTTTTTGAAAAGATCTTTGAGCTGCATATTTTCACAATAGGAGGCTGTTATGATTTAAGTTCATTTTTATTATTAAGAAAGTGAATTAAAAATCTTGTGCTATCTATCCATGCAGTTTTGGTTTTATTCACAGCACTGATAAAACTAGACTTAAATAAAACCAAGACTATCATTACTTTTAAAGTCTGTTGTGTCTGAAAAGCCTTTAATGTCAGACTGAACTTTCTGGATCATGTGAGTGTCATGATTCTGTGTTTCTGTTGAGTTTTATTTTGAAAGTTGTTAATTGTGCCTCTGCCAGCTTTACTTCCTGTCTGTCTGTTTTCCCTCCTTTTGTGATTGTCTGCCCTGATTGTTTCCACCTGTGTGTCATCACCCTGTGGATTTAATCCGTCCTTCCCCTTCTCCTCTGGGTGGATCGTCTGTGTTAATGGAGCTTAGTGGGTCTCCTTCCCTGAGAATTCCTGCGTCTCTCTGCTTCCCTTTACTTCCCTTTACTTCCCTTAGCTTTCCTCTGCATCTCTCTGCTTCCCTTTACTTCCCTTAGCTTCTCTTAGCTTTCCTCTCTGTCTCTTAGCTTCCCTTTACTTCCCTTTACTTCCCTTAGCTTTCCTCTGCATCTCTCTGCTTCCCTTTACTTCCCTTTACTTCCCTTAGCTTTCCTCTGCATCTCTCTGCTTCCCTTTATTTCCCTTTACTTCCCTTAGCTTTCCTCTGCATCTCTCTGCTTCCCTTTACTTCCCTTAGCTTCTCTTAGCTTTCCTCTCTGTCTCTTAGCTTCCCTTTACTTCCCTTTACTTCCCTTAGCTTTCCTCTCATCTCTCTCTTCCCTTTACTTCCCTTTATTCCCTTCTTTCCTCTGCATCTCTCTGCTTCCCTTTTCTTTCCTTATCTTTCCTCTCATCTCTCTGCTTCCCTGTACTTTCCTTAGCTTTCCTCTGCATCTCTCTGCTTCCCTTTACTTTCCTTAGCTTTCCTCTGCATCTCTCTGCTTCCCTTTACTTTCCTTAGCTTTCCTCTGCATCTCTCTGCTTCCCTTTACTTCCTTTACTTCCCTTAGCTTTCCTCTGCATCTCTCTGCTTCCCTTTACTTTCCTTAGCTTTCCTCTGCATCTCTCTGCTTCCCTTTACTTCCCTTTACTTCCCTTAGCTTTCCTCTGCATCTCTCTGCTTCCCTTTACTTTCCTTAGCTTTCCTCTGCATCTCTCTGCTTCCCTTTACTTCCCTCTGCATCTATCTGGCTCTATCCTCTGGCTTTGGTATAGTTATTGTCTTCTTCCTTGTACTTAAGGGTTAGGGTTAGGGTTGGGATTATCCAGCTTCACATTAAAGCTCACTTTTTGTGAACTCTACCAGTCTCCCAGCTTTCTGCACTTGGGTCCTCCCCTTTAATACACTTTGCCTCCTTACAGTGACATTATCTCACTTTAGCTCACCGCGCTGTTTTAAGTATTCAGGTCCTTTAATTAAAGGTCCAGTGTGTACTAATTGGGGGGATCTATTAGCAGAGGTGGAACATAATATCAAAAGGTTTGTTTTCTTTAGTATGTAATCACCTGAGGATTGTTGTATTTTCCTTCAATAATCCTTCATGGAGCCGCCATGTTTCTACAGTAGCCCAGAAAGGACAAACCAAACAGGAGAAGCTTCAGCAGTTGTAATCCCCTCACCTCAGCGCTAGATACCACCAGATCCTACACACTGGACCTTTAAGTACATTTTGTTGATACATACTTTAGTATACTTAAGTACGGTTTTGAATGCAGGTGTTTTACTTGTAGTGGAGTATTTTTATATTTTTGTGTGTAGCATCTGGCGGTGGGGTTGCAGAGTGCAACCAACAGAAGTCTGTTGGAGAGCTACGGTGGCCGACAATGCCGAAAAAGCAAATATCCCTCTGTAGAGCTGTTGCTGTAAGAGTAGTGTAGGTCATTTGGATCAGAGCCAGTGTGTAGAGTGTATGTACGTGGGAAGTGAGTGGTGAAGCAAGAGAGAGAGAGCAGAAGAGTTTGTCCACTCTGGGCTACCGTAGAAACATGGTGGGCTCAATAGAGGACCCGCTCCCTATGTAGGTATGAACGGCTCTTTCTAAGGTAAAAAAAAAAACACAGCGATTCTTATCAGGTGATTATACACTAATGAAAACATTGTTATTGATATTATATTTAATTTCTGCCAATAGATCCCCCCCAAGTGTTACAGAATGGTTCTTTACTCACTCATCATGCAGTAAAATGTTTCCTGTCAGTTTTACTATTATATCTGATCTTTGTGGATTACTATAGTTTGTGGATTGATGTGTATGTTGCATTTTACTGTTGTGCATGTTTATGGTTGTCAAAATCAACAAATTTGGAGATGTTTCATTGGACAGGAAGGGGATGAAAATCTCTAATCTGTAAAGAAACTAAAACTGTCAAACAAATGTAGTGGAGTAAAATAATAGTAGTAGTACCTTGAATTCATACTTAGGTACAGTCTTGAGTAACTATAAATGAAATCGGCAGCTTCAAGTCTGAGTGAGCATTTTGGTGTCAAAGTCAACAACACTGGTGAGACGAGAGGAGCACGAGGCTGCATCAGTGTGCACAGAAATGAAACTTATAGTGGCTGCTAACCAGGAAGTGAAAGCCAACAAGCTGCAGTCGGTTCAGAGGGACGACACAAACAAACACATCCACACAGCCGGGACACACAGACGCTTCACTGCAGAGACACTGGTCTGAGGATGAGGATGAGGATGAAGAGCAAACTGCTTTATGTTCACATGCTGACGGCAGTAACGACAGCATTGGTAGTCACAGCGACTACTACTAAAAAAACTACTACTACTACTACTACTCCTACTACTACTACTACACGGCACACAACAGGTAGGTGCACCAACACACTCCAACCTTAAAGCAAGTCTTCACTCTGAAATGTAGCCAGTCCTGTTATGAGGACGTGCAAGTCGGTGTGTTGGGTAAACAGAAGAAACTAACGCTGGTTCAGGTCAAGTGTCAAAGTACAAACTTCATTTTGTTTTAATTGTCTTGGTGAGTCCGAAGCTTTGTCCCAGTTCCAGACCTCAAACTGAGCTTTCAGCGTGTTGTTTGAGTGTGTTAGTTAAACAATTTTATGAATAAATAATAAATAATGATGTTGGTGGAGTCACTTGCATTCAAAGTGCATCAAAACTGATTGTGGACAGTGGTGACATGGCACAAACGCAAAACGTGTTTTGCTGCATTTCTAGAGTTGACATCGTTGAAAGTGTAAATCAACCACTCAGTCCCACAAACACCGTCCTGCTGCCACAATACTCACCAGAGCAAACAAATGTGGATCAATCCCCAACAAAATCACCATTTCTCGCCATTTGAGTGACGTTTGCTAAAAACTAGAGTGACCATCTGCGCTCAGAGTCCTTTTAAATAAAGGAACTATATATTTGTGAGCCATTTTTGTACATTTACGTCTTCAGTAGGAAGCAGTGGTCTTGAAACGGTAGAGAAGTCAAAGTATTGACAATCAGAATTTTTTATTGGTTGTGTTGACAATAACAAAATTGTTGTCTATCGACGAGACAATCAATTAACACTGTGTACTGTACTGAATGATGTAAGGATGCACGAGTAAAATAAGATTTTATATTATGCTGACAACTTGTCTGTGTGGTTTCTTTTCCTCTTTCTCTCTCTAGGACCGCCTGGACTCAATTTAAATGGGAAGATGTTCACTTTGTCTCAAAATGGAGGAGGAATATCCTTCTATCCACCCTATTTTTCTCCTACTTCTTCCCCCTGGCCTTCCTCTACTCCTTACTCAACCCGTAGATACACCACCACCCGTCCCTACTACACCACCACCCGTCCCTACCACACCACCACCCGTCCCTACTACACCACCACCCGTCCCTACCACACCACCACCCCCCTACCACACCACCACCCGTCCCTACTACACCACCACCCGTCCCTACTACACCACCACCCGTCCCTACCACACCACCACCCGTCCCTACTACACCACCACCCGTCCCTACCACACCACCACCCGTCCCTACTACACCACCACAGCACCACCTACTAGTGGTGAGTACATTCCCAAACTACAGAGTCGGGGTATAAAACCCAACATGACCCTTTAATGTACAGATTGGCTCTCATGCGTTCTTGTATTAGTCTCCTGGTAAGAGGTGATGATGGTAAATGAAACCGTTGTGATTGTGTTGTGGGAAAGAGGCTGAACAGGAAGAGAAAGCAGCACATTGTTCCCACATCAGTCAGTTTTATATGCTTGTTTCTGAATGGCGTTCTTCATTATGTTTTGCAGATAAAGCTGCATTAAGTGATTTCTGACCACAAGGGGAAGATAAACTTAAATAATAATTTGAAACTAAATCTGCTTTGGCAGTTCTTTGCTTTTTTTTTCCAGAGAAAATCAATTAATTATGTCCTTCAGACCAAAAAACAAACAAACTGTGAAATATTATAGGGCTGGGCAATGTGATCATGGATGTTTAAGAATTATTCATGATTTATTTCTTTTCTATTAAGATAAAATTTCAGTGTTTTTTTCCTGCAAATTGCAGCTGTGCCAAAATAGTTGGATAGTTGAACTGTTTTGTTATGTCGATACAAAATGTTTCCCTCAAAGTGTAGCCAATGTAAGTTAGTTGTATTTTAATATAATATATTTTGAATTTTAAGCACCCGCTGCTACCACAGGAGCTAACGCCTGATAACTGCACAAACTGTAGAAGCTAACCAAAGCTAACCGTCTGCACAGTGCAGAGGCTCACAAATGGTCCGTGTGAAACAGCAGCGAGTGTCTTTTTGTGGTTATTTTGTATGTTTTTGTGGTTGTTTTGTGTCTTTGTAATTATCTTGTATCTCTTTGTGGTCATTTTGTGTGTCTCTGTGGTTGTTCTGTATGTATTTGTGGTTATTTGTGTCTCTTTTCGGCTGAGTTGTGTCTCTGTGGTCAACTTGTGTCTCTTTTGTGTTGTTTTGTAGTAGTTTTGTCTTTGTAGTTATGGCTGTTTTAGGTGTCTGGTCCCTTCCTGCTTCAACAATCCTTTGAAGACATATCTGGCTCAATGTTAACTTCACCAGTTAATTCATCGTGGCATTTGTTAGCCTCTGCACTGTGCAGACGGTTAGCTTTGGTTAGCTTCTACAACTAACTTACACTGGCTACACTTTGAGGGAAACTTTTTGTATCAGCATAACAATAAAACAGTTATTGCTAAATGCAAATCCACACAAGTTCATTGTCATATTCAACATATCTGCAAAACTCTGCCTATTCTTATTGTCTGTACTACTTATTGTGTATTTTAGGCTGTTTCTGTTTTAATTCATGCAACAACAACAACCAAACAGCTGCTCATTTCACTGCACTTTGTCAATCAAATTAGTCAGTTTAGACTCTCCATGTGACTCCTGCAGGTGTGTCGGTGTGTCTGCGTTACCTGGCCGACAGCATCTCCACACTCTTCACGCTCAGTCCATCCGGCAGAAACCCTCTGAAGCTGGCTGTCAGTTATGGGTATACGTATACACTGATCTTGTACAGATACAGTTACTACAGCCTGGACATGAAACCTAACTTACGGTTCTGGTCAAACGTTGGACCGGACCTCTGGACCAGAGTCTGCGTCACCATGGACTCCTTGAAGAATGTGGCCCAGGTGTTTAGTGGCTCCAACATTAGCATCAGGAAGATGCTGCCTATTCAGGTGAGAACAAAGTAGCACCTAAAGCACATTTTACTTTTTATTTACGTTTAAAATCAGAAATGTGGGTAGTGGTTCAGAGGTCTGGGACCAGGAAAAGGCCAGATCTGTGCAACAAAACACAACCCTCTCTTTCATTTCATCTACAAAGCAACTTTATCACATCAAGACATATAACTTTCCAGAATTGTAAAAATATCCTGATAAACCAGATTAAATCAATTTCTCCAACTGGGTTTAATCAGGTTTGATGTCTCACCAGTGTCTTAAACAACACGTCCCCACCAACACCGCTTCCAGTGATGTTTCAGGCTGTTTTTGGTCTGAATTCCCGCTAAAACTAAAACTCTGTTTAGGCACCAAGACAGAAATATCGAAAATAGTTCGGTTTTAAAAAACTCAATTGTGGAGCCGGGGAACATTGCATGAGCCTGATTTCCACTACTAAATTTATCACAAAAGGATGTAGACACGCCTCGTATCACCAGTTTGTATTCGCCATGTAGAAGAGGAAGAAGAAGAAGATCTACCTTTATTAGTCCCACAATGGGGAAATTCAATTTACACTCTGTTAAACTCATACATGGTACATGCAGACCTGAAACACACATACATACAGTAAATGGAGAGATGTCAGCGTGAGGGGGCTGCTCCTGACAAGCGCCCCGAGCAGTTGGGGGTTTGGTGCCTTGCTCAGGGGCACCTCGGCAGTGCCCAGGAGGTAAACTGGCACCTCTCCAGCTACCAGTTCACACTCAGTTCTTGGTCCATGTCGGGACTTGAACCGGTGACCCTCCGGTTCCCAAGCCAACTCCCTACAGACTGAGCTACTGCCGCCCCCGTGTATATTATTATATGTACAGTATATTCATATTTTAAGGCTCGCGGTAAAATATAATATGATATATATAATATAAAGTCCACTGTTCGAGGCTGGTGTTTTGTTTTGCAAGTTACATTACTGGGATGTTTCCATACTTATGTTCTGTTGTTTCCATACGTATTTTACGTATACAAACCATGATGTTTTTTTCCAAAATATAATATAACGACTTTTGACATAAGAACTGGGGACTCAAGTGCACGACCCACAAAAGGATGGTTTAACAAAAGGTGTTTTAATAATCCAATCACTGACTAACAAAAAACGCTCTCTCGAGGATGACAATGTTCAACTTTAAACACTCACGAGGAGGATAAAAGTACAACACAAAATAATCTTACTAGGGTCCAAAAATACAACTTGAAACATGGATCAAAACATGAAGGACAAGAATATCTGGCTTGAAACATTTGGGATGACGCAAGGACTGAACAAGACAAACTGGCAAAGGGAGACAAGGACTATTTATACATGAGGTAGGAGAAGACAGGTGGAACCATCAGGGTCTGAAACGAGAGGGAAAAGATGAGTACAAAATAAAACAGGAAGTGCATGACAAGACTAGACACGGGTGACTTTAACTTAGCCTAAAATGACTAAACATCAACCACTAAAGCATGAAAAGAAACATGAATCTCTAACTAATAACATGGCAGGACTTAACAGACTTGACGAGATATAACACATAAGTGGTTTTGTTGCCTAAACCTAACTGCAGACGTCACTGTAGTTTTGTTGCGTGGCGTACAAATGACATGCGAAAAGCCCAGAACGTGTCGTCATGACACCAGGGATGTCCACGTAATGTTGCGCTAGTTATACGTCTTCCCATGAGCCGAGGCTGACCTGACAGTTTAACAGTAAATCAAGCATTTCGTGTCTGAAAAGGGCTTTAACATTTTGACTCAACCACTACAAACGAACAACTTGTGGGATTTTGTATGTTATCATCATCTTTAATATTATCTGTCTTCTGTGTGTGTGTGTGTGTGTGTGTGTGTGTGTGGCGTGTGTGTTCAGTATGCCTGGTCAGGCGAGCCTGTGATTGATTTTTCAGGTTTTGATGGTCAAGTGACAGACGTCCAGATTTGGGATTATCCTCTCCGCTACAGAGAAGTCTTCAACTACATGACCAGCGGTGTCTACGGGTGTGTGTGTGTGTGTGTGTGTGTGTGACCAGTTTTTAAACCCGAATTTTCCTCCGGGGATTAATAAAGGTTCATCTTATCTTATCTTATCTTAAATGTCAGCTCCTTCTAGGACTAACACTAAAAACTGGTGTTATTTAACCATTAAATGTCCTGTCGTGTAGATATATCATTATTATTAATAATATAGTTTTATAAACTTGTTTAAAATCCACCATTTGAAAATGTAATTGTTGGTTTCAGGCCGTACCGCGGATCCGCCCTCACCTGGTCCTACATCAGCTACAACCCCAGAGGAAACACACTATTGGAGGATATGTATGAGTGGCAGGCAAGACAGCCAATCAGCAGCTTCAGGAAAAGGAGAGGGCGTCGACCAAAGGCAGGGAGGAAGACCAACGTGGGGGAGCGTAGGAGGGAACAGCTTTAATGAAACACACAGGTGCTTGTTGTACGAAAAGCTGTATCGTCTGTTCATTCACAGCAATCAATCAAGCAACGCGTGTATACCGTATATTTACAAGACAACAAACTAGTCGCAGTAACTGAATAAAAAGATCATTCTCCTGATTTTTACTAACATGCTTGACTTTATTTCGTTCTTTTTAAATGCGTTTGCTTCCTTAATTTTGTAAATTATCATAAAACAATAAATAAGATGGCTGATGCAATATTGTTACTGATTGTACATCTTATATAAAATGAAGCTCCACTGTGCCTTAAAGGAATACTTCAACATTTTGAATTTATTTGTATTTGAGAGTGAGATGAGAAGATGAATGTCTTTTATTTGGGGTTGAAATAATTCAGTCACTTACGTTCAGTTCAGTATAAAACGTTTATATTGTGACTGAGCTGTGATATGATGGAGTGCACGGCTACACGTGGAATGTAACAGTAGTATTTATTACTTTTTCTGACGCATTTTTTATGTAGCTAGTGTTAACACTAAATTACTGCATTATATTCCTTGAAAATACATAATTGTTATTCCCAGATTTTACTCTGAATGTAATTTAAACACACATCTGCACATTTTAAAAAGATAACGTTAAGAGGGTTGTGCATCGTGACTAACCTACACCGAATTATGAGCTGAATCTTCACGGTGAGTTTCAAGTCATTGTCGATAAATCCGGCCCAAAGCTTTACTGTTTTGGTTCTCATGGCATCGTTTTTGACAGTAACAGACGGCTGTTTTCATCAAAGCTCTACTGGCACTATCTGCTCAGCAGCAAACAGCAGACAGACACAGTTAGAGACGAGCTGGTGAAAATAGTTAAGCGTTTAGTAGCTGAAGAGGCGTATTTCCCTCTGGAGTAGGTGACCAGAATCACAGCTAAGACAGAGAGACTACTGGACTTATATTCATCAGCCAGCTCCAAATTAATGACAATATAGCTCCAAAACTGCTGGATATGTAAATAAGCAACTGCTATCAAGGTGATGATAGGTCAGTGTGTTCAAACTTGCTTGTGCTGCCCTTAAACCTGCAGTAGGCTGATTATTTTTGGCATCACTGGGCAAAAATTATCTTTCAGCATATTGAAATTCAAGTGCTCTGAGAGAAAACTAGACTTCTGCACCTCCTCATGGCTCTGTTTTCAGACTTTAAAATATCCAGCCTGTGACGCGACTTTGGCCAATCACAGGTCATTTCAGAAAGAGAGCGTTCCTATTGGCTGTTCATTCAACGGAGGCAGCTGTCAATCACTCGTCAAACTAGGCAGTGCTGATCAAATATGAACCAATGTTCTGTTTCTGTTCTGACTATTTCTCTCCTCAGATGTTTTCAGAAACATCTTGTAGTTACTGTTTAGCTGTAAAATGAGAAAGTTTGTGATCCAGCAGCCACATTGAGATCAGTTGAGGAAATAGCAAGCACCGCCCACCAGCCGGAGCGAACAGTAACTACAAGATGTTTGAGACCTCTGAGGTGAGAAATAGTCATTACGGTAACAGGATATTAATTCATTTTTGATCAGCGCTGCCTTGTTTGACTATTTGATCGGAGTTTGTGAGTGGTTGCCAGCTGCTCAGAGACGGCAGGCTCCAGATCAGCTCTGAATGGTTGTTGTCCTCCGGTCTGTGAAATCTTGTAGATGCCGTTACGAGCACCGGAGGACATAGAGGCACTTTTTTTTTTTTTCAGATTATTACCATTTTATAAAATTAACTTTTTAAAAGTATATTTTCTCCACTTCTACCTACTGCTGCTTTAAGTGGCGAAAAAAGTTATTGCAGATTTAAAGCATACAGTTTATAGATTACACACCATCATATCCACCCAGTGCTCTCCATAGAAAACAGGCAAGAGAATCCATTAAAATCAAAGCTGTCTGTTTAATGACAAAAATAACCACTGCGGTCAAAGCAAACAATGTCATGAAAGATACTCAGCAGTGAGTATTACAGCAGGGTTCAAGCTACAATAAAGTTAACATACGACTCGGATAAACATCTTTTAATTTGCTAACAAAAACAAACTGTGTAGGCCATCATGTGAAAACAAGAGTATTTTCATCTTTTTCTTATCAATACTTTTATTAAAACCGTAGTCCTTCAGTCCGTCAGAGTGGTTTTTAATTTTAGTGGTTATATGGCTTCAATAAAAACAAAAACAGTGACAATGTCAAAGGAGCAGAATAAGTATAGCAATGCAACATAATGGGCTTGTATTAGATGACACTGACATTTTGAATTTGTAGCATCTTATTATTTTTAATGAAACAATGGGTCCAAATTTGACAAAAAATGCCTTGAAACTATTGTTAGCATTAAATATTGAAGACAGCTACAGTTACATGACTGTTCCTCTGTCAACATTAGCTAGCTGTTAGCTTTTGCTTACAAAGCTAATGAACTAGCAGATGTTAACTTTTACTCAAAGTTGCTAGTTCGTTAGCTTTGTAAGTAAATGCTAAAAGCTAGCTTTATGACTGTTCCACTGTCCACATTAGCTAGCTGTTAGCTTTTGCTCACAAGCTAATCAACTAGCAGCTGTTAACTTTTACTCAAAGTTGTTAGTTCGTTAGCTTTGTGAGTAAAAGCTAACAGCTAGCTACAGTATATGACTGTTCTTCTGTCCACATTAGCTATCTGTTAGCTTTTATTCACAAAGCTAACAAACTAGCAGCTGTTAACTTTTATTCAAAGTTGCTAGTTTGTTAGCTTTGTGAGAAAAAGCTTACAGCTAACTATATGACTGTTCCTCTGTCCACATTAGCTAGCTGCTAGCTTTTATTCACAAAGCTAACAAACTAGCAGCTGTTAACTTTTATTCAAAGTTGCTAGTTTGTTAGCTTTGTGAGAAAAAGCTTACAGCTAACTATATGACTGTTCCTCTGTCCACATTAGCTAGCTGCTAGCTTTTATTCACAAAGCTAACAAACTAGCAGCTGTAGTTATTGAAAGGAACCAGCAAACAGACAAGATATTTTTGATAGTGATCACTGGCAAAGTTAAAGACTACCTCCACATAAAAAAATCTCATTGACCTGTCCTTTGAATTGAAAACAGATGCTCTCTCTCATCTGTATATCACAGATTATACGTTAGAAATCTTAATTTGTATTTGGTCTGACTGATACCTCAGATATGGCTTCTGCCAATAATACGTCTTGGAAATATTGGATTTAGCCGTTTTGATTTCACCACAACCAAACATGTTATCATTCTGACATTGGTGAAACGTGACGAAGTTCATTTAATCAACTACAATATTGAGGTACTTTACTTTTACTCGAGTATTTCCATTTTCTGCTACTTTATACCTCTACCCTGCTACATTTCAGAGGCAAATATTGTACTTTTTACTCCATGACATTTATGTGATACCTTTAGTTACTTAGCAGATTCAGATTTATTATATATAATAAATTATGTTGTATTATTACAGGTTAAGATCACAGAGTGTAAACTCACAAGCTAGCAGTAAATATAGTAATTCAAATTTGCTTCACCTTTACCAGGTGAAATATTGAAGTAATGGACACAAATTGAAAACATCAATAATATCATAATATAAATTATTCTGAGCCATTCTGTATAATGAGTACTTTCATTTTTGATACTTTGAGTATATTTTGAAGTCTGCTTTGTACTTGAAATCGTGAATGCAGGACTTTTACTTGTAACTGAGTATTTCTACACTATTACTACTTTAATTGAAGTAAAAGATCTGAGTATATCATCCACCACTACTACCATTTTTTTTTTTTACCTTAACTGTACCCTAGTTGACAAACATATACTGTAAATCATAATCTGCGGTTTTACTTAATTGTGCAGTGGCAATATTTTCTGGGAATAGTCTTTTAATTACCTTACAACCACAGTTTATGAGTTTTATGTGTAACATTTTTCGTGTCTCTTAGCAAATAAACTACTAATTCAAAATGTCAAGGTGTCTCAATAACATCGTAATTAGCCTAGGAAAGGTAAATGAACATTACATGGAGCAATTCTTATTTATATCTCTGTATTTAGTAATACATCTGTTGGAATAGGAAAATAATTATTGTACATCATCATATCTGGGCCATAATTTTACTTTACACTATTATGTACAAAACTCTTTTCTCTACAGAGTGGAATATGAGAAAGCCCTCCATTAAAAAAATTAAAAATTGTTAAAATAAGTTGTTGTTTTTACAAATATAAAACTAACATGGTTGCCCAACAACCAGATGTCACAGGTTTTTCCAACCAGCAGATATTTTTGTTATTTTTCTTTACAATTATCTGGCTGACAAAGCATTTATACAACACGTGTTACATGATGGCTTAAAGGAAAAAACAACAACACAATCCAAAAGTGGGACAAGAGGTCCATTTAAAGGGGACATATCATGAAAAACTCACTTTTTCAGAGCTTATGCTCATATGTTTGCGTATCTGGAGTGTCTATCAATGTCAAGTCAGGTTTGTTTTTTGTTTTTTTCGTGGGCTGCCTGGATCAGAAAACATGTGATTCAATAAGCCGTTCAGATTTGACTCCCCGTCTTATGTCACATGCAGCTCATTACAATAACAGCAGACTGGGCGTTTTCAGGAGGGGGTCTTAAAGAGACAGGCGCCACAACAGAGTGTTTGAGACAGACAGTCAATACAGGTCTATTCAGACAGAGTGGGAGAAAAATAACATGTTTACCATTATAGCATGTCAACGTGTTTTAGTAGAAACCCAAAACCTACGTATGAACTTGAGCATGACATGTCCCCTTTAACATTTTAAAACAGCTGAAATGCAAACATCAAATAACCGTATGTGTGATGTGTAACCACGAACTACACTTGAAGAAAATGCTAGTAAGTCATTGTCATTTACACTCACAAATTACCGAAATTAATGAAATGTTATTGCTGTCAAAATAGATGGTTTTGTTATTTTTTTTTCCATTGTCTGGTGTCCAGGAATTCAAATAAACCAGAAAATTTGATTTGAATTATTTTAATTTCAAGGACCAAACTGATGATTTTGCACATTTTGGTCTTTCAACTTATTATTTTTTTTTTATTTAGTTGGCTGCTAGAACAATTTTAACAATTTTAATAAATGACCAAACTCACATTTTTCTTTTCTTGATGTTTAACTAGCGTTTTTTTTTCTGACACTGTAGCTCAAAGTCATCTGAGACCAATGAAATGACCTGAAACCAATGAAAAATCAATCCTACACAATTAGTAGTTAATGGGCTAAAACATGCAGCGAAATTGATGAGAGCAGTGCTACTTAATCCCTTTATTAGAACTGATTTTGTTGTATTATCTTGTACTTTGACTTTGTAGGTTTTTAGTTTAGACGATGCATCATTTCTTCATCAGAAAACACTTAAAACAGACATTTTTTTGTCTGAAGGCAATATAGAGGATCCTGAGCAGGATGATCATTAGAGTTCAGTGTTTGCCAGAAGTTGTTCTTCAGCAGAGTGAATTATGTTTAGTACTACGTGAGCTGCAGCTACAGAAGCACAGCTCGAACGATCTTTACAGGAACCAGACTGAGACGAACTCATCGAGTCTTTGCTTCTGCTCTCACTCCTGTAAGGCAACAGCATCATTTTAACCCAAATCAAAAAGCTCAGTTAAAGCGATGCCAGCTGTAGTGTTCGTTTAATGCACGCAAGCAACAATACAGTTTGCTGTCGCAGACACCAATCATCTACAGAACCTCTCCTAAAAGCATGCTGGGTAAAAAGGCGCCTCTGCGTCTCTGACAGCATTTGTTTTCAGTTCTGCCGGCTTGGACTTTCTTGTCATTTCTTCACAGTAACTTGATGCAGGTGTGTGGAGGCGGGACTAAAGTGAGAGCTGGACTTTGTATTTACCGTCAAACACTGTCACTAAACGACAGAAGCACATTTCTGCCAGATTAATAGCTTAGAATGACAGAAATAATGATAAATCAAAATTCTGACATACAGAGTCATTATCAGGACTTAGTAAATTATTTTGACTTCATTATGACTTTGTACATCTACACAAATCATATCAAGATTTCAACATACTGTACCAAGTCCAAATTGCAAGATTTACAAAGGACACTCAAAAATATTGTACTCAAAATAAATCAAAGTTAAGTCAAATGTGTGATACACCATCAAAATTATTATCTTGAAATTGTCACTCTAAGGTCTAATTTTTAATCTTGTAAAGCACTCTGTGATCTTGTTCTATGAAAGGTGCTTTATTAAAGAAGTTTTACTTACTAATAGTCCAAAACCAAAAATAACAAGAATCAAATCTAATAATTTTGATTTACCATGGAGTCAAATCTAATATATATTATATATATATATATATATATATATATATATATATATATATATATATATATATATATATATATATATATATATATATATATAAACACACACATATAAAAAACACATAAAAAAAAAAAAAAAACAAAAAAAAAAAAAAAAAAAAAAAATATATATATATATACATATATATATATATATATATATATATATATATATATATATATATATATATATATATATATATCATTCCTAACTTTCTATTCCCTCTGGCAGAAATGGGGCATCCATATGTAACTCCATATTTGGGTTTATATTAGGGCTGTAGAATTATATCAAAATCACAAAATGGCCTACTGCAATTATCAAAGCGCAGTAGGTGCAATATTGGTTGAAGTTGAAATGCGTCAAAATACCACTTTAACTTAAATATCGTGGTACTGCAGAGACGTCCTGGCCTACACACCCTACAAAAATCACACCATAATCCTTTTAATGATTTTTTTCAAAGAAGCAATGATGATTTAAAAACGATCATTGCCTCTAACATCGCAAGTGCAATATCAGTCAAATGATTGCAATTATATGTCTTTCAATATCTTTCAGCCCTAGTTTACAGTTTTAGCCCAGATTTCTTTTTATGTCTGAATACATCAGCGTTTCTGTCGGGGCTCATTAGAGTCTAATTACAACAGAAAAAAGGATTTCATGTTAAATGTTTCAGAGCGCAATGCTAGACTGTGATCACTGCTGCAGGTTTTGTGACATGATTAAATTATGAAACTGGGAAACAAGAGTGTTCATTAGCTTCTGAAAAACTTTAAGGCTTAATTAAACATGGACTCGGGCGACAGAATTGCACCCAACATATGTTTTGTTTTACATTCAGAGACATAAATCTCAGACATTTTATCTTCATCCGTTTTCTCACCAGGTTTTCTGTCACAAAATGTGTGAATCTAAAGTTACAACTTTGCAACAGTACGTCACATAATCAATCATCACTTCTCAATCAAACCAAATTACAGTATAGATTTACTATAGACACCTGGGACTAATATGTACCTCTACTTATCTGTGTGACTGTGCATTTATGAGCTTTTTAGCCGACTGTTTATGTATTATTATTACTTGTTGTTTTACTTTTTATGTATTATATTTACTCATGTTTTAATGTTACTCTTTGTTCTGAACAACAGACAAAAGTTAATTAAAATATATTAAATTACTTCAGTAATTAATTCGATTAGATGATTTTTGCCCTGCAGACTGGCTGGATTTAGTCATTTTAAAAAGTATGGGTTAGGGTTAGTATATTACTGTTATTATTAGTATTGTATATGTATTTCCTAAGAGTCGTCCTTGTGGGAGGAAAGCAGGACTGTGTTCACCAGAGACATCTACTGCATATAAAAAGCACATCTCTCCCAGGAAAAGAGAAACAGATGAAATATATTAGAAATGCTAAAAACAAAGGTCAAAAAGATTAAATTCAAAGCCAAAGCTATCAGGTTAAAAGTGAAATGTGTTAATGCCTCATAATTTTTATTTAGTCACACTTATGAGTTGTTGATTATGATCATTTTAACGCAAAGTCAGAATTTTGACTCTTTATCTCTTAATAGGTATTTATTACCTCAAATATTTTAATTAAGAATCCAACATGTGGACTCATATTATCAAAATATTAAACATATGATCTCATTTTTAAGTAAATCTCACTTAGTGTCTCATAATTGTAACTTAAGAAGACAACATGTTAAGTTCATTTTGACTTAATATCTCATAATTGTGATTTACATTGAGTATCTTTAACATTTCTAACTTTTCATTTGTTTCTTTTTTTCTTTCTTGGCGAACAGGTTTCACAGTCCGGCAGGTCAAAGACTCTGGACCCTCAGAATCAGCTGAAATAAAAACAGGTTTAACATGATTTGGATTCGGTCTACAGAAAATTATGAATCGGTTTTCTGAACATTTACAGGCTATTTTGAATATTTCCCTCAGAATATTATGATAGGCTACACAAAGACCATGTGACACGGATACAGGGCTGCGATTGGCTCCTGAGCACACGAGACGAGAGTGGTTTTACTGCACTGACAGTTATAACAGGGTCGCTGGTGCTTAATGCTGAGTGTGTTTTATGGGACAGTATTGTAGTAAAAGTTCATTCTAAAGCACTGCTTGGCTCTGAATGGCTCAGTCTGTTTGCATAAAAGTGTGTGTGTGTGTGTGTGTGTGTGTGTGTGTGTGTGTGTGTGTGTGTGTGTGTGTGTGTGTAAGGGCACACCGGTCCAGTTAGCAATGAAGTGCACTTCTTTTAAAAACATTTTTTTTTTTTAATGGATGAAAAACTCCAAAGTCAGTTTCGCTGGACTGCAGCAGTCCATCGTCAAAAGTTTAAAAAAGTAAAAATAAAAATGTCAAGAGGTAAAAATACTGAGGGTCAAAGGTCAGCTGGGTTCACCTTCTTGCTCTTACCTTTATGGTGATGACAAACCTTCTGCACACAGGCCACCGAAGGCTCAGACAGAAGCTCTGGTTCTGAGCTGCGTGCTGCATGAGCAAAGCCGTGACGAATCAAGCGCTCCTTTTTCTCCTCAATGTCTCTGTGATGAAAAACCTCCTGAAATGCTGATTCACCTCCTGAAACTCCTCAGAGTCGGGCAGCTGCGTCCTGGTCCGGCTGGTCCAATGAACGCCACATGATCGACGAGACGTGAGGGACGAGTTTAATCTGAATCCCACTGAGCCGCATAGGGGAGAAAAAAGTAAATACAACTGACGTTGGATGTATATTTTGGGAAACAAAAATACACTGTGTGCTTTCCATGTTAGACCAGAAGAGGTCCTCAAACTGGGGCCCAGTCTGAGAAAACAGGGGTTCCCTCCACCTGGGAGGAGAGGAGACCCACTACCCCCGAACTTTAAAACAAGCTCAAACTGGGGTTAGAGTTGCAGGCCGTGGGGTCGGAGGTCAGGGTGTGGAGGGCTTGTGGAGGATACCCTGCAGGTCCTCTGGTAAGGCCAGGATGACGGCCTCAATGTGGTCCCTCAGCTTGGACAGAGTCCCCGGACGCACCGGGAGCTGCTCCCTCTCTGCCTGACCCTGCAGCAAATGAATACAGTTTATTAGTATAAATCATCGGTTGTTATTTTAAATCCACACTGACATATTCATATGAAGGGATGCCAAAATGCTACAACTAGTAGATTTAAATCCTTTAACAGCTGTAGTATTAATAAAAGTACCAGTTGTATCAGCTGTACTGTACTGGCACCAGTACTCAGGTTTACTACTAGCAATATTTATAACAGTTTTAGTAGTGATCCAAATCATTTAGCATTAGCAGCAGCAGGAAGGTAATAGAAGTATAAGAGGTTGTGGTACTAACAGTAGAAATAGTGGTATGGGCAGTTGGTAGTAATATTGGCATTAGTAGTGGCAGTAGCAGTAGCAGTACAGGTAGTAACACCAAGTACTAGTACTGAATTAACCCAAATATAAGGCAACAATTTTCTAGAAATTATGTCTGAAATAGGGCTGCCGATCAAATCAGATATTTAATTGCAATTAATTGCATGGTTGTCCATAGTTAATCCTGATTCACTTCAAATTAATTTCATGCTTTTTTCACAACTGTTCAAAATGTATCTTACAAGGAGATTTGTCAAGTAATTAATACTGTGATAAACATGTGGGTGGACAAATATCCTTGCTTGCAAGGACATCGATCAACATCACGACAAATATTGTCCCGAGTTCTGCATTTAGCATAAAAAATATACTCAAATCATAACATGGCAAACAGCCCAACAGGTAACAACAGCTGTCAGTGTGTCAGTGTCATAAAGTGGGCATGTCTGTAAAGGGGAGACTCCTGGGTACCAATAGAACCATTTACATTCACATATCTGGAGGTCAGAGGTCAAGGAGGTTTTTTCTTGTGTAACTTGAGCGTTATGTACTTTCATATACCAACATCTCTACTCTAACTTTAAAACTGAATCCACTACAAGCTAAAAATCACAAGTTGTGTTAATGCATTAAAGGAATTAGTGGTATTAAAACAAATACTAGAGATTACTAGAGGGATTTAACTATCGCAGTCAGCAGTACCAATAGTACCAGTTGTATCAGTACTGGTATCAGTACTCAGTTCTACTAGCAGCTGTAGTTTTAAGAGCTGCCACAGCAGTACTAATAACGACCCAAATGACAACAGCAGTCACAGTAACTAGACAGTACTAGTATCAGTAACAGTGTTAGCAGTAATACTGCAGTATTACACAGCAATAAACATAGTATTAGCAGTGGTAATATCGTTAGTAGTAATAGAAGCACTATTAATAGTAGTTGTAGTAGTCATAGCAATAGTAATGGCAATGTGAGCAATAGCAGGCAGTAGTAGTAGTAGTAGCAGCAGCAGTAGTAGTAGAGGCAGCACTACTATTAGCAGTATCAACAGTAGTAGCGGTAGCAGTATAAGCTGTAATATTTGTAGTACTGCTGTTTATGAGCCTTGGATGAGTTTGTACTGACCAGTTTATCTTTCAGCTTCAGAACCAGATCAACCGTCTCCACCTCGGAGTGCTTCTGGACTCTCTGCTGCAGATCCTACAGACAGTCAGACAGTCAGACAGACAGTCAGACAGACAGACAGACAGACAGACAGACAGTCAGTCAGTCAGTCAGACAGTCAGACATATAAAGACAGACAGACAGACAGACAGACAGACAGACAGACAGACAGACAGTCAGACAGTCAGACAGACAGACAGACAGTCAGACAGTCAGACAGACAGACAGACAGACAGACAGACAGTCAGACAGTCAGACAGACAGACAGACAGACAGACAGACATATAAAGACAGTCAGACAGACAGACAGTCAGACAGTCAGTCAGACAGACAGACAGACAGACAGACAGACAGACAGACAGACAGACAGACAGACAGACAGACAGTCAGACAGACAGACAGTCAGACAGACAGTCAGTCAGTCAGACAGTCAGACATATAAAGACAGACAGTCAGACAGTCAGACAGACAGACAGACAGTCAGACAGACAGACAGACAGACATATAAAGACAGTCAGACAGACAGACAGTCAGACAGTCAGTCAGACAGTCAGACATATAAAGACAGACAGACAGACAGACAGTCAGACATATAAAGACAGACAGACAGACAGACAGACAGACAGTCAGACAGTCAGACAGACAGACAGACAGACAGACAGAGACAGACAGACAGACAGAGACAGACAGTCAGACAGACATATAAAGACAGTCAGACAGACAGACAGTCAGACATATAAAGACAGACAGACAGACAGACAGTCAGACATATAAAGACAGACAGACAGACAGACAGTCAGACAGTCAAACATATAAAGACAGACAGACAGACAGTCAGACAGTCAGACATATAAAGGCAGACAGACAGACAGTCAGACATATAAAGACAGACAGACAGACAGTCAGACAGTCAGACATATAAAGACAGACAGACAGACAGACAGACAGTCAGAGAGTCAGACAGATAGACATATAAAGACAGACAGACAGACAGACAGACAGACAGACAGTCAGACAGACAGTCAGACAGACAGACAGACAGACAGACAGTCAGACAATAAAGACAGACAGACAGACAGTCAGACATATAAAGACAGACAGACAGACAGACAGACAGTCAGACAGTCAGACATATAAAGACAGACAGACAGACAGACAGTCAGACATATAAAGACAGACAGACAGACAGACAGTCAGACAGTCAGACAGACAGTCAGACATATAAAGACAGACAGACAGACAGACAGTCAGACAGTCAGACATATAAAGACAGACAGACAGACAGACAGACAGACAGACAGACAGACAGACAGTCAGACAGACAGACAGACAGACAGACAGTCAGACAGACAGTAAGACAGACAGTCAGACAGTCAGACAGACAGACAGACAGTCAGACAGACAGACAGACAGTCAGACAGTCAGACAGACAGACAGGCAGTCAGACAGACAGACAGACAGTCAGACAGATAGACATATAAAGACAGACAGACAGACAGACAGTCAGACAGACAGTCAGACAGACAGACAGACAGACAGACAGGCAGTCAGACAGTCAGACAGTCAGACATATAAAGACAGACAGACAGACAGTCAGACAGTCAGACAGACAGACAGACAGTCAGACAGACAGACAGACAGTCAGACAGACAGTCAGACAGTCAGACAGACAGACAGACAGTCAGACAGTCAGACAGACAGACAGACAGACAGATAGACATATAAAGACAGACAGACAGACAGACAGTCAGACAGACAGTCAGACAGACAGACAGACAGACAGACAGACAGGCAGTCAGACAGTCAGACAGAGGATGAGACATTTCTCAGCCTAAATAAAAGACAGCCTTCACTTGTTTCCAGGTTTCCCCCTGGTGGCGCTGTGCTGTGCTCCAGCTGTGATCCGGTTTTGTTCTGGCCTCCACACAGCTTCATACCACACTGGGGCTTTTCAGACTATGTTGTCTGCCCAGTTTTGTTGATTTGGTCATTTGTTTTTGAATAGATTTGCTCCTACCATAAGTCAGTCAGTAAGTAGGCTACGCAGTTAAACGGTTTCTGTTTTGACTGTGCTTATTGTTGGTATTTCCTCCTTTGTTGTGCTGTGCAGATGAACACTATTAAAAATCCAGTTATGAACGACATGGATCAGAGTTTTATGGTTGCGTTTTAGAATAATAAATTCAGCGTCATAATTATTTCTTGTCTACATTTCACACACAGTGTCTGTTCGTAACGTTGCCCGTCCGGCTTGATCTGCTCTGTACCATGCGCCGTGGCTCCGTCTAAAGTAGACTAGACGCACATTTTTAATGGAGCAGAGCAAAAAGATGCTTCTGGGACGCGCTGCAGCACATCTGGTGGAGTCAGGAGTGTTATCTAGCGTGTCCACGGTCAGCTACGGCAACCACGACACAGCTGGAGCAGGCGCAGCTGCACCCGGTGGAATCCAAGGGTTACGGTACGATTGTGTGCACCTGATTTAGGCTTCAACAACTTGAAAGCCTGAAACAAATGTGCAGAATCACTCTGACTGTGCCGGCTCGTCACCCTCCCTCCCTCCCTCCCTGCCTCCCTCCTTCCCTCCTTCTCCCTCCTTCCCTCCCTCCTCACCTCCTCACACAGTGCCTCAAGGTGCAGAGCCTCCAGTTTCTGGGTCATCTCTCTCCTCCTGTTACGGAACCAGCCGTCGAAGTTGGGAGACTTGAGGAAATGCCTTCAGACGCAGAGAAATCCACATGTGATGCTCAGGATGATGTGCATTAATATGTTAACCTGTTATCAATTACTCTATTGCTTCATATTGAGAGCCTGTCATCTGAGCCTATGTTTCAACAGTAAGGTGATTTACTGAATTAAGAGGAAACAGATTTTTGAAACCTTCATTTCAAAAATCATGGTATCTGTAGTATACTGTATGTTGTGTAGAATAGTGTGTGTGTGTACCTGTAGAGTCCGATCCAGTCTCCTTTCAGTCTGGATGTGAGCTGAGGTCCAGCTTTCTCCAGCGTCTTCATGAAGTCCTGCTGGATGAACGGTCGTAGTTGAGGAGGACTCTTCCACGGACTGATGGACTTCTGGAGAGGCATCAGACTGGCCACATACCGTTCCTACAAAACACACACACACACACACACACACACACACACACACACACACACACACACACACACACACACACACACACACACACACACACAGTTAAATCATTTCACAATCAGGTTTATTGTCAGGTAGGTTTTCACACACAGTACAAGAGATTTTCTTTGGTATTTTGGTGCATAACCTTAAATAATAAGAGAAAAGAAAAAAAAAAAACAAGTCAAGTATCCTAAATAGAAATATTTACAAGAAAAAAACATGTGACGAAACAAAACCATGGTGGGACATGTGAAGACTAAATAGAAATCTTGGGTTGTTACCAGAGGAATGATGAAGCTCTGTGTCAGTTCTAAGAAGTAGCGTCGAAGAATTGCATTCTGGGCTGCTGAGGGTCTCTTCTGTTGAACACCCTGAAAACACACCCAAAAAAAAAAAAAAAACTGAGTTATCGAAGATGAAGCAGCCAGTCAGCGACGCTGGGGAGCAGTGATGCTACTAGTTTAGGTCACACAAATTCTCAGTAGAGGTTTGGTAGTATAGCAATGTTCAAAACCAAGTACTGCTGCAGTAGCAAGCTACTTGTTTTAATAGTAAGTATCTGAAAAACAGTCCTTTCGTAAAACATTTCCTAAAATATGATGAATCACTGAAAAGGTCAATAGACGGACATCCAGTCTGAGGTCTCTAGCCTGGATAAAGGACGACTATTATTTGTTCATGTTGTTTGAAGCAACGTGGGCTGGAGGACTGAAGAGCACGGCTCCAATCAGTCAATTAATAGAAGACCCCGTCTCACCTTCTGGAGCTGTTTGATGATTTCTTCATCTTTGTTGAGATACGGTTTATACGCAGTGTACACGCCTGCAACACACAGATCAACAAACTGACTGACAGTGTTCAGCTGGTCTGACGGAGACTCAACAGCTCCCCCTCATGGAGAATCGCTGCCTCGTAACTGTGAATGTGTGTTTGTAAGTGAGCTGCAGGTTCAGCTCTGTGAGCTACGTCACATTAACAATCTATATGAAAACTAAACATGGACACTATGAAGCATTTACCAGGTTTAGAGTCCAGAGTTTTGAGGTTTTTCAGTTTCTTCACTTTCATCTGCTTGGCCATCTCTCCTGGGAGGAAAGATGGAAGATTAAACAGGATTTACTTAAGTAAAAGTACTAATACCACACTGTGAAAATACTTCACTACATGTAAAATTCCTGCAAATAAGTACTTCAGAGATCTCACTACATCTTCTCTTGAGGTCATTTCTGAGGCCGACGTAGCTGTCGTGGTGGACAGTGGACTGTCTTTTATTAATTAAAGATAAACGTCCCGTTTGACTAGTATCATCTACCTGCTTGCTTCATGTCTCCGATGCGGATGATGTGTGGCCAGTGCTGCAGGGTTTTAGCAAAGAAGGGATTGGTCACTCCCAGAATGACTGACGGCCTGCAGAAAGAGGGAACACATGACTACAATTATGAACTCTGGCAAATACGAGCAAATCTCTACGCAGTTACAGGGACAAAGGAGCCAGAGTCAAAACAGCAAACGTCCTGGTTTGAGTTTACATGAGCAACACGCTGAATTTCTCAGGGGGCGGACTACAGAGAGCAGGCAGATCTTTACAAAGTGTTTATCCCTCTGGAAGTTTCATTTCTGATTGCTGGAACATTTCAACAATACGACGAGCACAAACTCTCCTGGTTGAATCATCGGTACAAACGGTGAGTCACTGAGCTGAAAATAATCTGCTTCAAAATAAATGGAAGGTAAACTCAGCAGCCAGCAGAGCAACAGTCCAGTCAGCAGAGGCAGATGGGAAGTCAGAGACCGTGTTTACGTGCACATTAATATTCCACTATTATTCCAAACGTGACAATATTCCAGGTTTTAAATGCGTCATGTAAACAGCACATTCCCTTTGGATAATCTGATTATTCCAAAGAGAGCATTTTCTGATTAAGACATGTGGGATCTGCAGATGTTATTCAGGTTTCAGGTGCATTCTCTGGACATGTATACAGCTCATTCAAATATGCGTCTCTATTGGGTTTTTACCACAGTTTGCGTCACACAGACTCTGTATTCACAGCTGCATGTAAACAGGAATATCAGTGGAATATTCAGTTTCATTAGCCATGTCAACAGCTTAGTAGGAATACTAGAAGGTAGTACTAATAAGATCAGAACACGGTAGCTTTTACACAGGTAAACGTGGTCAGTGACTTGCTGTAGTGGTAACTGTTGTGTTGGTTCATCTTTACTCACGGAGCCTGCGTCCTGGTGGTGTACTCCTTGAACTCGCTGTCGTGGATGGTGAAGTACGGCCGGAAGTCACTGCAGTAACGCAGAGGAGAGATGCAGCTGCAGAGAGACAGAGAGAGAAATTTGTTTTAATACCACTAATTTCTTTAACACATTAACGCACTTGTGATTTTTATGTTGCAGCGGGCTGAGTTCCAAAGCTAGAAAACATCACTGGTACCAATATGTGACATTAACTTGTTGCTAAGGAGGTTAAATAACGCTACAAACTTGCGCGAGGGAACTTTTGGCGAGGGAAAATGGTCCTGGCAATTTCAAAGGGGTCCCTTGACCTCTGACCTCCAGAAATGTGAATGTAAATTTTTCCCCCCCCCCCCCCCCTTTCCCCTCCCCCTTTTTATTTTCACTGTCAGTTTGGTTCAAGAAGAAGAAGAAGATCAACCTTTATTAGTCCCACAGTGGGGAAATTCAATTTACACTGTGTTTAACTCATACATGGTACTCCCACAAACACACACACATGTATAATGGAGAGGTGTCAGAGTGAGGGGGCTCCTCCAGACAAGCGCCCCGAGCAGTTTTTTTTTTTGTTGTTTTTGTTTCTTTCTCAACCCCCCCTCTCCCATGCCCACTCCCTACAGACATGCCCACTTTATGATAAGTTCACAGTCAGTCTTGGTGCCGGGTTACCCCGCCCCCCCCCCCCCCCCCCCCCAACCCCCCTCCATACTCTCTCCCCCCCCCCCCATATTTTTTTTATTATAAGGGTTTTAAACCCCCCCCCCCAGGGAGACTGCGACCTGAACCCAGCCCCTTAAACCCCTCGGCCATCCTGACTTTTTATCAAGTCATAGTCGAGTCAGCACACTGACACACTGACAGCTGTTATTACCTGTTAAGTTGCAGCTTGCAGCTTCATCTTAATTGAAAACAAAGATCATTAAAAAAAAAATAATTAAATAAAACACATGACATGTAACCCTAACCCTGTCTCTGTAATTTCCCACCAAACAGTTCACCAAGAAACAAAAAGACGTTCAAGACCCTAAAAACTGAATTTTAAATGTGAAATGCTACATTTTCCATCTTTTCCATACACGCTGAATTTGACCAGCTGCTGGCATGATGACCTGCTTCTAACCCCCTCCAACTCACCTGACCAATGCCAGCACGGTGTCCGACGACTCCGCTGGCGACGGCGCCATGACGACGAGCGCCTCCCCCAGCAACACCAACTCCCATAGCATCTGAATGTGGAAGAAGACCGGGTAGAAACACCTGCAGAGGGAGAGATTTAGAGAGCGTGTACGTTTTCCTGTCCTGCCAGAAAGTGGTTTTAGTAAAAATGTAGTTCCAGGGTGAAAACCGCCTTCGCCCAATGCCAGCTGGGACCGGCTCCAACTCCCCGTGACCCCTAACGGGATAAGCGGTTGAAAATGGATGAATGGATAGTCCTCTTCCTTGAGCATGACTCATCTTTGCTGGTTGATTTTTAAAAATTATTGAAATTACCTGAAACACACAATTGTCTGAAAGTAGAGCTGCAATGATTAACAGATTAGTTGTCAGCTATTAAATTAATTACCAACTATTTTGAAAATCAATTAATCGGTTTGAAGGATTTTTGAGAAAACATAAAACAAGATGTAGGAGCTATTTATTTGTTGTAGTATTTAGTTGTTGTTTTACTAATAATAAGTAGTATTGTTTGATTTATTATTCTAGATGTTTACTTTATTTAGACTCAATTTTTAACAATTTTCTTTTGCTAGTTATTTGTTTAGTTTAATTATTTTCTTGTTTAGTAGCCTATATTTATGTATTTTTTTGCGTAATTAGTATTTTTTTAAATTTTGTTTATGAATTAGGTAAATCTATGGGCACCCGTGGTTATATAGGTAGGTAGGACCAGCATGCACCTGGGTGGGCTTATGGTTTTATACCAGAACAAGAGAGGCACCGGCATCCACGTTTTGCTTGTGTAAACCGCAGACCCATGATGCATCAGTGGTCCTTTGATTTAACTTTGATTTTTATGACAAATGGCCTCTACTCAAGATATTCAAGAACATCATCTTGGACTCTGGAAAATATTAATCAACATTTTTCACTATTTTATTACATTTTATAGACTAAACAACTAATCTATTACTAAAGAAAATAGACTGAAAATAATCGCTGGTTGCAGCCCTACCTGAAAGGTAAAAAAACAGACCAAAACACTACTGTACACTTTAGGAAATGTTTGGCTGTAATCTGAACAATGCAAAATTTGTAGGATTAAACTCCAATAACATTTATTTTGAAACTGAGTCAAAAGTAATTTTTGGCTGGTGTTATCCTCACAGATTTCTCAGCATAATTGATACCAACGGTTTAAAATGAATTTCCTGTGCATTGCTCAACATCTGCTTTGACCTGAGGAACATCTGTAGGGATTACAGACTAATGAGGCTGCCTCAGTGACAAGTTTCCTTACTGGTCTTTACTTGACAAACTGCTCTGAATACACACTCAACACAACAGTGTTTTTTGTTTCCAAACGCTCCTTCTTGCATCTAGTTTTACTCTTTTTTCTGCCTGAGATAAAGGGACACAGAATATTCAGATTGAAAAAACAGGGCAACGATGCTGCAACAAAAACAGCAAAACTGACGTTTTCATAACCAGCGTGACTATCCATGCTGGTTGCTCTGACCCTGTGGGTGAGCTCAGTGAATAAGCTGTATACTAGCTGTATAAGTGAACAATCACATTTTAGAAACATAAACTGAATATTGCAACAAAAATGTTGTAAGCCTTTATTTTGTCCCATAAAACCTATTTTTGACAGGTAATGTGGTGGTGGGGGGAAGGTGGTTTGGTTCACCTGGTGTCAGCAGGTACTACTGCAGTTCCACCGTAAACAGCAGGTGGTGACAGAGTGTGACACAAGTGTTTGTATTGTGAGAAGGAAAATACAGAGTGACCTGCAGGTCTCACCTGAACAGGTCGACTTCATGGATGGTTGGGAGCACGATGGAAACCTGACTGTCACTCTGAAACACAGACACGCTCTCTTTCAGCTGACATAATCACATGTTCAATGTATGTTCACACACTTCATGCAGAAATCTTTGTGTATATATGTGTGTGTGTGTGTGTGTGTGTGTGTGTGTGTGTGTGTGTGTGTGTGTGTGTGTGTGTGTGTGTGAGATCACCTGTGCGGACTGGACCAGCTGTGAGGTTCCTGGTTTGTCGTAACAGGTCGGGATGCGAACCTGCAGCAGCACACAGATCCACCACAGTCACAGTCTGAACACTCGTCATCGACTTAACACAGATTATTGCTCAGAATATGATCTTGACGCTGCTTCTGATGGCTTTAATCAAACATCGAATGACAGCAGACATGTCATAATTGTTTTTTGTCCAGATGATTGTTTGTGCATGTACTCGGTCAAAGTATTTCAGGCATCATGTTACTCGTTTTGTGCTCTAAAACATTGTCATGTACTCAAGAAATACTGTGAAGCAGTCGGTGGCAATGAAATTCTTAGATCTCAGGCCGACTCCCCAACTGTGCTCTTACAGATATCTATATACAGTATATCTTGACCAATAGATCAATCAAGACAGGTAGGTGGGTAGATATGTACCAAGAAAAATCATGAAACTAGTTATTAATAATAATAATAATATACTCTATATAGAATTATAATTATAATCTCAAGATGAAATAGTGCAGCAGCCAAAATGTATGATTAAAATATAACAAAACAAAATTAATAATTAAGTAAAAAACACAAAATAAAACAAGTAAAACGCAAAGCAGCTTTTCTCATGATGCACATGCTGACTTGTCAAACATAATGGCTGCTTCGCACTGAAGTTGCAGGGCCCTGCTGCACCACATGTGCTTTACCTGCTGTGACAGGTCACAGTGAAAAGCCCACTGGCCTCCACCCACTGTGTGTGTGTGTGTATGTGTGTGTGTGTGTGTACCTTGATGACCACGCCCATAATGGGAAGTGTGAGTATTCGTCCAGGATGGGGCGTCGGCCAGCGGTCTATGTCATTACAAGCTGTCAATCAAATACACAAACAGCGAACTGAATCAGAATCCACTTTAAACAGATTAAACTGTTGACCCTGTAGCAACACAGAGCTCAACTGAGAGTAAGTAAGTAAATAAAGTTTATCAAAGTACTGCAGTCTAATACAGCTGCCCTGCAATAGATTCTAGCTTTTAGAGATGGGTTGAGTGAGTTTAAACGTCCCTTCTGATAACTGTAGTTACAGAGTAGTTTACAAGGAGAGAGAAAAGAAGAGATGATGGACAAGATGATGTATAAAAACATCAACTCCTACAGACAGACAGACAGGTAGGTCGATAGGTAGAGAGACAGACAGGTAATGAGACTGACCAGCCTCCAGACAGGGTTCCTGTTTTTCGAAGTATTCTGGAGCCATGATCTTCAACAGGGAGTGGAAGAAGGTCACATAGGGCAGCTTACTGATCAGGACCAGAGACTGGTTGAGAGACGGAGACACAGGAACAGAGAGAGGACTTATATCAATAAGTATATCTGTATTTAATACCATTTAATACGATATCAGGGTTTGTTACAAGGTTTTGTTGAATACTCAGTTCTGATCAATCACGGCGTTCTAAAACAGACCGTTGCTACGGACACAGTTCTGATGTCGGACTCTGGAGGACCATTTCTGTGTCAAATTATTGATGTCTTAAGTAAGTAGCCATGTAATAAGCAGGATAATGTACAGCTAGCGGGTCATTGTTGTGAACTAATCCACGCTTCGCGTCGCGGTCCTGCCTCTCTCTGTCAGGATTTATTTCACAACAATAACTTGCTTATTGTACATTATCCTTACATAACTGTTCTGTTATGAGTTTGAATGGCTTTTGGAAATACCACAAATATGATTTTGTTAGTAATATACTGCTGCCGGGGCTGTGGCAGATTATATTTCAATACTGATGAATCTCTCAAGTACTTTATTCAATTATCCGTTTAGTATATGAAATGTCCAAGTTGCCATCTTCAAATTTCTTGTTTTGTCCAAACAAAAAGTTCAAAACCCAAATACAAAAACTGAATTTCCCTCCGGGAATTAATAAAGGTTCATTCAGTGTTTTAAAACAGAGAAAAGCAGCAAAACCTGAAACTGACCCAAAAATTCACCTGATAAATGACTTTAACGATGAAACGATTCTGAAAATTGTTATCAATTAATGCTCTTGACTTGACAAAGATCTTTACATATAATAATAGTTATATACTATTTTACATATTGACGACTAATGTCTTATTCTGTACTGGTGGTTCCTCGCGTATGTTGGCGAGTTTTTGGTGCGTTGGAGCTGAACGGCGGTCCGACACTGACCTTCTGGAAGTATCCTCTCTTCAGGGATTTGTCTCGCACCTGACGGAAGTACACGTAACCATAGTAATGGCCCTGTTCCCTCTGCAACACACATAGACACAATTAAATCATGTTTTATATCACTAAACCAGACGGGTGTGTGTGTGTGTGTGTGTGTGTGTGTGTGTGTGTGTGTGTGTGTGTGTGTGTGTGTGTGTGTGTGTGTGACGCGTCCCAACCTTCAGACAGGGCGGTGCGTCCCGGTCGGTGGTTTCCAGGAAGCAGCCGAGCGACGACTTCCTGTTTGAACCCTGACGAAAGCGGAAGCAGAACTGGGTGTCGCCAAGGCAACCTGGGAACACAGTAGGGTGATTTGGTGTGGTTACCGTGGGGACACGCTGGAGTAAGATTGGGAACTTTTTGTCAGTTACGTAATTTATACATTTTGCATGTATTTAATACATTTATGTTATTATTCATATGAGCTTGCATATATTTCTCAAACGTCAGTTCAAGTTGATCCTGAAGAAATCTAGAGACGGTCACACATGCTTTTATGTCCTCTCATTTGGACTACTGGAACTCTTTCATGTCTTCATGTCTCAACAGAGTTTACATAAATTACAGCTGGTCCAAAAAGAAGCAGCCAGACTCACCAAAATCCAAAAAAGAGAAGACAATTTCTAAAAACTGCTGTGCCAGCTTACCGTTGTGAGTAAACAGTTACCGTGGTCGAGCAAACAAAGTAACAAGTTCAAATATAAAGAAAAATAAACTAGTTCGATGTTCAGAAGAACAAACTGACGTCACACAGGTGAAACTTTGGATCTCTGGGAAGTGAGTTACTGCCTACCACCATAGGTGTCGCCAAACACAACGAAGCAGAGAACTTCGCAACTGGAACTTTACGCAAAAATGATCTTACAAACTATTTCACCACCCCAAACAGTAGTAAATTAAGAACAGGACTTCATAATCTAAGCTATAATGTTTAACAAACATTTTATAAGCTAATTTGTACCCATAAATGTAGGAGTTTACTATTTATTTGTAGCAATCGGTGACTACACATCTAAACTAAATCAAGGACAACAGTCTGATCACCACTAAAATAAATGTAGTGGTTATTACTGCTCCTCCACATGTCTGTACGCAGAACTGAGGTTCTGCTACAGACTGAATCCAAGCTACTCGGACTAGAAGTGCAACTGTAGACGATGTGATTTCACCAGATGAATGTCAAACAATGTGTGTTTTAGAAAACTGATGACATTTTTGCTTTCATTTAGATGTATTTTGTATTTTTCTGTGATTTTAAATGTGCACTAGTCGGCCCTTGTCAGGGTCTTCCTGGATTCCTCTTGATTTTTTTGGACAAACAGGAAGCGGAAGCAGAAAAAAAAATAGGAAATAGGAAGTGCCCGATGAGTCACTGACTGGCCTTTAACCCCAACATGACCTCCGCACATCCTTCAGCAGACACTCCAGAGGAGTGTGAGGGAGAAAATTCAGTTTTATAAAAACTGAGTTTAAAATACTCCAAATACAAGAGACACACACACACTTCAGCTCACACTCTGTCAGACATTAAAGCATTCCACTTCATAGGACACACACACACACACACACACACACACACACACACACACACACACACACACACACACACACACACACACACACACACACACACACACACACACACACACACACATCCTCGAGCTCAGCCAAGACTCCATGACATCATGCAGTCGGGTTGCGTTCGAGACCACCCAGTGTGAAACAAGCCACCAGCAGCAACGGCTCTGATCCTCAGCCTGATCTGACTTCACAGGCTCCAGCTTCTCCTCATTTTATTTGTGTTCATATATATTATATTCACTTTAATCAGAGTGTGTGAGTCACTGCATCTGAACCGGTGACCGGGGAAGAATTTACCTCATCGTCACAGAGGAGTCTAAGTCTAAAGCAGGCGTTGCTTTGGGGCGTGGCTACCTTGTGACTGACAGGTCGCTACCGCGGCGTTGTCCGGTCTGGACTTGTCCGTGTCTTGTCTGACAACTTTAACTTTCTCACATCGTGTTTTCAGGTCATGAAAGTTAAAAGTAACATTTTTGGTCTAAATCAGTGCTGGGTTGTACTTAGCTCCTCCCTCTCGTGTCACCTCTGGGTCCAAAAAAACAAGATGGCAACGGCCAAAATGCTGAATTCGAGGCTTCAGAATGGCAGTCCACAAACCCATGGGGGACATCACGGTGACTACGTCCACTTCTTATATACAGTCTATGGTTGAGCCCAATTTTAAAAACGTGATCAAAACTGCTATTCCTACCTCTAACACAGGTGCTACAGTTCCTCCTCTCTCCATCTGATGTGGATGTGAACGCCCTGAGATTAAAGCTGACAGTCAGCACTTTAACCTCAGTCCCACTTTCATCTGAAATACTCTGCTGGAGTACAATGTGACACAACAAATCATGTGCCACGACTCCTCACTGAATACACTTCACTCTTTCTCCACAGTAACAAGTCATTGATTGAAGACAAATGATGGCAGCTCTGATCAAGATGTGAGACTGAATTATGGGAGACACAGAGAGAGAGAGAGCTGCAGTGTAATGTCTCTCTAAACCTCTGACACACACACACACACCCACACACACACACACCTACTGGATATATATAGAAGCCCTGTAAGCATTTTGTCCTAATCCTGTCATCGTTCTGAGGGCAGGAGGTTCGTCAGCTCTGCCGCCTGCTGACTCACAACAATAGCACCCACCTGAAGACACACACACACACACACACACACACACACACACACACACACACACACACACACACACACACACACACACGGTTCTACAGAGGTGTTTGTGCACACACACATGTGTGAGAGTGAACCAGTCCCTAATCCACTTTATCTCCACTCTAGTGTTACACTAATGACAATTTTCAAATGGTCCCTGACTGGAGCTGCGGGGCCAAATAATTAAACAAAAATGAAAGGCGACAACTGAAACCAGAGTTTCCAGGTCATGTTCCAGAAACAATCTCAATGACAATCACATTTGTAATATTACAAATTACTAAAAACCCAGTCCTACAATATAATCTTGGTCAACAGTATGTTGACTGGACATGTGCCACCAAGGACACCAGCATCGGTGATCAAGTCGGGTGGCGAGTCTGTGTCTGTCGGGAATTGTAGGTTCTGTTGTGTTTATTTATAGAGAGATCAGAGATCTTGATGCTGATTGGTAGAGAGTGCACTCCAGGCGAAATACTTCCTGAGTTTTGGTCTTATAAATTCGAATCGCCACCTCTGATGTAGAAAAGAGGAAAACAGACTAGAAGAGGATAGAGACCTTTTGATGCAGTTGCAGTATTCATGTACACTGTATGTGCATGCTACAAATACGTGTACTGCATTTACTATTATTATTACTATTCAATGAGTTTTCTTTTCTTTTTTTCTTATCTTAAGCATTCTGTTTCATCAAGTGTTTTACTCTCTACCTAATTTCCCTGTTTTTATGTTTGGTTTTTGTTAGGACTGTCAAAGTTAACGAGATAAGGCGTTAACACAAAAATATTTGAACAGCGCTAATTTCTTTAACACATTAACGCAACTTTCAGCTTGTAGCAGGCTCAGTTTTAAAGAATGAATACTGGCATCATCTGAAACTAGAAAACCTAAGGAATCCATCAGTGCCAAACACGTCATACTAGCTTGTCGCAAAGGAGGCTAAATACAATATAAGTCATTGTTTTGTGTTGTTAATTGATTTACAATAATACATATGTACATACATTTGCATAAAGCAGTATATTTGTCCACTTCCATGTTGTCGAGTATTAAATACTTGAGAAATCTGAATTTAAGGTGTACTCTGAACAGATAACCTATATGCAATTAATTTGCAATTAATCACAATTAACTATGGACAATCGTCCAATTATTGAGAATTAATATTTTAATAAATTGACAGTCCTAGTTTTTATATGTTTAGTTTATAATAATAATTATTATTACTATTACCAGCGTAACAGTCTGAAACCACCTGGACGTCGAAACCAACAATCCAAAATCTGCCCCCCGTTCATGCCCTGCTTGTCCAGAGCTGAGGAGGTGAGAAGGTAAGCAGGATTTGGATTTCTATCTCAAGCTCTCTTTTTTGACTACACAACTATTTCTGTCACTTTCTGTGCAACAATATGAATGTCTTTATGGAGAGAATATCTGAAAATGTCCACCATTAGCCCCATGTTTAAACAAGTATTGCTTCTCCCCTGTCTCTACAACAACCGGCTTTTCACTCCACCTTCAAGTGTGGCTGTTCTCAACAGCTGTCCCAGGAAACGTACAGTTGTTATCCAGCATGACTCGGCCCTTTAATCTGACACATCACCATAAAGGTAAGTCAAAGTCTCCACAGCGGTCTGACTGTTCCGCTGCGTTCAGAGACAAAACGCTAAAACGGGAACTCACCTGAGTTGGAGTCAGGAAAGGAAAGGTAGCAGATGCTCGTTTTCTGAAAGAGAAAAGGTTTGGTTTGTTTTAGTCCTCTTTATCGTGTCGTCTCAGGTTGATTCAGGGACACACAAATCAAACACAACACATAGGAGATCAATGATCATCATTACAATGAGCAAACATGAAAAATATTATAAACAACCTAACAAATGTCGAGGATCTTCTAAGATTCTGTGTACATCATTTATCAGCATGTGATGACTTTATTCACAAAAAGCATGTTCTATATCTCATTCAGCGATCAGTCAGACTCACCTCTTTCTCTGACAGTTTGGAATGATGAGGATAAATAACCTGGAAAACAACATGAACACAGTTAGCACACAGCAGGAGCTCATCAACCTGCATCTAAAAAACTGTTCGGCTCCTGCAAGACAAAACATCCGCACGTTTTTCAAACTTGGATGTGTTTACCAACTCTAGTCTCATCACCTCTCACGTCACTGGGTCAGTTACTTTCTTTACCACTCTGCTGCACTTGACTTTGCTAAATGAACTTGCATTTATATAGTGTTTTCTAGTCTTATGACGACTCAGTGGTTTACACTACATGTCAGCATTCACCCATCCATACACTGGTGGCAGAGACTGCCATACATGGTGCCATCAGGATCTAATCTAAAAAATACTCATTCACACACCAATGGCTAAGCCTTCTGGTGCAGTTTGGGGTTAAGTGTCTTGCCAAAGGACACTTTAAGATGACTGACGGAGCCGGAGATCGAATCGGTGATCTTCCAATTCAGAGACGACCCACTCTACCTCTAAACCACAGCCGAGTTAGCCCTCGCTGTATTACAATAAACCACATTTTAAATTTTGCAATAACGTATTTTGTTAGTCATGTAATAAGCGAGCAGGTCATTGACGTGAAATAAATCCCTTCAGTGTGATTTAACACCTGAGTTTAAAAGTGACCAGTTCACTGCACATTATCCCTGACATATAATCTAATATCTACAGCAGATCTGGGCATTATATGGCCCGTGGGCCAGAACCAGTATTTTTTGCCGGGGTTAACGGTAAAGCTGTGTGCTTAGTTTGCGACAAACATGTGGCTGTATTCAAAGAATACAACTTGAGCCTCCACTTTGAGACAAAACATGAAGAAAAATACAGAAACCTGTCTGGAGATGAGAAGGAGACAGCCGAGAGGCCGCTAGCTGAGATACTAAAGCAGCAAGGACTTTTGACAAAGCTTCATGAACCAAAGAAGGAAATGGAAGTGTTGCTGTTTAACATTACTACCCAAAACAGTCAGTACTTTACGATTCAAAGACTCCTACATATAATGTCATTTTCTTAATAATATGCTCTTTGGAGTATATTATACTTTTCAGTACAATAGATGCTGAAAAATAAGTGCCAAGTATGTTCTCTATAGTGATAATATTGTGGTTACTTCTGACAGTATTTGTTTGGCCCCAGTCAACGATCTGGGTTTCTCATGTGGCCCCCCAGGAAAAATAATTGCCCACCCCTGGTCTACAGCATCATGGTATTGACTGAAATGTTTTCAAAGAAGAGTCAGTGGCCTCTGGGATCTTTGCTGATATTTTATAGAATAAAGATAAAATGATCCATCTGCACATTCTTGGCACAGACTGGAGCATTTTCCAAAATTACAATATCCAGTCAGTAAATCAAAATGACAAACTCTTTTACTAAATAATAATTGCTCAGCTCATGAGAGAAAGTGAAGCAGAAAGACTTGCAGGAGTGTGAATCCAGATCACAGTGTAACCCATAAACAGTGCAGCCTTATCACCACATGCTGTGTATTGTGTCCCTACTGCTTCCCAAACACCTGTGAGAACATCGGGTGTTTGTTGTGTAGGATCCAAACCCTCCATGCCAGACATGCCTTGCTCAACTCCCCAAGTTTAAGGCCTGAAAGGGTTCAATGTGTGTGTTTCAGCACCTCCATGTGAGATAGTAGCTGAGCTGATGCTGTAGCTGTGTTGGAGCAGACTAACTCCAGGACAGAAAGCACACACAGTTCACCTCGGCTACGATTAGCTACATCAGCAGGTAATTAGATCGTTATCCTACAATATAAATATTGCTCCACAGTCTGCAAGATGTCAGCATTGTTAGCCCAAACAATAAGTAAAAAATAGAGTGAAACAATCAGCTTCATGCAGAGGCTTGTGAGCTCCAGTTCAGGAAATAGCCTGGGCCTTTAATAACTGCTAACTTCGGCATTTTTAGCTACACCGTAGAGGAGTTTGACACGACTGTCCCCGGCGGATCACTCTGCCTCACCTCCACCGCCTGTCCCAGCTCCAGGTCGAAGCCGACCACACAGATGCAGTGCAGCCAGGCGGAGAAGCGGTCCCAGGGCAACAGGAGAGTTTCCTCCGGCTCGTCGTCGCCTCCGGGGCCGGGTGGCAGAGTTATCTCCTCGGCCGGAGAGATGCTACTAGCGTCCTGGTCGTCCAGATCCTCCGGCTCTTCGACCTGCTCCCCCAGCTCCTCCGGGCCTTGCAGAGCCATGGCGATGGCCCGACACGAACACTCAGACGCTCCGGTGAATGTTAACGGTTTTTACAAATAAGTTGACTGATATTTCTGGTCAGTCCCCCCTCAGGTGACAACAGAAGGCACGCACAGCTACAGGCTACAGCTAGCACTTAGCATAGGAGCCCAGGAGCAGGAGCTTACGTACGACGTCTGACGAAACGTCTAACGTCATCAAGTAACGCTTTTTACGGAACTGAGTTGTGTTCAAGTCAACTCAATGTTGTTAACAGTGTTCACCAATATTAACATAGAGATGTAATATAAATACAATATAGAATATGGTGCAAAGTCATGATACAGTAATATAATATAATATAATATAATATAATATAATATAATATATTGCAGAATGTATCAACATACTGAAAAGCAGTGGAAAAAGCTCAAGAGTGGACCTTTTCATTCAACTACATTGAATCTGAACTAGAAACAAGAATTCACAAGAATCTGCTAAATATGCTTTATTGAGAAATGTCCTGCATTTTTTAAATGATGTAACATTGAAATTTATTTATTGTGTCCTCACCAACCTTTTGGTCATCATATTAAGCTCTGATACCGTATTGTGCTGGATCTGCACTGTTCACATCCTCAACACTGAGTGTAACACATATCATCAACTGTATTACTTTTTTAATTTATTACTTCTTCAATTACAGCCTGACTCTCAGTCCGAGTCAGGAGCAAAGCAGTAAATCAGCTTTATCTAAATCCTTTCATAGCTCCATCATTGAACAAACAGATGGATGAGACAGGTGGGGGTGCTCCCAGAAGGAAGGGGTACACCCCCTTGTTGACCCAACTTGTGACACAAATTCACCTCAATGTAGGTAAACAGATTGTCTGAGTATCTGTAATGTAAGTACTATTGTAAAATGACTAGTACTGTATTACAGTATACTAATTGTAAATATAATACTTATTAATAATAAACTAACTCTGTAATTTTCATATCTTGATCCTAAGCAAATCAATATTTAGTTTATGGTTGAAATGACAAAATAAACTTGAGCCCACAGTACAAATGTATCAATGTATATCAAGCAAATGTGTTAAACAATTAAAATATAAATAGATATACAAATTAATTAATATAATATTAAGCAATAAATATGTTGATATATATAGAAGACAATAATCTCACATTAAGGTCCATATTAAATGCAGTATAACAACATAACACAACCGCCCACTCCATCATTAGAGCTTTGAAATGTAAGTTATCCTTATTGCTGAACTAATAATAGTAATAATGCACTCAGATTCAATATTAAAAAGTGGATAATCAAATAACAAGCATGAGATTAGGTAACACAGCAATATAACAGACACCACAGCATTTATTAAAATGGGTCTTAGTACAGTTTTTAATGGAGTTTGTCTTTTAGTGATGTGCTTGTTACCAACAAACAGCTTCAACTGGACGCTGTGATGTCAAACAGGGCTAAGAAGCTAAACACAGTAAGATGCTGTTAAATCTCAAATAATAGTTAGACTGTTAGGACAGTGACAGCTGGTCCCCTACTCGCTCTGCGGGAGGGCTGTGCATGGCTGCAGGGACCAGGATCTATACCATGACGCTGACAAGACCGAGACCAGGACCAGGTTACAGTTAAACTGCAATATTTGAGAGCCTGACACAAAGAGAACCAACCTGAGGCTGATGGTCTACTACACCGCTAGTTGATCTCGACAGTGTTGGCTGCTCAGTCCTTGTCCCGTCCTTCACTCTGGTATATTTGGAACAGAGTGATAATCAGTGTGATCCAGAAGTGAAGCCTGTATCGACCCCTCAGGCCTCTCAGATATGGCAAAACCACCTGCAGGAGTACATGTTGGTACGTGTGATCTTAAATGTTAAAAGGTTTTTGGCTTATAAAATGTGATTATACTGTATCACACCAAACATCAGCGACACATGGGAATAATATAAAGGGACACAGAAATGAAGAAGGTGTATAATAGCGCAAAGGAATAAAGGAATAATTTGACATTTTTGGAAAATGTTTTTTTTAATTTTCTTGATGAGAAGCTTCATATCAATGTCGTGTGCTGTGTAGACGTGAAGCAACAGGTAGCACCCAGAAAGTCTGGAAACAGGCGTAACAGCTAACTTAGCTCAGTCCAAACACAACAAAATCTGCCTACCAGTAGTTCTATAGCCACACAATGTATTTTACAGACAACTCTGCTTAACATGAACAGGAAAAGTACAAAACATTGCAGATAGGTCCAGTCACTGCCATCACTGTGGAAAGTCTCTTCCCAATGGTGGTGCTAAAGCAACCATCTGAATGTAAAAACTATAAGGCTGAATTGTTTGAAATTACACCTTTAATCAGTGAATGCTGAACAAAACCGCAAAAGTATTGATATCCCTTCCTGACAAATCTGAACGACTTGACCATAGTTCAGTGGCTTCAACTATAATGATTATTTTTTTTTGTTTGTTCATGCACCAAAAAATGTGAATAATTGATTTATTCTCTTCTTCTCCTCTAAACTCAATGTACGAACTTAAGTTCATCTGTGCCAAATAAAAAGGTTGAGAACAGCTTGTTTTAGAGGCGCAAAACTGGAAACATTCGTAATTAATTAGGAGTGATTTTGTTTTATCTCCTGTTCAGAATGACTAAATTAAACCAAAATGAGCAGCAAAGTAATGCCTTGTGGTGTTTTATCCTCCCATAGTTAACTGCCCTACTGTCTCATCCAGCATTGATTTGGTCTCAGCTGTCGGTTCACCAGAACACAGCAGGGATGTTACTGGAGCCATAAGCAGAATTTGATCCCCTCACGCGTCACCCCACCCCACCCTGCTGCCCCAGGCCATAAATCAAGTCACCTGGATAAAACCTGATGATGGAACTGCAGCATGTCATTTGGTTTTCTTAATAATACCGTATACTGTAAGAGAGATAGTGGTTATGACGATGAAAAAGCACTGTAACACAACAGGTACTTCAGATAGAAAACAAGTTTAAAGGTCCTTGAGTTTTGTGAAGCACCCAGTGGAGCCCCAACTCCCACAATGTAATTTCCTTTGCAATCCAATTCAAACTGAAATCACAGAATTGTAGCATCCCAATTGCAAAACCTGTATTTGTGGAAATGTGTTTTGAATTACTAAATATCACACAGATGAAAAAACAAGACGACACACCAGTCAGATGGCTGAGAGAAAAGAAATACATTTTTTTTCTGACTTCATAATTTGCTTTTTTTATTTTTGAAAAATCCTAATAATATTCCTGTATTATTATAGTATTGCTTTGACATTTGTAGTAGATCTAAATAGTTTAGATATGCTTATTCCAGGAAAAGTCTAATTAAAGCAAACTGATGTTTTTAATTATTGATATTATTTTAATAATTTAATAATGATCATTTTTGCCTATCTACGATTATATAATTGTTTTATATTATTACAATACTATATATTTGTAAGTATGCACACATAATTTTTTTTACAAACTGTTGAAAACTCTAAACATATTGTTGAAAAAAAAAAACTGTTATATGTTTTTTATTTGCTGTATTCATGAAAAACGTCTGCTGTCTGTGATTATACACAATATGGACCAAAATCAGTTATATCTCCAGTTATTATAGTAGGTATATTGTATGATATGGTTTTCATTAAGACGTGGCGTCCATATTAGTTAGAACTCTATTTTTTACCTTTATAATCCAATTTCCATATTGTATCCATAATACTTCCTGTATATGTTTACGCCAGCCTGAAAAGAGTACAAAAAGTATTAAACTAATAAAAAAGTAGGCTAATTAAACAGGTTGAATTAAGTTTACTTCCCAAACCTAATTTACTCGAGGAAAAATAGGACAGCGTCTTATAATAAGTATGTAAGTCTAAAAAGTCATCGTTTTGACACAATATCTAAATTATTTGATTCATCTTTTTTCATAATTAACAACTTTTTAATTTACTTTTTCTTGGCAGAAATGGGCTTCCATACTGTCCGTTGAAATGAAAAGAAGTGCGTGTATTTAAATGTAAAATGAAGACTTTGGGAGTCGAGCTCGGCACTGAGTGGAGTTGATGTGACTCGGGCCGTGAACGCTCCCCGTCAGTCTGTTCTCTAGTTACAGTATGGCGGCTGGGACTTGCGGAGGAGGACAACTTCTTCTAGATTCCTTCCAAAAAACTGAAGGAAGGCGACGGCTTTAACTCAAAACCGCCTCGGCAGACACCACCTGGACTGAGACAGACGACGACCGCGCAACTCGTGGCTTTCACGGAGGTTTTTCCTGGAAGATAATCGGGCTGCTGTGATGCGTGAGGACCTGCAGTCAAGAAACTCCCCTGATTTTTCCGCGTCTGTTACTGCCCTGACTGTCAGTTAGCCGGCTAGCTGCTCGGTAGCTCACCACCTCCATGCTAACGCTCGCTTGCAGGGCTCGGTAGTAGCCAAAAGGCGGGCTAGCTTGCAGCTTTTATTTGCACCAGGAGACAGGGATGGCATTTCGCCTCCATCCGGTAAGCGAACTGGTTGAGAGGGGTGGGGAGAAAACATTTGAGGACCTGGTTGATAAGTTTGTCAGCACTCATTAGCCTAACCTAGCCTAGCTTACTGGTACAGCGCCAGAAAACGTTGGCCGAGAGTTAGCGCTGTGCCTGTCCACTAGCGAGCTAGCCAATTAGCATTTTAGTTGCACAAGAAGACCTGCTAATCCCCCGTTCATCCCGGCTGAGTGTTTTGAAGCGTCGGCACTAATTCAGACGAAGAGTGGACACTGAACTGCTTTGGTTGGCCTAATTGACCGTAAATGTTTAATAACTCAGGGGTGTTTCAGTCCTGCTAGGTGTCGTTAGCGACCTCATAGGTGTTCTGTGGAGGGAGTGGTAACGTTAGGTAGCTAGCAATGGTTCCCTGTATCAGGGTAACAATGTCACTCAGATAATGACTGTAAATGACGACTAGATTATAGATGACACATTACTAATCGCTAAACGTGTGTAAACCGACTGGCTTGATGCACATTGGGGTGTGTGCCCGTTGTTAGCTTGCTGCAGGACAACACTTAACACTGCAAGAAAGCGCGCAATAGTATTGTTAACTGCTCCCGATATACATTAGATAGGTAGACTCCTTGATTGATAGCTCTTTCAATTAGTAGTCGCAGTTACTGGTGAGAGCTGTTGCTGCCTGGAGGGGGCTGAACATCAAGTCTGCGGTGGCTTACTGGCTTCCCTCGCCTGCTTCAGCGCTGGAATAGTTTGATGGACGTGGGAGGCTGTTTTCCAGGCTGTCAGTGCTATACTCAGTCATGTATGTCTTGACACATGGCACCGTGGTCTGTACATAGTGCCTGCTGTCAGATATAAGTATCGTTATGTAGCTTTGGTGGACAGTCAGTGAGGGGAATGTCTTGTCTTTTTTATACCTGTTGGTGTGTTTTTTATTTTCATTTTTTTCAAACACAGGAGAGTCTTGTTGAATCGAGGTGGGAAAGCGGTGCAGCCCGGCCTGGGCACAGTGGACAATGTTTATTAGTTAGTGCCTAGGAGCTTAGAGGACTAACAGTTCTGCCTACATATAGGCCACAGATATTGTAGATTATTCACTGGGGATTGCAACAGACGACTGCCACTCTGGATCAAGAAAACCTGTCCCTCGTGTCTGGTTGGAGTAACACTCTTAAGCCAAAATCAATGCCTTCGGCGCTGGCTGTGTTCGCCTGCCGACCCAACTCGCACCCATTCCAGGAGCGGCATGTGTACCTGGATGAGCCGGTCAAGATTGGCAGGTCGGTGGCTCGGTGTCGGCCGGCCCAGAACAACGCCACCTTTGACTGCAAGGTGCTGTCCAGGAATCATGCCCTGGTTTGGTTCGACCACAAGACCGGCAAGGTAAGAGAAAACGATGACTAAGCTGACATTTTGTTACTGTATTTTTCCCCACAGGAGTGACTTCCATCCAGCATTTCAGAGGAATTTGGTGTAAATCATAAAGTGTGAACACTGCTCAGGCCTGAACACATTCAGTTTGTTTGAAGCAGGAGGAAGAGTGCCCGTCGTTGATCATAACATGGTTGTTGTGGCCAACGGTGGTACTGCAACTTCTGTGCCTGTCATGTGATGCCATAGGGCCCAAAAAGACTTTTCTTCATAAACTTACATTGAGAAAGAGACATATGTAAGTCAGCAGTTAATTTTTTTGAGGTGAATCAACTCTCTAGTATGAACACTAATAGTTTAGTCATGTGACAGAGCGAACACTACAGCGCATATCAGACATCCGTGCTAGGGCCCGGTAAGACCCAGAAGATCCTGTTACTTTTCCAAACCCGGAAGTCAACTCATTGACTTTATGCACCATTGAGCAGCTTTCATAGGAATGAACGGAGCCCTGCCTCCAAAGCTGTACGATTCCTGAGTACAGGAAATCATCCCAAAACTCAAGGGACTATGGGTAGAAAGACAGAGGCTGTTTCTCATGTGGGCTGCACGGTGGTGCAGTGGTTAGCGCTGTTGCCTCACAGCAAGAGGGTCGCAGGTTCGATTCCGGCTTGGGACTCTTCTGTGTGGAGTTTGCATGTTCTCCCCGTGTAAGCGTGGGTTTTCTCCGGGTACTCCGGCTTCCTCCCACAGTCCAAAGACATGCTGTTTAGGTTAATTGATTACTCTAAATTGCCCGTAGGTGTGAATGTGTCTATATGTTGTCTGTCTCTATCTGCCCTGCGATGGACTGGTGACCTGTCCAGGGTGAACCCCGCGTTCGCCCTATGCCAGCTGGGATTGGCTCCAGCCTCCCCGCGACCCCTAATGGGGGTAATCCTACTTGAAGACAGTCTAGCGAAACCCTGTCTAATTGACAAGCTACTTGTGAGACAAATGAGTTTTTATGTATAACTATTATTATAATATTGATAATATTATAATAGCTTGAAAATAAAATTGACATTTCTGGGAACACTTAAGGCAATTTTGAATTTTTTTTTTAAAGATTTTTGTGGGTTTTTTTTTGGGTGGAGAAAGGGCTATGACATGCAACAAAGGTTCCATGGCCAAACGCTCCTAAAGGCAAAATCTTAAGCTAACCCTGTTTATCCTCATTGTTGTGTGATTGTGATTGTTGGCTTATTTCCCAGATATGGGTTAAACTTAGTCCTGGATTAAACAGAATTCTTTGCAGATGTCCACTGAAGAATGTCCTTAGCCCAGTCTAGGACTATACTTAATCCTTATCTTGTAAACCAGCCTGTAATTTCTTTAAAATCCACAGGTCTGAGATCTGAAGTGGATAGATCGGATCTATGCATTGTAGCATCTGTCGTTGTGTAGCTTCAGTGTGTATGTAGTTTCTCTGTGGAACAGGTTGAACAGGCCGAGGCAACCGAAGGATTAACCCAACTATGTGGCATGTAGGGACTTTGAAATACCCTGTGTGTGTTTGTGTGTGTACACACAGCACACGCTATTTATAATGACACCAGCAGCGTCATCCTTCCTCTCTTCAGGGATAAATACACACACATGGATTCACCAACATGGATTTACTGGCACTTAAGATTCAAAGAGGATCAATTATTTTTGTTATTATCACCAGAGGTTATTAATGCCTGTGTAAAGGGCTGAGTTAGCAATTTTGTATAATGAACCCACTCACTGATTCTGAATAACTTGCAGTGTTGAAGAAGCCCCATCATATGAGACAGACTTCACAAGTGTTAAATGAATATATAATAGGAACTCTGTTGATCTGAATACAAGAGGACCCTCTTCTGCAACATGAGATGTGAAACACTTTACATTGTTGGCAGATTAAACCATATTTAACATTTTTAATTATTTGTCACACATAACTAAAGCTACAGTAAATCTGGGTGCTTTGCCAACCTTGAACTTCTACGTCCTCCGTTGTCACAGCTAGCTTAAGCCTATGGCATTTTACACTGCATAAATTAGCCCAGTGGCTAGCAGACTTTTCCTCACTCATAGCTCCCCTACTCTTACTTGGCGCTATTGTTCCACAATACTGAGGTTGCTCCTCTCTTTGGACCTAACTCCTCCACCGGGGAACCATTAGCAGTTTCGCTCCCGGTCACCTTTCCTGTGCATAGATGTATGACATCAACAAGTGGTAATATTTCCATTATCATAATTTTATCAGCATATAAAACTGGCATTATCATGAAGAATTAAATGTGTCACAAGACTTTGGACTTGATTTGATTTATGTGAAACTTTTTGAGATACGGAGAGACTGTTAAAGGACAGTGGCTCAGTATTTACTCTTTTTCTTTCTTACACGAGTCTGCAGTTTGTTCAAAACCCAGCCTACAGTTTCATTTTGCTTTATTATAATGAAACAGTTTGTTGCTTTCACCTGATTTGTTCTGTGCCGTGGCTGAGAGCTTGGTGATGTGAGAACCACGCCGGAGCCAAAAGTAGAATAAGGTAAAATATCAATAGAAAATGTTGTAACATGTTTTACTGCATATATTGAGACTTTGTGATGGTGTTTGCACTCAGCAGTTTTCCCCTCCATCTTGTCTTTGTGTGATAAGTCTGCACTGGAGAGAAACAGGTGTGATTGGTCGCATCCTGTGATTGATGAACCAATCAGTCGGCTCAGTGATCCAGCAGATTGCTTTATTATTGATGTTATCTTTCTGTACATCAGAGCAGGGTCTATTCCTACTCTAAGACTGGAAGAAATCCCACAAAAATCCCTCACTGTGAGATCATTGAATCATGCTCACTTCTCAGACTCAACTGGAGCTGCTGGATAAATCACAACATGACATCATGTCTTTTATATTTGGTCAGCTTTATTGTTATGCAGCCAGATTGAAATGTGTTTAAGGATTGAGACCTATAACGCTGTGATTACATATTATGCACTGTAGCTTGCTGATGTCACAGCCGACCTCTGGGACTGTTGCCTTGACACCGACTACTGTGAAAGAAGGAAGGATGAACTAATTGACACGAGCACAGCTGGTGGGATGAATATCTGAAGGGCTTTTAGAGGAAATAATGTGTTCTTATTTAAGCAGCAGCCATCATGGGAAGGTCAGATCAGACCCAGCTGCTTCTCTCTTAACCCTGGAGGTCCTGGGACCTCCGTTTGGAAACTACTGTGCTAGAGGAGCTGAGATCCAGCCAATCAGACAGGCTGCAGTCCAACCAGAGGAGCAGTCAGTCTCCCAGACAGACAGACAGACAGACAGTCAGTCAGATGAGATGTCAGTGCTGTGGCATTTATGGTCGCTTACTGCTTCCTTCCTCCGTAACTTGGAGGAGAAACTGTCCTCAGATTGAAATGTGATTGAAGATGGCATATAGTTTTTGTCGATAAGCTCCAGGAGTTGGAGTTTTTTGTAGACGGCCATATGTAAAGCCCAGCTGAAGTCTTTTTACTTTCCATGAAAGCAAGACAAAAACTATACTGTAACACCATGCTAGTCGCCCAACATGCTTCACATTTTGGCTGCAAGTTGTTGTTTGCAGTCCTAACTGTGTTTTAGGTAACCTTCTCAACATGGAGATGTTGAGTGCACAATAAGGCTGCACAAGTATGGCCAAAATGATAATCCTGATTATTGTAATCAATATTTCACATTTGAATAAATGTAAATGTTGTCCTACATTCCTGCTAATTAATAGATCTTTGCAACAAAATAGGATTTAAGATAAATTGCTTCTTAACCTGAATTCAGTGCATTTTTGTTTTGCCCGTCAACAACTAATATACAGTATATTAATCTTCTATTTTGAACTGCAGCTACAACATTCAGGAAAGTTTCTTACAGGCTGCTGCTGTAGTCACAGCAGCATGACGGCTCCCCAAAAGCCAGAACATCTTGATCGCTCTCTGGTGGATGGTTCTTAGTTTGGGAATCGCTTGATTTGATATGGAGCACATTTTGTATGAGTGGAACAAGCATGTTAAATGTCAATATTGCAGTTGAGCATGTTCATTTAATTGTGGGAGGCCAAAATTATGATTGAGGTTAATATTCAATTAATTGTGCAGCCCAAAGTACTCCCACTTTAAAATAGCCAAATGCTGAAAACAGTCCCCATCAAATGTACTCCTTCCTCCTGTTTGAGTAGTGTTTGCTGTAAACTGCAGTGGCCAGCTGTTTTAGGAGATTACTGAGATTTGTAAGGGACTCAGTTCTCACATTAATAATGTTCTGTACCTGAGTACGCTGGCATCATCATCTGCGTGACAGTTAGTGATTTTGTTGCTACACTTCAGAAAGCCGCCACCCAGTCGCATGATCGCAAGCCCATACGAGACGGCCTTTACATTATGCCCTCTAGGGGTGGGTCGATGTGTTAAAGCTCTCCTACGACCTCCGTCAGCCCAACAGCTATCGGCTAACCGATAAATTTGTGTGTGTGTGTGTGTGTGTGTTGTGTGTGTGTGTGTGTGTGTGTGTGTGTGTGTGTGTGTGTGTGTGTGTGTGTGTGTGTGTGTGTGTGTGTGTGCGTGCGTGCGTGCGTGCGTGCGTGCGTGCGTGCGTGCGTGCGTGCGTGCGTGCGTGCGTGCGTGCGTGCGTGCGTGCGTGCGTGCGTGCGTGCGTGCGTGCGTGCGTGCGTGCGTGCGTGCGTGTGTGCATCCCTTAGTTAGGCTGTGTGATGACTCACTGGCATAATTCAATGGTACACTTAATGCTTAGTTTACACTACATGACTTTAGCCCTGATTTTCAGCTCTCTAACAGGAGCAAAGTTGCTGTTGCACCTACAGGAATGAATACTAAAAGAGTGTGGAAACAGGCTATTTTGTGAAAACATGCCACATGTCCCGTGTGTTTTCAAGAGAAGTCGTAGTTTGACCGTAGTTAGACCTCATCGGGGATTCCTCCCAGTGAAAATCTTGTGTGTGACCCCTGTTGCTGGTCAGTCATGTAGTGTGAAAATTTAAAAGACAGCAAGTTGTGTAGTGTGAAGATCTGAAGACTCATGGTGTGAACTTACCATAATGGAGCTGAGCCATCCCTATGTTTACACTTGTGCTTTTCCTGTAATGATCAGTTTCTGTGTCTTGTAAAGGTAATTCAAGGTTACTTTTATTGTCTCCCAGAGAACATTATCCTGCATTGTCAATTAAGGAAATTACAGTATCAAAACCAAACATCACATTAACACACTGAATAAGAACACACATGCAAAGAGCTGGTCGTGAAAAAGTCGTGAAAACGACCTGAAATGCCCCATAAGAAATATCCTTCTTGCATCATACTTGAGACAGGGCACTTTTGTAGCTGTCAGTAACTGTCATTAAAACAACCAGCCTGCCTGTCAGTAAGACCACTCAGAAACCTCTAAACAGCAGTAAGTCGGTGGTTTGCTCAGGCAGATATGTAGCAGATTAAACCCGATTTGTACTTACTGTTGAGATCTCTGTAATACAGCTGTATCACTTAGAGTTATCCAGTCATTCATTCATCCATCCAGAGAGGGTATTTACCCTGAATCTTTACATGCGCCAGCTGACCAGATCAGACCAGGTTTATCATTCTGGAGGACATAGTAGTAACACATTAGATCTACAGAGTCCTGACACTGATCTGTTAAACAAACACTGAATTGTAACCTAAAACCAGGGTTTAGTGAATGTTACAAGAAAAGTCAAGATTCTGGTTTTGGTGAAGCGTGTGGCTTATTTTTGCTAGCAGGTTAGTGTCTAATATTTCGAGATAAAAGAGTTTGAAGTTAAAATGTTGAACCGTGCCTCTTCCTGCTTAATTAATACCCTGCTAGAGAGTGTACATTCTGCTGCATCGGTGTTGCAGCTCTGTGTGAGACTGTTGGAGCTAAATTTGTCTTCTCTTGTCCTGCTTGTTTCCCTGCTGGCGACCTAAACGCCCTGTGCAACACCTCACATCGGGATCTGCAGCATTGTTCTGCAGGGCAGAGTTAGGTTTGGTCAGCACTCTGTGGAGGAGTTGAGAAGTGAAAAGAACGCAGGGGAAACCCAGACTTTAATTATAAGGTGAATAAATGGTTTAAGAAGTCTTATCAGCTTGAAGCCTCATAGTTTAAACAGGTATAAATGCCAGTCAGCAAGTAGAAGCCTGTGTTGGGCTCCACAGAGGGAATATCCCTCCTGTCAGGAGAAAACAGTCATTTTATATGTCTAGTGAGGTTTTTTGTACTTTATTAAAAGTCCGTCATCAGTTGGGCCTAGTAAGTGGCGGCGAGGGGTACGTAATGTAATCGGTGCCCAGCACAGAGACCGTTTCCTTGCTGTGAGGCAGACAAGCGTTTGCATCCATTTGCCTATTTACATGATGATTGCAGAGACCTGTGGATCCAAGCGGGACGTCAGTTGAGTAGGCGCTCATTAATGTGGCCCGGGACACACTCAGGTACACACTGCTAAAAGAATGTGGTCATATGTGGCCCAGACCACCTCTGAATGTGGTCTGAGCGACCAGAGCGTTCACGCTTGTTCAGCTCACTGAGGATGCATGTTAATACCAGGTGTGAACAGGGCCTTTGTCTGTCATCATGCTCACATTTATTTGAAGCAGAGGCTGGTGTTTGTTAAAAATACATCCATAGTGAGTTACAGTTTGTTAATCAAAACTATTTTATTGGAAGCAAAAATGAATATAATAAAGTAACTGGCTAGATTTCAGTGAGCGGTCGGCTGTTTAGCCGATGCTTATGGAAAGTTCTGTAATGTGTAGGATTAGGCTATGTGGGTTGCATTTTCAATGATTTGGACAAGTTATGTATTGGTTTGCATTCGTTCAGACTCAATTTGTTGAAAAGCGCTTGACGTGTTTTAATCCTGAAACATGTTGGTGGACACGTTTGCTGTTTTTTGTTTTTCCTCTTGTGTTTTTACTGTAGCTAAGGTTCTATGCTTACAAACATGTTAAGGTCCTCAGCATTTCATTTTCCAGGATCTTTCATCACACAGATGCTCATCAGGTGTTGTTTGTGCTGGGTGAAAGATTGTTATTATCAGTGTAGTTATTAGGTTATAATGAGAACACACACACACACACACACACACACACACACACACACACACACACACACACACACACACACACACTCTCTCTCTCTCTCTCTCTCTCTCTCTCTCTCTCTCTCTCTCTCTCTCTCTCTCTCTCTCTCACCCTACGGTAGATGAGTCATTAGATTGCTGTAGGCCTCAGGTGGAGTCTTATATACTCTGAAATAGACAAACACTCTCTCAAACTTTATAGTGTTGTAGCTGGACTACAAGCACCTCCTTACAGTCACTGTCCCTAACCCGGTCCATGCAGCTACCAGCCCAGGGGGTTTTTGGGAGTGCTTCAGTCCTAAAATCTCAGGATAAATATGGCATACATTAAAACAATTTGTTTGGAGAATGCACTGCCGCTGCAAGACATATTTTCAGTGCTATGGTGCCAACACCACTGTAGACACAGGTTTATCAGTAAGTCAGGCCAGGGTTTCAGCGTTCACTAGGTCCAAAAGTAGCACCCTGCTTCAGGCCTACAAGCAAAGTTGATTGACCATGTGTTGTTTTGCAGCTAATCTGCACACTGGTGGCGGCATGCAACGTATGACCATCAGTGATTGTATCACAATAATCCGATCTGACCCCACTGTCCACCGTCACTTGCTATGGTTATGCTTACTTGATCTAGCTGTCATCCGGTGGTACTGGTGATCGACTCAAGCTGGGTGCCACAGATGAGCATGTTGTGTTAACCATAAAGAGTGTGCAAGTATGTGGCGGCACATTGCCGGAGTAGATCAGTCTAAAAAGGAAAACAGAAGAGCATGGTGGAAGTACAGTTAAAAGACAAGAAAATTAGATAGGTGACGCTTCGTAGTAGACTTTCCGCAGTAGTCGGTGTTACACGGTGCTCAGGCATACAACGATTAATAACTTGCCCATCGTTGTTTTGCCTCTTTTATAGAAATAAAACCCATTTATTTCATTTTGTGTATCGGCACCCACATTCATCAAATTAAAAAAAAAAAACTAATTTGTAAACTACAAATGAAAATGTATGTTAATATTTATTATTGGAAATCAATTAACATCAATAAACAATGACAAATATTATCCAGAAACCCTCACAGGCATTTATCATAAAAATATGCTCAAATCATAACATGGCAAACTGCAGCCCAACAGGCAACAACAGCTGTCAGTGTGCTGACTTGACTATGACTTGATCCAAACTGCATGTGATTATCATAAAGTGGGCATGTCTGTAAAGGGGAGACTCGTACCCATACTCATTCATTCTATGGTACCCATTGAACCCATTTACATTCACTGAAATTGCTCATATTTAGAGTAACTTTGGAGCGGTATTTATCCTCCTTCATGACAAGCTAGTATGACATGGTCGGCACCAATGGATTACTTAGGTTTCCTAGTTTCATAATACTAATATCTTCACTCTAGCTTGAAAACTGAGCCCACTACAACCTTAAAAACATGTTAATGCGTTAAAGAAATTAGTGTTGGTCAAACAAATTTGCATTAATTGTCATTATTTCATGAACTTTGACAGCCCTAATTTAAAACCAATGCTAATAGGGAACGACAACATCAATGTGTAAACTTTTCTTATGAGCGTCATCTTTTTTGTAAAATGTCCTGTGTAATCGGTAACACCAATATTGTCACAGGTTTATTAACCGGTGGGAAAACTTCCTCACCGTGACATCCCTACTGCTAAGAGAGGGAGAGATTTTGGTCTACAGCATTTTTAATGACATCGTGTTTTATGCAGTTTTATGGCAGGTTGAAAATATTTTGGATGGTCATTTTTTTCAATTTACCAGCCATTGGCAGATGTAAATGTAAATTGGAGACCCTCATTCACCAGCTTTTTTAGTCTGTTGTTGCACAGGAGGGTAGCTGATTTGTGATAAAGACAACAAGAGAGCTAATCAGTTGGTCAACCAGGCAGCCGGTGAAGAGCAGTGCTGACAGCAGAGCCGAGCTGTTGTCTGGTATCAGTATTCCACGGCATGGTAATGGCCTCAATCTGAATACCAACACAGCACAGGAACGCTGTTACACACAGACAGGACACAGCTCTGTGACTCTCTTTATATCAGTGTGAATGTGAAGGAATAAGACACTGCTGGCAAGAAAAGGCACCCTGGCAAACTCCGCTCTGGCATTGTGCTCATGTGTGTTCAGTGATGGGAATACTGCAGCCGGGCACCAGGATGGAGCATTAGAGGAAAGGGAGGGAATCAGTGGGAATCTCATGATTCAGTTCTTGGAGTGACATTTAGATTGACCCAGTAAATGTAAAGGATGGCACTATTTCTGTGCTCTTACTCCAGTGCACTGTGTGTGCACCTTTTGTTCACTGAACTGCAAGACAACCGCTCTTGATGAATGTCGCTGTCTGACGAACAGGAAAAAAGCAGAGAAAAGTGTGATAGTATGCAGCTTTTTTAATTAAAACAAAGTTAACACCATTAATTTGGAAGAATCTTACAGTCTTCTGCTACAGAGTTGACACCTTATTCATAATGTTTATACAAAAAACGATTTTTAGCATTGCAATACTACTCTATTTTTTTCTTTTCACCCACCTCTAATTAGAAGTGAAACGAGTACAGTCATGTTTATTCTTTTAGCTAAAAGTGCTGTTAACTCTGACTTGCAGTGAAATCACTGAGGGAATATGCTTCAGCTCCTACATTACAAGCAGCCACTGGTAAGGATGGCAAGGGTCAGAGGTCACAGTATCTGACCAGGCCCAATACCCAGCTCTATGGATTACAGAATGAAGCGGAAAACCTTTTTCACCAGGTCACCTTAAAATGTCAGTCTCATGTAAATGTGTCAAATTTTTCTTGTCTTCTTGTCTTGTCCGTTTTCTCTGTCTTCATTTCCTCCTTTTTTCACCTTTTATTCTGCTGGAGGTGTGAGCGTTTGACAGGTGACAGGTGAACGTTATACTCAATCATGCTCAGCTAGAGGCAGGTTTCGTAACTTGTTCAAACAAGATGGAAGCCGTTAGAGGCAATGTTCAAGCCGCCCATCACTCTTTTTCTCTATTCCTACGTATGTTGTTGGCTGCTAAACCGGTGAAAGTATCCTGTTATCCAGCCTGGTTGGAGGGTTGCGGTCAAAAAGCCAGAAGAAACATGTTGACCAGAATAAACTCCAGTCAACAGGTGAACCGTGTTTATTCTACTATCTGGTGAAGCAACTCGCCCTGAGTCTTCAACTTTTTTGACACTTCCTCAGACAGGAAGGAGGATGCTGTCGACACAGTCTGCCTTCATGAGCTTATTGTTAAAAGTCACCACCAGCCACCAGAACACATGATGTTAAATCCTGCCCCGTGGCTTATAGGTGTAGGTTAACTAGTTGAATCATCCAGACACTGCAGCAGTTTCACTTTGTGTTGAGTTTACCTCCTTTTGTATTTGATTCAAAAGTATTTCAAAGGCAGTTTATAACAAATGAAATTCAAAAACCTTTGCATCATTTAATAATACATGACTTAACCTTTTGAGGAGATTAACGTATCAGCCGCAGCAGAGCATTATCCAGCTTGGTAAGAAGGTTGTCGTCAAAAAGACAGAGGAACATGTCAACCAGAATAAACTCCTACTTACAGACGAGGACACATTTTATTCATGAACAGTACAGATGTGATTGAAATAGCAGATGACAGGACAAGATTTGAGCCACAGCAGAGTGCCATGTCCCAGAAAAAGGCCTTCATTGCATACCTTCAGTTGAGGGTGAAAGGAAACATTAATCCTGTATTAATTAAAATAATTAAATATATATATATATATATATATATATATATATATATATATATATATATATATATATATATATATATATATATATATATATAAAATAAAGATGTCAGAATACCAGAAATTTAATTGTCTATACCAATAGCAGTGAAATTCCACAATTTTTGATACCAGTTCAATACACTGTAAAAAATGAAAGTAAAACAATAAATCCCATGTACCTCATCATACACATAAATTCAAATTTGACAAAGTCTGGCTGTCTTGGTGCAGACTATGGAGCGTCAGTATTATCAATTTATTATCCTAATTATCAGTTTTTATTAGCTTCACTCAGGAGTATGATTTATTTTATTAACATTTTAGATTTTTTAGATATTGTTACTGCTCTAGAAAGTGATGCAGACGTAATGCTGAATATAAATAATGTTGTTGGGTTATTCTTTAGTTCATGTGCTATTTTGAGATTTATACTATTATTACATACTTGGCGTTGACTTGGTACCAAAGTATCGGTTCTCATGACATTCCTAATGTTTAATCTAAATGTTGTCAAAAACGGCCACCAAATGTTTCACGTCCAAAACCCAGAGATATTCAAACACAGAAAGTCTTCACATTATGGAAGCTGGAGCCAGATGTTTGACATATTTGCTTCAAGGCAGGGTGGGGGATGTTGAGAAACTAGCTAGAGCACACTTGAGTGATCCAGAGGAAATAATCAAGCGCAGTGTTGCCAACTCTTGGAAGTAGTTAGCAGCATTAGCCGCTAACTAGCATTAACTGCTAACCACAAAAGTCCCTGAATCTAGTGAGCAAGTCACCCCGTCAGCAACACTGACAGTCCATCCTTTCAGGCCTCCCTCCAAAGTCACTCACCCACAGTTATTATTACGAACATACACATATCATAATGAACGTTAACGGGCCGAATGAAGTGATTGGACGGGGTTATTACAGTCCCATGACAGCCACAGCTAGGAGATTTTTTTTTTTTTTTTTTTGCAAGATTTAATTTATTGATTGTCGGGATGTAATGAGAATTTTAACTGTTAATCACTTAACTAGTAGTTGGTCTTTAAAAGAGTTTGAGGATTAATCTTCTGTCTGTTGACTCATGAATTCATCAGTTTTAATTTTCAGCTCTAATTACATACTTGACATGCTAAAATCAATTATATTTTGTAGATACTGGAAGAAGAGAGTTACTGTCTGTTGTGCACTCTCTCTCCTCCATATAGACCACGAAAGAGACTGAGCTGAAAATAGGCAGCTGAAAATAGGCAGCTGAAATCTGTAGCCGAAACTCTCTAGCTCTCCAGCACTCACCTTTCAAGGAAGCGCTCACACTGTTCTGCAGGAATAAACTCACGTGCTGACTGATAAAACCCTCTTTCTGTTTGCCAGTAGCAGCAAACCGCCTCTTTTGGAAACAGTGGCAGGAGTCCAGGCTTCGTTCGGCTGGCTCTCTGCTCCGACACACACCGGGATCGACAAACTCTCCCAGCTCTCCCTCCATCCTCTTTCAGACATGCACTGTAACCTGGAAATGCTCTGCCAGTTTTACAAAGCAGCCGGAGTTAACTTTGAATCAAAGACCCGCTCTTACTACGTACCCATGATGAGATAACTAGACAACTTAACGCCACATTGTACCAAGCAGTCTTTCATTATTTACATTATACATAACTTCTTGTTCTGGCTTGGCTCATGTGGAAGCTGACAAATATCTCATGAGCACTGAGGCCCGATCCAAAGTGGTCCCATTATGTTTGAACTGGAGATGTTTAAGAATCTGTATCGGTGCTGATCCAGGCAGAGTTTAATATTTTAATGGAGTTGCATTGGCTAAAATAAAACCGATCAAAGTCTGACCTGGTTTTTAATTCACTCTGCTGTGTTTTGTCTACCTCAGCATGCTGTTGCAGCACTTCGTCTGAGTAGGCTGCAGCTGTTACTTCAATGTGTCAGATACAATACATACACTACCATTCAAAAGTTTTGAATCAACTGATTTCAGAGATTAAAAACAGAATAATTCAGACACCTTTTTTTCACAATACCAGAAATGTAGTAGTAGAAACCAATACCTATGTTGTAAATCCCATGTACTTCAGCATACACTTTTATTCAATGTTCTCACTTAAAACTACATTATGCAAGATTACATATGCACACATAATGTTAACGTTAGAACTTACCTTCGACCAATACTACTTTTTGCTAAGCAGAGCCTCATAATGTAAATCAACGGCACCTCCTGCGTTGAAATCGGCAGGATGAGAGCTAGTTAACTTTAACTTTTAGCAGTCAGTGAGCAGCACAATCCTGCACGGAGCTAACCGCTAATGTTAGCTAACTCTTATCCTGCTGATTTCAACAAGCATTTGTTGTGTGCAGCGTTGTGTCTCCTGGACTCGATACTGAGTTTACTGCGTCGCCAAACACCTTTTCTATCGGCCCTCAGCTTAGACTGGAGCCGTGATGGCACCTCTGGCACTGTAGACGAGTAAACGAGAACCGTCACATTTTCAGAAGTTTTGCATCAACTCGTACCAAAGTATCGGTTCTCGTGACATCCCTACTTTCTGCAACCTAAAAAGCATGAAAGGCCATTGAATAATTTACAGTAGTCCTCTCAGACATCTGAATATGCCCATTCAAGCTTTTGTGTCAGGCGATTCCAGGCTTTTCAATGGTATTATATGTAATAAACATGTAGGTAAATATAAGTATTACTTAGACTCAGCAGACACAGATCTGGACGTACCTTGTATGAACAGTCAGCATGGAGCTGTTGAACAGAGGCCTGTGTGTGAACACTAAAAATACATTGTTTAAACAGATGGAGGAACCCAGCAGCGCGACGCGGTCCATGTGGGGAAGGCGTTTGTTGCCGTTGCCGTTTTCTCTCTCTCTCTCTTACAAGCCTCTGCCCCTCTTTTCTCTGTGCAACAACAGTGTCAATATAACAGGTTTATCACACCAATCATGACTCGCTTCCTTCAGCGTGACAGATTTATTCATTTAATAAAATACAGAGCAAATCTCACGCCTCGGTTCCAGTCCTCTGGTGTGACCAATCTTTTGACGTCCAGCTCCACAAAGGAGCCTCTTCATACTCTCACTGTCACTAATTATTAACACAACTTTCATGGCTTCGTCTTTGACCTTCCACTTGTCTTCTGGGGCTGTGACTGATGTTGATCTCTTGTTGTATATTTTGAACATTACACTACATCACTACTTCCAGTATTCCTATAGTAAATTATCATATTTTATTTTGAATAATTTTATATACTCAAGCAAGATAACAATCACATATACAAGGCAGAACAAATCAAAACCTTTCACCTCACTCAATCATCCACCCCTCAAAAATACCTTCTGATCCTTTACAGATTTGTGAATTTTTTTTTAAATTTAATTTAATTTTTTTTTATGTTTTTGTGTCTCTGTTTTGTTGTCCAACTGTAGACTGTGCTGGGACCATTTTAGTTGAGCGTTCAGATCATGTGGATGATACTGAGTGTGATATTTTTGGATTAAAGTTGTTGATAAGACAGATTTTGTGCATATATTTACCTGCTTTAGCTCCATATGAGTCTCAGTGTTTTGCTTTTTTAGGGTCTGGCATAGCTGCTTTGCTTCAGTGTTTTCTGGTGGGCCATGATAGTTCAAGGACCACGGTTGTCAAGCTTGAATCTCTGTGTGATTCACAGTGTGACAGAGGTTTGGTCCGACTCATCTTCCCTAACGGAGGAAAGCCATCCAACCTCTATATGTTAGAGGACTGCAGAGCTGCTCTGACCTGAGTACCCAGCAGCTGGCAAATTTTAGTTGATGAGGAAATATAGGATGTAGCACTTTCTTTAAAGATGCATCACACCCTCCTTAAAGATATTAACCCTGTCACCCACAACACACCCATTTTTGTCATTTATAGGGGGGCACAGGGGTCTTTAGAGATTGCAGGTCACATCATCTGAAAGGTGGAGAGATTAATATGAGATGCAGCTCAACACTATGTCAAGTTGTTTGTTGTTGTCAAAAATGAGAAATAAACAATAAATTAAGTAAAATACATTGTGAAGGTGATACAAGTATATAATGGCCATTGCCATGCTCTATTATGTCTCATAAGTCATAGCATTTTTTTTTTTTTTGGGTTGATACCATTTGTTACACAGATTTGGTGCTTAATTGAACCATTTACCACTCAAATTGATAAAAATGATCAGTAATCCCTCCAAAATACCACATTAAGACACCAAGACCTTGAGGGACACCATAGAAAAAGCATTGCTGTGATTTGGTACCAAAAACTTTTGACATTTGGAGATTGGATGGTGAGATGGTGTTCTGTAAACTGCTGGCAGACCCCTTTATTAACAATCTAGCTAGGAAAGCCATCCATCCTCTGAATGCTCCAGGTCTGTAGTTTGTGGCTGTAAAGTTTCATGAGGCTGTGATTATCACCACAGATCATTTTATACAGTGAGGTGAAGTTTTAAAAAATGGTCTCACTACAATGAAATGGATCCTATGGGGACTAACATCATCACAAATGAATACAGTTAGGCTCATTGGATCCACAAGAGTCTTACTTTACAGTGATGCCCAATTTATGCAGTTTTAGGTCTGTTTAGGGACCTCAGTATACAGAAATTTTCAAATATATCATTTTCAAATTGACAAAAAAATGACACATTTATACTTAAATTAAAAATACGGTATGGTTTTGCCCAAAACTGAATGTGATTATCATAAAGTGGGCATGTCTGTGAAGGGGAGACTTGTGGGTACCCACAGAACCCATTTACATTCACATATCCGGAGGTCAGAGGTAGGGGTGTGACGATACTTGTAACTTTGGAGCGTTATTTAGCCTTCTTCCCAACAAGCTAGTGTGCCATGGTTGGTACCGATGGATTCCTTTGCTTCTAGTGTCATATGGTATCTGTATCTTCAGTCTCGCTCTAAAACTGAACCTGCTACAGCCTCAGAAAGCTAATAAAGTCTGTTGGGAACGCTTGTGATCCCGTGGGTCTCAGGGGGTTAAGTGGATAAACGGATAAGTCTGCCTTAAAACAATGTACATGTCCATGTGTACGTCGAAGCTGTTTTTGCTTGCTGTAAATAGTCCTCTTGTTCATACTGGCCATTAAAAGATCCCTTTCTAACAAGGCAAGTTAATCTGAGCAGTCTGAATTGATCAAATCAAGTGGGTATCTTCCAAAGCTAGCCTTTTTTTTTTTTTTTTCTTAGTATGAAATTAACACAAAGACGGGAAAATGGTAACAAGTCACTTTAAATGTGTAGCGTCACTACTACTAACTGTAGATAAACTTTGTATTTTTCCACAGAACAAGGAGTGTGGACTTTGTCCCCTGTCACGTACATGGGAGTCATATTATCACATGACCTTTTTGTTTGGGGAAAGTAATTTGTGATGACATTTTTTTTCTTGACCAGTTACAGACGTGGCAGATTCACACAGGATTAAGATCACAGACGACCGCCGCAGTTACTACAAACTAAAGGAGGTCCCCAGGTCATAGTAGTCCCTTGCTGTAGTAGTGGATGAGGCCTGAATGAACAGGAGGAATGACCTCAGTTTGACTCCTACGAGTGATTCTGAGAGACTTGATGAATACAGGCGCAGAGTTTATCTGTCCACTGTCTACTGCTATCTGTTCATTAACCCATGTGTGTGTATGTGTGTGTCCAAACAAACTGGTGTCATGTGTCGAACTGCTGACCTGTTAAGTGGTCGTCGTTGCCCGTTGGCTGCCTGCTGATGGTTTTCACTGTTTTTTTGGTGACTGAGGGCAAAATTAATAACCAAACACAATTACATGGCATTCGTTGAGCTGACACTGATGAGGGAGGGGAGATGGAGAGGAGGACAGAGGGATAAAGGGATGCAGTGTTTCCCAGAGAAATGTTCTGTTAGTGGGTGGAAGTGGTGCAGGAATGTCAGTGGTGGTGAAAATCAGTCACAAGTGTAGATTAGTTTGAAAAGTGGTGCATTTGTGTGATATTGTGTGGTTTGGAAAAAATATCTCCCTATTCCAGATTTCTTAGAAAAGCCTTTTAATAAAGAAGTACAAAATATCCTCAGTTCTTTTAAAAAATATTTTTCCTGTCGTTGGTCTTGAGGGTCTGGTGGCAGCGAACACTCCGATCACTTGAAAGCCTCTCACCAGCATTAGAACTCAGCATACCAGCAGACTTCATGTACATTGCCATTTGAGGATGATGTAACTTGCACAACATTTTGTGCTTCGTACAATCCTGAAATTAATAGAAAGCAATGCTCTGTCGGGACGGTGGGAGAATTGTGCTTGTTACGTAATTGTTGATGGGAATGGAGATTAATCAGACTGGAGAGAAGAGAAGGAACAAAAACAGATGGATAGAAATGGCAACGTACAGACAGAAAAACAAGTAAATATGTGTCTGCAACTATTTTGGTAATTGATTAATTAATAGCCTTGATAATACACCTATCTCCTGATTCAGTGCTAATTATGATCCTTGAATGCTGATTGACAGGTGTTGTGAATGAATATTAGGATTTATTGCTATTTTTAAAAAAACATTTTTAATACTAGACGATGGGAGAAAGTTGAATCATACACATAGGGACTTTTACATTGGAAAATATCTAAATTAATACAGTAAAAATATTTTTCAGTATGTATGTAGTCAGAAATGTCCTGAAGTCAAATATATGTCATTATCAGTTATGATTTATTGCATTTTTTTCCAGCAACCCCAAAAAAATCAGACTTTTTATTTTGAATATCCCTTACAAATGAGTGGTATTTTATTTTTAATTTATAAGGGACATGAAATGTTTTATACTTCTAGTGAATACAACAATAATCGCCATAGGCTCAAATAAAGCAATTATATTGATTCTGGCATTAAAAAAAATCATTAAAAAAATGCTATACCTACTGTAGGTGAATTGATTTGCACCCGTTATTCAGTTCAATCAACATTTGATGGTTCCAGCTTCTCAATGGTGAGAATTTGAAGGTTTTATTAACCAAACAATTAACTGTAAAGATGTTAGGTACATGAATCGCTAATGAAAAGGTAGTTGCAGGTCTAGATTTTGACTCTTTGACTCACAGACTGTAAGCATAGCGTCTACTTCACATTGAAGACAACCAACCACAGACTTGCTGTGGTGTGACATTTTGCAACATCACGATGATTTAAATGAAGCAACTCAGCCTAGAGCTTTTTTGCTTTTAACCCAGACATCATTTGGTATTATCGGGTCTGGTAAGTCCCGTTGTATTGCTGCAGGTATCGGGTATGTGTGTCAATAAGTTAAATACATTAATAGATACAAGCTGACTCTGTATCAGCTCAGATATTGTGGTACTTCATCATCATCATAGGAGGAAAATATGTTTTTGAGGTGATATGCTGAGCGTCAGATGTGCATGGAAACGGTTCTGCTCTCTGTATTCGGGTCTGTTCAGATCGACCACATTTTGGATCACGTCTAATCATCATTGGGCCTATTCAGACCAGGTCTGACTGTTGTTTGGTCCCTTTTGGATTGGGTCTTTTTTGGTGAAAATGAATGTGTGCATGTTTGGATTTGGTAGTTTTTAAACAGGTTAGTTTAGGTTTGTAGTCTCTACTCTGAACATAACTTCTGTAGGAACACCATAACCCTCTAACCCACAGGTATAAACCCATCATTTAAAGGATAATTGTAGTTTATTACAAGCTTAGTCTCAGTTTCACCCCCTACAGGGGTGCAACGGATCACCGAAATCACTGGACTGTATCAAGGTTTTGAGTCGAGGATCAGATCAGCGGGAAAAAGGAGCAAGTATAATTTTTAGCGATGCACCGATCACATTTTTTTTTTTTTTTTGGGCACAAATACAGATGATCTTTGAGCCATATGACTGATACAGATCGTTTGTTCTTTTGTGTTTAAATATTTTTTAAGGTAAATGTTATGCTTTTACGTTGTTATAGACATTTATAGTGGTTGGCATTAGTAGTGTTAATTATGTATTATAAGCTGCATATAGCTAGTGTTGAAGTTCCCTTCCCTTATCTATTTTATATTGCTCTGAAAATGTCTCCTTCAGACAACTGTATTTATTCGACTTTACATACAACCTACATTTTACAAGATTACATTTGTACAGATCGTGATAGTCAGAATTTACCATCGCCCAATATCCATTTTTACTGAACAGAGCCTGAATGCACCATAATGGACCCTCCTACGTTAGCTGTGCCGTATACCAACGTCACCAGCCCTCGTCCTGCTGATTTCAGCACGCATTTGTTCTTCACAATGTAAGATTATCGGATTGGCAACGAGAAAGCGTTAATGCTGAGCTCCCGGTCGTATATTTAACGGATCACCAGATGGATCAAATACATTCATTATGATATCATTATACTTTTCAAAATGATATCTGAGACATAGAAACATGGTGATATCACACAAAGAGAGTCAGATGGGTCAACAAACATGAGTAGTCAGATGATCAGACAGTTTATAAACAAGCTTCCATGAAATGTAGGCCAACAGTAAAATCACAAAACTGACAACTTTAATCGTCCCTCACAGTTTACACACCCACTTCCTGCTTCAAGTCTGACCTGTTGTACTTGCTGTAGTTGTCTGGTGCAGTTTCTTGACCAGCAACGCCAGCGACAGGGTAAACGACTTGTAACGTCGGCATGTTTAATGCCCATCTAACGCTGTGGATTAAGATTTTATTTCAACCATATTGTTGGAACAGTGGAAGAGGCGGGTGGAAAGACAAACCGTGACGGTTTTGGTGAGTTTTATTTTGTTTCTGTTGGGTTTGAATGATGATATGTTTTGCTGCTCGAACAGCTGATCTACCTGCTGACACCCACCCACTCGCACCTGTGCCACACACGTTTTACTAGTAGTAATGCTGCTACTAAATGGTTAATACAAGGGAAATATACAGTATGTGATTTAAGACTGAATGAATAATTGCATAAACTATTTGATTTTTTAACTTAACGACTATTTGAATAATTGAAAATCGTGACCCGTCCCAAACACACACGCACAGAGGAACTCTCAGCCAGTATTGATGGTTAGTGCGTCGCTTAGTGTGTCAGTAATTCAACCAATCAGTGAGGCAGTCTGTGATCTGCTTTGTTGTGTCTACGTCTCAGACTGGGAGGTCAGATGAACCGTCAGACCAGCACCCCTGAACTCAGCAGTGGTTGTGGCTGTTGGTTCAGATACGAGTCAGCTGGGTTACCTCTCATCCAATGAATCTGTCATTCATTCACACAGGCCTTTGAGCCAGCAGTCCGCCAGTTTGCCAGTCATTTTGGAGAGTGTTATGTCTATAAAACACTTCACAGTGAATTGTGTCTGTACTGCTGCTTGACTGCTGGTATGCTGCTGTAGTCAGCTGGGAATACTGCAGAATGAGAAAATGACTGTCTGCTGATGGATGATGTCGTCTCAAAGCTCACATTTAGCCAGCCCTCTAACTGTGGGTTTAGTGCTGAATCACAGTTGCTTAATTTCCTCATTCACCACAGTTTGTTCTGGGGAAATGAAAGGGACTTCCTGTATCATTCATACTGTGAGAAGGTTAAGGTGTTTAAAATTAGTCCGGGAGATCAAATGCTGCCTGAGATCAGACAACGACCGTAACTGACAGAAAGGTACGAGAAGCTCCTCTGAAGGCCTAGTGGAAGGAAACGAAGCTTGTACTTGTTCTCCGTACAATATGGAAAATGAAAGGATGGTGTAGCAGGTGAAAAGAGTTGTCATTGATCAGTAGCATAGTAAACCTTTACCCCCAATTTTATCATCTGCTCTCAGTGGAAACTGCTTATAGAGATCACAGTTACAGCAATAAACTGCTTATAAGGATCAAAACGTTGGGGACAGAGTCATTCCTATACAAATGCTATTTAAATAATTTGCCTATACAGTAGTAATGTTAGTTGTCCGATCACAGTGTTCATTATGGGTCTTTTAATACATGAAAGCATATGGAAAAACATTTTAAAAGTATGCTAGACCAGTGTTAGTTGAATTTCTGTGTTGTTTTTTACTTGACTTCCTCAATACTTTGCCTCACAGACCGTCTGCTCTCTGGATGGATACCTGTGCTGCATGCACATGATAGTGTGATGGGGAAAAAGAGTCATTTTCTCTGAATGAAAAACGAATGTGCACAGGGAAAGCACCTGTGGTTGAAGCCACTCATCAAGTGGTTTGGTGATGCCTGGTGACGTAATGCCTTCAAATATATCCTCAACTGACTCTCATGCTGAGCGGTGCCCGTCTCCCGCCATGCTGCTGCCGAGTTTGGGCGCTGCAGAGCCGGCCCTTGGTAGGGAAAAGGCAGAGGAATTGTCAGCGAGCCAGTAGATGGCAAAGATGTCTGTGTCATGACTTTGTATTCATGTTAGGGATGTAATTAATCAGTTTAACAATTAAAAGAAATATTGAAAGTTAAAAAAAAAGCTGAGCCAACCTCAGTGGAGTGGCTCATCACTTAAAGGGGGTTAGCCCATATTAAGTGAGCCTGATCCGGTGTTGTTGAGCATTTTAACCAATTTAAGATATCAGTTAAAGGGTTAATCATCTGTAGCTTGCTGTCTTGTAGCATTTTGTCAGTGACAAACTGTACACAATGTCTGCTACAGCTACGTTGACAGCTATAACACCACCAACTAACCCACAAATACCGCTGCCACACATATGCAGTCTGTCAGAAACTCGCTGAAGTTACGCTACAGCGGGCACAAAGCCACTGCTATGCTAGCAGCTGCTAATGTAGCACACACACACACACACACACACACACACACACACACACACACACACACACACACACACACACACACCTGTTTATCAGACAATAGCTATTGTTAATCCGGGCAGGCACACAGTTTACAACCTACTAAACTAAATTACATGTGCGGTGGTAGTGGTGGACTTTTTCTGGGTAAGTGGCTGCATGTCCATGATACTACTGCAGCACTGTGGCTGCTACAGTAGCTCTCCTGATGGTGAACCCTTGACTCAGTTGTCTGTTGTGCTCGTATACTGCAGCTTTATGGTTAATAATCAGCTAACGAGGGTCAGTTATCGGTTAAGAAAATTTTTCAAAATTAGCATCCCTATTCCTAGACGATGCAAGCAGCATAGTGGCTGCTGTAGTAACTCTCCCAGTCTGAACTGGGGACTGGTTTCCTGTTTTATGCATACACTGCAGCTGGTGATAATGAATGTAACCAGCGTGTGCATCGGCTTACCATTGCAGCTTGGTAACTTGTTAGGCACTACAACTGTACAGCACCCCTGCATGCCAGGCACGTTGGAAGAAAAACAAACATTTCTATTTCATGTAATAAATATGCAAATGTCAAATAGATGATAATCTATATGAGAAATGATGCACAGGAACAAAAATCTGGTTACAATAATGATCTGCTTATAGTGATCAATTTGACCCAGACATTTCTGATCGCGAAACTTTGTTTCCAATGTATTTGAAAGGGTCATCCTGTTGTTTTTTTCAGTTGTATATTTTAACCATAATTTTCATGTAAATACGCTTTGAATGACCAGCACAGTGTCTTGCCTGGCGACGCTGTACAGCAAAAGTTCAGTCAGTTAAAACTTTTTTTTTTTTTTTTTTGCCTTATTATTGCTGGAGCCTTTGCATTGAGTGACGTGCCGATAAGATAAGATATTCCTTTATTGGTCCCACAGTGGAGAAATTCACAATACAGTGGTCCCATTCAAAGGAAGGGGGGTACTGCACAAAGCTTTAGTGTTGCTTCACTTTCCATATCGCTGCAGTCGTCACTTGATTATTGCCTTTCAGTCGTGTCATGTTGCTGGTAATGCTATGAAACAAGCAAATGTCAAAAGCTTTAATAAATACAGACAGGCGACTTTCACTGGGCTGAGACTAGTGAGACAGTCTGCTGCTCACAGGTCCATGACGTCATGTTTTCTGTGTGTGTGTGTGTGGCACACTAGGTAAAAGTGTGTGAGAGCGATATGTGAGGTATGTGACGCATACTGTGTGTGTGTGTGTGTGTGTGTGTGTGTGTGTGTGTGTGTGTGTGTGTGTGTGTGTGTGTGTGTGTGTGTGTGTGTGTGTGTGTGTTGTTGCTGGGCGAAAAGCTCTATAGTTAGGTCCCTCCCTCCCTGTCCAGGTTACCATGGGGACAGGAGGTAACTGTGTGTGCGTGCGTGCTTGTATGTGTGTGTATATATAGCTATCATGATCTGTGAATTGGTAGCTTCTTCATAGCAGACTGCAGTCGGATAAACAGCGAAATCAACCAGTCCGTCTCAGTATCTCTCTCTCTCTCTCTCTCTCTCTCTCTCTCTCTCTCTCTCTCTCTCTCTCTCCTTCCTCCTCCTCGAATCCCTCCTTCCTCTCGTCAGCGTTCGGTCTGCCTCTCTCTCTCTCTCTCTCTCTCTCTCTCTCTCTCTCTCTCTCTCTCTCTCTCTCTCTCTCTCTCTCTCTCTCTCTCTCTCTCCTCCTCCGAGTCCCTCCTTCCTCTCGTCAGCGTTCGGTCTGCCTCTCTCTCTCTTTCTCTCTCTCTCTCTCTCTCTCTCTCTCTCTCTCTCTCTCTCTCTCCTCTCTCTCTCTCTCCGGTAGATCGACAGTGGTTTTCAGTCATGACGGAAAGCTGAGAGCTGATGAATGAAACTCCTGGAACGACAGACAGACAGGCCTCAGGCATCCAGATCAGATCGCTAACTGTGTGTGTGTGTGTGTGTGTGTGTGTGTGTGTGTGTGTGTGTGTGTGTGTGTGTGTGTGTGTGGTGTGTGTGTGTGGATTCATATCTTACTGTGTTTGTGTGTTCCTGCTTTATGCTTCCATGCTTGTGTGTTACATTTGTGTTTATGTTAGCTTTTAATCCTTGTGTTTTCTGCAGTTTTTTTGCTTGATTTGCTTGTGTGTTCAGTTTCCCACCTGCTGTGTTTGTGTGTACACTTCATTTCTGTGTCTGTGAATATATGTTATTTAATTATGTTTGTTTTCTGAATGAAGATGTCAGTGAAACAGCTGATTCTTGGTGTTTGTGTTTTACTGTCATGGTTGTTGTTGTTGTTGTCCTCATGGACTCGTGCTTTGTGACCGTGTCAAAGTGCCTTTAAACGATGTGAAATGTTGCTGTGTTGTCAGTATTATAGTATATTTCTGCATTGTAGAACTACAGAATAGCCTCAGGATTAAATTATAGTAGTCACAGCCTCGAGTACTGATGGGAGGAGTGATGAGTGAGTTCACTGTGAATGAAGTGCAGTGCTGCAGCGTAAGAGCCTGTATAGTGAAGAAAGCATTTTCTTCAGAAACTGCAATAATTAATGACGTGTTTTGGTGAGGGCTGTCAAAGTTAATGTGCTAACATGCTAACGCAAATTCGTTTTAACGCATAATTTCTTTAATGCTTTAATGCAACTTGTTATTTTTAGGTTGTAGCTGGTTCAGTTTTAAAGCTAGAATGAAGATACTGCATCATATGAAAGTAGAAAACCTAGAGTTGGTTGTTCCAAACGTAAGCTAAATTTTGGTGAGGAAAAACTGGCATGGCCATTTTCAAAGGTGTCCTTTGAGTTGAAACTGGGTTCTATGGGTACCCACGAGTCTCCCCTTTACAGACATAACAACCACTTTATGATAATCACATGCTGTTTTCATAGTCAAGTCAGCACACTGACACACAATTGACAGCCCTGGATTTGACAGGATATTTACAGGCTACCTTAAAAGGTAGGCAAGATCAGTTATTCTCCTTTTTTCAGGCTATAAAGATATTATATTTCAAAAACTTCCCCTTTCTTTGTTTTCTCAGTGCAATTTCTATGGGACAAGCCCAGGGGTTCAGGTTTAGACACTAATGAACATGTTTTGAGCGTTGCACAGTAAGCAGGCAAACCAGGAAGAGAAAATGGTATTTTGGCATATGTGCTGGGTGATGAAAGGCCTTTGGTGCTCGTTGTAGCTATGTAAATGGCATGGCTCCCAGGATTGCGGTGCTGGTGGTGCACCACTTGGGTCCCTACAAAATGGTTCAGCAAATATTAGGTGGACTTCCAGAAATTCTTTTACATATATTCACGATTCACAGAGGATGAAGCCTGCGGACTTCGGTGATCCCGTGACTTTCCATCTAGCACCAGTATCGAATCAAAATTTACATTTTATCAAAAACTTTTGTTTCAAATACCAACAAAAATAATGGCATTCCCATTATCCTCCCCCTGTTTAGTGTGACTTAGCAAATGTTAGCATGCTAACATGCTAAACTAAGATGGTGAACATGGTACACATTATACCTACTAAACATCAACATGTTAGTGTTATGATTTTGAGCATATTAGCATGCTGATGTGAGCTTTTAACTCAAATCCAGCCTCACAGAGCTGCTAGCATGACTGCCGACTCTTCGTTTTGTTAACATTGGAACCATGTTAGTTTTCTTTCTTCCAGAACAAAAAAAGAGTATCAAAAAAAGGCTAAAAGGCTAACACGGTCTGTGTGCGGGGGCATGGTCTGAAATTAGCACCTGCCAAATGCGGTTAATTATTGGCAGGTGTGGGGAAAATTGTCAGGCCATCCACCACTTTGGTAGGCAGTGAAAGCGCTTGAGATTAGCAATGAAGAATCAGTTGCTGTTGAAAACTGCTTCCTAGTTTTTTGATTACTTGGTATTTCATGCCTCTGTCGCTATTGATTCCTCTGTATTGATGCTTTCCAACAGTTTGGCATGCACAATGATGCATCGGTATACCAATGCTCTATCATGTTTCAGTTTGTTTGAGACTGGAACCATGGCAGAGGGAAGAAAAGTGCTCAAAAGCATGGCACTACTATACTAAAACAGAGGGACGTACCCTTTTTTGTTCCGTGAAAATGCTACACTATGAACAGCAAATCAGTGTCAAAATCGTTACCTGTTAGTCGGTGGGCAGCACCATCCTGCCAGGTTCTCTTTGAGTTTAGGGATGCTAATTTTGAAAAATGTTCTTAACCGATAACCAACCCTCGTTAACTGATTATTAACCATTAACCAACAAGATTTGTGCCTGGCATGCAGTGGTGCACCCGCTGTAGTATATGAGCACAAAAGACAACCAACTTCACCATCAGGACAGTTTCTGAAGCAGCCACGGTGCTGTGTTCACTGTCCCCATTTCACCGTCTGGGAGCGTTAGCGGTCACAGTGCTGCATGTAGTGTCACAGACATGCAGCCACTTTCCCAGCAAATGTCCCCATCACACATTTAGTTTAGTTTAGCAGGTTGTCAGCTGTGTGTCTGCCCGGATTAAAAATGCTGATTGTCCATCAAACAGAGTGTGTGCTCTTTGTGTGTGTTTGTGCTAGCTTCTAGCACACACACACACACACACACACACACACACACACACACACACACACACACACACACACACACACACACACACACACACATACACGGCTCAAAAAAATTTATGGAACACTTATATCACACATCAGATCTTGATGAATGAATCATTTGTTGAAAGCAAATTGACATAACGACAATCAATGGAAACCAAAATCATCAACCCACTGAGGGCTGGATTGAAAATCGCACCGAAAATCAAAGAAAAAAAATGATATCACAGGATGATCCAACTTGCATGAATTTCATCGCGGCAACTCATAATGTGACTCAGTAGTGTGTTTGGCCCCTGCATGCCTGCATGGACTCCTAACAGCGTCTGGGATCAGGGTATCCGTGAGCTCCTTGACACTCTGGCGGTACATTGGGTCGTCCAAGGCACAATACATAACGTCCCATAGGTGCTCAGTTGGATTTAGGTCAGGGGAACGTGAGGGCCAGTCAATGGCATCAATGCCTTTGTCAGCCAGGAACTGCCTCCACTCTGGCCACATGAGGCCGGGCATTGTCCTGCACCAGGAGGGACCCAGGACCCTCCAAGGATATGCCTCTCCAGACCATCACTGACCCACCATCAAACCAGTCATGCTAAATGATGTTACAGGCAGCATAACGTTCACCATGACGTCTCGTCTTTCACACCAGTCACATGTGCTCAGTGTGAACCTGCTCTCATCTGTGAAGAGAACGGGGTACCAATGGTGGACCTGCCAATTCTGGTGTCCTCTGGCGAATACCAGTCGAGCTGCATGATGCTGGGCTGTGATCACAGGTCCCACTAGAGGACGTTGGGCCCTCATGCCATCATCATGGAGTCTGTTTCTGACAGTTTGGTCAGAAACATGCACACCAGTAGCCTGCTGGAGGTCATCTTGTAGGGCTCTGGGAGTGCTGCTCTATGTACTGGTCCTGCTGCTGGGCTGATTTCCTTCTACAGCCCTGTCCAGCCCTCCTCATGTAACGGCCGGTCTCCTGGTATCTCCTTCATGCTCTTGAGACTGTGCTGGGAGACACAGCAGCTTTTCTTATGATAGCATGTATGGATGAGCCGTCCTGGAGGAGCTGGACTGCCTGTGCAACCTGATTGGGCTGCAGGTACAGCCTCATGCTACAAGTAGTGACAAGGACACTAGCAGAACACAAAACTAGAGGAGAATCAGTCAGGAAGGATGAAGAGAGCAACTGTCTGTGGCCACCACATATAAAACCATTCCCTTTCTGAGGGTTGTCTTGCTGTTGCCTCTCCATTACTCCTGTTGTCACTTTCATTTGCACCAAAGCAGGTCAAAGTGATTCATGATCACTTGTGCTTCCTAAGTGAACAGATTGATATTTTAACTGACTTGTTTTATACTGTAACCATTAAGTGTTTTTGAACAGTGTATATATGTATGTATATACTGTATATGTATATACAGTATATACATATTATGAAAAAACTGTTATTGAGGGTATTGTCTTCTTCCTGCTGGCTGATGGTGACACCATTGTGGCATACAGTAAGCAGCAGTTTGATATATAGTTTGAAAGTACTGTTGACGGTTGTGAAATTTCATTATGAGCTGCAGCTGAATGTTTACCGTCATCCTGTGTCATTTTTTTAATCCCTTCAGTCAGTGTCCTGAATGATTTTAAACTTGACTCTACTTCATTGCAGTGGATATTACATTTTGTCTTTTGTTACTGTGAAACTGCTTTATTGATTTCTTCCCTGGGTTTTCTGACAGCTGCTGTGTTTGTGTGTGTCAGTTCTACCTGCAGGACACTAAAAGCAGCAACGGGACGTTCATCAACAGCCAGAGGTTGAGTCGCGGCTCGGAGGAGAGTCCGCCCTGCGAAGTTCTCTCTGGCGACATCATTCAGTTTGGCGTTGACGTCACTGAGAACACACGCAAAGGTACATAGACGTACAGAATATATTTACACACAGTAGTATATTTAAATACTACTACTTTTAATACAAGGAGTATATTGGACATGTTGTTATGAGATGTATGTAAGTGATATTCAGAATGGAAAAAAATCAAAAACGGTAAGGTGAAACAGAAATGTTTTTCCCTTCTCTACCAGCTTTGTAGTTGATAATGAACACTGAAATAATTACACTTGTCTGACCCTCAGGGGTACCTTAAGGCTCATTTTTCTAAGGTCATGGACTACATACTGTTTGCATTTAAAGTGCAGAGCAGATATTGAGGTCAGATTTTCAGCTCCACTGATACTCCTTTCACTCTAGAGACCCAGTGTGCATTCAGCCTGGCTGTGTTCATATGAGACTACCATTCCAGGTTTATCTGTGAACGTCACTGTTCAGTCTGCACATCTAAATACTGAAAACACTGAATTACATAGAATTACATTAAATAAAACTAGCACAAAAATATTTAATTTGCAGTTAATTTTCCCAGGACAATCATAATAATCAAGCAGATTTTAGCTCTTCATCTACAAATCACGTATGCTTTATTTTCTTGCTTTCCATCTGTGAATTAATACTATGCAGTTTTGTTGTTTATATTTTTAGATGCATTTTTCCTACTCTTCTGGGCAACCATTGATTTGTATTGATTTACACACTAGCTTGTCGAGACGGAAGTTATACAATGCTCCAAACTTGTGCTAAATTTTGGCAAAGAAAAAACTTCATGGCCATTTTCAAAGGGGTCCCTTGACCTCTGATCGCAAGATATATAATGTAAATGGGTTCTCTGGGTATCCACCAGTCTCCCCTACAGACATGCCCACTTTATGATAATCACATGCCGTTTGAGGCAAGTCAGTCAAGTCAGCACTCTGACACACTGACAGCTGTTGTTGTTTACTGGGCTGCAGATTGCCATGTTGTGATTTGAGCATATTTTTATGCTAAATGCAGTACCTGTGAGGGTTTCTGGACAATATCTGTCATTGTTATGTGTTGTTAATTGATTTCCAATAACAAATATATACATACATTTTCATAAGACAAACATATTTGCCCACCCCCCTGTTGATAGGAATATTAAATACTTGACAAATTTCCCTTTAATGTATTTTGAACAGATAAAAGTGTGTGATTCATTTGGGATTAATCCCAATTAACTATGGACAATTAAATATTTTAATTGACTTGACCCTAGTTTCTGTTAAATATTAGAATCATAGGAATACTCTTGACACCAGTACAGCGAGTGAGATCAGTTGCATCAAGATGAGGATGAAAATGTATTGTAGTGTGAACAGTACAGCAATTCTGAGATTTTAAAAGTTGTAAAAGTAAACAGAAATGTGTAGTGGAAACTGCACGGGTAACTCCAAATTCTCCCGATGTGATGTTGTCTCAAAACTGGTTACCAGTACTAGCGTGTGCATTAACGTGGTGGTTATCTGTTTGTGTTTCCAGTCACCCATGGCTGCATCGTGTCAACAATCAAACTCTTCCTACCTGATGGGATGGAGGCACGCCGACGAAGCGAGTAAGCAGCCTCATTGGTTAACACTGATACATGAATCGTTCATATCGATCCATGGTTGGATGGCTTGAACACTTGTTTCTGTGCGTTAATGGAACATTATCATTGGTCAGAATGAACAATGATAATGTTCATGCACACCAGATGAAACCACACAATTTTACCTACGGTAAACAGTAAAGAAAAAAGCTTTTGTTTTGAAGTGCTCATGTATTGTTATTGTGCTTCTTCCTGTCACACTTGACACTGATGTAAATTGATGTGAGTGATACTAGAAGTAGCGTCACCAGCTGAGGCAGCAGTGTTGCCAACTTAGCGACTTCGTCGCCATATTTAGTGACTTTTCAGACCCCTTTAGTGACTCTTTGTCAAAAAAAGCGACTAGAGACAAATCTAGCATCTTTTTCTGGTGTTACTGGAGACTTTTAGAGAGTTCATGCTCTTCTCAACGAGCTGCCGGTGCTGCCGTGGGCCCCTCCTGCACTCAGACAGCAGTCCGTCCAGCAGCACGTCTATAATAAGTCATGGTGGTAAAGCTGTGAGCTTTGTTTGCAAAAAGCATGCCTTTATTCAATTTATAAAACTAGAACCGCCACTTTGAGACGAAACATGCGGAACAATACAGAATAGGGAGATGAGAAGGAGAGGACAGCCGAGGGGATGCTAGCTGAGATACTACAGCAGCAAGGACTTTTTACAAAGCTGCATACAACCAAAGAAGGAAATGTAAGTGTTAATGTTAAGTTAATTGTCAAATGTAAGTGTTAATGTTAAGTTAAATGTTAAGTTATGTTCATGGAAACATTACTACCCAAAACAGTCAGTCCTGTACGGTTCAAAGACTCCTGTATATAACGTCATTTTCTTAACAATATGGTGTTTGGGTAGATTTTCATTATAATAAATGCTGAACAGTAAGTGTAAATGGATTGAGTGGGGTTTTTGATCTTTGTAATCAACTATTCAACACCAGCTATTGCTGTTGGTCAAGTGGCCATTTGATGCTTACACGAGTTCATGCTGAGTGTTGGAGAATGCAGGATATTGTGCTCACAAATTTACCACCAAAGTGTGTGTTCAGTTAAATGGGACATAGCAGAGCAGCAGCTGACCCAGCATGGAGCTTCCTACTGTACTGGGAGTCCCACCTGTGTGTGTCTGTGAGTTTGTAATTGGCTACTGTAGATTCAGTATGGAGGGTGTGTGTGATTCCGGGGCACAGCGCCATGGCGGGCAGTGCCATCTGCTGCCTTGCTCCAGCCTTCACTGTGGGAAACGAGCAGGTCAGACGAGCATTCTGACCTGCATGAATACAGACTGAAATAAAGAGTTCAGGCTTTGCTCTGCTCCTGCTGTCTGTCTTTGCAAATGAAGAGCTGACTTCCAAAACTTTCTGACCACTTGCACGTTTCAGAAATCATCTTATTTTAGCTCTTTGGACTTTACCAACTCCAGAGGGAAAAATCTGGCTCTTGAGTTGCTAGATGCTCCACTTTGATCACCAGCTGGTTGCTAACTGTGGCAGTCAGCTGTTTGGTGCTGAGCAGGTAGTGTTCAGTGGGTTTTTAGAAAATGATGCTATGAGAGTGGTGAGAGTGAAGCAGTAAAGTAAAGCTGTGGGCCAGACAGCTAAACACAGAGCTGAAACTCACTATGAAGCTGAGTAAAACTGCAGCTGTTACTTTTGCTTTGATTAACTCAAACCTCCAGCACATCTTTAAATGTGCTCTCCCATATCTACAGCCTTAATATAGCAGCACACGACTATAAGCTATGGAAAGATATAGAAGAGTAATATCTACCTGAGCAGAGAATGAAGTCCCTCTTCCTCTGTGAGTGTTGTAATTTAAGCTTCTCCATGCTTTGTTGACATGTCTGGGTTGGTGTTTGCGTGCCCCACTGGCTGGCTGCTGCACGGCACCACTCCCATACGGTGGTTATAGCTGATAATGCCGTTCCAGAAACATAGCACCAACCCTCCGGGTCTCCCCACCCCAGGTTAACGCTGTTACCTCTGTTGCCTTTGTTGCCTTTGTTTTCACTGTTAGCTGCCGGTTCAGCGGTCGCCATGTTGAGAGCTGTGCAGCCGAGCCGTGTGATGCCACCCACCATCACAATCCACATCCTCTGACAGTAACTTTCTCCAGCCAGACTTCATTGTCATTGTCTTTAAGTTTATGCAGCTCTGTCTCTATAGAGTGCAGCTGGAGAGAGTGGTGTGAAGCTAAATCAGACAGATTTATTAATCGCTGAAGAATGTTTCTGCTCCCCGTGTGTTAGCATTAACCATGTGGAAAACTGCCAAATACAGCTTTATGCATTCGCCCTCTGTGTGCCAGCTAAGCACCTGTATTTATACATTAGACCAAAGCTGTGTATTCAAAGTTATTTTTCATTACTGTAGGTGCGAACCTGAAAACTCAAAGGTTCTATTAATTTACCTTGTGAGATTTGCACTTTAAAAGTCAGATAATGAATAATAATGAATACAGTAACTTTAGAGCAAAAGAGCAAGAACAAAAAATATGCAGTGTCTTTTAAATTGCTGCAGTTGGAGCTCCCTTCGTCCACTTCCATTACATTTTATGTTAAAAAGCAAAACAAAACAGACTATAAGAGGGGAACATATTCACTGAGAAGTCACCCACTGGTTTGTGGACTACAGTTTTGAAGCCTTGACTTTGGCATTTTGGCTGTCGCCATCGTAGTTGTTGACTGTCGACACCATCTTGGTTTTTTGGAACCAGAATGACACGAGAGGGTGGTGCTAATACAACTGAACGCTGAATAAGACATTTTAGTTGGCCAAAATGTTACAGTAAGGGATGCACCGATACTGGATTAGATATCGGGCTGATACTGGCTCAAATAGCTGGATCACGCATCACTGACATTGGGGCCCATCTATTCAATTCTGTTTATATACTATTTACATTATATATTGTAATTTCTGTGTATTTGTTGCTGCATTAAACAGGTTCACCTGTGAATTATAATTCCCATTAATTGTGAAGATTTCTTACTAAGTTGCTGGAGTAAAATTTACTGTTTAAATAATTAATAACAATTCAGTCAGTGTAAATCTATGCGTTTATTTTTTTATGTTTAAAAATATGCAGCAGCCTTCTGCTTCAGTGTGAAACAGTGTGGAGTCACATATATCACATCATTGTTGTTAATGGAGAACAACACATAAATATCCAAGTTAGAGCAAGTTGTGTATTAAAAATATGGCAGTGGAAATAGGAAGTCAAACCTACAGATGTAACACCTCTAAAGTGTTTCAGGTTTAACCACCATAGTTAATTTCCAGTCATTGTTTTGCTCATGACAATAGCTGTCCTTTGTTTCCTTATCAGCCTGTTATCACCTGCCATATTTCCTTAAAACACCCACACACTCAGGCACAGTCATGGTCAAGTGGTTAGAGAGGGTGTTTCATTTTCAGAACAGTTGTGCTCTCCCAGGTGAGCCGAGCTTTTGCTTGTAAGTCGATGAGAACAATGATAACCCCGCCCCCTCATGCCGTGCCAGGTTAGTTATCCAGCACACCTTTAGCCTCACAGACCGTAAAGGCAGTTAAAGCCAGAGCTGCAGCAGAGAGGGGGGCTTGTTTCCTCACAGCGAGTGCCAGGAGGGGTGGAGCTACAGTAACTCGAACAAGTTTAAGGAGCAAAATCAGCTGCTTGGCTCAGAGGAGGAGCAGAGAGTAGACAGAAAGAAAGTTTGTGTTGTGGGATGACTTCATTCACGCTGTGGAAAAGTAGAGAGGAATCAGCTGCTTGGTCTGAAACCAGGAGAGAAAATGAAGTAAGAAGGAAGGATCCATTTTCTTATAGGAGTAGCTGAGTCAGGCTGAGATAGAGGCCCAACGGTGAACTTTGTCTTGTGTCAAATCGTCACCTGACACACTGGAAGAAGACCTGGAAGGTAACGTCTCTGTTGTCCAGAATCTGAACCAGGATTTTTAGGCTCAGACGGCCCTGATCAGCTGCTGGTTGGCCATCAAGTTTTTTGTTTTACAACACAATGTGAGGCTCAAACTGTTAACTGTATCTTTTAAAATAGAGAACATACATCACAGTGCTTGTTTCTTGTGTTCAGAAGGCTGTTGGGTTTATTCATGCAGATGAAAACATGAGACCAAACCAGAAGCAGAAGCTGTGTGGACAGCATTTTTTACTCCTTTGTTTTTTTTCTGATAAACAGAAAATCATATACAGTCTCTGTACAAAGCTGTGGCAAGTAGTGAAGTCCTCCAGGATTGGTCCAAATGTCCTACAGGACTACTTTTAGTTTCCAGAAGTTTTGGTTTTGCTGGTTGAGCTGCAACTAATGAGCATGTAGTCTAAAAGTTAGGGCTGTCAATGGTTTAAAATATTTAATTGTAATTAATCGCATGATTGGCCATAGTTAATCACGATTAATCACAAATTAATCACATTTTTTTATGTTCAAAATAGGGATGCTAATTTTGGAGGGAAAAAAAAAATGATAACCAACCCCTGTTAACCGATTATTAACCGTTAACAGACAAGATTAGTGCATCTCATGCAGCAGTGCACCAGCTGCAGTATATGAGCACAACAGACAACTGAGTCCTCAGTTCACCATCAGGAGAGCTACTGTTGCAGCCACGGTGCTGCGTTCACTGTCCTCAGTTCACCATCAGGAGAGCTACTGTTGCAGCCACGGTGCTGCGTTCACGTCCTCAGTTCACCATCAGGAGAGGTACTGTTGCAGCCACGGTGCTGCGTTCACTGTACTCAGTTCACCATCAGGAGAGCTACTGTTGCAGCCACGGTGCTGCGTTCACTGTACTCAGTTCACCATCAAAAGAGTTACTGTTGCAGCCAGGGTGCTGCATTCACTGTCTCCAGTTCCCCATCCAGAAAGTTACTGTAGCAGCCATGGTGCTGCGTTCATTGTCTCCAGTTCCCCATCAGGAGAGCTACTGTAGCAGTTGGGGTGCTGCGTTCACTGTCTCCAGTTCACCGTCAGGAGAGCTACTGTAGCAGTTAGGGTGCTGCGTTCACTGTCTCCAGTTCACCATCAGGAGAGCTACTGTAGCAGTTATGGTGCTGCGTTCACTGTCTCCAGTTCACCATCAGGAGAGCTACTGTAGCAGTTAGGGTGCTGCGTTCACTGTCTCCAGTTCACCATCAGGAGAGCTACTGTAGCAGTTATGGTGCTGCGTTCACTGTCTCCAGTTCACCATCAGGAGAGCTACTGTAGCAGTTAGGGTGCTGTGTTCACTGTCTCCAGTTCACCATCAGGAGAGCTACTGTAGCAGTTAGGGTGCTGCGTTCACTGTCTCCAGTTCACCATCAGGAGAGCTACTGTAGCAGCCACCACAGCATCATTTAGTTTTGTTTAGCAGGTTGTCAGCTGTGTATCTGCCCGGCATAACGACACTGTCTTAACTTTAGTGATTGTGTGTGTTTGTGCTACATTAGCAGCTGTAGCTCTGCTGCATTTAGCATAAAAATATGCTCAAATCATAACATGGCAAACTGCAGCCCAACAATCAACAACAGCTGTCAGTGTGCTGACTCGACTATGACTTGATCCAAACTGCATGCGATTATCATAAAGTGGGCATGTCTGTAAAGGGGAGACTCGTGGGTATCTATAGAACCCATTTACATTCACATATCTGGAGGTCAGAGGTCAAGAGACCCCTTTGAAAATTTGTCCTTGCCAAAATTTTGTGCAGATGTGGAGCGTTATTTTGCTTCCTTCGCGACAAACTACTATCACGTGATTGGTACCAATGGGTTTTGCAGGTTAATGCCAGTATCTCACTCTGGTTTAAAAACTGAACTGCTACAAGCTAAAGAAATGTAAGTTGCGTTAATATCCCAGGACTCAGGGTGACCTCATCGGTTGTTTGTGTTGGAACTGGTGGCCGGAAACAAAAAATATTAAATTTTTAAAATAGCAGTAGTAACAAGAATAGAAATTGTAATTGTGTACATTTTAATAATTTAAGTAATCTTTTCCAGAGGTTATGCTGTGGACAGGTATGGACTGTTGTTTGATCCAATTAATGGTGTTCTGATCGTCTTTCAAACGACCATTTAACAAACATTTAAAGATGTAGAAAGATATCATTTACAGTAATATAAAACCCAGGAAGGCACCATCATCAGGCATCAACACATTTTGAGAAGCTGAAAATGGCAAATGTTTGCATTTTTTTCTTGATGAATTATTTATTTTTCAGCACTGGTGTTATTACTATTTTTTTGTTTGTTTTGTTTTTTATTTAACAAAGTTCTTGAAAGAAGTTGTTCAAGAACTTTGTAAAAAATAAAATACTGCATTTAAATACAAATTAAATGTATGATACTAAATTAGATTTAGATTTTATATCAGGAGCTATTATGTAAAAGAATAAGTGGAGAAAAGAAAGAAGCTGACGAGACGTGATGCCGGCGTATAGTACTAGACATTTTTTTTTGACATTTAGTGCTACTGATGTATTTCAGTCGATGTTAAATACGTGGAGCAGGTCAAAGTGTTACCCAAGGCAGCTTCATGAGTCCTCCGCGACAGATCTGAGTCGTGGTGTGACTGTAAGTGGTAGAAATATCTGAACAGGGCACAGATGGAAACTACTGCCAGTGTTTTCCATCATTAGTCTATGCTGGACTGCAAAACACACTGAACTAGATCTGATGTGGATGCCTGATTCCTGTGTGTGTGGTGTGTGTGTGTGTGTGTGTGTCCTGTAAGCCTTAGTTAAAGAGCTGTGAATTTAGGTCATTTTATGCTGTGGGTTTTTTCCATCTTTTTAAAATGTGTTATTTGGAGCAGTGATGGTATTTGCAGTCAGTGTTTGAGGGCAGAAAGTGATGCTTGCTGATCCATTTGATGCAGATAGTGTGCTGTAAACACCTGCTGTGGAGCTTTGACTAAAGTTCAGTTTTCACGACACCCTGAAGTTCGAGCTTCCACGCAGCAGAGGTCGTTAACGGGCGGCGTTGTGGTTGAGGTCTTATACCCGCAGGCTACTAGGATGCTCCAGCATTTTACAGTTGCCTGTCCCACAATCGCTCTCTCACCTATCAAACAGGACATCACAAGATGGTCACGACTTGTCACGCTAGCTGAGGCTGTACTGCTGTACTGCTGCTGTGCTACCGTGTGCTAACATGCTGGTGTTTATTAGGTGTGATGTTTTCTTATTATTGCATGTTAGCATGCTAACATTTCCTACTTGGCACTAACACAAAGTACGGCTGAGGCTGAATGCCATAGTTTAAAGTCATAAATCAAAGTGCTGGACAAATTAAAATATTGACCCGATGATGGCGCTAGGTCAGGGTCTGAAATTAATACCGGCCAAGAGCCAAATGCAGGTAGATTTTCAGTCTGGCGAATAAATCTTGGAAGGCTATCTGCCACACTGGCAGGTGAACATTTGTACCAAAATATTCACGTCATAACACACACACCAAGTGAGATCGATAGAGTATGAACTTACAACAATACAGCTGTGAATGCAGCAGTGCTGTGTGTGTACAGTTTGTCAATGAATAAGTAGGGGTTGAAAAAAAAAAAAGTATCGGGGAGGATGAAAATTTGCGACCTGAGTTGAAATAAAAATGCGTCGCCAATGTTACAATTAATGGTGTTGAAAATGACTTTTTGTGTAGCACACAGTTCTTATTAAATCTCCTTGACAACATAAACACACACCGCTGGCCTCTGACCTCACAACAGGTGCAGCGACAACGGGGAATTCAGCCCTCAGTGAGGTGAGCTTGCTAGTGTTGATGTTAGACTGTTAACATTACAGTTAACGCTCGGTTACAAGTCTGCAGCCAACATTGCATCTACAGTTAGTGAGCTGACGATAACACTACGCTAACTATGAGGAGTCAAAACTGTGCAGCAGCTCAAATCATGATACTGATGTTAACCTACTTCATCCTCTGTGGGCAATAAGGCTGCAATGAGATTTCATCTCAGCATTTTGTCTGCTAACATGCTTTAACATGCACCAGCTAGCAGGGCCGGTTCTATCTTTTTGGGGCCCCATATGAAAAATTAGATTTTTTTTTTTTTTGACCAATTTTTTACACACAAAAATATACATTTAGATTTAACTTTGCTGCACTGTTGACATCAAAATCAAAACAAACCTGCAAATTAATTAGTAATTTCGTTCTCTTAGTTTTGTATTCAACTTACCATATTTTCGCACTATAAGGTGCACCGGATTATAAGGCGCATTAAGCAAAACAAAACGGTCAGATAAGTCAAACTTTATTCAATTCATTTAATAACTCAATAACTTCGACAACGCTCAACATTTTTCAGTTGTAACACATGAAATGCAAAACAACACACTCACTTTTCAGTTCATTCCTCTTCCACAAATCCATCAAATCCTTCATCATCAGTCTCTGAGTTAAACAGTTGGGCGATTTTAAGTGCGCCTTATAGTGCGAAAAATACGGTAATACCTTATTAATTCAATGAAATATACTGAAACTAATGTATATGTGACACAAAAGGGCAATTTACTATTTTGGCCAGAAAAAAAATATGCTTGGCTGCTGATTTTTTTTTTTTTTTTTTTTTTCATTTACCTGTCCCCTTGACTGCTGTGTCAGAGTTATTTTCAGACACTGCGCTAGATAAAAGGTGAGGGGATCACCAAAGTTATTATTACATTTCATCCTCTGGGGAACATGAACGACAAACAAAAAGCTCAAATGTGTGACTGGGGGCGGGGTGGAATGAGGGGGGCGCTAAATCATTAGCATACATTTTCTGTGAACCGTGGAGTCTGGAGCGACGGGCAGATCTACGATGCCAGCTCTAGAGCCATGCCACTAAAAACTTATCTCTGTTTATAAAACCTCATGAGTTCATGTTATGTATGAAATTCCTGCTGTGAAAAAATGTCTGTTTGATTTATGAACTGGCAAAAAACAAATCTCATCGTGGATGTAGGCGTCCTGCTGTGCTGATTCTATTTGAGTGGTGATGCAGTGAAGACAACACTATGCACAGTGATCTGTTCTTACCTTGTATGTACAATTACAACCAGTTTCTGCCCAATTTTTAATAACCCTGTTGCAAAGTATACTGCATGCAATTATGCTTTTTTGTAACTCACAGACTATTAATAAGATTAAAGATGGAGAGTCTCGTGTCTGATGAGACAGTGAAGTCTGTAAGATGACATGTTACAGGAGGATTATTTCCTGGTGGATCGATGTGCAGCAGAGCTCAGTGTAATGCAGCTCTGAAAACACTTCAGTCAGCACAGTGAAATCAGTCTCTGGTGTTTCCTGTGATGGATGATGTTGCTCTGTGGAAGTTATTTGTCACGGTGAAGGAAAACAGCTGCAGCAGAAACCCTGATCTCTGCAGAGAACCGGCACTGTTGGTGCTAGATGTCCTAAAGTCCTTTTAAATTGTTGGCTTCAAGGTGTGTTTCATCCAATACCAAGAGAAAAATCACCTGACAATCCCTGGGCGTGTGCATAGTGCAAATGTGCTTAAGATCAATAGTCTTAGTGTAGAATTATATTCATAATGCTTTATAATCTCATGTATACTGTGTTCTTTGGTGAAATATAGTTTAATGGTACTCGCCAGTTTATAGGTCTGTCTTCAAACCTTTGACACTCGTCATTGTCTGAGAGTCAGGCCTACATGCTAGAACGTATTATTAAATGGTATTTTGATCAACTTTCAGGTCAGATATGTCGACACCATGCCTTATAACCTCTTTTACCAACAGGTTTATATTACAGTATATACATATTAGGGCTGTCAGTCGAGTGAAATATATAATCACAATCAATCATGGACATTAATTGCAATTATTTGATAATGATGATTAATCGCAAATTGATCACACACTTTTTATCGCTTCAAAATGTTCTTTAAAAGGAGATTTGCCAAGTATTTATTATCAACATGGCATGGGAGTGGGCTAATATGCTACTTTATGCAATTGTTTGTATATATTTAGTATTGGAAATCAATTAACAATACAAAACAATGACAAATATTGTCCAGAAACCCTCACAGGTACTGACTTTAACTGAAAAATATGTTCAAATCATAACATGACAAACTGCAGCCCAACAGGCAACAACAGCTGTCAGTGTGCTGACTTGACTATGACTTGATCCAAACTGCATGTGATTATCATAAAGTGGGCATGTCTGTAAAGGGGAGACTCGTAGGTATTCATAGAACCCGTTTACATTCACATATCTTGAGGTCAGAGGTCAAGGACCCGTTTGAAACTGACCTGCTGATTCCAGTTGTTTCTCTTTCTAAGAGCAATAATCGACAGCATAGACAAACATGTGTGTAACTTTTCTGTCAAGAAATTCAATTGTGTGTTCATAATAACACATTGACTATTAAACAACTTTTTCTCCAAACTGGCAAGCTAGTTCAGTCAGTAGTTGGTGTAAATATTAGTAACAACTAATAAATACTGTATGTGTATGCAGCAAACCATTTTAATTAAGTGGATTTATGTTTATAAATCTCCATTTAGTAAACACATCTGGTGGAACTGGATCCTAATACAGATGAAGAGATTACAATAATATGAATACACAGGTGGTAGCGTGGTTAGCTTAGCACTGCTGCTTCATACCAAGAAGGTCCTAGGTTCAAATCTAGACCTGGTCCACTGCTGCCTTCCTGTGTTCATGTTCTCCCCAGGTCTCTATGTGTCTCAGGGCTTCCTCTAAATAGACCGGTGGTCCGTCCAGGGCGTACCTCACCTCTCGCCCAGTGTGAGCTGGGAGCCCCCTGCAGCCTTGGAAAGTAGTATTTGAAATATTTGAACATGAATGTTGCAGCAACGTTTCTTGTTGTAGGAGCTGCTGCCGTCTCCGCCTCTCCTGCTGGTTGGTAGTTACACATTAACACAGTCGGCTTATGTTTTGCCAAGAGTTAAGTTTACCTTCATTCCTGAACTTTGACTGGTTCCAGGTAAATTCTGTATTATCTTCACCCCCACTAAAACAAACCTGCCTGGCCTTGTGTTGCAGTTAGATACAATGCTTGGAATAAATAGCTCCACTAAATAACCAAGGAGGCCGTGTTCATGCAGGGCAGAAACTGAAGGTGGCCTATTTTCTCGATAATGTAACTCAGTGTTGACTCAGTGTTGGTTTACTGCTCATGTAATCATAACTCCCAATGGTGTCCAATTGATTGATATAAAATCTTACTGTGACTCTCTGTGCTGTGTCATATTAAACACCTGGCCTGTGATGAAACAAGCCACCTTGTGGTTGAAGAACTTTTTATATTTATCGATTTGTGATGAATTTGGTTCAGAGCTGTGATTTTAAAAAAGGATGTAGCATGAAGGCAAATGTTGTAGGACTTGTCATTGGTAAAGCGTACTACAGGCTCATTCTGTATTTCTGAACACTGGCCTCAGGCTGCTCCATATGATTGAAATGTATATGATTGATCTGTCATTGACTTTAAAGCTGGGGTAGGTAGGTTAGAGCAAATATGATTTAAAAAAAAAAAGAGAGTTATTTTTAGAAATCGGTCATTATATCATGACACTAGTGCATGAGACAGTTACGGTAATCTGAAAAAAAATCATGTTCCTCTGTGTCCTCCAGTCCTTCTCGTGGCATCTGTAAGATTTCACAGACTAGAGGAAAACAACCAATCAGAGCTGAGCTGGAGCCTGCCGTCTCTGAGCAGCTGTCAATCACTCACAAACTCTGATCTAACGGTCAAACTAGGCAGTGCTGATCGAATATGAATCAATATTCTGTTACTGTTATGCCTCTTTCTCTCATCAGCGCTGATCAGCGCTGCCTAGTTTGACCGCTTGATTGGAGTTTGCGGGTGATTGACAGCTGCCTCCATTGAATCGACAGCCAATAGGAACGCTCTCTCTCTCAGAAATGACCTGTGATTGGCCAAAGTCTCCCGTCACGGGTCACATTATTTAAAAGCCTGAAAACAGCCATGAGGAGGTGCAGAAGTCCAGTTTTCTCTCAGAACACTTGAATTACAATATGCTGAAAGTTTATTATGGATTTCTTGCCCAATGACACCAAAATTATTCTGCCTACTGCTGCTTTAATGCCTGACTGATGTTCATTCACTTGCACACAACAATCTCAACACATTGATTTAACACATTTAACAGCGACTGCAGTGTTTATCTGCTCGTCCTTTTCGAGGATGTAGTTTAACTGTTGATAAGTGGTCTGCAGGCTGTAATTGAAGCTGATATTGAGTCTACTGAGTTAACTAGTCCATTAATCAATTCACTAGCAGGCAAAAATCAATAAACTAGATAAGATCAGGTTTTTATTTAACGAAGCGGTACGAGCACGAGTGTCTCAAGACCCTCAGGAGCCACTTTTTTTTTTTTTTTTTCTGTCGCCGTGGTTACTCCACGTGTCTTTCGTCCTTGCTGTTTCCATGGTGACAAACGTGTTTTCTCCTCATTTCTTCCTCTTTCAGTGTCATCCAGGCTCCGTTACCACTACCTGTAGAAAAGGTAAGACAGCAATGTGTCGTCGTCGTCCTGTCCCGTGTGCAAGTCGTTTGTTCCTGTCTCAGATTTGTGTGTGTGTGTGTGTGTGTGTGTGTGTGTGTGTGTGTGTGTGTGTGTGTGTGTGTGTGTGTGTGTGTGTGTGTGGCTGGTTTTCACTAACATAAGTAGTCTTTGCACACACTCACACACACACACACACACACACACACACACGAGTGGAGTAGTCAGCTGATAGAGGAATGCAGGGATTGCTGCCAGTTTCTGCCGCCGCACTACAGAAGTCATTCATCTGTCTCGGGGAGCAAAGTTTTTTTTCCCACCGTTCACCCTGAGTGCTTTATGTCTTTAGGTGCCTTTAAGACTATTTAAAGTTCAATCAAAGAGCTTTTTTGTCCGTCACATTTATCATGTTTTGGTTTAATGATGGCGCCCACTAGTTTTGCATTAATTTGATGGATAATGCTCCAGGATCCGTCTCCAGTATGTGTGTTCTCACTGGCAGAGCAGATGGTCACACTGAGCCAGACAGCAGCCTGCTACACAACACAAGAGATGCAGACTTTGAACAACAACCCACTTTAGCTTCCGCGGTAAAGTCCTTCTTACCTGACTTATCGTTCAAACGTGAACACACATCTTGTCCTCTGCCATCGTCTGTTGAACGAGCGATCAAACAAACACGTGCAGCGCTAACATCAGTTTGCAGGCTATATATCCAACTAGCTGCTCGCTCAGCTGCAGCACACTAAACAGCATGAAAATGTGACAGTACAATAAATAAAAAAAAAAAAACTTTCTGTTTCAAGATTGTTTGTTTATGTAAAAATAATACTAATTATTAAAAAATACTATTTACAGATATATTTATCAGATTAAACTCCCAATATAGCTTATAATTAATATCAATATTGATAGGCTATATTGCGATATGCAATATATATCTTTACTTTCTATAGAATAACATAATCGTTTGATTAACCCTTTGATGTCTATGATCATAACTCCAGCAAATTAATCTGAACACTGTACTGTATTTTTATAGTCAGATTGGTTGTTTATTTAAATGTCGAGCTAATTGTTCACACATTTACACATATACATGAACTGTAAAACATCGTGGAGGCCAGTTTGATCGGCATTTTCAAAGTGTATAAACTCACTTTGGCGCTTCACTTCCGTTTCCACCTTTTTAGATGTAGTCTGAGTAACGTGAAATCATTTCCGTTCTGTATCCATCACTCAAAACAAACAGTAGCCAGCCGGCCGTAGCGAGAACTGGCAGATCCGACAGAGCAGAAGCGGTCGGCATGGATACGACCTGTACCTTCGCATTTTAAGTCCATCGTGGTAAATGCTACACATATAGTAAAGTATGGAAACACTTTGGGTTTCACACATGGAAAGAAAAGCAGAGCTGGACATCACGGCTAAAGCTGCATGCTAACTCTGTCACAGACAGGGACTGTAGAGCACCGATATACTGTCATCTATGTTAAATACATTGAGAAGCCCCAGATGGAGCTGACCGTGGATGTATAAAGATATCGGAGCTGACTGGAGAGCAAGAGACGGACTTGGCAAAGTTAGAGGAAGTAGACCTGTGACTACGTCACAAAAGAAGTTGTAAAGAAGATTGATTGGATTATATTCACTAGAAGTATAAAACATTACATGTCTCTCATACACTAATTTGTGAGGGAAGTGTCTTTATTCTTTGATTTTTAGGTTGCTGGGAAAAAATGTAATAACTAATTCCTGACAACATATGACATAGTGTCGAATCGGGAGATGGGTGTGTCGTCCCAGCCCTAGTCTATTGCTATAGTTGTTCTTTAAATTAAATTTAAAACACTTGCGACTTAACAGTGAGTTGAGCCAATCAGGATTGAGCTGAAGGATCTTAGTGTATTAAGAGGACTTCATCATAGCACACTGGACTAAACCAGTGAATCACACCTTCCTGGCCCACACCATCCGAGTCCATCCAACACATGGAGCACAGTACCAAACTATACTGCAGTATTTCAAATTAATCCACATCATGCCATAACACACACACACACACACACACACACACACACACACATTGTATTGTACTGAATCATTTAATGTTGTACGACACGGTGCCAGGCTAATTGTTAAAGTCCATACCATACTTTAACACGCTGTTTGTACCATGTTAGCTTTCTGTTAGCTGCCTCGCCCTGTTCTGTCTCCCTGCAACAGTGAGAACAGGGCCTCAGTGTAACCTGTCTGAGGAATGTAGAGAGAGAGAGTGTGTGTGTGCGTGCGTGCGTGCGTGCGTGCGTGCGTGCGTGAGTGAGTGAGAGAGAGAGTGTGATTCATAGTGTGTGCGTGCGTGCGTGTGTGTGTGTGTGTGTGTGTGTGCGTGCGTGCGTGCGTGCGTGCGTGCGTGCGTGCGTGCGAGTGAGTGAGTGAGTGAGTGAGAGAGAGAGAGTGTGATTCATTGTGTGTGTGTGTGTGTGTGTGTGCTTTTGAGACCCGGGAGGTGTAAGGATCCTGCTTTAACACTTAATTATGTTAGAGAAGTGGTTCAAATCTAATCACAGCTCCTTCATGACATGCACACACACACACACACACACACACACACACACACACACACACACACACAAAGGTCACTAGTCCATCAGTTTGATCACCGGTAGTTGTAGTTTTTCGGGTCTCTGACTCTAGTGCAGGAGACTCGGGGCTCGTCCCCAGCACTACTGAGTTATGATCAGAATACTTAGACAGTGAGTGTATGTGAGATCTGTGTGCATCCATGTCTGGTTTGTGTTACACCATCACCATGTGGGTTGTCATCCATTTGTCACCAGCCGAATGAACTCCAGGCTCCTGTCTGTATAGTATGTTACCACGATGTGTGTCTGTGTATGTTTTCTAGGTTGCAGCCAACACTCCCAGTATGTATTCTCAGGAACTGTTCCAGCTCTCCCAGTATCTACAGGTAACACACTGACACCTACTGGCCGTTGTTGGGAACTACACTAAAGATAATGAGGCAGTAAATCTGAGGAGTTGCACATACAAGTCAGTTCATGTTCTTGATCTTTAGTGTTAGCAAATCATGCAACCTTACCTGCTATGAACATTGTCAGTGTGGACAGAAGAAAGAGGACAGGAACTCCGCAGTGTTTCTTTCTTGCGGTGATCAAAACTGACATAATTATATAGCGCAAAGCATATATTATCCATTTTTCATCATCATTTCCATACAAAATCCCACTGTAGTTTTAAATACCTGTTTATCTGTTCTGTATATGTCCTGTTGCAACAACTGAATTTCCCCTCTGGGGATCAATAAAGGTTCATCTTATCGAAGAACAATGTTAAAATAACATTTACAGCGTTGTTCTCTTTACTTTTAATGACTTTGTTGCTCTTCATATTTGAGTAATTGATTACCCTCCTCTCTGTGTCTGTCTCACTCCACCAGGAGGCCTTGCACAGAGAGCAGATGTTGGAGCAGAAGCTAGCCACTCTGCAGCGTCTGTTAGCCAACACTCAGGAGGCCTCAGAGAGCAGCTGGCAGGTAGGATATACCATTATCCTCCTTTAGCTCCTGTACTGGAACACTGAGAGGTACAAATGTCCCGAGGCATCTTCTGAGTTGTAACTCCAGCTGTTTTATCGCAGTTTAGCTTTTGTTCAGTTTCGTATTAATCAGTGAATGAACCCAGTATATAATAGATTTCTCTGGAAATGTATTTTGTCATTTCAGGGCTGTTTCCTGTAGTCACACAGACAATATGATACATCTTAAATGCATTACATGGGTCATGATTTCCAAATAGTCATTCAGTTCTAAAAAATCATAGTTTATGCCACTGTCATATAATTTTTATGGCTGTTCCAAATACCATCAAAGCTTTGGTGAGAAATATTTGAATGTATTTGAAGCTTGGCGGCGCAGTGCAGCAGGCTGACATGCTCTTCTGTCTGTTTCCATCTCCTCAGTTTCATTGCCGCCACCGCGCTACTGTACACAAACCTCTACACACAGTTAACAGCGATATCCAGCCGAGAATTATTATTATTATTATTCCTAATTTCATGGGCTATTTGGGGATTTATTATTTATTATTACATACTTTTATAACAAAATAAAATGAAGCATTCGAATAGTGATTTGGAAGTCGGTTACCATGGCAGTGGTTGAAACTTGTGTGCATTTAGGTCAGCCTTAATATTTTCCGTTGTTTTTAGGCACCACATGGTAGTAACATTACTACAAGGCGCCTCTAAAACTGTATGGCACATTCAGTTCAGTTCTTTTCCGTCGGCGTAGGCCATCATAAAACACACTTCACTGTTGCTCGACAGAAGCAGAGTAAAACTCCTCAAAACCATCTTGGTTAGTCTTTCCACTGTAAAAACAATTTGGTTGAAATAAACCTTTAATTCATTGAGTTACATGTGCAAACTTTATTCAGTTCAATTAATAACTCAATAACTTCAATAACTCTCAACATTTTTCAGTTGTAACACATGAAATATAAAACAATACACTCATTTTTCAGTTCATTCCTCTTCCACCAATCCATCAAATCCTTCATCATCAGTGTCTGAGTTAATCAGTTGGGCGATTTTAAGTGCGCCTTATAGTGCAAAAAAATACGGTAGTAGTTTTGCTTGAAGTGCATAACCAAGAATTACCAGTATAATGATATCATTGTCTACATTTAGAGCATATTGTGACACTATTATATCCTGATCATCCACCTCTGATTCAAACCCTCTATATGCACCTTAGTGTACATGCTGAGGTACACAGAAGTACACTACACTGTGTATCATATAGTATTAGTATTGTACTGTACTGCTGCGATCACATTGTATTGATCTGATAAATTTATTAGTCTCTGCACAGCAAACAAATAAGCCATATTATTTTGACCATGCACTCTATGATTTGCCTCTGCAGGGGAGATTTCCCCATCATCCCCTTTTATTGCCTATGATATGACCAAACATGTCCAGCACTGCTGTAAACTGAATGCATGTCTTCACCAGGCTCTGATTGATGAAGACCGTCTGCTCTCTAGACTGGAGGTGATGGGCAGTCAGCTACAGGCTCACTCTAAGGTAATGATGTGGCTCTGTCAGTGTATCTCATGATACAGTAGAAATAACACATTCTCCTGCAAATAAACGGATCAAAATGAAATTATCCACTTGAACAAATCCTCTTCTCTTCTCTTCGCTGACAGTCCCAGACGGAGGAAGGGATCCGTAAGGAGCTCTTGGCTCTTCAGGAGGACAAACACAACTACGAGACGACGGCGAAGGAGTCTCTGAGGAGAGTCCTGCAGGAGAAGATCGAGGTGGTCAGGAAGCTGTCAGAGGTGGAGGTACGACACACATATACACACTATGTGCACACTCTGTCATGATCGCATCAGGCTCATTGTTTTGTTTCTGCTGTCCTGCAGCGCTCGCTCAGTAACACAGAGGATGAGTGTACCCACCTAAAGGAGATGTCTGAGAGGGGCCAGGAGGAGCTGAGGGAGCTCGCCAACAAGTACAACGCTGCCGTCAACGAGATCAAAGAGCTCACTGACAAAATTAAGGTACCTGGTCAGACGTCTTGTTTCCACCGCAGGAACTTTCCCATGGACCCAAGAACCTTTTGCTGCTGTGACCAGCAGCAGCCCTCATGTGGCTTTATTATATGTCAGAGGACTCTTCACAGGCAGCAGAGATGCTGCAACAGTGGGCTGAAGAAACCTTTAAGTTCCTTGAAAAGTAGGGTCCAGGGACTTAAAATCCCACAATTATTGATGGAAACCCACCTTAATAGCAGTTTCACACTTGTAGTCTATCCGTGAAATGTTCAGGAACATTTCCTACACGGGGTCATGTGTGAATGGGAGCAGGGATCCATATTCAGGGAAATCTTTACCAGCAGTTTCCCACCTCAAGACCTCGTAACAAGCACATAAAAGGTTACGTCCATCTGATGGAAGACGCTTTCAGGTGGAGCGAGTGAACCAATCACAAGACTGCAATGATAACGTATTTCATTTGATTATTTGTTTATGGTTTAGAATTTAAGCCAGTTCATTTGCAGATTATTTAATGACTAACAAAAAATACATCACAAGAACACAAAACTGCTCCTTGCCCGCCATGTTCCTAAAAATAACAAGAGACATGTTCCACCGTGTCCAAGTTCTGGCCTTGTCCCATCTTCTTCTGTTGAATGTTTTGGCGATTAGCATCCATAAGTGTTGCATTAGCACCATCTGCTGGACTGTCCTATATTCCATCTGCTCCGGCATTGCCATGGCATGCGTGAAAAGGTGCAAGACCGACATGTTATACCAGTAATTTGCTGGGAACTATGTGTGAAAGAGGCTTAAATGACATGGGATTTAATTTACCTGCAATTTTAATTAATTTATTACTGTTAATTTAAAAAATTTGAATGTAGATTGTTTGGAGAAAAATATGATTTATATACTGTGTTGCATGCTTTTAATATAATTGTCTATCTTTTCTCTTAATTTTGTCTTTTTTCGTCCTTCCGACTGAGTTCTGTCCTCCTTTCTCCCCTCTTGCCTCCTGTTTCTCGTCTCCTGTGATCTTGTCCCTCCTCTACCACTCACCTTTTTCTATTTCCTTTCTCCTCACACCCCCTTCCTCCTCCCTTATTCCCCTTTTCCTGGTTTGTTGTCTTCTCTGTTCTGTCCCCCTCTCTCACTCTCACCTCCTCTACTCCTCCAGGCGGCGGAGGGCCGACAGGAGGAGCTGACTCAGCGGGGAGCGACGGAGAAGAGGGAGTTGGAGCTGCGGATCGAGGAGATGGAGGAGAAGGAGCAGGTTCTCCAGGCTCGCATCGAAGCTCTGCAGGCCGACAACGACTTCACCAATGAGAGACTCGCCGCCCTGCAGGGTACACACACACACACACACACACACACACACACACACACACACACACACACACACACACACACACACACACACACACACAGACCTGTCCTAACAGTTAACAAGCTGGCACCCTGCAAGCCAATCACTTTAACCCAAGAGTCAGAACATGTCTTTGACCAATCATGGGGCTCAGCTGGGACTTCCTGTCGGTCAACGCTTCTCTCTGCTGTTGTTGTTGTTGTTGTTGTTTACAGTGCGGTTAGAACAGCTACAAGAGAAAAGCATTAAAGAAAACAACAGCCTGGGTGAGTGCACATGTCTCTGGTCTGCTCTGCCGCCACTCGTCTCTCTGTTGCCGCTAACTTCACTTCCTCCTCCTGCACTGATAATGCACGACAAGTTCCTGCATGATAACTTCCTGTTGCTCGCTGCTGTCGTCGCTCTCTTTGTTCATCCGTCTCTCTGTCTGTCACAGTGGAAGTCTGGCTCTTCTTCTTCTGTTTTGTTCTCGGTTGTGTCCAGCCCTCAGCTGTCCTCTGGTAGGTTTAAGGGGACATGTGATGTTGATTCAGGCTCAAGTCAAGATATTTATCTGATGTGCGGTCCACGTAAGCCCTCAGTACATTTCTATCAAGATCTTAAATCATTCAGAGAGAATCAGCTGTCTTTTTTTTTTTTTCCTGATTGGCATTCAGAAACCTAAACACAGAAGATAATTCATCAATCCACCTTGAATAGGGGTATTCAAATGGTGAAATAACAACAAATAATGTTTGAATCAGAAGCTTTATTCACATGCTTGCAAGCATTTGTTTTTTAGCAATCAAACAATAGCGGTAACTGGTCATTAAAAACACATATTAATACCTATTAGGATTAGATTCTAAAGAAATATGTATTCGAGCCCACCAATGCTGGATTATTCACCCAGATTGATGCTGAAATTCAAATATATAGTAAAATATAATGTCCAGTGGAAACATTTGGAACATTTTGATAAGTACCACTCAAATGAATAAATTAATTACGACAAGGATAGATAAGATATGTTGACTGAAAATATCATCCATACCAATATAGTATAGTTCAGGCTTTGATATATACAGTATATGCCTGTGTAAACAGTAGATACAAGTACCTGGCTGTAACATGGAGCGGGTGCATAAGCTGGAAACGTTGACCTTGTAGCACACAAATATTAAAGTCATTCTCTGGCTGAAAATACTCTACCGATATGGATGAATGAGATTTTTTTTAACATTTTTATTCAGCCTAATGGCTCAAATTGTGATAAAGCACATTAAAGTTTCCCAATTCAGTATTTAATGCACTGATGATGATGATTGTGTATGAGAAAAGTCTTTCAAAGTGTCATAAGTCTTGTAACTGTGGCCACTATGCCGAAGCTGCCAGGATCAACACCCGCCTGTACGAGGATTCAAACATGCGACCTTTGAATGACAGGATGGCTGAGGCTGTTTCAGAGGAGGCGGGGTGTCTCAGGGACACGGTGGCATTGAGCGAGCCTGAACAGGGCTTGTTGGGCTTTCTGGATAATCTGGGTTGTTTCCACCGTTGCCAAACTGTACACTGCTTTGTTTTTCTTCCTCTGGGGAAAAAGAGCTTCTGGTCACTGATTGACTTCCTGGTGATTGAATGACAACACTGAATATGAATGCTGAAGGTGACTGTCTCACCGCTCGCTCCGCCACAGTAGCCACTTTGTGAAGGAACCCGCCATCATTTGGACTCTTGCCCTGTTATCAACATGTGTTTGGCTGGTAAAGTTTCGACAAAATCGTGTTTGTATATATATATATATCTGATCTGGTCACATGACAGATGTCGACATTGTCTCCCACGGACCGGTAGAGGAGCCTGTCGAGGACAAACAGAGCCTGCAGACACCTAAGAGCCAGGAGGAAGACGAGGATGAGGAGGATACAGACACCGATGATGGTGCATTTGGTGAAGATGAAGATGTTGATGAAAGTCAGTTTGAGTATCATAATAACAGACAGCTTCATTTTTATAAGAACTGTTCTTTAGCAAGTTTTGCTTTACAGAATAAAAGTAAACAGTCAGACATAATAGAGCACTACAGAGTGGTGCAGGAATGAATCCTAAAATCCAGAAATGAGTCAGCGTTTTAGCACATGTACATCCCTGAAATAAGATCTGTGGTTCACACAAGCTTAAGAGAGTCTAACGTTTTGTTCTACGACCCCACTTTTTGACGCTTTTACATGTCTGACAAGTGGCTAAAGGAGGCGACTGAACACCATCACGCCAAACACTAGTCCACCTTTAGCTTAGTAGTGGTGATGTGGAGTCATGTGACTGGTGTAGTTCATTTAAAGCCTAGCGTTAGCTTTTAACTTCTGGCGACTGCATTTACACTTCAGAACGCGAGTAGTGTTCATTTGTGAAGTTTATCTGACAAACATTTAAGTATCGTAAACGTTTGATAACCACAGAGTTTATTTTCTTTGTGTCAAGGAAACCAGAGCGACGCTAACTTTCTGGATTACCTACAAAAATACGTCATCCCTGCAGCGCTTTATTATGAAAGAATCTAATGTAGATAACTTTAAAACATCACACAATAAAATGCTGTTGGAAAAATAAAAAATCTATCCGATAAAATTAGATTTTATAAAAGACAAAATATTGATCATATGAGGTGATTCCAGACATTATTATTAATATAACTACTGCCTTTCCTGAAATGTTGATCTTTTATTCTAGGTTGTGTATTTTCAAAGTAAGGTTTATCAGAAATGCTGCTGATGTTTTTTAGCTCACACATACTGCTTTGGGCGATCAATATGATATGACAGCCCTGGATCATTTCCCAAGAATTGACTTTGAGTCATGTTTAGCTTTTGTTTTTGCTTAAATGAGCCTAGTTAGTATAAAAAATGTAACGCCACTCATGAGTAGTGATTTTTCTCTAGATTTAGTCTTCTAGTCTTCTCCATGTTGTGAAGTTCCTGACGAGGTTGAGCTGGAAATCCTGTTCATTTTCTGCCTAGATAATTTCAGGGGACTGCCCTCCAGTAAATCTCTAGTGTTGTTGAGTCTATTTTTATTAGTTTGAGGCGACACATTTAGATTTCACCCTGTTTTGGTCACATCTTTAGTTTCCATTTTGATGTTGATTTCTGGAGTTGTGACTTTGTGCTCTGATGCAGAAACTTGTTGAGTTTAAACTGTTGGGCTGGTGAAATCCACGTTGAACTGAAAGGTTGCTGAAAGACTTGGCTGTCTGCCTGTCCACATCCTGTCCAGAAACACTGTATTATTCCCGCCATGTATAACTTCAGTTTCTTCCCAGCTGGTTTGTTTACCAAGCATCTCTCTGTCCATGTAGTTATCGATCTCTATGTAACTTGTTAGTTCTGTCATGCTTTCTCCTGCTTGTATCTGTCTGTATTTTCGCTGTCATGATTTCTGTCTTCGGCGCTTTCTGTCTCGTCGTTCCTAATACAGGGTTGGGTATTGAGAGGAACAGAGTGTTCATTAAGAAAGATGTTTTTTGATTCTGCTCATCAATGCCAGAATGTAAAAAATTTTGCCTTCAGCTCTTCAGTTTTCAGCATAGCTCTAAATTAATCAGCATGTGTGTATTGGCACAATTTAGCAGGCCGACGTGAGTACTGGCGAGTCGTCAAACTGCAGAAGCCCGTAGAGGCAAGTGATTCATTTTGTCAGCTGGATCTAAATTGTTTTCTCTCCTGTTTTTATGACTTGAGAACAATTTTGTCAGTTTACGTTTTTGTTGTAATACTCATTTTGGCCACCAGAGGCTCCGGGGGAATGCCGAAAGTAACCAAGTCGCGGTTTCTGCTGTTGCATCTCTTTACAATGCGCACACATTTGAATTCAAGCTTTTTTATCCTTTACGTTCTATGTAACGTTACTTTTGACAGCAACGTGTTGAAATTCAGGAAGAACCTGAGCCGTTCTCAGCAGCCCAACATTAGCCTGACATGATGAAACAAGTATCATCAGCTAAATTAATACTGCTTAGCTAGCGTAGCTAATGTTAGCCTGACATGATGAAACATGTATCATCAGCTAAATTAATACTGCTTAGCTAGCGTAGCTAATGTTAGCCTGACATGATGAAACAAGTATTGTCAGCTAAATTAATACTGCTTAGCTAGCATATCTAATGTTAGCCTGACATGATGAAACAAGTATCATCAGCTAAATTAATACTGCTTAGCTAGCGTAGCTAATGTTAGCCTGACATGATGAAACAAGTATCATCAGCTAAATTAATACTGCTTAGCTAGCGTATCTAATGTTAGCATGACATGATGAAACAAGTATTGTCAGCTAAATTAATACTGCTTAGCTAGCGTAGCTAATGTTAGCCTGACATGGTGAAACAAGTAATTCAGCTACATTAACACTGCTAGCCAATACTAACGTTACCCTGACATGGTGAAACAAGTAATGTCAGCTACATTAACACTGCTAGCCAATGTAGCTAACGTTAGTCTGACATGGTGAAACAAGTAATGTCAGCTGAATTAACACTGCTTAGCTAGTGCAGCTAATGTTAGCCTGACATGGTGAAACAAGTATCATCAGCTAAATTAATACTGCTTAGCTAGCGTATCTAATGTTAGCCTGACATGATGAAACAAGTATCATCAGCTAAATTAATACTGCTTAGCTAGCGTATCTAATGTTAGCCTGACATGATGAAACAAGTATCATCAGCTAAATTAATACTGCTTAGCTAGCGTATCTAATGTTAGCCTGACATGATGAAACAAGTATCATCAGCTAAATTAATACTCTTAGCTAGCATATCTAATGTTAGCCTACATATAAACAAGTATTGTCAGCAAATTAATACTCTTAGCTACTACTAATGTTAGCCTGACATGGTGAAACAAGTAACGTCAGCTACATTAACACTGCTTAGCTAGTGCAGCTAATGTTAGTCTGACATGGTGAAACAAGTAATGTCAGCTACATTAACACTGCTAGCCAATGTAGCTAACGTTACCCTGACATGGTGAAACAAGTAATGTCAGCTACATTAACACTGCTAGCCAATGTAGCTAACGTTAGTCTGACATGGTGAAACAAGTAATGTCAGCTGAATTAACACTGCTTAGCTAGTGCAGCTAATGTTAGCCTGACATGGTGAAACAAGTATCATCAGCTAAATTAATACTGCTTAGCTAGCGTATCTAATGTTAGCCTGACATGATGAAACAAGTATCATCAGCTAAATTAATACTGCTTAGCTAGCGTATCTAATGTTAGCCTGACATGATGAAACAAGTATCATCAGCTAAATTAATACTGCTTAGCTAGCGTATCTAATGTTAGCCTGACATGATGAAACAAGTATCATCAGCTAAATTAATACTGCTTAGCTAGCATATCTAATGTTACCTGACATGATGAAACAAGTATTGTCAGCTAAATTAACACTGCTAGCTAGCGTAGCTAATGTTAGCCTGACATGGTGAAACAAGTAATGTCAGCTACATTAACACTGCTAGCTAGTGTAGCTAACGTTAGTCTGACATGGTGAAACAAGTAATGTCAGCTGCATTAACACTGCTAGCCAGTGCAGCTAATGTTAGTCTGACATGGTGAAACAAGTAATGTCAGCTGAATTAACACTGCTTAGCTAGTGCAGCTAATGTTAGCCTGACATGGTGAAACAAGTAATGTCAGCTACATTAACACTGCTAGCTAGTATAACTAATCTTAGTAGGCTAAAGGAACTGTCGAGGGGCTGCGGTGGTCCCACAGAGTACATTAACTCACTCAACCAGCTGTGGCGTCATTGTGAAATATAACGACAGTAAGTTTTAACTAGGGCAAAAGTGACCACAAAGTACATGTCGTTAATCGATCGGCATCACAACACGCATAGTGTCTACCAAACATGTCAGCTGGTGACTCAGCTAAATGGTTTATGGTTGCTCGTAGTGGCCGCAGCTGTGTCCTCGTAAATGCCTTAAATTTTACTTAAATCAATTTTAAGTACATACTCTGTTTATTATCTGCGCCAACCATTTACGTAAACTATTAACTACAAGCAACCACAGACGAGTTCAGCTGAAAGTCACCAGTCAACACAGTTAGCAGACAGCAGAGTCTCTACGTTTTGCCACCGCGGTAACGTCACAGAACACACAAAGAGGTCGTCAGATTCGTCTATAGGATTAAGGTCATTCATGTTTTAATTTACATAACTTCCTAACACACAATATATCTACTTTATGTTCAGAGTGCATGGAAAAATTAAACTTGTCTGGCAGAAAACACTGATCTTTTTAGTCCTACAGTATTTAGAGCATAAGTTAATGGTGCACTTCAGCCTCTTGTGGCTGAAATAAGTATTACAACAACAAACAAAAAGCGTTTTAATTATTAAATTAAAATTAAATGAAGGAACTTAGAGAGATTATCTTTGCAAAACCTTTATTACCTGTTCAGGAGTCATAAATACAGGAGAGATTTAGATCTGACTGAAAATGGATCACTATAATGTTTTTACTTTCCTCTCAGGGCTTTCGTATACAGCAATGAAATATTACTGTTAAATAATTTCATGCAAGGAGTAAGTTCATTTAACATGATGATGCATGTCCTGTAGTTTTGATCATGCATCTAAATCTAATTATATCACCAGGGGGAAAACAAGTGAACATTCATGGTAAAATATAGTCTACACATTTATTTCATGTTTTACCAAAAATAATCCCCAAAGAAAGGACAATTGGCAGCCTTGATCTGCTTCTAATACAGGGTGTTTGCCTCCAGCCTTTTGTGTTTCCATTCTTGAATAATAACGTTTGATGAGATGTGGCACTGATGAGCAGAATCAATAAAATCTGAAATAAATACCCAGCTCCACTCATGAGAGTCATCTTAGTAATGCCAGTGCTCTGTGTTTCTATCAGACAACTGTCATGTTAACAACAGCGGAGGAGACTCGACTAGAATCCAACAGTTGATTGAGTGTCCGCGTGAGTACTATCATCCATTCCTGCTGTATGCTGAGACACACACACACACACACACACACACACACACACACACGAAAGCACAGATGGCCCTTTGGATCACTGCCAAAAGACAAAAAAACAAAGAAAAAACTCAAAATATTAAGTCAAAATTATAAGATGGTAAGTCAAACTTTTTTACTCTTCAGTCAGTTTTATAAGATGCATCAATTTTTTTTTAATTTAAAAATGTATTAATGAGCTAATAAGTTAGAATTTTTTAGTAGTTTAGTCATAGTATCTCAGCATGGGACTGCCCAGGATTATTTTTAATAATATGCCCATCATATCTATTTCTTTTCCTGGTGAAAAGGTGCGTCCATACCGGCATATACCAGACACTGTACATATCTGATGCTATCATATCAGAGCCTTCTTTGACGGAGAAGGTTGTGGATCAGTTTTTGTTAAACTGCAAATTAAACCTGTTGCCCTCTTGGTTTAAGTGTTTGTAACTCAAAATCATGTAGATGTGGGAAGATATTTATCAGCCAGTTATCTGTTAACTAACAGCCAGATAAATGGATGAAGAGCCTCTTGACGACCTGTTTCAGGATACCAATATACAGTATGTCCGTCTCTCAAAGAGGCCATCTTGGCAGAACTAGTTCCTTGGCAGACTTGATGTTTGAAAAGTATTTTCCAGCTGGTTTTCTTTCAAAAAAAGTATGTTAAAAAGTACATAAAGTCGATAACATTTTCTCAGTGAACTGTTTCCCCACAGTGTAAAGTCATAACTGATTTGAGTTGTAGAGGTTAGTGTGTCACACGACAGATGTAGTCATACAGTGTCAACTCAGCCAGATTACACAACTGATTCCTCACTTAGTATCTATCCTTACAAATAGTTTTGGCTTTGTTAGACCTCAACCAGTGGTCTACCTCCATGTCTGAAAAGTGAAGCCAATGCTGAAGTGCCTTAAACTTTCATTCTTTCTAACAGCCAGCAGGGGGCGACTCCTCTGGTTGCAAAAAGAAGTGTGATTGTATAGAAATCTATGAGAAAATGAGCCTACTGCTCACTTGATTTAACATTGTAAATAGGTTTGGATATTAACTTTTTGGTCCACCTGCCACTGTGGATTTCAAAATCCACCAGCCTCTTAATACATTACCGTTGTTTTTTTGCTGGTGAGTGAAGAAAAGCTAGCAGCTACTTCCATATTTTACCAGGTGGTGGCTGGTGCTAATTTCCAACCCTGACTCTGGTCTTTATTGCTAATGTCAAGTCTTCTTCAATTAATGATGATGTTCATTTAGTAAATCTGGTCCCGTTTAGCATCAAATAGACCATAAAGCGGAGTATGCTTTAGGCCTTGTGATTGACAGGTCGTTGCTATGGCGTTGTCCGTGTTTTCGTTGTAGATCTTTAACCTTTTCACAGTGTGTTTTCAATTCATGACAGTTGATTATAACCTTTTGGGTCATATAAAAATGTCTTATTTAGCGTCCGGTTGTGCTTAGCTCTACCCTCTTGTGTCACTTTTGGTTGCAAAAAAACAAGAAATTTTGGTTTGTGGTGCTGAAAGCATTGAAACATCATACTTGAAAATCCCGAGAGCAGCATCTCTCCAGAAACAATGTCCCCATTATTCAGAATAATCTACACCACTGTCAGCAGTTTGCGTTGGAAACCATTTGAAACTTATTGAACGACAGTTTATTGAAAGACTTTACTAGATACGCCAAGAGCAAAGTAATCTTTTGTATGTGATTTGAGTGAACTCCCCCTTTAAACAAACACCTGTAGAATGTTAATTAGATTTTTTTTAGAGTATTTTTGGTGTGTCGCTGCTGTCTGAACTGTCTTTCTGGAGCTCATTCAACGTTGTGTCTGGTAGTTACAGGTTTTACTGGTGCTTTGGTAGTTTCAGTGGTGTGCTGTGGTTCTAACGGTACCTCCGGCCGACCAGTTGGTTCCCAGCTTCTCACACACTTTTCTTCGTCTTTAGCAGATCTTCACATCTTTTGTTTCTGCATGCTGCCTTTATAGCTTGTCACTGGATTAGTGTACTAACCTCCTGTTTTCTCTCTTGTGTTTCTCCTCCTCTTCTGGTTCTTTCTTTGCTGAACAGCTTCTCTAATAAACACTTAAATTACCTGAAGCAGTTCAAGTATGTAGTCTGTGGAAATGTTCCTTTACTGCCTACATTTCTGATACCAGCCAGCTGATGTTGAACTTTTCTTCGTTCTTTTCTTTGTTTGCTGTAGTGACGTATGTTACTGGCAGCTGATGACAAACAAGCGATTCTGCAACATTACTGGCAGTCCCACTTGTTGGCGTCGTAGCTGGGTGCAGTAGATGTTGTAGAGGTCCTCCATCTCCCTGTCGGTGGACACTTTAAAAGTGGATGTTGTTAAAGGCTGAGATGTGTTTTGTGCTCCCTAATAACTCTGCTGTTACTGTGATGACACAGTCAAACTGAACGCAGTTTCACTGACACTGAAAACCTTTCTCCTCAGTGATTAGGAAACGTTACTTATTTGCAGAGCGTATGGCTTTAAATGGGTCGGGAGGATTTCACAGAGATTAATTGAGTTGTAGATTTTGAACTTTATGTTGGGAGCAGCTGATAACAGCTGTGGTTTTTGCAGATGAAACGATGTCTAGGCAGCTGATCCTTACCTTAGTGGGTTTTACAGGTTCTCTTGGGATTATTTTTGTTGTACAAATGTGGCATAGGAAATAACCTTTAGTGTTATATCACAAGTGAGAAGGCACAGAGGTGACGATGGCTCGTTTACTTCAGTCTATAACCTGGACTAGTTTGTATTTTCCATGTTTTAGTCATTAATGTGATGCCCTTCTCCAGCTGTGATTTGTACTAACCAGCCACTAATCCAGCTGAGATCTCGCCCTGCATCAGTGTAAACAGCTGTATGATTGCTGGTTGTTTTTAACAGGATGTTAAGTTGGCAGAGTTTTGGATAGACCTGAAATGATTCAGTTTCAAATTGTAAAACTAATTGAAACTGGTTTTAAAGACTGATTCTCGCGGTTTTCTTTTTTTCCCCCTGCAGCGGTCAAACAGTTGAAGGAGACTGTAAGTTCTTCAATCCACAAACTGGCCAACTTTGATGGTAAGAGCTCAGCTAAGCTACAAGTAGAGAGCACTTATCAATAATGTGGAGTAGTTCAGTCTGTGATGGAGCATCAGGAATCAGAGAGAACGCTATCGGGTGTAAACTCAGTATTTACATGTACGGTGAATGGGTGAAGCTTTAAGATTTAATTTAGGGCGGTCAATTGATTCAAATATTTAATCAAATGATTGTCAATAATTAATCACGATTAATCGCCAACTAATTACAGACTTTTTTTTATCCGTTCAAAATGTACCTTAAAGGAAGAAACCCTCTCAGGTTCTGCATTTAGCATAAAAATATGCTCAAATCACAACATGGTAAACTGCAGCCCAACAGGCAACAACAGCTGTCAGTGTGTCAGTGTGCTGACTTGACTATGACATGGTTGGTACCAGTGAATTTCTCAGGTTTTCTAGTTTCATATGATACCAGTATCTTTACGCTAGCTGTAAAACTGAGCCTGCTGCAACCTAAAAATTACGAATTAATGAAAAAAATAAAATTAAGTTGTGTTAATGAGTTAAAGAAATTAGTGGCATTAAAACTAATTTGTGTTAATGGGTTATTGCGTTAACTTTGACGACCCTAATATAGATTAAACTCTCTTTTGTAATCACTAATCACAAATTAAGCCCTCATGTTTGTCTGTGCATGTTTATAGAAGTGATGGACGCTCATCTACAGAACAACCAGACGGCAGAAGACGACATCCTGGCCAGCCCTGATCGACTCAAAGGTAGAGACACACACACACACACACACACACACACACACACACACACACACACACAAGAGTTAAGAGGTGGATTTCTCCTCGTTAATATTAAAGGGATATTAACAGTAATATTAATGGAATTTTCATTAGGCACGCAAACAGATTTGTAGGAATGATTTCTTGAAGTAAGGGCAAAAAAACTATATTTTGTACATGCAAACATCATCAGTGTAGTATGCCAGTATGCTTACTAAACTGATTTCCATTTTAGTTTTTCAGTATCAGCACATGAGGCTCCAGAAACATCCCTGAGAAACTCTGTGTTGTATACTTCACATGGTTTACAGTCTTATGTCCTTTGATATAAAATATCCATCATAAACGACCAACAATTATATTTTGTGCCAGTTCTTGTTTAACTCTTGTGATGATATTATTAAGTGTTAGAGAGTATCCTTGCTGGGCTTCATTAGTGGGCTTGTTCTTTATTAATTCATTTTGAAATGTTGTAGTTGTTTTCAACAAACTAGCGACAGTATCACCGACTGACTTTTTGTGAAGTCACAAAGGGCAAAACCTGCTGACAAGGAGACATCCTACCATAGTGACCTCTGACCTTTGGCCTCCATCACTTGCTGTTGTTAGAGATCTGACTGTTTGTCATCCACACACAATGCTCAGGCTCACCAGCAGTCGTGTGTGTCGGGGGGCTTTGACACCCACCATGCATTTTCTCTGGACATACACACATTTTTTAATATTTCTATTATTTCCAGGACCTAATTGTCCTAATGCAAACCCAAACTCTTAGCCTTAAACATCACAACTCTGTCTGTCCCTTCACACAGTAACGGTGAACAGTAAAGCTGCTCTAAACTGCTGCTTTTGTTGCTTCTATTTCACCACCTGAACCCTGCTGTGCTTCGTACACTGTAGTCAGTGCCCAACACACACACACTTTATTATTTTTGTCTATTATATTTTGTCTTTTTGTTTTGGTGGGCTTTCTTTTATTATTCCTTCATTTTGTTTGCTGGTTGTATATAATTTTAGATTTAGTTTTTTCCCCCTGCACCCATTCTGTCCCATCCTGGCTAACCTTTGTGTGGTGTGTGTGGTGTGTGTGTGTCCACAGGGAATCAGATGGATGCCAAAGAGTCGGACATGTCAGACACTCTGAGTCCCAGCAAAGACCGCAGCAGTGACGACACGTCAGGTCAGTAAAAACACAACGAGTCATGTTGTAACCAGAATTTCTTTGTTGCTAAGTGTTTAAGTCTCATTTATCCGATTCTCTCCCAGAGTTTATCTCATCATGTTGAACTTTCCTTTTAATAGCGTTGAAGTCTGTTCTGTGCAGCTGTTACCCAGAGCATCTAGTCTGTAGTATTAAGTAACCTACTGAGAACTAAATAATACATTTACATGTATTTTCTAATATTGTTATTGATAATTCAGAAAAGTACGTCAATCCTCTTTTGTAGAACCAGGCAACACCAGCTGAAGTTAAAATGTTGTTGTGTGTCTTTATTTAAATATATATATCTATATATATAGTCATATCTGTTTTTTGTTTTTACCTTGTGGCTATTTAAAACATTTTTAATTGTTTTGTAGTACTTATTAGAAATGCATCAGAAACAATGTGTGTGTGTGTGTGTGTGTGTGTGTGTGTTTCAGACGGCAACATGGACGACCAGGAGCTGAACGAACCACAGAACAGAGTAGCTCTGCTCAAAGGTAACCAGCTGTGTGTAGTCCTGCTCTCTGCTAACTAACACTAACAGACCAGCAACAGTAACCAAGGAAATAAGATTCAGTAATACAGTAAACCATCCTGCTCAGATGTGTTGATGGCTGCACTTCCTCTAAATGTCTCTTTTCTTTGTCTGTTCTTCACTTTATTGATTGGTAGTGTATGACATTGGACCATTACATGTGCAAAGAGTTTTTTTTTTCATTAAATAAAAACACTAATAATGTTGAATTACTCTACGTGTGTGTAGCTGAGCTGCATCGGGCCGGTCTAGAGCCTGGAGACACGGAGCAAGTCATCCACCACCTCCACCGAGAGCTCCTGGATGCCCAGGAGTTAGCCAACACTGGCAAGCAGAGATGTCTGGAGCTACAAGGTAACTAACAGTATAAAACAGTCCCACTACAATTACACTACGTCCTAGCTCTTATTAGAATCCACAGGGTCTTAAATTTCCTCCCGTTTCAGTTGATACTGTGAAAATCAAACATGGACTGTTAAATTAATCTGAGCAGGTGTCGATGACATTAGAGATTCTGACATCGTTGCGAGGACATTTAATTCATGTTACTGTCATGGTATGTCACATGACATCATACCAGATAAAGATGGTGACCATGTGTCTCTTTGTGTTTGTCTGTAGCTCTGCTGGAGGAGGAGAGGAGGAGTAACTCCCAGCAGACTGAAGAGTCAACCAAACAGATCCAGTACCTGCAGAGTAAGCACACACACACACACACACACACACACACACACACACACACACACACACACACACACACACACACACACACACACACACACACACACTCTACAGCTGGGTTTCTACCAAAACATCTGGGGACTTTTGGTCCCTAGAACTACTTTTCAAGGAACTAAAAGGTTCTTTCAGCCCACTGTTGTCTGCATTTCCACCGTGGTCTATAAACCTGCAAAGATTAGGCAAATCGTAAATTGTAGACAGCAGTAAAGCCTTCAGTTCATTGCACCCACCTGTTTCACGTGAAAAACAAACTGCGACGAGGATATTTACTGCTTCATATATTTACTGATGCACATTAGATGTAATGAATGAAATGCTAAGGAGGAAAGTCAAACTAAGAGCATCTGCCTCCACAGTAAATCATCTGTTGAGTGTTTGATGGTTATGTATTTACCCCTCTTTGTGGGGGTAAAAAGGCCCTGGAACTTAATTAAACTGTGATCCTTGTTGAAGGTTCTTAGTTCCTGTGGTGTAAACAGGGCTATTACTGTACACCTGTATGTTCCATAATCTACCTCGCTCCCCCCTCACTTCCCTTTGTGTGTGTGTTTAGCTCAGCTTGGGAAGCTGCAGGCCGACATGGAGGCGCTGAGGGAGCAGAGGGAGAGCACCATCTGCACCACCAGAGAGGAGCTCTACTGCGCCCAGGAGGAGGTACCATCTCATTACCACTCCTGCCTTTTACGTTCTGGCTCCTCACAACTCCTGTGATTCCTCACAGCTTCTCCTGACAGCCCCATCACTCCCTGATGCCTCTTTGACTCCCCTCGACTTCCCCTCTGATCCTTCCTGACAACCTTCTGACTCTTCCCAACTCCTCTCTCCTGACTCCTGTTAATGTATTTTTCGCACTATAAGGCGCACCGGGTTAGGTGCACTATCAATGAACGTGTCTATTTTTGTGCATAAGGATTATATGCACTATCGTCTCTTCTTTTCTCCTTTCAGTGATGATTCCTCCCTCTAAAGCTCGGACAACATTTGACACTGATACCTTGCCTAGGCATCCATGATCTCATCGGCAGATAGTGGAGTAATTCGCCCGGCGTTGCCTCTCTTTCTTGTGCATGTGTGTTCGCCTTCTGTCATCCAACGCTCCCACGCAGGTCGCACTTTAACTTTGAACGACCTGTTGACACCAATATCTAGCAGTTGGAGTTCTTTACTTAATCCACCCAGAATGATGGCAAGCTCTGAATTAGTTTTCTTCACTTTTGTTTTGACAGTGTCGGTGAGTGCCGTAATGCTCCGACAATCCATCCAGCGGTGCGGCTTCGTAGCTAACCAAAGTCATAATAAGACATTTTGACAGATTTCTGAGCGTCCTGTACCACATAAAATTGGTTCGAGGTCAGTAAGCACAACCAGAATTGATACATAAGGCACGCCGGATTATAAGGCTCACTGTCCATTTTTGATGGACGCCTTATAGCCCGGAAAATACGGTACTCCTTTCTCTCCTCCTGACTTCTCCAGCTGCCCCTCTGATTCCTCCCAGTTCCTTATTACTCTCCTCTTAAGGCCCCGACACACCAAACCGATGATCGGCCGTCGGACATTTTGGAGCCGTCGGTGAGTCTGTCGGCTTAGTTTTTACAGTGTGTCGCGTACCGTTGGCTCTAGTCTGCCCGCGGTAGAGGCCTTTTGGTCAGTTCAGTTGGATGAGTGGCAGAGTCTGTCGGGAAAATCACAGAAGGCTCTTCTTATTTTTCATCTTCATCTCATCCGATCATTCCAATACACAGATATTTTCACAGCGACGTGGCCATCTAATGATGCTAAGTGGTGAGTGAGAGTGGTGAGAAAATGGTTGATAAACGCTGCTTTGTTTCATGTAGGTATCCCCTTGTTGCCTCTTGTTGAATGATGAATGCAGACTGCTGCCACCTGCTGGTGTGGAGAGTTATTTCATCTCTGCAGGTGCAGAACGTACGTGGTCGTTGGCCATTGGCTGTAGTTTTTGCAGCGTGTTCGAGTGCAACATTTTCATGAGGACAAAAGCAACGTGAGGCGATGCAACTGGTTGCTCCTAGTTCTTTGATGTTGGGGCCTTTACTCCTCCCGTCTCCTCCTGAGTCTGACTTCTCCCAACTCCCCTCCCGCGACACTCCTTGTGACTGACTCCCGTCTTTTCTGTGACTCTAGTCAACTTCCTTTTTATTCCCTTTTCTCTCCTACTGACTCCACCTGACACCTCTGAATCCTTGTGAGTCCCTTTTTTTCTCTCTGTCTCCTCCTGACTCCTCCTGACTTCCCCCTGACTCCCTTTGACTCCTCCCTTTACACAAAGATACTACACACCCTCTGTCTGTCAGCTTACAGTAAATCCCAGTCACTCGACGTCACTAAGCGACTCACAGATTGCGTTTCTGCTGTCAGATTCTCGTCCTGCGGCACGCCATGGAGGCAGCCACGGCGGAGCGGGAGCGCGAGATCGCCGCCCTGCAGGCGGACCTGGGCAGCGTGCGATCCGAGCTGGAGCACTGGAGGGACACGGCCGCCAAGTACGAGGGGGAGATCAGCCGGCTGCAGGAGGCCTTCACGCAGCAGCAACAGCAGCAGAGCACCGCCAACCAGCTGCAGGGTGAGCACAGACTCTGTGTGGGTGTGTGTGTGGGTGTGTGTGTGGGTGTGTGTGTGTTTGGCTGAATCAAGATTTAAAGTTAAACACATACATGTTAATTCTAATTAATTATATTATTAAATCTAACCATACTTCCTCTTCTCTCTCAGCGGAGTGTGTTACGTTGCAGCAGCGGTGTGTGTGTTTGCAGCAGGACTGTGACGGCCTGAAAGGTGAACGGAAAGCTCTTACAGACAAACTGCACCGCCTGGAGACGGAGCTGAGCAGGTACACAGAAAAATTCCAGCTATTACATTTAAAAAAGCTTGTAAGCAGCCAAACAGTCTCATACAACCGTGAATTCAAACACTCAAAAGCGAAACTCTAGGTGACAGATTGAAAAGGTTAGCAAACATTTCAGGGAACTGCTGTAAACATGGAAAAGAAAGGAAAAAATACTATAATAAATGTCTTCTATTTTAAAGTAGATAACAATAACTGGATTTAATATGTTAAGGCCCTGACACGCCAAACTGACGGTCAGCCGTCGGGCAGTTTGGGGCTGTCGGTGAGCGCCTGTTGTCCAAGTTTTTACTGTGTCCTGCAAGACGATTCAGCGTGTTGAATCAGCAGTGGAGCCCGTCTGTGAGAGAGATCTCTCTGATTGGCTGTTCAGCTCAAGTGAATCAGAAGTGAGGAAAACAAGCCGAGTAAGGTCAAGATGGTGCCCACACAAGGCTTTTCTCATTTTTCATCTTCATCTCATCTGATCATTGTAATACACAGATATTTTCACAGCGACGTGGCCATTTAATGAAGCCAAGTGGCTAGTGAGAGTGGTGTGAAAATGGTCAGCAAACGCTGCTTTATTTCATATACGTATCAGAACAACGTCTTGTATATCTGCTGTCCTCAGCCCTCTGGTTTCTCTTTTTGAATGATGAATGCAGACTGCTGCCACCTGCTGGTGTGGAGAGTTATTTCATCTCTTCAGGTGCAGAACGTACGTGGTAGTTGGCTGTGTGCTGTAGTTTTTGCAGCATGTTCGAGTGCAACTTTTTCGCCAGGACAAAAGCAACGTGAGGCGATGCAACTGGTGGCCTTCGTCGCCACTAGTTCTTTACTCCTCCTGAGTCTCACTTCTCCGGACTCCACTCCCCCGACAGTCCTTGTGACCGACTCCCCTATCTTTTTCTGCCTCTTTCGGTTTCCGTTTTCCAAACTACTGCCACCTGCAGGTGTGGAGATTTATTTCATCTCACGCAGAATGTACATGCTAACTGGCCGTGTGGTCTTTGCGGTGTGTTCAAATGCAATTCGTCGGCCAAGACAAAAGCGGCGTGAGATGCCTTCATCGTTGCTAGTTCTTTGATATCAGGTTGATGTGTATATCTATATCTTTATATCTCTAGGTCTCTATAAGTGCCCAAAAAAAATGAATGTAAAGCTGCAGATGGACTCTGAACATATCGGGAATGTGTGTCAAACTGAGGGAGGGTGGACGTTAAAGCTGAACCTAGAAGTCTTTGTGACAGCTGTGATCAAGCTGATGAATTCTGGCTCCGGACAGCTGACAGAACCACCTCCAAGTCCACGCGTCCTGGCAGGTTCAGAGTTTGGATTCAGCATTAAAAGAAGGGCAGAGGACGAGAAGGACTGGAGGAAACACGGTGTCCAGCTGATTCAGGCAGAACAGGACGACAGCTGAGTGGCGGCTGACTGAAACAGATGGAGCAGTCAGCAGGTTAACCGACTGCAGCTTCATCTGTTCTCTGTGGGGAGAAAACATCACTGCATCTGAGTGCAGAGCTCAGCAGGGTTTTATCTGAGCTTCAGCTGTGCTTAGTTTCCAATAAACTGTTGCACAACTGTTGCTGAAATGCTCTCCTCCAGTAAAACTGCAGATGTCAGCTGCAGCTTGCTGTCTCATCCTTGTTTAGATGCTGTACAATCTACAACTATTTATTAAAAGGGCGTATAAAATGTATCCAGAACTTAATTTAGACCCTGGTGCCTGCAGTCGAAACGCAGTGAGTTCCTCAAAGGGTTCTTAGTTCCTGCGGTGGAACAGGTCTATATTTAATGAGTGAAGCAATTGTTTGTGCCAGTGTGTAATAACTAAATTGATCACATGATGTGTCAGGATAGAAGATGAAAGAATAGATAGAAGATAGAAGTAGTCAATCATAGTCAGGTGGGGATGTTTGACACACAAACCCTCTGTGTGTGTGTGTGTGTGTGTGTGTGTGTGTGTGTGTGTGTGTGTGTGTGTGTGTGTGTGTGTGTGTGTGTGTGTGTGTGTGTGTGTGTGTGTGGCGCGTGCGTGCATGTGTGCGTGTGCATGTGTACAGCACCAGGGAGCAGAGCCTCGTCCTCAGCAGCAGCCTGGAGTCTCTGGAGAAGAGGGAGGAGGTTCTGCAGGACAAACTGGGTTCTCTGGAGAATCAACACCTTCAGGATGCAAGCAAGCTGAAGAGCCAGCTGGACCAGGCCCAGGCCCACACACACACACTGCAGAGAGAGGTACACACACACACACACACACACACACACACACACACACACACACATACATACATACACATATAAACAAACATATAAACACCCTGCAAAGAGAGATACACAACCCATTAAAGTTCAGTCACTTCTTTAAAGACATTAATAGAAATAGAAAATATGTGATATAGAAATGATGCTGGTGTTCTGTGTGTGCGTACATGTGCAGTATGAAGACACACAGTCCCAGCTGTTGGACCTCCGTCAGCGCTATGAGAGAACAGAGAAGGAGAAGCTGAACATCCACCAGGAGTTGGAGCAGTGCAGGAGCAGCCTGAAGCTGCTGCAGGACAAGACCAGCTCTGTGAGTACACACACACACACACACACACACACACACACACACACACACACACACACACTCCTTTTTAATAATACCAAAGACTATATGAACTAGGGATGTAACGGTTACCAGTTTTTTACCACCGGTGTTTTATAAGCCCAGCGTAATTTTAGCAAGTTTGCGGACGAGATGTGAGCGTAGCAGTGCAGTGTGTGTGTGCGGTTCAGGCTGTCATTGACATGCTGATGGAAGTGAAGGCGGTTAGCCCCAATGTTAGCAACAACAACGGCTAATAATCACTTAGGTGTTAAGGTGGACCAGCTATTATGCAACGCGGGTTGACTTTTACAGATTTAAGTCAGTTGTTTGGCTTTTTACTAAAATTAATCACTCAAATGCACCACAGAAGATAGAATGTGTGACCATTTTCAGCACTATTTAACAATACCGGGATAACACTGATAATGTGATAATTTTGGTCAATATAATCTTCATCTTCATCTTCAACCGCTTATCCGGGGTCGGGTCGCGGGGGCAACAGCTCCAGCAGGGGACCCCAAACTTCCCTTTCCCGGGCCACATTAACCAGCTCTGACTGGGGGATCCCAAGGCGTTCCCAGGCCAGTGTGGAGATATAATCTCTCCATCTAGTCCTGGGTCGTCCCCGGGGTCTCCTCCCAGCTGGTCGTGCCTGGAACACCTCCCTAGGTAGGCGCCCAGGAGGCATCCTTACCAGATGCCCGAACCACCTCAACTGGCTCCTTTCAACGCAAAGGAGCAGCGGCTCTACTCCGAGTCCCTCACGGATGACTGAGCTTCTCACCTTATCTCTAAGGGAGATGCCAGCCACCCTCCTGAGAAAACCCATTTCGGCCGCTTGTACTCGCGATCTAGTTCTTTCGGTCATGACCCAGCCCTCATGACCATAGGTGAGAGTAGGCACGAAGATTGACCAGTAGATAGAGAGCTTTGCCTTCCGGCTCAACTCTCTCTTCGTCACAACGGTGCGGTACAGCGACTGCAATACCGCCCCCGCTGCTCAGATTCTCCGGCCAATCTCACGTTCCATTGTTCCCTCACTCGTGAACAAGACCCCGAGGTACTTGAACTCCTTCACTTGGGGTAAAGACTCATTCCCTACCTGGAGTAGACAATCCATCGGTTTCCTGCTGAGAACCATGGCCTCCAATTTTGAGGTGCTGATCCTCATCCCAGCTGGTTCGCACTCGGCTGCAAACCAATCCAGTGAGCGCTGGAGGTCACAGACTGATGATGCCAGCAGAACCACATCATCTGCAAAAAGCAGTGATGAGATCCTCAGCAAACCCTCCTCCCCCCGACTACGCCTCGATATCCTGTCCATGAATATCACGAACAGGATTGGAGACAAGGCGCAACCCTGGCGAAGGCCAGCACCCGACGGCAACGAGTCCGACTTACTGCCTCACGGCCAGGACGAAATCCGCATTGTTCCTCTTCAATCCGAGGTTCGACTATCGGCCGGACCCTCCTATCCAGCACCCTAGAGTAGACTTTACCAGGGAGGCTGAGTAGTGTGATACCCCTGTAATTGGCACACACTCTCTGGTCCCCCTTTTTGAACAGGGGAACCACCACCCCGGTCTGCCACTCTTTAGGCACTGTCCCCGACTTCCACGCAATGTTGAAGAGGCGTGTCATCCATGACAGCCCCTCCACACCCAGAGCCTTCAGCATTTCTGGGCGAATCTCGTCAATCCCCGGGGCCTTGCCACTGCGGAGCTGTTTAACTACCTCAGTGACTTCCCCCAGGGAAATTGACGACGATCCCCCATCAGCGTCCCAGCTCTGCCTCTGCAAGAGAGGGCGTATCAGTCGGGTTCAGGACTTCCTTAAAGTGCTCCTTCCACCACCCGGTTACCTCCTCAGTTGAGGTCAACAGTGTCCCATCCTTACTGTACACAGCTTGGATGATTCCCCGTTTCCCCCTCCTGAGGTGCCGGACAGTTTTCCAGAAGCACCTTGGTGCCGACCGAAAGTCCTTCTCCATCGCTACTCCGAACTCCTCCCACACCTGCTGCTTTGCCTCCTTTACGGCAGCGGCTGCCGCCCCACGGGCCCGTCGGTACCTTGCAACTGCCTCCGGAGTCCTCCGAGATAACATATCCAGGAAGGACTCCTTCTTCAGTCGGACAGCTTCCCTGACCACCGGTGTCCACCACGGTGTTTGAGGGTTACCGCCCCTTGAGGCACCTAAGACCCGCAGGCCACAGCTCACCGCCGCAGCTTCAGCAATGGAAGCTTTGAACATCGCCCACTCAGGTTCAATGCCCCCAGCCTCCACAGGAATGCTAGAAAAGCTCCGCCGGAGGTGTGAGTTGAAGATCTCTCGGATAGGGGCCTCCTCCAGACGTTCCCAGTTCACCCGCACTACACGTTTGGGTTTACCAGATCTATCCAGAGTCTTCCCCCGCCCTCTGATCCAACTCACCACCAGATGGTGATCAGTTGACAGCTCTGCCCCTCTCTTCACCCGAGTGTCCAAAACATGCGGCCTCAGATCGGATGATACGATCACAAAATCGATCATCGATCTTTGGCCTAGGGTGCTCTGGTACCAAGTACACTTATGAGCATCCTTATGTTCGAACATGGTATTTGTTATGGATAATCCATGACTAGCACAGAAGTCCAATAACAAACGACCGCTCGGGTTCAGATCAGGTAGGCCATTCCTCACAATCACGCCTCTCCAGGTACCTCCATCGTTGCCCATGTGTGCGTTGAAGTCCCCCAGCAGAACAATGGAGTCCCCTACTGGGGCCCCATACAGGACTCCATTCAGGGTCTCCAAGAAGGTCGAATACTCTGAACTGCTGTTGGTGCATATGCACAGACAACAGTCAGAGTTTCCCCCCCACAACCCGAAGGCGCAGGGAGGCGACCCTCTCGTTCACCGGGGTAAACCCCAACGTAGCAGCACTCAACCGGGGATTTGTGAGTATCCCCACACCCGCTTGGCGCCTCACACCTTGGGCAACTCCAGAGAAGAATAGAGTCCAACCCCTATCCAGGAGAACGGTTCCAGAGCCGAGGCTGTGCGTAGAGGTAAGCCCCGCCAGATCTAACTGATAGCGCTCCACCTCCCGCACAAGCTCCGGCTCTTTCCCCCACAGAGAGGTGACGTTCCACGTCCCTAGAGCCAGCCTCTGCCGCCCAGGTCTGGTCCGTCGAGGTCCCTGGCTTTCACTGCCACCCATATGACAGCGCACCCGACCCCAGCAGTTCCTCCTGCGGGTGGTGGGCCCACAGGATGGAGAGGAGGGGGTCTCCACGTCGCTTTTTCGGGCTGAGCCTGGCCGGGCTCTATGGCAAGCCCGGCCACCAGGCGCTCGCTCACGGGCCCTCCATCTGGGCCTGGCTCCAGACGGGGGCCCCGGGCTTCCTCCAGGCCGGGTCACTCCTCCTCTGCCTCGGTTATTCATAGGGTTTTTGAACCATTCTTTGTCTGGCCCCTCACCTGAGACCAATTTGCCATGGGAGACCCTACCAGGAGCACTAGGCTCCAGACAACACAGCCCTCAGGGTCATAGGGACACACAAACCTCTCCACCACGTTAAGGTGATGGTTCCCGGAGAGGGGTCAATATAATCGTGATATGAAATTTGAATATGAAATTTGTGTTGTAACCTTTTTTTCTTTTGTTTGCTCAGCTTTAAACTCAGATGCTTTCATGATGTTTTTTTCCACAGTTTAGGATTTTGTTGCTTAAAGATTAATGCAGCTGAAGCACCAGACTTTCTCATGGACATGGTGGAAGTCTCGGACTTGCTAGCCGTAACCCACCCAGAATCTCCAGTTCACAGCCTCCCTCCTCACTGCTTTCTCGCTAACTCTGATCACAAACAAGTCTCACCACAGCATAAGTGTTGTTTGAATCTTGAATCAGACCTTCAGTCCATTTAACTAACAAAGAGGACTGATTACGACCTCTGTGCTGGAGGTGTAAGCAAATGAAGTAAATTAATATATTGATTATATAAACAGAATCAAATAGCAGTGATAAATAATAACAAATCATCACACATTGTGGTCTCTCCTGCCTTTCCATCCTGAGCTGATCAATAGCAGCTGTTAGTTTCTCAACTCAAGGAAACACAAATCAAAAGATGACAGCGAGGCGGAGCATCCTCCTCCTCCTCCTCCTCCTCCTCCTCCTCCTACTCGTCCTCCTTCTTCTCTGTTACCCCTCTTCCTCTCCTTCTCTCTCAGTCTTCTCGTCCGCCTCCTCAGTCTTATGTTGACATGATGGTAGATGTTTGTCTTGTTCCTCAGGTTTTGTTTCCCCAGGGCTTTTCAGAATAAAAGTCCTGATCCAGATTCACAGGACTAGTTCAACAAACATTGTTTTAACTGACATTTCAAAAGGATAATTCCTCTTATAAAACCTTTGGCTTTATTTTCATGGTGCTGTCCGTCATTTCTTCCAGCTCACACTGTGCACCTATATAGTCCAGGTAATGTTAAGCTCATACTACACGACTTGCGCCCTGATTTCCTGCTGACCTGACAGTTTTTAGAGCTCCCCCCAAAAAGTCAGAGGCAAATCAGGAACTTTCTGTATGTGCTGCATTTGCAACACGGCGCAAAGTCTGCTGTTGCACCTAGAGGAATAAATAGTTAAATGGAGCATGGAAATTGGTGGAAACAGCAAACAACGACTTAAAGACTCAAAGACTCACGATTACAAGACAAGGCAAGTTGTTCAGTGTGAACAGTGCAACGATCTGACTGTATTGTGAAATTGGGTTTAGACAAACTTGTTTGGGTCATTTCGTTTTACCATTCGCCTTTCAAAGTGCACTTTGTAAGCATCCACCACAGACTACAGACCCACTTCCTGCTTAAACTTAACCTACTTTTCATACAGTAGTTGTGTGCCCACAGCTTTCCCACAGCATTATTCATTTATCAAACTTTGTGCAGCTCTATCTGGAGCCTCAAAAGGCTTAATGCAACTTCTGTTATATATGCTATATTACCCCCCACAACCTGTAAACAGGCCCTGATTATTGGTGTAATTTCCCTTTAAGAAGCTGCCTGTTTTTTTCTTTATAAAAGAAAACAACAGTATATAGATATAGTATTTTAACATTGTAAGACTGTTGAAATGATGTTATGGTTGGTGGTGGGTACGTTATGTTAAGATCTGATAGAAGTGATGGACCAAACTATGAAAATAAGACTCAAGCAGAAATAACAGAATTATCCTTTAAGTTCATTGTTTATCTGCACCAGGCACGATATGTATGGGAAGCCTAGTTTACAAGAAACATTTCTTTCTTTTGTTCAAGTTAAGATCAGAGCCCAAACGTTTCCCTCCTTTAGATAACAGTGGACTGTTGTGACTGTCAGCCAGCAGCTGTATTCAGATCAGTTTCTGATGAGACGTCCTGATGCAGAAAATGAATGAAAATCAGCAGGAAAATGCTGCTGTTTTTAAAGAGCCTGGTGATGGATGGCACTTCTTCTGTGGTGTTTATTGAATGTGGCTGTTTAATGTGTGGACATGGCCAATATGATACAAGCCCTCCTCTCTCTCTCTCTCTCTCTCTCTCTCTCTCTCTCTCTCTCTCTCTTCTCTCTCTCTCTCTCTCTGTCTCTCTCCCTCCCTCTCTCTCTGTCTGTCTCTCTCTCCCTCTATCTGTCTCTCTCTGTCTCTCCCTCTCTCTCTCTCTCGCTCTCTCTCTGCTCTCTCTCTCTCTCTCTCTCCCTCTCTCTCTCTCTCTCTCTGTCTCTCTCCCTCTCTCACTCTCTGTCTCTCCCTCTCTCTCTCCCTCTCTCTCGCTCTCTCTCTCTCTCCCTCTCTCTCTCTCACTCTCTGTCTCTCCCTCTCTCTCTGTCTCTCCCTCTCTCTCTCTCTCTCTCTCTCTGTCTCTCTCTCTCTCTCTCTCTCTCTGTCTCTCTCCCTCTCTCTCTCTCTCTCTCTCTCTCTCTCTCTCTCTCTCTCTCTCTCTCTCTCTCTCTCTCTCTCTCTCTCCCTCTCTCTCTCCCTCTCTCTCTCTCCCTCCCTCTCTCTCACTCTCTGTCTCTCTCTCTCTCTCTCTCTCTCTCTCTGTCTCTCTCTCTCTCTCTCTCCCTCTCCCCCTCTCTCTCTCTCTCTCTCTCTCTCTCTCTCTCTCTCTGTCTCTCTCCCTCTCTCACTCTCTGTCTCTCTCCCTCTCTCTCTGTCTCTCTCTCTCTCTCTCTCCCTCCTCCCCTCCTTCCCCCTGGCTGTAGCTGCTCCATCCTCCATGTTGGTTTTGGTTGATTTGCCGGCTGATATCTTCTTATCCCTCTCCTCCCTCCCTCCCCTCTAGCCATCCATACTGCAGCCTGTCCAAGCCATATTCATTGGCCTTGTCCTGGCTCTGCTGTACTGGTGTTTCGGCCAGTTGTGGTAGAAAGGTACACACCGACATGACATCAGTCTGCCTCTTTGCCTGTCTCTGTCTTGCCTCCATCTGTCCATCACTAGGAAGGAAAGATGAAGGAGGTGAAGGCGTCGTCCTGATCTGTGATGAATTCAGGGTCACATGTTGAGAGTACACTGGAATCAGTGAAGTTTTAATAGTGATCTTTTGACCCCACATTATCTTTCTTTGGCTGAAATATTATTCCTCCCTAATCTAAACCATGTTCATGACCTTTGACCTCAAGTGCTTTTATTAAAAGTAGTTGTCAGGTGAACACCATATCTGCAGGGAATTAAATGGCCATCCATGTAGAATCACGATCCAGTTATAATTTGGGTGAGATATGTCAGGACAATATTAGAAAAACAATAATTGGATCAGTGCAAAATAGACAACAACTAATAATAAGAAATTAAGAGTTTTTCATTTTTAGATGCCCTGCCTAACATCGAGAACAAATCACAAATACAAGTTAGTCAGTGACGTAGCGACCAGTGATCAAGGCTGGGTTATCTCCTAGTGTTGATACAATACCTGAGATATAGTATGATTAGAAAATTATACTCACTATCAAAAATTTACCAAATCTTTTTCTTTCTTTTTTTAAACAAAAATTGTGTTTTTTGCCTTAAAAAGAAAAACGTGTGCCTAAATATAATACAGTATAAAATTGATTCAGTTAAATTATGATTTCATTTCAGAACCATGTGATTAAAAAACAAGAGCTTGTCTGACCAGACTACCAACTTTTAGTATTTGAAACTCCGCATTTTGGACACATTCAGTCAGTACCAGTAAAGCATTAGGTTTAATACCCAGCCCCTCTAATATTATTTACCAGGAAGGGAAAGTTGGGGTTTGGATGGACATACATATAAAAATATCTTTCATAAATGTGAGCTGTGAACAGGTGCCAAGTAGTAAATAAACTAAGAATATACATTTTAATTTTTTTCCCTTTATACCATCATCCAGCTAGAAAGGAGGATCATTTTGGGGTCATTTGGGTAAAGTTTTTTAAATGTTGTGGTTAGTAATTTAATGCATCATGGTGCAGACTGCTGTTTCTTAAAGGCTGTTAGTCTTGAACCCTGAATCCTGATCAGCAGGACGTCTCCTCACCTCCTACACCTACCGCCTTCAAGACATCGTATCATCATCACCAGCCGGTGGTGTGTCTTCGTTTCTCTAACTGCATGGCTGTCAGTCGCTCACACTTCCTCTGCTTCTGCTCTGCTGCAGCTAACACTGAAGTCTGCTCTGTAAAGGGACGGGCTCCCACCAACCACAGACCCTCCTTTTAAAGGGATACCTCAGCGTCTGCAGATGTTTCAAGGAAACATTAGTCCACAGGCTCCCATCAGAAGAGCTCTCCGTCTCTGTCCTGCAGCCATCATAGACAGTAATCTATGCAAACTGCTCATAAGGAAGCTCAAATTTTAAGGCTGATGTGTATTTTACTCAATTGTCAACAGTTATTTAGTCCGCCTCTCAGTACTTTGACCTCCTTGCAGCTGATCAAACAGCTCAATCAGGAGGAAATAGAGCATTTATTGGGGACTATTTTCAGCGGCGGATGAATCCACAGTTGGTGCTCTAGTGAGTATTTGTGGCAGCAGGACGGTGTTCATTGTAATGAAGGAACATGTCACCCAGAGCAACAGCGTAGCTCCCTGATGTGTTTAATGGTTTTTGTAATAACAGACAGTTCATCGTTGATTTAGGTCTGATATCACCAGATTTACCCTTTACCAAACTGTTTGCCCTGATTTTAGCCTGTTGAATGGGCAGTTTGAGGTTAGCGATGTTCTGCTTTATTCAAATAAACTTTATTGGAACTGTCACTAAAAAGCAAATGGCCGGAGGTTTCGTGTTTACATCCAGTGAACGGCCAGTTGATCAAACGGTGTGAGCATAAATGTCGCAGGTTCTGGCTGTGCAGAAAAGCCAATTAAAACATTTATGTAAGCCGAGGCTTTTTATTTAGATTTATTTATTTATACTTTACAGTGGTCCTAAATTTGATCAATTCATCTGGAAAGAACCAAAAAATTTCAACAGTTCCTCTGATTTGAAATTGATAATATATTAAACAAATATTAAAGCTCTCACAAGTGATGCAGAATTGTTAAAATCTGCATTTATTAAAAACAAAATTAAGTGTATAAGAATCAAGACTCCCCTGAAATGATAAAGGTTTAAAAGAGTCGACTGTCACCTTCACATCTGACCATCTCATAAAGAAAGTCGGCTGCTAACACTTTCCTCCGGCCTCCCTCCCTCCCTCATTCATTCATTCATTCATTCATTCATTCATTCATTCATTCATTCATCATTCATTCATTCTCTCTCTTCACAGCTCCCTCTCACTTTCAGGGTGTTGGTGCTTCTTTTTTATTTTTATTTTATGCATCATTTCCTTCATCTCTTGCGACAGGGTTTGTCTTTAATTTATTAATTTTCCTTCCGTTTCTTGCATCCAGTCTGCGGCTTAATCTCCGTTATGTCTCCATTTTACTCCTTTACGTTACCTGCTTACAGGTTTGTTTTGTTGACACTGACTCGCCCATCTTTTCGCCCTCACGTCTTTCTTTGGACTCTGCGGTTTCCATCATTCTGTCGATCGTGTCCGTCTTGTGTTTTGCTGCCTGTTTGTTTATTTGGGAATGTGCGACCAGTCTTTCCACTCGTTTGCTGCTGGTTTGTAACGTTTCTGTTTTTCTACTCAGGTAACCTCCTCGGCCTGGTTTACTTTGCTGCTTCCTCTTTATGTTTTTTATTTCTATGTCTCCTCTGCCCCTCCTGAAGCCCCAAAAGATGATCTTATTTTAGTCATATTTTTATTAATATTATTATTATTCTCTATTTAAGTCATTATCTTCTGTACATGAGTTGTGGGAACAATTTACTATAAACCTGCAGACTTTTTTACCTGCAGCTTTGATTTGATGCACATAGTATCCTTAAAATGGAGAGAACTCCATTAATAATAAAGTATTTTTACACTTCAGAGCATTCCTGCTGCTCAGAAACTCAAATGCTGCCTCCTCAGCAGAAACCCTCGGCTGTGGGGCCGAGCTAATAAACTGCACAGGTTTAGATCTCATTAATGACTTGACCATGATCATGACCATGTATATGAAATGCCAAGAAAGGGAAAAAAAATCAATGAGTCACATTAGCTGAACTCGAACTCTGATCTCTTCCCAGGAAGCAACTTTTTCCAAAAGGACAAAATTACATCTCACATTATATGAGATGAAACTTATGGTTGTGTATTAATTAGGACCAACAGACTGTAAGAATATTTAATCCTGATTAATGGCATAATTGTTCATAGTTAATTGCAAATTAGTATTATTATTTTTTTAATCAGTTCAAAATTTACTGTAAAGGGAGATTTGTCAAGTATTTAATAGTCTTATCAATATGGGAGCAAATATGCTGCTTTATGCAACTTGGGAATCAAGTAACAACACAAAACAATGATGCATATTGTCCAGAAACCCTCACAGATAGGGGGACAGGGGGTACCCATAGAACCGTTTTCTCCTAAGGTCAGAGGTCAAGGGACGCCTTTGAAAATGGCCATGACAGTTTTTCCAGACATTTGGATCATTATTTAGCCTCCTTCACGACAAGCTAGTATGACCAGTAGGTTATGTTGCGCTGGTTGCATTAGTGGCATTAAAACAAATTAGTGCTATAATCACGTTACCTTTGACAGCCCTGGTCTTGACCTTAACTTTAACCCTAGCACATGTACTCTCTGTTGTTTCATGTGCTTTTAGATCTTTAGAGCTGTGAAGGAAAACATCATCTTTGGACTTTCGGGGCTTCGTAGGCTTTACTTTTCTGTTAACATCTATTTCCCACAGTCCTCGTCTTCCCTCTGCTCCTCTTCATCTCCTTTATTCTCTGTTTTGTGGCTGCACTCTTTAATCCAGGTGGGAGTAGAGCTGAGTCGGGACTTGACGACGGGGTCTAACTTGATCTTCTTTGTGTCTCGGACAGAGCGGCTGGAGCCCCTGGATGCCGGTCATCGCAGTGATGGTCGCCGTGACGGCAGTCGTCCTCTACCCCAACCTCTCCAAGAGCAGCTCCACCTAGGACACACACACACACACACACACACACACACACACACACACACACACACACACACACACACACACACACACACACACACACACACAGAGCGCTGTGAGGAGAGCATCACTGCTTTACTTGTATAAAGTCTAATTGTACATAATTGTAGAGGGAATATAAAGGTTGTGGTTTCTACAGAGGATTCAGAAGCTTTTTGGTGTATTTTGTTTTTGTGTTGTTTTTTCTGCAGCGGGGAGTTTCGTTGTCGTTTTTATCCTCTGCTCTCTCTCAGCTGTGGTGGGGGCTATTTTTTTTTTTTTTTTTTTTTGGTTTTCGTCTCTCTGCTGTTTTCTGGGTTAACGAAGCGTTCTCCAGCAGGCTGAGCTTCCACACAAAACACCTGCCAGAGGTGACGTTCACGCCCGTCCCACCGTAAGCCAACGGGAGGGAAGCGAGCGCAACACTTTCCAGCAGCCTCCAGTCCAGTCAGGGGAAACGCGATCCACGTTCTTCAGGTCTGCATCTGCACAGATTTTCATAGATTTCATTGGTTACTGTTAGCAGACGGTGTTCACCTGCTCCGTCACAGCTGGTTGTCATCGTTTGGATGGACCAGGCTGGACCCACAGATTTCGATTGTTAGTGTCTGAATGCTCGTCTCCGTATTCATAAATCTTTCAATTTATCTTTTTATTCAAAACAGATTGACAAAAGTTTCTCTTTTTTTTGCCAAGTTAGAAAAGTGAAAAAAAAAACTTGGCAAAGCTGATTATATTTTTATGAAATGCTAATTTGTTTTGTAATATGCACCACTAAAACTCATTAAAACTGTAATAGTAACAGCTGTTGTTTTATGTCGGGCCATCTGTGAAACTCAGGTTTTAATAACTTCAGTATCCCAGTTGAGGTTTTGCTTTCATGGTACATATTTTTAAACAAATATCAAACTACAGGTTTGCTGTGTTTCAGTTAAAGTGTACAAAGTAAACCCACGTCAGTGCTTCGTGTAAAGACTTCATCATAGTACGTTACAGTCACGCGGTCAGCGGTGACAGTGAGTTCACCTGAGTCGGTCTTTCAGTTTCTGTCGCAGTCTGCTGGAAAGTGTTGACGTTGAGGTGGTTTTCAGGAAGTCCTGCTAACATGGCGTTTTTCTCTGTTTTTGTTTTTTTGTTTTTCCCCAGGGGACGATTGGGGGTCGGGGTTGAAACTTGAAGCCAAATTATTAAAATTTAAATCGGATTTATTTTCTGTTTTCTTTTTTTGTTTTCGGGGCACAGAAAAGGGGCTCCAAGTGCCTCTGATGTAACTAACTAACACCACAGTTTGTGTATGTGTACGGACAAACACACCACACACACACACACACACACTTTCTCTGATAAACACACACACAAACACATGCACACACTTGGTTTGTTTGACTGCCGGAGGTCTGTCTGTGCTGAGATTGTGGAGAGAAGCTGTACTTTGTTGAACTGTGCTGCCTCACCGGCTTTTTCCTGCTTCCCACTGCTACTCGTCTCCTCGACTGCTGCTGCTGATTATTTTGTAAAATGATTATTGTGGCTTCACCCCAACGATTCAGACCGACTGGAAGATGATTTTTAGCCACATTTAACAGCTCTTTGTTGGTTTGCTGCCTCAAGACTTTGGAAATATCTCAACATCTAACATTACTGGATGGATCTAAAATTGGTGCTGACATTTTGATAAAACTCACTCATCCAACAGTCCAGCTTCGGAGAGGATAGCTCTTGTTGATATGTTACTGTTAGCTTTAACGTTAGCCTATTGAAAGAGGCCGGGTCTTAGGGTATAAAACATAAGCACGGTGTAACTGGAGCTGCGCTGTGATTGGCTCGATTTTGCATGTGTTGTACCCCAAAGATAAGATGCACTGATGACATGTGACATCTCCTGTTTTCACCTCCTTATCTTTAGCCTATAGGCTTCATTTATCTGTTCAAACTCAAGGCTTTTTGTCCTATATTAATATTTATAACCACTTTATTAACACTTGACAGGACATTTATGGAAAGAGAGAGAAACCACAAGGGGAATACAAGTTTTATATTCTGAAAATTGTTTCTTTCACAGTGTTAATTAAAGAGATTTATTTTTTTGTGCATAAGAGGTGAAGACTGAGCTGGTAAATCTTTACAGTGATTTTATAAGACGGTAATATCACGCTTAACCTGCTGCATCCTTCGCGTTAATCTGGCAGCTTTCAGTCCGGTCGTGTTGACAGTGATACTGAAATGTTCGGATGTCCAACCTGGTGAGATTACAGTCCTGACTTCGACATAAACGTGACCAGGATGTTTATACAGACCTGAGACCAGCATGTTCAGTAGCCGTCAGGTTAATGGAAAGGGGTGTCTGTTAGCATGTGGTTTGCTAAACATTAGCATGACTCAGGCTGGACTTCGATGTTAATGTGGCTTGTTAATAAGCATGTTAAAGGCACCCTGTGGAGTTCGGACCGAACTCACAAGAATATTTTAAATCCTGCGTTTACATCCACTTTTCCTAGTCTGCAGTCTTCGTCTGTTGGTAGAGGGAAATGCAGCATTTCCTGGCACTCTGTCAGATTATTGGATTAGACTGAAACCTTGGACAGAAAATGTGCATCGTGCACGGCATGCAAACAAAATAAGAACCAGAAGTGGCCTAAAACCCCACAGTCTGACTTTTTTGCGTAAAAGCAAAAACGTTACTTTTGAAATCTCCCATATATTCAAATGGTGCTTAATGATCGTCAAGTAGTGTGAATTTTTCCATTTCCCAGCATCCATCTCTTTTAATTTAATTGATAACATGGCCTTTCCTCTGGCACCATCCTCAGGACTAACTTTACTGGGGTTTTTTGCCCCACTAGTGGTAAAATTATAAAATAACAATAGAGTCTCCAGTTTTCATCCGTCTGAAAATGTTCATCCCTGTTGAGTAAACGAGCTATAAAGCCTCACAGAGCTGCTAAATGATCAGCTTCTCTCCAAACGAACTCAACACTTCAGGCCTCGGCTGAAATGTTTTATAGCAGACATTAAATTATTTCAAGGTGTGTGTGTGTTGGTGTGTGTTGGTGTAGAGGGGAGTGTGTGTCGGTTCACGCTCTGGACTCTTTGTCATCGTTCGTGTACTCTGTCTCGTCTCCGTGTTTAAAAGATAAATAAATAAAAGACAACGAACAAATATTCCTGATGTTTAAAGAGAAAAACACTACAGTACAGAGAGAGAATTGTAAAATAAAATGTTATCGAATGATGTGCTACTAGACTTATTTTGTTAAAATTGTTTAGAGATATGAGAGGGAGCTATGTAGAGGATATGATGATGATGATGATGATGATGTATTGATTATGCAGAGCGATGTTTGGATTAAAGTTGTAGCAAGCTGACCCACCAAACCAGCTTCTGTCTCCCTCATTCATTCATTCATTCATTCATTCATTCATTCACAGTGAGAGCTGAACTGTGCACATAACAATGACATAAATAATATTAAAAAAAACTAATCGGGGCCTTCAAACATGGTTTAACTAATCCAGACTAGTGTGATATCAAGATAAAAATGATCCTGTTGATTCTCAGATAGCTTCATTTTCAAATTTTATCATATAGTATATTTATTCACGGGACAATGCTCATTGATCAGCATCACTAAATGGGCCAGTGTTTGCCAGAAGACACATTTTCAGCATTTTTTTCCTCTGCCTGGTGTTAACATATTTAATTAGAAGAGGAGAAAGCAAATCCTGAAGTTAGAGCCTCGAGGAGTCCGGCAGCATCATGTGGAGGAGGACATGTAGAAATGATCAATGTTATTGCAGTTACAGCATGAAAGCATAAAGTCACATTACAGAAGTCGTGGATGAAGATTTGTGGATGAAGTTGCCTTGAAAATCAGTATGCTCTTATTTTGAAATCACTGCACTCAGGACTGGGTGATGCTTTTTTTACCGTAGCTGCTTAAACTAATAAATTACATGACAGCGAGACGCTCATAGTACCAATGTAGTTTATTTCACAGTGATCAGAACTCTGCACATTTACCACTTATTACTGTGTATTACTGTGTAACCAGTCAGTAATCGAGTATTCAACAAAGCTGTGTAATAAGTAAAGGAACGTACAGCCAGCCAGTCGTTCCCGGCAGGTTTATTTAAACGGGTTAACAGTACGCAGAGATACTCTGATCTTTGAGATACTCGGTCAGTGCAATCAGTGGTTTGGATTAAAGTGTAAAAGTATTCGTGTTGTACAAAGTACGGGGAGCTGGAGAGACTTTAAATCCGTTAAATAAGTTTTCGGTAATGGCAGCATGTTGCATTCACTGAAGGCAAAAAGAAAAAAAAATGGTGCCATATGATGAGATATAAATTTAGACACAAGATTTGAATCGCATCTAGTGGTGGAAAGTATTTAGATCCATTACTTAAAGTAGAAGTACCAATACCACTATGTAGAAATACTCCATTACAAGTGAAAGTAAAACAAAACGTACTTGAAGTATCAAAAGTAAATACTTTTTATGCAGTAACATGTCTGACTGATAAACTGTATATACAGTTGTATTATTAGATTAGTTTAAACTATTTTATGCTGTAGTATTTTTTTTACATTTCTGATACGGTGCCTTGCAAAAGTATTTATACCCTTGAACTTTTTCACATTTTGTCAAGTTAAAAGCACAAACTTAAATGTATTTTATTGGATTTTTATGTGACAGACCAACATAAAGTCGCACACAGTTGTGAAGTATACAAATAATTTACAAATAAACTGAAAAGTGTGGCATGCAAACGTATTCACCCCCTTTTACTCTGATAATAAAATAAAATCCAGTACAACCAACTGCCTCCAGGAGTCACCTGCTCAGTAAATAGTGTCCACCTGTACGTACTTCAGTCTGGTTAAAGTCCAGCTGTTCTGTGAAGGCCTCATCATGAAGACCAAGGAACACACCAGACAGGTCCGGGATAACGTTTAAAGCAGGGTTGGGTTATAAAAATATATCCCAAGCACTGTTCAATCCATCATCTGAAAATGGAAAGCATACGGCACGACTGCAAACCCACAACAGTCCACCTGAACCGACGGTCCGGGCAAGGAGAGCATTGATCAGAGAAGCAGCCAAGAGGCCCACGGTCACTCTGGAGGAGATCACACACAGATCACTGCACAGATCCACAGCTCAGGTGGGAGAATCTGTACACAGAACAACTATTAGTGGTGTCCTCCACAAATCTGGTTATAATGGAAGAGTGGCGAGAAGAAAGCCTCTGTTATAAAAGAAATAAGAAGTTTGCCACAAGCCGTACAAGAGACGCAGCATGTGGAAGAAGGTACTCGGATCAGATAACTTCTGGTCGACATGCAAAAAGCTATCAGCATCAACCTGACACACCGTCCCCACCGTGACACGTGGTGGTGGCCGTGGAGACGCTTTTCTTCAGCAGGGACAGGGAAGCTTGTCAGAGCTGATGGGGAGATGGATGGAGTTAAAGGACGGAGTTAACAGGACAACGACCCGAAACATCCAGCCAGAGCTACAATGGATGGTTTAGATCAGTTAGAATGGCCCCGTCAACGTCCAGACCGAAATCCTACTGAGACTCTGTGGCAAGACTTGAAAATTGCTGTTCAGATGCTCTCCATCCAGTCTGACTGATCTGGAGCCTTTGTGCAAAGAAGAATGGGCAAAAATTGCAGTCTCTAAATGTGCAAAACTGGTAGAGATTTACCCCAAAAGACTTGCAGCTGTAACTGCAGTGAAAGGTGGTTCAACAAAGGATTGACTCAGGGGGGCTGAAGACGCTGGAACGCCACACTTATCAGTTTTATCTGTAAAAAAATCACATATACCGCAAATCGTTCAAGGTGTTTGAATACTTTTGCAAGACACTGTATATTAGAGAGCTTCACATTATTAGCAGTTTACATTAAACCAGTTTAGAGAGGAAACATAACTTACACTTTATTATTTTAATCATATACATTTAACTCATCCTGAGGAGCGGTGGCTGCTGTGAAGCTCTCGGGGAACAACTGGAGGTTTTGTGCTCAGGGACAATTCGACATGCAGACAGTAGGAACCGGGGATCACACCTCCAGCGTTGTGGTTAAAGGACGACTCGCTCTACTCGCTGAGTCTCCACCACCCAAATGTAAATGAACTTAATGTGTTACACGGGTACACAGCGCCGCACACAGGGAAATGTACCCCATCGTAACGTTAGGAGCAGTGGTCAGCCACAACCTGGTGTAGTTTGGGGGTCTGGTGCTTTGCTCAAGGGCACCTCGGCAGTGTCCAGGACAGGAACTGGCATCTCTCCACCTACCTGTCCACGAACCAGACTCGGCTCCCACAAGTGGCTGAAGTGCTAACAAATCACAGATCTGAAACATGACGAGGCCTGAAGCAGACACGTTTTATAAGGTCACAAATCAAACGGCTTGTAAATATTGATTTAATCACATGTTCTACTTCTACTTAAATTCACCATGTTTAAAAAAATTAATCTGGAAAGCAACTAATATGCCCAAATATCTGTCGTGTACTGTGAGTAAAAATATATATTTCTGTCTGAACTGTAGTAGAGTGGGCCTAGAAGTAGCCTGTAAAGTAACGTTAAACAAAAATACTTCATAGTAAAATACAAAAAACTATAGTTGTACTTGAGTAAATGTACTTCCCACAGATTAAAGTGCAGAGAGGAGACATGATGTCACACAGACACGAACAAAAGACGTCGCCATTAAACACAAATACAGGCCCGGACCTGTGTGTGTGTGTGTGTGTGTGTGTGTGTGTGTGTGTGTGTGTGTGTGTGTGTGTGTGTGTGTGTGTGTGTGTGTGTGTGTACACTGACATTAGTTGAATGTGTGTTCACACGACAAGCAGGCATCAATCATGTAGCAGCAGCATGATGTCATCTTTATGAGACCAGAGGTTCCAGCATGTAGAAGGAATGATATGATCTCTGCATACAGACCTCTCACTCTGACTCAAATGTTGAATATTTTCATTCTTGTTTGATGTTTGAAAGTTTTAAAACTACTCGTTTACTTCATAGAAGAAAAAAATAAAAAGATATACTTCTTTCCTCTTCTTCCTCCTTCTTTGTCTCTTTTGTCTTCTTTTTTCTATCCTCTATTTGTTTTACCTCTTTTGTCTCCTCACACTTTTTCTTCTTTTGTTTCCTGTCCTCCTCCTCCTTCATTGTCTCCTCCTTCTTCCTCCTTTTCCTCTCCTTCTTTTTCTCCTCCCATCCTCCTTTTTCTTCTCCGTCTTCATCTTATACTCCTCCTTCTTTGTCTTTTTCTTCCTCTCTCTTCCGCTTCTGTTTCTCCTTCTCCATCTTCTCCTTCGTTTCTCCTTCGTCGGTTTCTTCTCCTTTTTTAACCAGATTTGTAACCTGTTCCACAAGGTGGATCTACAGTTTATTAATTCGCCCAAACAAAGACGTCAGCTGGAAAATAATCAGCCATTATTTTAGGTTGTCACATTTCTGAACGTAGAAGTGTTATTTTCTCGTCCAGATAAAAGAGTCTTATTTCAGGATAATCACACCTTATTTTTTAAAAAGGTGTGTTGTTCTGAGTAGAGAGCAGGTGATACAGACGGCGACACTGACATGTGAGAAAACAGTAAACTATGATTCGTGCTAACAGAACTCACTGAAATGTACAAACGAGTCCGCAGACATCACCGACTCTTCTTGCATCACAGAAATGTAGTAATAGTGTTGTATCATGGCGTGACTTTCCTCTGTTTACCCTGGAAACACACAGGGGTGTGTGTGTGTGTGTGTGTGTGTGTGTGTGTGTGTGTGTGTGTGTGTGTGTGTGTGTGAGACTTGTCATGGAGGGTTGGGTTGTTCTGTCTCAACAGCAGATTAAAGACTCAAACAAACTCAACCTCAGTTAGCTCACTGTTAAAGTCTGAAAATATGAAACAGATCAAAGTTTACCGATTGGAGATAAAAACATCAAACCAAACTGAAAATAAACAGAACAGATCGATAACAGAGCGGATCAATAACAGAACAGATCGATAACAGAGCGGATCAGTAACAGAACAGATCGATAACAGAACGGATCCATAACAGAGCATATCGATAAGATAAGATAATAAGATAAGATGTTCCTTTATTTGTCCCACAGTGGAGAAATTTACATGTTACAGCAGCAAAGTGGATAGTGCAATAAACAAGAAGCATAGATTTTAAAAGAGTATTAATACAAATAAATAAAACAATATATACATAATAGAGAGGTAAAGCTAAAATATGTCCAGCAATATATTAAAAAAAATATAATTGTCCAGTTGCTATAATTTAAGCAGATGATATAATTGTACATGTGAGTCCTTATTGCACATTATGTCCGTTGAGTTTGTTGTGAATGTGACTGTGATTGTGGTTTACTGGGAGCAGTGCTGGTTGTGTATGTGGTTTTACTGGGAGCAGTGCTGGTTGTGGAGTCTAACAGCTGCAGGCAGGAAGGACCTTCTGTAACGCTCCTTCGTACACTTAGGGTGTAGCAGCCTGTCACTGAAGGAGCTCTCCAGAGCTCTGATGGTGTCTCTCATGGGGTGGGAGTCCTTCTCCATCATGGATGACAGCTTAGCCATCATCCTCCTCTCTCCCACCACCTGTACTGTGTCCAGAGAGCATCCCAGGACAGAGCTGGCCCTTTTGATGATCTTATCCAGCCTCTTCCTGTCTGCAGCTGTGATGCTGCTGCCCCAGCAAACCACTCCATAAAATATGGCTGATGCCACCACGGTGTCATAAAATGTTTTCAGGAGTGTCCCCTGCACTCCAAAAGACCTCAGTCTCCTGAGCAGGTACAGCCTGCTCTGGCCTTTTTTATGGAGTTCAGAGGAGTTTGTGGTCCACTCCAGTTTATTGTTCAGGTGAACACCCAGGTATTTATAAGATGTCACCATCTCAATGTCTGATCCCTGGATGTTCAGCGGTGTTGGAGGGGGATGAGTTTGCCTGTGGAAATCCACCACCAGCTCTTTAGTTTTCCCCGCGTTGATCTGGAGGTGGTTCCTCAGGCACCAGTCCACGAAGTCCTGGGAAAGTTCTCTGTACTCCGCATCGTCCCCATCAGTGATGAGGCCGACGATAGCAGAGTCATCAGAGAACTTCTGCAGGTGACAGGTTGGTGAGTTGTAAGTGAAGTCTGCAGTGTAGAGCGTGAAGAGGAACAGAGCCAGGACCGTTCCCTGCAGGGCCCCCACACAGCAGACCGCCGTGTCAGAACCGTTCCCTGCAGGGCCCCCACACTGCAGACCGCCGTGTCAGAACCGTTCCCTGTCAGGGCCCCCACACTGCAGACCGCCGTGTCAGAACCGTTCCCTGCGGGTCCCCACACTGCAGACCGCCGTGTCAGAACCGTTCCCTGCAGGGCCCCCACACTGCAGACCGCCGTGTCAGAACCGTTCCCTGCGGGTCCCCACACTGCAGACCACCGTGTCAGAACCGTTCCCTGCAGGGCCCCCACACTGCAGACCACCGTGTGTCAGAACCGTTCCCTGCGGGTCCCCACACTGCAGACCACTGTGTCAGAACCGTTCCCTGCGGGTCCCCCACACTGCAGACCACCGTGTCAGAACCGTTCCCTGCAGGGCCCCCACACTGCAGACCACCGTATCTGAGGTGAAGTCCTGTGTCCTCACATACTGTGGGCGGTTTGTGAGGTAGTCCAGTACCCAGGATGTAACAGAGCATATCGATAACAGAGCGGATCGAGGATCTCTCTCTCTCTCTCTCTACTATCTCTCTCTCTATCTATCTATCTATCTGTCTATCTATCTCTCTCTCTATCTATCTATCTATCTGTCTATCTATCTATCTCTCTATCTATCTATCTATCTATCTATCTATCTATCTATCTATCTATCTCTGTCTATCTATCTATATATCTATCTATCTTTTGTTGTATAAGGTTTGTGTACAAATGTATATATCTGGGTATGTTTGCTTTCTTTTTTCTTTTCTCTAATTAAAAAATACATATTTTGGGGGAATTTGAATCAAACTGATTTCTTTGTTTTTCGTTTATTTCAGTCTCTGACATGTTCTGCACAAATCAATTAATTTTCTTCTATTCTATTATAGATAAACGTCAATAAACTGAGTTGTGCTTCTTAATATAAATCAGTTTGCCTTGTTTTATAAGTCCAAAAATGATCACAAATGAAAAGTGATATCAATCATAAATACTGGAAATACATTAGGCCATGAAGAGGTATTGTTTGTTTATTGGTTTGTTTGTTTGTTTATTTCACACAGTCGCCCCAGGACTATTGTCTCTGTGAATTCATTGATTCTTTATTATTGTCAAAATTAAACAGCAGTCCAGACCTGAAAATGATTCGGTTTACTTCAGTTTAAGACATTTCAAGAAGCTGAAACCATGAAACGTTTTTGGCATTTTTGCATGAAAAATTAATTAATCAGCTGACAAAACAGTCACTTCTTACTGAATCAACTAATTTATTAACTGACTAACAATTTAAAATAATTATATATACTGTTAGGTACTTCCCTTTTTACAAAGCATCATATTTTAAAAGTTCTTCATATGTTTTATTTGTCGATTCAGCACTTTACAAAGCTGTTAAATAATTGTTGTGAAATAAAAAGTACAATATTGCTCTCTGAAATGTAGTAGATGTAAAAAAAAAAAAAAAAGTGGTGGAAGAAGTACTCAGATGTTGTTGTTAAGAAAAAGTAGCAGTACCACAGTGTACAAATACTCCACTGCATGTAAAAGTAAACATGTATTAATGTTAAAACATAGTAACAAAAGTAAAAATACTCATGAAGAATGACCCACTTATCATGTTATTATAGTATAATTGTGATGCATTCAAGTGTTCATCACATGCTGGTAAAGATGAAGTTAATTTTATTTACTTCATGAGTTTATATACTGCTGGGTAGCTCTTGATCGGTAACGGCTACCAAATTATTGTAGGAGAGTATTTGAGTAAATGTACTTAGTTACATCCCATGGGAGCGACCGGACTAATTACACGACTTTAAAAAAAAGAAATGGACATCGAGGAGGATTAAATCCAGAGGGAGGCAGTGATGCAACGTGAAGGATCCCAACTACTCATAAAACCTCGGAGAAGAAGCGGAAGAAATCCGAGCTCTCAAAGCAGCACTTGAACGCAGCAGCAGCAGCAGCCAGTCTCCCAGTGAGGTTTTAAAAAACGACCTCAAACCAACTTCAGGCTGCTCCGAGGAAGCACCGCGGGAACACGAGACACGCTCCCCGGCACAACTTTCTGTCACATTTTCACCCGAAGTCCGAAGCAGAAGCGTTTAAAGGGGGTTAAAGATGGCTGTGACGGAGAAAGACCTGGCGGAGGACGCTCCGTGGAAGAAGATTCAGCAGAACACCTTCACCCGCTGGATCAACGAGCACCTGAAGTGCGTCAACAAGCGGATTGCGGACCTGCAGCTGGACCTGGGCGACGGCCTGAGGCTCATCGCCCTGCTGGAGGTCCTCAGCCACAAGAAGATGTACAGAAAGTACCACGCCAGGCCCAACTTCAGGCAGATGAAGCTGGAGAACGTGTCGGTGGCTCTGGAGTTCCTGGACAAGGAGAACATCAAGCTGGTCTCCATCGGTGAGTAACGGCGCTCCATTCATTCATCTGGAAGCTTCTGTGAGGCTCCAGAAACGGCGACGTTTCACCCGAACACCAGTGGGCCTGTTTGTGGAGAGTCCACCGTGTCACTGATGTTGGTATTACTCATATTTCTTGTCCCAGCAAAGTTTCCTTCCCAAGTTTTCCCAGTTTTTAGAGTCCAAACACACCGCTTCCTCTCGTGGAAAGCACGGACTACCATTAATAATATATGGTTTTAAAGTCAAAATGCCTTTTACACATAAATAGATATATAGCACACTACTGTAAAGTATATCTGTAGAATCACTTGGACCCACTCTTTAATTCGGCATACATGTGATACACAAAGCAACACACATTTTAATTAAATCGTAGATATTGTAAGTGGTCCACGCCGTTAATGCATCTATCCCGGTGACCCACGGTGCTGCAAATGAAGAAATTACACCACTTTTCAAACCACTCTATTTAATTGAATTAAGCGCTATTGAGCGTGTTACATGATGTCAAAGTTAAAAGTGATTTGGGATGTTTTTGGAGCCCGTGGCTTGTGTTTTACAGTGTCCTCTGTGTAGTTTTGTCGGGGACCAAAGTTCAATCCATACCTTTGTCCTCTCGGTGGTGAAGACGTTTCTCATCATAATGTTAGTCAAAACCAACCTAATGAAAGGTCCTCGTGTGGTAGGTGGAAATGATACTACTTTTATTACATACACTAATCAGATTTAATCTCATTTTAGTGAGTTTGCGTCCTGTTAGTTCATGTACATGCAGCACGCACAAAACTCCGCATTAGGATTGCCCAGTTTAAGGTCACTTTCCCTGTCCGCGACATTAAAATAGTGGAAGCTATTTTGTTTGAATATATATAGAACTGAAATGAACTGTTCTTCAAATCGGCATACACGAAATCACCTTTCAGTATTATTTCAGTTTCATTAAAGGGTCCCTCGGTGATTACTGGTGAAATGCATCACGTTGTCAGCAGCAGCACTAAACTGACAGATTTCTGAATGGAGTTTGGCGTGTCGTGGGTGCAGAGTGGCTTTTAATGAGCAGGCTGCCACAGAGACAGGACACACCTTTTGTTAACGAGCCGGGCCTCATGTGGAGAGGTGAAAATATTTCACACATCCAGATAAAACTGTTGTTGTTGAAAGCTGGAAGTGATGGGCCTTCACCTGCTGCTCACTTATCTGCTCCATCTTTGTCTTTAACAAGCTGCTTGTTGTTGTGTCCCAAACTTAATTACCAGACATCTGATTTTAATGCTGCTTGGCTTCTATCCAGGCTGCACAGTACTGTCAGATTAGCAGTTTGCTGAATATTTGCTCTATAAATAACATGGAGACAATCACTGATTGAAATTTTTAGCAAACAAGCTTTTTCTGACATGTTGTTGCTCGTCTTAAATAGCTTCATAGACACTGATCAGCTATAACATTATGACCACTGACAGGTGAAGTGAATAACATTGATTTTCTCCTTACACTGGCACCTGGCAGTTGGTGGGATATATTAGGCAGCAAGTGAACATTTTGTCCTTGAAGTTGATTTGCTGGCCGCAGAAAAAGTAGGCAAGCGTAAGGATGTGAGCGACTGCGATGGCTAGACGACTGGGTCAGAGCATCTCTAAAACTGCAGCTCTTGTGGGATGTTTGTGGTCTGCAGTGGTCAGGACCTACCAGAAGTGGTCCAAGGAAGGAAAACCGGTGAACTGCCGACAGGGTCACTGATGCACATGGGGAGCGAAGGCTGGCCCGTGTTGTCTGATCCAATAGAAGAGCTACTGTAGCTCTACATGCTGAAAAAGTTTCTCATAGAAAGGTGTCAAAACACACAGAGCGTCACAGTTTGTTGCGTATGAGGCTGCGTAGCTGCACACCGGTCATGTTGTCCTAATGTTATGGCTGATCGGTGTATATTGGTCGGGCATCAAGAAGCAGTCCTAGGTAGATGGGAAGAAAGTTAAGTAATTCATGTCTTCATGAATTCATGGCTTCCAAGATAGCAAACTGCAAAGTCTATGAATAACTATTTTCACACTTCCTCTCGTCCATAAGCATGTTTGTCCAGACAGTGTGTAGATTTTCTCTCCTGCAGTGATGTTTTATTGTCTCCGCTGGTGTTGAATGTTGCAGACGTAGCTGCTCCGGCACACAGCTGTGAGATTTTAACCATGCGGTCTGGTCAGAAAGTATTTCACACAAAAACTCTGGTGGGTTGTGATTCTGTGCTGGAGGTTGAGTCACTCTTTTGCCTTTTTTTTATATTTGCGGGAAAAGTTCTTGGGTATATTTGTCACTCTGGGCCTGATTTAGTGAGTAGAAGACAAATGAAATGAGAGATCAGGGTCACAGGTGAAGTGGCGTGACAGCGCTGTGATGAAAGTGGTGAAAACTGTCTTTGTTTGTGGAACCACTTCAAAAAGTGAACGCTGCTGTTTGTCACGCAGTGTTTTTGGCTGAAGTGGAGGCCCATCGATCTTGTTGTCTGCTTGTCACTCACAATGCTTGTCAGGACTGTTTCTAACATGCCTGTACATCCACCCACACACACACACCCACACACACCCACATCCACACCCACAGCAGGATTACAGCCATCTTACAGTGAGATGGTCCAACAGATCCCTCAGTTGCTCTCCCTGAGGTTTCTTCCATTTTTTTTTTTCTCTGGGGACTTGTACAAATTGTAAAGACCCTCGAGGTAAAGTTGTGCTATTGGGCTGTTTAGATAACATTTATTCAACTTGAATCTTGGTGTCTACTCCAGGTAGGGAATAAGTCTTTACCCCAAGTAAAGGAGTTCAAGTACCTCGGGGTCTTGTTGTGAGGGGACAATGGAACGTGAGATTGGTCAGAGAATTGGAGCGGCGAGGGCGGCGTTGCATTTGATTCACCGCACCATTGTGACGAAAAGAGAGCTGAGCCGGAAGGCAAAGCTCTCCATCAATCGGTCATGATCGTGGGTACAAGCGTCCGAAACTGGTTTTCTCAGGAGGGTGGTTGGAGATTGGGTGAGAAGCTCAGCCGTCCGTGAGGGACTCGGAGTAGAGCTGCTGCTCCTTTGCGTTGAAAGGAGCCAGTTGAGGTGGTTCGGGCATCTGGTTAGGATGCCTCCTGGGCGCCTTCCTATGGAGATGTTCCAGGCACAACCAGCTGGGAGGAGGCCCGGAGAAGACCCCGGACTAGGTGGAGAGATTAAATCTCCACACTGGTCTGAGAACGCCTCAGGATCCCCCAGTCAGAGCTGGTTAATGTGGCTCGGGAAAGGGAAGTTTGGGGTCCCCCCGCTGGACCCGACCCCGGATAAATGATTGATGATGAGTGAATCTTGGTCACAGTCTATGTCGGACTGATCTTTAGTTTTAAGGCGTGTCACATTGTGATGAGCGTCTGGTGAATCAGAGAAATGTCTTCAGCTCACATCATCCGTCTGCAAGCTTTGGTCGTAGAGCTGGTGCTGTTTTTTGTTTGTTTGTGAAAGCGTTCTTTAAGAAATGGTGCTGACTATTAAAGATATCCACTCACAAATGCATCTACACCTATGTGTCTAACGTCTCGTGGGGATGTGGCGTCGTAGCTGCAGTCACGTTGTCAGATTTTGGTCTCAAGAGGAACATCTCAGGACAACCCAGTGTCAGGCAGAATAGACTACACATTATAAATAAGCATTGTAAAGGCACTAATGAAATAAAGGCAACAATGAAAACACAAATATACACAGAAATGGATTTGACCTGAGATGGTTACACAGATATTGCACAGACGAAGCTCTGAGTTGGAAAAGGATGTGTTATTATCTCGGCCCAAAATTAAAAACAAAAAACAAAACAAAACAGATTTTGCTGAAAACTTCTGCTTCCTCGTTCTGTCTCCTGGCTGCCAAATATAATTTACCAGCAACCAAACTTTCTTTTAATAAGCAATTTAATGTTGAACATAACCTGTCATGTACTCACAATGTTGAATGCTTGCCTAGCCTTTGTTTATCCTTGTTTACTTTCGGAGTGATCAGATATTTCTGATGAAATCCTAATTTTGAATTATGAATGTGATACTGTGTTCAGATTTCACGTATGGCACTCAAGCATTTACAAAGTTGGACTCGGGTGAAAAGTGTTACTTCAGTGCTGTGTGAAGCACATTTAGCACCATTAAGCAGGTCAGCTTGATTTTATATAGTGTTGAAACACAACACGGTTGATGTGAAGTGCTTTCAGGATTCTGGTTGATATTTTAATTTGAGTATTACGATGAAATGCAGAGCTGCGTTTGTTAAACGGCCTGCTTGAACTGATCCAGTCTGTGATTCTGTGGTGTTTTTAGTAAAAGTATCCCAGCATGACAAGCTGCATCCATCATTTTTACCCAGAATCCCTTTTGTTTTTGTCATGTTTTGTAATGTTGTCTTGTTAGAGGACTATCAGAGGTCTCTCTGCTGCTGATGGATGTTCACAGTTCAGAGCATCACCCAGCCAGCTGGATTAGATCTGTATGCACTTCTTCGACACGTCCTCATATTCGTAATAATTTAAAATAAATGTCCTCTAGAGGTCTAAATGAGTCTGTTTCCACGGCGTAACTAAGCTCAGGAGTTGTAGTCCAGTGTTTTCAGGTGGACCGAGACTGAACAGAAATTTTTATACTTCATTAGATGGATTGGATAAACTCTGGAACTGGAAAACTGTGAAAAAATAAAAAACAACTGAGAGGCTCAAGTGTGAAACCGTCCTGAGACCGAGGCTGGTCGGTGTTGAGCCAAGGTCGAGCTGAGTGTGTTCAGTGATGTCAAACTGTGGAGGTTTGATTTTCCACTGTAGAAAGGAAATGGGTGGGTGAGAGACACACACACACACACACACACACACACACACACACACACACACACACACACACACACACACACACACACACACACACATCACACTGTAGTTAATATTCATTAGAGCTGAGTAATGAATCCGTCAGTAGTCGGGATGAAGACTGAAAAATCTGTTTTAAATTTAACAAATGCAGCTTCCCCCCGAAATGTTTTTTGCCACGAGTCGATATTTGATTGACAGGCTGAAACCTGCTAAATCACTGCAACAGTCCTTTAATGCATCATCACCTGGTGACGCACATACATGTTGCCATGGCTACAAACTGATCTTGCATGAACCAGTAGCAGTAGTATGCTATACATCACTTCTACCAGTTAGCAGATCTCGTTTGTGACAGTTCACGATGGATTTAATAGTTTATATTTTTTTTAATTGTTCATGCTAAATCTCACATGTAGTCTCAAAAAAAAATCTGGGATTTCTTTGCTTTCACACCCCAAACGAACTCCACCAGAGTCCTCTTGGAAAGTGGACTCAGATCCTCCCTCACAGGCGGTCTCTGACCAGTTGTTTGGTCTGCAACCAAATGGGCAAACACACCAGACAGCGACGGACCGAACAAGCTGATTTTATTTTTGTTCACTCCGGAAAACCATATTAAATACAGATGATGTTAACTGGTTCATCTTGTGTTTAATATACTGCTCGAAAAATGAAGGGAACTTTTAATTATCAGTATAACATCAAGTCAAACTTCAGTAATATCAATCTGTCCACAAGTGATCATGAATCCCTTTGACCTGCTTTGAGGCAAATGAAAGTGACAACAGGAGTAATGGAGAGGCAACAACAAGACAACCCTCAAAAAGGGAATGGTTTTATATGTGGTGGCCACAGACAGTTGCTCTCTTCATCCTTCCTGACTGATTCTCCTCTAGTTTTGTGTTCTGCTAGTGTCCTTGTCACTACTTGTAGCATGAGGCTGTACCTGCAGCCCAATCAGGTTGCACAGGTAGTCCAGCTCCTCCAGGACGGCTCATCCATACATGCTATCGTAAGAAAAGTTGCTGTGTCTCCCAGCACAGTCTCAAGAGCATGAAGGAGATACCAGGAGACCGGCCGTTACATGAGGAGGGCTGGACAGGGCCGTAGAAGGAAATCAGCCCAGCAGCAGGACCAGTACATAGAGCAGCACTCCCAGAGCCCTACAAGATGACCTCCAGCAGGCTACTGGTGTGCATGTTTCTGACCAAACTGTCAGAAACAGACTCCATGATGATGGCATGAGGGCCCAACGTCCTCTAGTGGGACCTGTGATCACAGCCCAGCACCGTGCAGCTTGATCAGTATTCACCAGAGAACACTAGTATTGGCAGGTCCACCACTGGTACCCCTGTTCTCTTCACAGATGAGAGCAGGTTCACACTGAGCACGTACGACAGGCGTGAAAGAGTCTGGCGATGTCGTGGTGAACGTTATGCTGCCTGTAACATCATCCAGCGTAACCGGTTTGATGGTGGGTCAGTGATGGTCTGGAGAGGCATATCCTTGGATGGTTGCATAGACCTCCATGTTGTAGCCAACAGTACCCTGACTGCTGTTAGGTACCAGGATGAAATCCTCAGACCTTACACTGGTGCAGTGGGTCCTGGGTTCCTCCTGGTGCAGGACGATACCCTGCCTCGTGGTCAGAGTGTAGGCAGTTCCTGGATGATGAAGGCTTAATGCCACCCTCACGTTTCCCTGACCTAAATCCAATTGAGCACCTATTGGACGTTATGTATCAGTGCATCTGCTGACACCAAGTACCATCAGAGACTGTCCAGGAGCTCACTGATGCCCTGAACCATGTCTGGGAGGAGATTCCCCAGGACACCATCCGCCGACTCATCAGGAGTCCATACAGGCATGTGGGGGCCAAACACACTACTGAGTCACATTGAGTTAGATCAGCCTGTGATTTCATTTTTTAATGTTTGGTTGATGATTTTAGTTTCCAATGATCGTTGTTATGTCTGTTTGTTTTCAACAAATTTAACAATGTACATCAGTAAAGATCTTCAACCAAGAAAGATTTTCAAGAGCAGCAGGAATATTTAGTAATATATGTAATTTTGCATGTCGGAGCAGAACAGTGTGTATTGTAGAGTCTTTATTGAGACACTTTGGTATTTTTGGAAAGTGAAAAAAACTGCACAGAACCACAGTGAGGCTCGTCCAGTATGGGTCCACTGGTAACGTTGGTTCGTCAGATGCCTCACCTCCATGACGGGAAGAGTGAACCAGGCAACCAGAGGGAGCGTGGGAAGGAGATGTTTGCTGCTGTCAGACAGCCTGATTAGACAACTCAAAGTCTCCTTTAGTTATCGGTGCATGTGAATGAGTGTTAATGGTTAGCTGTGGTGTGGGGCCCCTCAGGGAGGCCCCTGGCTTTTGTCTGCAACGCCGGCTGAGACAGACACATTTCATAATAGTAGTTTAGTAAATGTTTCAGGTCCCACTCTCTCCTCTAGTGTTCCTCCATGCTCTGCTGGGAGAGTTGCATGATGGGAAGCTGCAGGTTGTCGGCCTCGGCTTTTAACCCTTGTGGTCTTGTGGAAATATAAAGAGGAATAAAGTTAAAGAATATGATATAAATAAATAAATGGTAATATAAAGGCAAATAAGTAAAATCAGAAATACATGTGGAAATATAATAATATAAAAAATAACAATTATAATTGTTTTCATTTATTTTCACATGCATGTGTTTATTTCTATTTCTATTTTTATTTATGTATCTTTTTAAAAATGTCTATTTAATTTTGCATATAAGTTATTTTATTTTTTCTGTATGTTTACCAAAAATATTTTCATGTAATGCCATTTATTTATATTCATCCCTCTTACTGCTTTTACTACTCACTGAAGGGCCAAGCTGTCAATCAGCTGACTTTGGGTGGCTCTTCCTGCTGAGCTGAGTAGTGCTATACATACTGTAGTAGTACTATACATACTGTGTAGTCCTGTGTAACCGTGGCTGAGGATGATCCACAGAGTTCAGTTATGTTTGTTGGTTTTCACATTGATTTTGACTTCTGTCAGCTTCAGTGTCATGTAGTAAAAATGCCTTTTTGTAGAAGAAGAATCTGTTTCAGGTTTCCGACTTCCTTTAACATGTACAGCTTCACCCTGAAATCACCCTGTTACATGAGTTTATATCCAAGTAACTAAAAGCTGCAACATAACCAGAATGGTCCTTTAATGCAGCTCAGAGGAGATCTCAGTTTAATTAAAAAAATAAATAAAATATATAGCACCCCAAATGTAGAAGCTGAAGTGAATAATAATAATAATAATGTGTGTGTGGTGTGTGTGGTGTGTGTGTGGTTAGCAGTGCTTGGCAGCTACTCAGAGGAATATCAGTGACTATCGCTCTGAGATTGCAACAGTGTGTATGTGCATTTTTTACCTGCCTGTGTGAACACTGAGCAGGGCGTGTGTGTTGTATAAAAAGGGTGTTGGCCATGTGCTTGTATGGACAGGTGTGTTGCATCATGACTGAAGTGGAAGAGGTATTTCAGTGTATGTGTGTGTGTGTGTGTGTGTTGACTGGTACTGAAATTATTAGTCAATCGGGACAGAACGTTTAGATAAATTAGACAATTCATTAATCACTTGTTAGTTATGAGGAGGAGCGTGAGGCTCGAGGTCAGTGCAGCCCCAGATTTCTTCGAAGCATCATTAATTAACACATTTTTATCTTCACCAGCTCGTCTCGAACTGTCCGTCCGCGGTTTGCTGTGAACAGCGGGTTTATCAGAGTGGAGTCGGGGCTTTTCCACAAGTTTCCCCCTCTGGAGTAGCCAGCCGGCGTGAACAGTAGCCAGCTATGGTTTGGGACGCACCGATCTGACTTTTTCAGTCCTGATCCCGATACCCGGACTTTGGGTATCTACCAATACTGAGTACCGACCTGATACCAGGGTTTACTTAATAAGCTGTATGCCTCACTGTGTGGAAGGGACTCCTTTATATGTAAGGCAACATCAGGCTTGACGTAAAACAAAATGTGACCAATAAAAAAATAGATATAATTTCATTATTATATTAAAATAATAAACTGTACTCCAACAACTTGGTAAAAAAAAAAAATTAGAGGAATTAAAATTAAAGTGTAAACCTTTTTAATGCGGCAACAAATTGGTCAAAACCTACACAGGAATTAAAATAATAGTACATATTGTATTTAGTATATAAATATAGAAGTGAATTGAATAGATATTGTCACTAATATCTGATCCAGCTGTTTGCATGATGGGTTTGGTTTAGTATTACTATTAGTATTATTTATTCTGTCTGTTTCTATATACACTCTCACACACACACACACACGTTACCTGCTTACATTTACATCTCTTGTTGTACGTTTAGGCCCACACAGTCTATAAATGGTTATTAATATTTAAAACCACACCTATTCCTGACTGATCAGAACTTTTGTAATTATGAATGATTAGACCTTATTACCAACCCTGACGCTGGTATTGTTTTCACTTGTGAGTCTGTTTGTGTTGTCATGACAACACTTACAGTAGCAGGAACTACCACAGAGGAGGCTGTGAGGTGTTTAAATGTCTGTCTGTCTGTCTGTGGACAGATTTTAATATAGTCACAGTCGAGCAAGACGCAGTCACTGATCTCTGCAGATGTGTAGCTGAGATCAAAATGAAGGTGGAGTTTGAAGATGGTGTGACGATCCCATCATAAGATGTGTGTAGTTTATATTTTTATTTATTTATTTATTGACATCGTCACTGTAAGGTGACATAATGATGGCTAGTGTTTGACTAGAAATGGGGCTGTGCCAAATAGCAGTTTTTGGGCTTTGAAGCTTCGGTGAGAAATACACAAATGTAATCAAAGCGTCATATATGAATGATGTTGTAGAAATATTCCTTTCATGGGCTATTTTGAGATTTATACATTATTATTACATATCTGTATATAAAAAATAAAAACAAGATTTATAAAACAAAGCACTCGAATAGTGATTTGGATGTTGAGTACGGTGAAATGAACTCGTATTCGGTAAAAATAAACAAGGTTCTTTTGAGCCTATGAGTTATCTGGCCTATTTTGGGGCTGAAAAATGAAACCAATATTAATCTTGATCACAATGTTGGCATCACACAATTAAATGAACATGGTCGAGATATTAACATCTAAAACATGCCTTCAAAACTCTGCAGCGTATCAAATTGAGCACCTCCTAAACTAACAGCCGCCAGCCGGTGATTCAGATGTTTTGGCTTCACGTTTGGGTATAGATATTTTCTATATAACCATTGTGTTTATGATTAATTTAAGAGCGTAAAATTGTTTATCTAGCTCTTATTGTTGATAATTTTGCTCTTGAAGTGCACCGCAGTGATGCATTTAACTTTAACGTGTAGCTAACAAAGGGGTAGGATGAATATTCCCTGTATTTTTTTTCATATCGCAAAATATATATAGCCGAAAAAAATATTGCAATGTCAGTTTTTCCAACATCATGTTGCCCTAATTTGTACATTAACAGTGATGTAGCACAGCATGGAAGTGAAAACAGTGTGCTGTTTATTTTAATGTGAAAGCGCAAGTAAAATATGTTGTCAAAATGAATAATCGTGATATCAATATTGATCTGAACAATTGTGATTATCATTTTGGCCATAATCGTGCAGTGCTAGAATATATATTGATTTTAAATAAAATTATTCATGAGATAAACCTATTCTGAAGTTGATCATAACAGGAAGCTCCATTACGTCATATTTTATTTTTAAAACATGAATGGGGTGTCTGACATTAGTTTGCATAGTTTGTCAATGGCAAAAAATACAGAATTATCCTTTTATGGACATTTAAAACTGTAAAAGGTATATTTACATTCTCCTCATATGACCGAGGCTGTTATTCTCACAGCGTTGCTGTTTTAGTGTGTTAATAATGCGTCTTAAAGAGGGCTCTGCTGTAAAAAGTGCAAAAATGAAGAGACTCATTCACGAGTCTGCTGCTGACACTGAAACATAAATGCCATAAATGTGCTGGAAAAATTAAAACAAAGACCGAAAAGAGGCAGATTGGTGTTTTTTTTATGGTAAAAGTTGTTGTAAAAGCTGTCGAAGTATGTGCCAACAAAGATCGGAAATACCACAAACTAAGTATATCACCTTTTATTGGACCATGACGCTTAACGTGGTCCAATAAAACATGCAGAGTGCAAGTCCCAAACGCCAGCAATTAGACCAGTCCGCTGGGACAACCCAGCAAGAAACTGCAACGTTATTGTGGAAAGTGTCATTGTTGAACATTTTAAACTAGTTTTCCTCCAAATGTGAAACCGCCCGAAAGGCTTGTACGCCGTCCTACAGCTGCGAGAGGAACCAGGTTAAAGCACCGAGAACTGGCCCGACGGGATCTGTAACTTTCAGCTGTGACCTTAATCAGACGGTGTGACCACACACACACACACACACACACACACACACACACACACACACACACACACACACACACACCGCTAACCTACAGTGCCTTCAGGCTGTGCTTTTGAAGAGCAACTTAAGCCTGCAGTGTGGAGTGACTTGTGTCTCCGCAGACTTTCTCCGACGCTTCAGTCTGTGTTTTACCTGGAAGACGATGGTTCGTGTATAAACATATCTGTTACACTTTAATATGCAGCAGTGATTCAGCCTGCCTCAACGTCCTTACAAGCTTTTTTTTCTTCCCTCGTTCTTGCTCTGAACACTCAAAGGTTGATGCGCTTTGACCATCCAAGAACGCAAATGTTGCGTTCAGACATCAGCGCTGCATGACGCCACCAAAAATAGTTATTCAATATTTCTATCATAAACCTGGCGATTGTGCAGCTGCAGGGTAAAATAATTGTCTCTGTGATGACTTTCCCAGAGTTGTAAAGTCCTGTCTCCTCTGAACAGCGTTTTGGCTTCTAGCAAACCTTCAGACCCATGGATCTGTTACTGAAACTGAATCATATTTCATCTTCTCGCCGGTACCTGAACAACGCAGGCCCTTGTGTTTTAAAACGCGGCGCTGTTCCTGATCTGAACTAGTCGACTCATTGAGTCCAGTAATCAAATCATAAACAGTCATTGTTGCAGTGGTCAGACATTGTTCAACCAGACTTCTCTACATATTTGACTGAAGTGTTGTCTGTAAATAACCAGCCAACTGTTTGATCTATAGGCTGAGATTTAGTCGGAGATGACCGTCTGACATCTGGTATAACGTCAACGTTTGACTGTATTACTGCACGGTGCACAGTGGTGCAGTGGTTTGCACTGTCGCCTCACAGCAAGAGGGTTCGAATCCCGCTTGGGGCCCTTCTGTTCGCAGGTTAACTGATGACTCAAAATTGCCCATAGGTGTAAATGTGAGTGTGAATGGTTGTGTCAGCCCTGTCCTGTCCAGGGTGAACCCTGCCTTCGCCCAGTGTCGGCTGGGATCGGTTCCTGCGACCCCGAATGGGATAAGCAGTTGCAGATGGATTGAATGTAATACTGCAGCAGCCTCCCACTAGCCACGCTAGTCGCTGTCACCAGCATCATTTAGCCACTTACCACACTGACAGTGAATATAAACATATCACATGAGCCTCAAATCTCAGCGTTAAAGCCTCAGTTAACTCGCACACAACAGCTTTTCATTCATTTCTCGCCGAATTCAACAGCGTATTTCTTTCCTCCAAAAGGGGGTGTGGCCTTGGTGATGACGTGATGCTTGTCTGATGTGTAGTCACTTGACGGTGACAAAAAACGTATATGTTACCTCTTATATCTACACATGGAGTGGGTCCTCGCTATGTTTCTTCAGTAACCCAGAACAGACAAACCAAACACTGGCTCAGCCTCCATCGTTCCACAAACTGGCACAGATACAGATGCACCCTTAATGTGGCTCTCTCACATCATGGCTAATACTAAGATCTGCTTAACCAGGAGAGGGATGCACAACTCCTACGTTTTATGGAGTTAATGATTAATTGAAAAATAATTAATAGCATTAAAAATTAAAATATTAATTTGTTGCAGTCTTAAATGTCTGTTAGCTTGCAGACCAGACAGTGTAGACACACAGTCATGTTTTGTGGCTGCGCTATGTCTCTGTGACATATTAACTAACCACACACACACACACACACACACACACACACACACACACTCTCTCTTTCTCTTTCGGTCACTCGGTTGCCATGGTGCTGCTGTGTGTCAACACACACATTGAACTCTGACAGCTGATGGATGTTTGGTTTCAGTCTCAGCATCATGCACTCTGTGTGTTTGTGTGTGTGTGTGTGTGTGTGTGTGTGTGTGTGTGTGTGTGTGTGTGTGTGTGTGTGTGTGTGTGTGTGTGTGTGTGTGTGTGTGTGTGTGTGTGTGTGTGTGTGTGTGTGTGTGTGTGTGTGGTTTGAAAGTTCAGGCTTCGCCACGTTTTCCTGAAACTCAACTTTCCGTTTTCCTTTTTGTGTCATGATGATTTTCACATTGTTTACTTGTTGTTTTATTTTCCATCTTGGACTTTGGCCGTTGCTGTCGTACGGGTTGAACGTTTATTCATGGTGGTTTATGTGCTGATGAAAGCAACATCTGCCAGCTCAAGAGTGACTCGTATTAAATGGGGAGGAGTCAATATATATATTCTTCATTTAAATCTGCGCGGAGGTAGAAGGAATTTACCGCTTTTATTGTTGTAGTCAACAACAACAGTCACAAACTGCAGCTGGCCGTGAGCTGAGATTGAAAGTAGAAAACAACCGAGGGTCAGCGTGGATACGACCTGCACCCTCACATTTTAAATCTAAAGTGGTAAACACTACACATCCAGTAAAGGATGGAAACACTCTGGGTTTCACACATTGCAGGAAAAGCAGAGCTAAAGCTGCACGCTAACTCTGTCAGCGACAGGAAACGTGATCGTATTGAGGTAACGTGCGGTCAGTGATCAAACAGCTAATGCTACAACTGTAGAGCACCCATATACTGATGTTTGTGTTAAATGTTTTCAAACGGCCCGATGGAGCTGAACATGGATATCTGATGGAGAGCTGGAGACGGACTTGGAGAAGTTAGCAGGAAGTATACACTTGTGACTGTGTCCTCTTTTCAAAATAAGGTGTTACAAGGGAAGTGTACATTATATACAAAATACATATATGGAACTAAGATTGATTGGATCATATTCACCAGAAATATAAAACATTACACGCCCCTTATAAATTAAGAAAATACCACTAATTTGTGGCAGAAATGTCTTTATTCTTTGATTTTCTGGTTGCTGGAAACAATGATCCTGATATATCTGACTTCAGGACATCTCTGGCGACATACTTGCTGAAAGCCATTTTTACTGTATCAAATTCGATATTTTTCTGAGTACATGTCCCTAACAGGGTTTAAAAAGTTAACAATAATCACAAAATTGTAATATCAAATCGCAATACTTGTAGAATCACAACGATTAAAAATGGCAATGCATATCGAATCGGCTCCCAAGTATGGTGATAGTATCGATAGGTGAATCATCCCAGCCCTAAAGGACGTGCACACCAAACATTACAACCAGCCAACTTTAAAACCAAGGTTTCTGTAATGCAATCCATTCATCCAGGTTGTAAAGAAGTTTGGTAGATTCATATAAACTGTAAGGATTGGGATCGTTCTTCTCCGTGCAAGGCAGCGGGAGGATGCAATCAATCAATTCTTTAATATAAGTTGGGATGTTCGTACACTATTTAAGAGTGTGTCAGTCTGTTTAGGATTTTATATCTGAGTCGAAGTCCAACAAAAACTTAAACAAAATGATATTATTGCAGGGACGAACGCAAAACCGCTGTGAAGTTCATGAATCGTTTCATTTCCTTTGGAAATTGGAGCCATGAAGACTGTAATGTGCTCTATGTGCAAAGGTCTCCCATGTCTATAAGTCATAGCTGGCAGGAGTGTTTGCATTGGCCTTGTTCTCACTCGCTCAGAAACCTCACAGCTCCTTTTACTCTTGCAGTAAACCGCTTTCTTCTCGTTTGTTTTGTTCCGCCTTTCTTTTCTTTCGTCTGTTTCAGTTCTTTGGTTTCACTCCACCAGGAGGAAAAAAACCCCCACCGGAGCTGCTGTCATACTTGCAGCTCCGGCCTTTGCTCTCCTCTTTAGTTTTCACTGCACATGTTGCTACTGAGGCTCAACCGAACTGTGTCAGCTGGTGGAAGAAGCGGTTTCAAAGTCCACATTCTCAGCTTCAGCAGCTCCTTGTTTACCGCTGCTGTCGAGATGATCGGTGTTCACAACCACAATAATAATTGCAACCAGATCAATAATCGCAGCCAGATCACAGTTCATGGCGCCTGCAGTTAGGTCAGAAATAGAAAAAAGGTTTAACTTGATGTGGAGGACAGGATAAGTTTTGCAGTTTGTATTGGATGTTTGACGGATGTTTTTGGAGGAATAAAAGACGCGTGACTCGTGGACTTGGAACCAAAAACACTTTTTTTTCGATCGACGCACAAAACTGCTATCAGGTTACAGTTTAAACTGTAAGTAACAGAACTGAAGTCAAGACACTCGGTAAAACCATCAGTGCAGGAAACGCCAATAAATCCCCTCCATCCTCCATCCATGAGGTCTTTCCTACAGAATCCCAGAGACCTAAACCAGACTATCAGATAGGTTACTGTGTGGACATTAGCTTCCTTTGGACATGTAAACATGTAAAAGTTTTACCTTATTAGTGTCGTCACACTAATCAGGTTATACTGTAAATGATGCTCAACAGTCATTTTCATATTCGCCAAAGTGCAGTTTTCAAATTGCAATAGCCATCCTTTTAATTACATTATTAACACTTTTCAAACTTTTCTTAAACGATCCTGAATGTTACTTAACACGGGATTTTCCTGGATGATATAACAGTCTCATAGGTTTATGTTGTGGCCACCAGTTTTAGTTATTTCAACTTTGTTTCTGAGAGATTATGTTTTCAGTGCTTTCAAATGAAACTTGTGAGCTTGTGTTTACAACATGGGAAGTCGTGTACACAGTAATCAATCTGTTCAATATACAGTGTATTCAGTTTGAAGCCAGTTTGGCTGCTGGCCTCAAAAATACTACAATACCCATGAGCCTTGCCACACCATAGTTGCTGAATTCATCTAAAATTGACCCAGTTTTTTCAACAGCGTAATCTGTAGTTTCCACCCGCCATTAGCGGCACACGTAACAGTATTTTAAGCTCTGTGATTGGATGTTTTTTTCCTAATGCACGTTGTAGTTAACTTCTCCCCCAGACTGTTATTATGTCCACAGGATTTTCACGTTTGCATATTTTTCCCAGATTTCCTGATATTTTCTAACGTAGTTGGTGATAATTCATCTGGGTGGGTTTCATGCCCATTTAAGGCTTCATATGTAACATGTATACAGGGTCTGAAACTGGCACCCGCCAGCCGCCAAATGCTGGTAAATTGTTGGCAGTGGCGGATACAATCGGATAGAAACCAGTTTATATTCAGCTCCTAGTTGTCCGCTTTCTTGGCATCTAATGCCTCCGTGTCTATCGATTCCTCTGTATTGATGTTTCCCGACAGTTATGTATGCACAATGACTCGTTCGCGCTGTATCATGTTTCAGTTTGGGACCGGAGCCATGGCGGAGGGAAAACAAAGTGCTCAAAAATGGCACTACTACTACTAAACCAGAGGGAGGCACGCTATTTTTTTCCCTCTCAGCAGTATGAAATAGATAGTAGAGGAAATTATGACCTGTTTTAACTTCTCAACACTAACTATAAGCAGCTTATAATACATCATTAAAACTACTAATACCAGTATTTTTTAATCAAAGCAAATATTTAACTAAAATGACTACCACTCACATACAAATTAATACCATTTCTAAATAGCCGAACTCATCCTGAAAATAATACGACATGCTGAGCTAAGACATATGGTAACTCTGCTAAAAGCCCCATTTGGGTGTGACTAAACCCTGAAGGGGTGTTCAGTGTGAGCGCTAAAAAGCAGAAAACATGCAAGGTGCGCCACATCCGTGAGCCAATCAGCTTCTGAGGGCAGGTCAGCCAGCGCCACACTTTGATTGGACGTTTGGCTCACCTACAAATCCTGAAGCTTCCTACTTGGACAACATGGGACACATGACAGGGATGGAAAAACAGCCACCTCAGCTCGGCCTGATGGGATTATGTCCGTTTGATGTTGACCTCGATTATGTTTTATGTACACACAGAAATAAAGTTTTGTGTTGTTTATCAGCTCTCCTCCCACACTAAGCTGTAGTATGTGTTCGTGTTGGACACAACACACAGAGCCTCTGTGCTGCTGGCGAACAGGTAACCTGAGCGTGGCTGGGATATAGACTTTCACACACCTCCCGTCTGCACAGAAAGCCTCTTTGTTGGTTTCAGGTCTAAATGTAGCAGCTTTGTGCTGATTTTTCAGTGTCAAGCTTGAAGCAACAAATGTCCCTAAAATCCACTTTGAGAAATATTTAAAGTATTTATTACCAGAAGTCTGTTTATTCATGATCAAAGTGATGGACACATTAGCTCTTGTCACATATTTTTGATTTTTTTTTTTTTTTCCTGTCTAACTTCAGATTACTAATCTTACTCTCGTATCTGTCCATGAAATTATAGGCCACAGCCAGCAACCAATTAGTTTGCATGAAGACTGGGAGCAGTGGGAAACAGCTAGCCTGGCTCTGTCCATCAGTAACAAAAAATATTTTAATTGATTTATTAAATTAGCTGATGTTCTATTTTGTTAAATCCACAGAAGTCACATTTATACATATATCGGTTCACATAAACTTAACATTTAAAGGTACAGTGTGTAAGATTTGGTGACATCTAGTGGTGCAGTTGCAGATTGCAACCAACTGAGTACCCCTCTGCTCACTCCTCCCTTTCCAAGACTGCGGTAACGTGAGCCGCCGAGTGCAAAACCGTGGAACGCCATTCATCTCGCTCAGAGGCCATCTTGACATAATAACACTACTTTGGGAGTAACGGAAGTCAGACGGCGGCTGCGGGTACCGCGGTTTTACACTCTGCGGCTCACGTTACCACAGTTTCACCAGCGTGTCAGAGAACTATGGTAACCTTTATGTTACGTAAAAATTTGAAAGGCTCTCTCTGGAGCCAGTGTTTGGTTTGTCTTTTCTGAGCTAATGTAGCAACATGGCGGTGCAACATGGCGGACTCCGTGAGGCGGACCTGCTCCTGATGTAGATATGAAGGACTCATTCTAAGCTAATGAAAACATGATTCTTAGTTTCAGGTGATTTTACACTGTACAATATACTAATAAAAATGTGGTTATGAATATTATATTTACATTACATTTCTGTTAATAGATCCCCCAAAGTTTACACACTGCTCCTTTACGGTAGGTTCTTTCAAGTTTTTCAGGTGATGAGATGTCTGATGCCAACCAATACAACGGAGGTTAATGGAAATTTCAACACACACACACACACACACACACACACACACACACACACACACACACACACACACACACACACACACACACACACACACACACACACACAGACCTCTCTTTGTTTCCTCATCACCACCAGTCATCCTGTTGTCTCACAGCAGACATCCATGTCTTTATGAAGCTGGATTGTTGTTGTCATGATGTCGTTGGTGTCTTTGTGCTCTGGTGCTGAACTGTCTTTTGATGTGGGGAATATAATCTCTCACACACACACACACACACACACACACACACACACACACACACACCCACTGTTGTCTGGATGGGGATGCAGCCGACATGACAGAGTTACAGTCCCCGTTCACTAAATGTTTGGTTAATGATGATGACCTGACAGTGACAGAGACAAAAGCCCAAGCCTCTAAAGTTAACCGACCCTGCACTTCAACTTCCCAACACACACACATCCTGTGGAGTTGAACAGTGTATGTGTGTCTGTGTGTGGTTGTGGTGGTTTTACTGAGGATTGTTGAGTGATAATCACCGTGGTGAACCTCCTGCAGCCTGGCTCGGATGCAAACATCTCAGACTCCTCTTACTCACTCTTGTTCCATGTCCTCCTCCTCCTCTCGTTTTCTTCTTCTTTGTTCTCGTTTCTACTCTATTCCTGAGCATTGAACCTCAATACTCTTTTGGCCATTGACAGAATATCTTCTTATCATCTTAGCACCAAATGTCTGGCCCAGTTTGTAATCTTGTTTCTGTATTATTATCAGGTAGTTCCTAATTTAGGCTGCATTCACACCAGGTCCGGCCGTGTGGCGACAACCCAAGTCCTCCCATTTATTTTGAATGGGGGTCGTGAGTTTGGGCTGCGGCGGCCGCCGAAGGTGGTGCAGGGAAAAAAAAAAAAGCAGCGACCTGCGACGGAATTGTAGAAACGCAACCCAGTGTCAGTCATGTCACGGCGATGTAGATCTTTACAACCCAGCAACGAGGAAACAAAAGACGTTGCCTGTCATTGTTAACGGACCGTTAAAGCGATTGTCCCAAACCGACGCACAACCCTGCAGCGAATCTCCGCAACACCAGTTCTGGTGTGAATGCAGCCTTAGTTTGGATTAGATTTGATTCAGTAAATGTATTTAAATAGTAAAAGTAATTGATACCTCAATTTCGATTCAGTTTATTTTTATATAGTGTTGAATCATACGTTATTTCAAGACATTTTTCCATATAGTGCAGGTCTAGACCATACTCTATAATTTAGAGACCCAACAAGAAACCCCCCGTGAGCTTGCACTCGCTGTGACATTGGCAAGAAAATCTGCCATCTACCGGCTGGGTCGACTTTTAGACTGTAGGGCTGCAACTAACATTTTTTTCAATCATTTGATCTGTAAAGGTAAAAGAAAATAGAAAATAAAAGTCAAGTTCATCATCAACATTGCTGACAAACAAATTTTTCCAGGTCACTATTGTATAAAGTTGATTCCCTTCTGTCCCTTCAGTCAAATGGCTTCAGTACAACTGAAACTTTTATGCTAAAGTTAAAAGACGTCTAGCTTGACAAAACAGTCTCACCTCAGGGCTCCTTCATTAGCTTCTTGTTTGTCTTTCTACTGACGTTGTATGCAATCATGTCCCCACCAAAATTTGTTTTAAATTCTGCCAAATCGAGTCCTCTAGGGATGGCATACATTTGTAGGCCAACCAGGAAGATAACATCAACCCGGTTCCCTCAACAAAAAGCCAATGGGATTGTTCCATTGGGTTTTGGATTATTGCAGAAAATAAGATCTGTGGCAAAAGCACGCTTATGAGACCGATAATATGATACTGATAATCTCCGCAAACGAACGCCACTTTTATGATTTTTGAATTGTGAGTGCAATCGGCAAAGTAAAAAGCTAATGGCGGGCTATTGATGAACTACACCACAGAGGAAGGTCAGACTAGTGGGGACTAGTCAGACTGTAGCGTTACGAACTGATGAAGCCACTTGGATAAGGGGCGAAACGTCTTCAGAGACAAATCTAAATCCAGTTGCCTTCGATTCAGTTGCCGCCAGAATGAATATGACCTGGATGAATGAGAACCTCCGCAAACCACAGAGGAAACACAACAAGGCTGTAAAGGCAGACAAATCTGCGTTATGACATTTAGTAGTCTCATTTAGCCACATGTTAGCAACCACCTTTTCAAAGACAAGTGAGGGCTTCAAAAGCAAAATGTTAAGATATCTTCAGCTTGTGTTGACCACAGACCTAATTCCAGGCATCTAACTGAAAACTCATTGACTTCCAGACGGGGCAACTGGAAGTGCTAAAATGCTAACACATTTCTGGGTTTGAGGACTCACTCCTGTAGCATTCTACAATGTTTTTTTTTTCTCTTCTGTTGCTAATTTTGCTGATTTTTGTCTATCTCTCTCTTTTTCCCCTCTCATGTTATTTATTTTTTTTAAATCTTTTCTCCATCATTATCCGTTCTCCTCTTCATCCTCTTTGCTCTGCCTCCTCTTCCTCACCACATGGCCATGTTTCTGGTTCTGATGACATCATAGCCTGGGAACCAGCAGGGTGAGGTCACACAAGGCTAAACGCTGCAGTGTGTTTGTCAGTGTGTGTCCTGTTTATGCATGCAGACGTAATGCCAGATGTGTGTGTGTGTGTGTGTGTGTGTGTGTGTGTGTGTGTGTGTGTGTGTGTGTGTGTGTGTGTGTGTTAATGATAGGGCAGTACTGTGCTGGTTACTCAGCTCTCTTGTGGTTCTCATGTTTTTATATTTCTTCTGCTGTTTGTTGGTCTCAAACTTCATTTAGCTCCCATGACTTCCAAGTGAAAACTGGTTCATTATTTTGATTTTTTTTTCTTCCCCCTGCTTCCTGGTGATGCTCCGTGCTGATACTATTAAACATTTGACACCGTGGACCAGAGCATGTTGCTCCATCTCTGATGGCGCCCTATTCTGGTTCAGATCCATAAAACATCTGTTGCTCTTCGGACTGCTTTAACCTCCACTGCCCATCTCAATTGTGGCGTGCCACAAAGCTCAATTTTAGGCCCACTATTGTTTTAGATATAAATGGTGTGGCACACACCGACCTCAGATGTCAACATCAGACCAGTCAAACACGCATATGCACAGTACAAACAGATCCATCTGTAAAAACATTGCGCTCTATGCTACGTGTGGTCAAAAACGCCTCCCTTTATCCATTGTCTTCATATATGTTTACATTCTACAGCTATAGAATTTGTGTCATTTGTAGGGGTGTCTCAAGTCTCCAAATCCAGGAAAAGTACCTAACTAAAGTCCACAAGCTGCTATGCTAATTCATGCAGTGTAAAATGCCATAGGAAGAAGGAAGTGCCTTGAGTACTGTAGCGACAGGGATGGCTCACATTTCCCATCATGCTTGCCTAGTCCTGAGTGCTGGACTGAGTAGTTTAGGTTTGCTGTGTTATGTTCCGAAATGCCAGTGTTACTTTTGTTAGAGTTTGTAGTGTAAAGTGTCTGTTCAGAATAAGGTGGCTTTTGTTGGCAATTGTGGTTTTTGTGCTGGTTTATAGTTTTAAGGATGAGTGAAATGGCTTCTACATTTCTTGTGTCCAACTGTATTTTTCCTTTGGACGCCCACTAGCAGGTAGGGTTCGATAGAAAAAATTGCCGATCCTGCTGCTACTCCTCTGTCCATCCCACGGATGTATAAAGAGAACAGGATCCAGCGTTGGAGGTGGGACTCCATTCATTCCTATGAAGCTTGTTCAGTGGTACATGATGCCAAAATGGCTAGACTTCCATCTTGAAAAGTACCGGGATCTTTCTGCGATCTTCCATATTCATTGGGGCCATTGGACATGCGCAGTAGCGTCTGCTCTGTCACATGACTCGGTCATGGGGTCCCAACATCACTCTTTCGTCTCAGTCTGGGCCTCATTCACATGAATGGAGGAAGAAAAATTACTGATTTGTTTATTACAGCATTGTAAAACGTTTAGGACCTAATGATTTGATTAAGGGCTATGAGAGTGATCGTACTGGGGAGTTGATTCACCTCAAAAAGTAATATCTGCTGACTTAGAGACATCTCTTTCCCATTGTAAGTCTATGAGGAAAAAGTCTTTTTGGGCCCAATGGCCTCAGGTGATGGACACGGTAGTTGTCATACCACCATTTGGCCACTATGAAAATTGGGATCAATGACTGGCGCTCTTTTTGGCGGCTTGGTCTTTCCAGGGAGACGGACCTGTCATCATTTGCTCTTCCTGGGGTTTTCACATATTAAATATGTTTTTTTGGGGGAGTTTTTCCCTTACCTGAATCGAGGGTCTAAGGGCAAACGATGTCATGTTGTACAGATTGTAAAGCCCCTCAAGGCAAATTTGTGATATTGGGTTATATAAATAAAATTGACTTGACTTAAACTCCACAGGGTACATTTTTAAAACACATCATTATAATGAGGTCTTTGCTGCCCTGAAACTTTTATTTCATGCTGTTTGGACTATGGCAGTTTCATTGGGTCCTGCTTGATTCCAGAATACAGTAGCAAAGATCTCAAGCAAATCTAAAATCAGAATTGATTTAAAAGTTGTCAGTCGATGGCTAAACTAGGTCCGGCCCTTAACCACATCTGTGAACTACTGACCCCTTATTAGCCGGGTCGTGGCCTGAGGTTCTCTGCCAAGGTTCTTCGGCTGATCCTAGACGCTGCTTCACGGAGATTTACCTCTTTAATAAACACCGGACGCTTTCCAGTTTTGAACATTTGTTTTTTTTCTTGGTTCATTCACTTCTTTGATTCCTTGTGAACGAGTCTGAAAGACGCGAGAGCAAGCTTTTCTTAGTGCTCGATCTTTCATCTCTGCAGCTGTTTGAGTCCAACCAATGACCAGATTAGAGAGAGACAGAATGACACAGACTCTGTATCTCGCTCGTCCCTCGTTAACCAAATCAAAGTCATTAAAAGCTGCTCGCCTCTCTGTAATTCTCTGTAATCTGGGTTTCTTGGTGGGATCGCCCCCTCTGAGCTGCATGACTCATGTGACTCCTATTAAGCGGCGCCGTTATTGCAGCAATGGATCATGCGGTGATGTCATCAGTGGGTGCCGCAGTTTGGGAGTGCCGACATGATGCGATGGGGGAAGACTGCTGACTTTTCTGGAAACGGTTCAACTGTTAGACCTTGAAAGTTGGTTTTGAAGTGATCAATCATTTGACGACAACCTAAAGTTACACTGGAGGCCTAAAGGGTCAGTACACCCAATATATTAGAAACATACGTTCTTGCATACCTCTTGTCTTACCCTGAAATGTTGATGAGATTTCTGCCACCGCCTCCAGTGCAAGGGTTGTGAATTCAGAGCAGTGAAAAATGACAAAGAAGTTAATCACATCTTTCCCCATCAGTCTTGATAATCCACTGAACCTGCACTCAACAGTTTTTCTTCAGGATAAAGTTGTTCCACCCATTCACCTCCATTGTGTAAGGGTCCACAAACCAGCAGTATCTTGAAGCAGAAGTTCCTCATTTTTGGGTAATCTATTAAGCTGTTTATCCCTGTTTCCAGTCTTTGTGCTAACTTCAGCTAACAGACAGGAGTGAGAGTCAGTCTTATCTAACTGTCCTCCAGAAAGTGAAGCAGCATACATCATTTCTGCATGTGATTGTCATAAAGTGAGCATGTCTGTAAAGGGGAGAATTGTGGGTACCTATAGAACCCATTTTCATTCCCATATCTAGAGGTCAGAGGTCAAGGGACCCCTTTCCTAGTATGACATGGTTGATAGCAATGGATTCCTTTGGCTTTCTAGTTTCATATGAGGCCAGTGTCTTCACTCAAAACTACAAAACGAATTTGCATTAACAATCTTATAATCACGTTAACTTGAACAGCCATACTTAAATTTAAGATTTTACCATTCCTTGTAAATGCTTCTATTAAGAGCGGCAGTGAGAAGTTAAAATAAACTGACATTTAATTCAAACATAAGTAATGTTTAGTTCAAGCATGTTCATTGTCAGTGTTTCCAGATTATAAACTGCACTGAAATATACAGAGAAACAAGCTGTGGCACACAACTAAAACCACAAGAATAAAAAGCTATTGATCGGTCTATTGATGATGATGATGATGGTCTATATTGTTGGACACTGAAGATGTGGTTTGCCTCACAGCACAGATTAGTGATGTCAAACACCTGGAGAAGTGCGTGTATGTGTGTATTTTGTCGCTGAGTGACAGATTTTTTAACTGACCTGACAGCAGTTTGAAAAGGCGACCTGCTGGGAGTGCTTGTTTAATGTGTGTGTTGTGTCTATGTAGTATGTGTGTAGTGTGTGTATAGTGTGTGGCTTTTGTTCCTTTGCCACCATCCACTGGGTCCTTGGAGGGGGGGGGGGGGGGGGGGGGGTTAGTTGAAATATGTGTGTGTCTGGTGAACTGAGGGTAGATGGGCGGGGCTATGATCTCACCATTGAGGAATCTGTGTGTGTGTGTGTGTGTGTGTGTGTGTGTGTGTGTGTGTACATACCATGGGTCAAACCTACAGTACACACACACACACACACACACACACACACACACACACACACACACACACACACACACACACACACGGTAGCTCCCCATCCTGTTTACAACTGCAGGTACCTCCTGTACCTCCTGTTCTTTGTTTTAAAGGGCACTTCCACCTAAAAGTCACTTTCCCCACCAGACTTCTATATTGTTTTTTCAGCTTTAAGTTATTTTTTTCCCCTTATTTAGTTCTTAATTATAATTTAATGATGCTCTGTTGTGTAATAACTGGCACTGATGTATTAAAATCTTTTCAAAACCTGAAAGGATCATACCAGTGTTTGTGTTTAAGTACACAGCTTGTGTACTTATCACTGCAAATCCTGGTGTGGGCTGCTGCGAGTTGTGTAATCCATTACAGTCAACTGGTCTGCGTTTATAGATGGATTATCACCAACAGTATCTCAGTGGTTCTTCACATTTTTTTTTTTTTTTTTAACCTTTTTAAAACAACCCTGTCTGACCTATCTGTTTTCATATTGTATGGACTGAATGGAAACTAGTTGGCATCAACAAATCTACGCGTAATAATTGTCAGCAGTAATTTGAACTAAAACTAACTAAGACGATAAAATGTACAATATCACTGGTATGGTCATCAAAATTAAGACAAATGATTATTGTTCGTTAACTTTGAACATGTGGGGAAGATTTTGGGGGTCGCTCGCAGTGATGAACCTATAGAGAATTATCCCTGAAGCAGCAGCTCCCCTCGAGTTCACGGAGCTTTATAGCTACAGCTCATTGTTTAGCTATCTGACCTGCAACTTTATCTGTTTGGTTCATTCTCACGGCTCTCATAGCGTCGTTCTTGGCCACAGCAGACAGCTGTTTTCAGAGAAAAGGCCGTAAAAAAAGTCACTGTACACTACCAGCTCAGTAACAACCAGCAGATAAAGACAGACTAGCTGGTGAACATAGTGGAGCATTTAGCAGCTAAAGAAACCGATTTTTCCCTCAGGAGTTGGTGGAGACCAAAACCAGAGCTAAAAGAGGGAGAATATTGGACTTTAATTGGACGTTTCATAAGGCGACACAAACGCAGGCTCCTAATGAATGATGTTGCTTTGTAACTGCTGTAAGCAACTGTCCTAACAACCTGAAAAGTGATGACGCTGCCCCTCCAAGTGGCCAAAACAAATCAGTTATTGCAGATTTAATTCATCCAACCAGTTAGTAAATGTTTTGCTTTGTTCACAACTGGCTTACTAATAAACGGCAAATAGAAACTTATATAAATGGGTACCATCATATTGAACATAATGTAGAATATAGTTAATTTTGGAAATAATTATTTCTCTTTTTTAAATAAATTTAGACTCTTGGATTGAGGCAATTATAGAGATGAACAGAGTGTCGCCTCACTCTGTGTGTTTTAGAGAAAGGAGGGAAGGTGTAGGTTTAATACAGGCTAATGTTTCTTTCAGTTCAATAATTATTAGACTGTCAAGCTACTTTGTCATATTTTCTATTGATTACTGTCAGATGAGCATGTTGACTTGTTCGTCTCCAAGCATCGTCCATTCTGTAAACCCGCAGACTGTCTGCTACCATGGATGTATAAGTAGCCGATTTGTTGACCGTTCGGCCGTGAAAAAGACTCTAACATCAAAAATGAATTGTGCATTGCTTTTTCCCCAAGTCACGCACACCCCACCTCTCTGGGTTGTGCTCCACAGTTTGAGATCCACTGCTATAATGTAAGAAATGCCAGCTTCTTCAACAACGCTATCTTAATAACAATCATGACTCAACAAAGATGGGTGTCCTCGCTCTAGCTGCCAGTGAGGGACATCAGTGTAATGATCTGCCTCAGGCGTCGACCGTTCTGTACCGTTCAGTAGTAAATTGTTGGGTAGGAAGGCGAACATGTGGGGTTGTGAAACACTGATGTTCAGCGTTTGAAGGAACAGCTGTTTTTAGTGGGACAGCACTTGTGTCTCCGAGGGCGACAGACCGACAGAACGAGAGAGGGGGCGTCAGGTATTCAACTGTTACATGACTATCTGGTGTGACCTGCAGGTGTGACTTGCACAAGGCCTAATAAAACCAGTTAAATCAGCCTTTTTTCTGCAGAAAGCCATCTGTGACACACCAAATACATTGAGTTTCATGACTAAGCGGTGAAACAGCAGTGTTGTCATAGATATTTGGAGCAGTTTCACCAGGCGTTTTCACCTGTATATTACCACCAATAAAGTCATGTTAAATCCAGTCAAACTTAGGACTAATGGGGTTAATTCATCTCGAGCTTTATTGCCCCGGGGAGAAAATTGGTCTTGCAGGTCGGTGAAACATAAGAGACACAGAATTTGCACAAAACATGGTGATGTTTCTATGCCCACTAACCTGAATGGGATACCTGCGTCGAGTTCAGGGTTGACTTGAGGCTAGGAGAGTTGTACGACATGTCGTCTGTCAACGTCGGAGATGAAAAGTGTTTTTAGCTGTTCAGAACAAGCACACTGGAAGGTGGAGCGAAAAGCTAGCTGCCATAGAGAGTGGGGAGATGCAATAGTTAATATAGTTTAAATACGGGGATAACTCTTAACTCACTGGAAGACATTCATAGTGTGACAGTAATAGTTGTGTAATAATAAAGACAGAAACTGTGGTTGCTTTCTCACCACTGTACCGCTGAGCAAACACAGTGTGGTGGTTCACATCTTTAATATTAAGATGGGAAGACGAGGGAGTTTCCAAAGCTATGCCAACGTCCAACAAGCATTTCATACAGGCAACTCCAGACCTGCATGTCTACAACGTCAACAGATGAAACAAGTGTTACCACAGAGCAAGCCGTTACCTGACTACGATGTGTTTCACTACAGTACCTAACCTATGTCCAACGCTTACAGCTTGTACAGTCTTATTAAGTCTTTGTAAGTCATTCTTGTCATAGGAACTTCATTGGATCGAGGGATCCACTCTGGGCCTCATCTATTGATGTGTCGGCTCCAGGCCAAGGCTGCTTTGGTTTCTCCCCGTCTTTACCCAGTCTGCAACATAAATTGTGGGTTGATAGGCTGGTTAGTTGTCAGTGTGAGTTAATGGACCTCTGGACTAGTTCTAGGTTGGTTAGTAGGTTATTAGTCTGACTGCTGTTTGATCACAGGGCAGGTATTTCTGTACTTTTGCTGCTGACATATTATGTAGCTTCCTGCACCGGAGAGAGGGTGTGCCACGCTGATAAGAGAGGCATTTTGTTCCAACCCAGTTCACCTTTACACACAGACAAACACACACACACACACACACACACACACACACACACACACACACACACACACACTTTCGTTATCTCTCTCCTTCACTTTCCGTTTCTCCTTGTACACATTCTTTGTCTCTCCCAGTGCAAACTTAAACCCTCCCAACCCCCATTCTCCATTAGAGTCCTTGTTGCCTCAGTATTGTTGTGTCTCCATAGCAACGGGTCAACAAATCAGCAGGTATCTGCAGCAGCTAGCGGCTCAAACGCTGTTTATCTGACGCAGATCCGGGCTGAATTATACAGGGCCCTTTTTGTGAATGGATTTGTGGACAGATAAATCTGTGAATGAAAGAGGAGCTGACTGCAGTGTTTACTATTTAGAGGGCGGGGGCGTCATGACCAACCTTTTAGTGGGTTTAGCCTGTTCACACTCTGGCTGGTGCTCCAGTAGATTAGGGGGATGCTGGTTCAGTTGTCACCAGGTTTAGATATTTCTTCAGTTCTCCAGACTGAAGACGTCATAATTCGTGATGCTGCTGTGATATAAAAGTTATGGCTGTTCTTTTCTAGTGAGGCTAGATATGGGTTTGGTTTTATACTGATATTAGAGCCAATTTTATAATATAGCATCACTGAAGCAGGATTTTTAAATTGAGATTTTGGGAGTTTAAAAAAATAAACATATCAGCCAATAGCAATTTTTCTAACATCAGCAAACAATCTTGATCCCTTAGCTTTGATTTTTTTTATCAAATAATTGTGACGAAGACTCACACTATTTGGGAAATATTACCATGTAAAAATCAAACTTGTCAGTGCTGGAGATACTGTTAATTACCTCAAACCTAGTTTGGCATTTCTGTATGAAACCTCTTGTTACCTAACAGCCGACATATACACAATCCAATAGTTCACAAATACACAAATGCAGGTTAGTGGCCATCTGTTTGCCTGAAAGTTCACCACCGTTGAAGATGTGAATTAGCTTTGCAAGCAGAGGCGATTTTCACCTGTTAACATGCCACTGTGTCCGTGTCTATAAGCTAGTATTGGCCGATATATAGACTTTTTCATTGTCGTTCTGTTGTTAGGGCAACAACTTTGGTCTAAATTTACTTCTTGTCGGCTACGTCACTGTCAGGAAATGTTTGTAAAGGTCAAAGGTTGAATTATTGATATGATATGAATGAAAATTTAGAGAGGTCACTGCTGTTGAAACTACAGAAACACAGGGGTGTTACGGAGTGGAGGTTGGCGGATATATGACCTGCGTTATGTTTGTCATATAGGTGAAAGCTGTTTGCTAGAAAGAGAGACGAGACAAAATATTAGATAACAGATTCTTTAGTGGTGGAGCAAATCTGTGTATTTTGCCAGTCTAGGTGTCACACTGCTGCACCCAAATGTTTTTTTACATTCACACAACAGGCCTTTTTCACTGTAACTTGTCATAGCAGGAAAAGCACAGTTGTAAATGATGCAATGAGTGATGACTGAACTCTGTTTAGCTGCTTCGATTTCAGGTTCCTGGTATGGTGCCTGCTGGCTCGCTGTCAAATGTAATTTCTACTTGCATATGCAGCGAAGTGCAGGGGGTGTCCTACCCAGCATTAAAATATGCCTGGATACTGGGGACATCTCTAGTACTGTCGCTGCTGTTCAGACTTTGTTTTTAATCTCTTCTGAGTCTGGGTCTGAAAACCACTGCTCCAGGGGCCACTTTCACTTTATTTATTTGGGCTAGGCAGGGTCAAGTGCTATCAGGACTCTCCCATCGGCTCCATTGTGTTTAACCAGGCCTGTAAATTCCTTGAAGCCCTTTCTGATATGATTGATGGCATTTTGTATTACCTGCCCAGGTGTGTGTGTGTGTGTGTGTGTCTGTTGCCACCAAGTATTTCTGACTATTCAACATTCGTTGAAGATTTGTTTAGAAGACGGCCGTTGTCACCTTGGGACCCCAAATAATCAGAATACTGAGCGATTTTGGGTCCCCAGACCCGCGGGTCAGTCACATGAGGAGGATGAGGGACTCTGAGAGGAAGGAGAAAGAGATTTTAAGCAGCAGGAAACGGTGCAGCAGATTATTAGAGCTGTTGTCCCCCCCCCCCCCGGGAGCTTGACCCTGTAAATGCCACAAATACTTTTGTGTTTTCGCCGTTTTGCTCTTCTATCAGTGTTTTGACTCGCTGCATTAATTTTTTTTTCTACTTCCCCACCTCCTCTCCTCTCCTCCCCCACCTCTCTCTTTGTCTCTCTCTTACTCTTGTCCTTCATGTGAACAATAGGCTACCATGGCGATAGCCTCGTTACTCACAAAACTGTGTCGGCAAGGACACACACACACACACACACACACACACACACACACACACACACACACACACACACACATCCACAGGCACACATCATGTTCCCTGTCTGACGTTCTTGACTGTGTTGAATGAACTTAAGTTTAAATGCAAAAAAAACTATACAGTATGTGTATGTGTAAAAAAAAAAAAAAAAAAGTACCAATTAAAATGTAAACAGTAACATTTCACCCAAACTTAATATCTTGAAACTTGAATAAAAGCACAACAGGGCTGGATGGCAGTGAAGCAGTGTTTGCTGCGTCAGGACCCTCAGACTGACTGGGTGTCAAACCTGAAGCACAATGCTTCCCGCCATTTGTACTATTAGATGTCAATGGAACTATTTTTATTGTTAAACTTTCAACCTAAATACTGCAGACCTGTTTGATAATGATAAACAGAAACACAGTTCAATTTGAGTCATGTTAAGATGAGATCATCCTTTATTATTCTCCCAACGGGGAAATCAGCAATATTAATGAATGTTAATGCCATTTATATACCTTTAAACAGGGTGATTTTATTCAAATTGCATGAATTTCATGTAACTGATAGCAAAAGCTTTGAGAAAATGAACAGTAGCAAGACTGGTATAGTCCTAATAAATCCAGATCTTTAAATTTAAAAGTAAGGTCTTCAACTATAAAATAGTAAACTTATTGTTTTACTGGCATAAATGGTCCCCATCTGTAGATATGCATTTTTTAATGATAGACCACAATTTTATGATTTATAGCAAATTATTTTGCGGCTGGCCCCACTTTGAGGGTCGTTGCTCTAAGGGGTCCCAAAATAAATCTGAACCATCACCGTCATTAACTTGACAGGAAAGCAGAATAAAAACATGTTTATAGAAACAAAACTGTAGTAATGCTATATGGGTAACTTTTTTTTTTTTTTTTTGAAAATGTGACAGCCCTACTGGAGACCCCTCTAATTTCTCCTGAAGGAGTGGGGGTGGAAACATCGCTTTTTCTCCTCTTGTTTATTATCATTGTTTGACCTGGTCTTAACTCCTACACTTATGCAACTTGAGACAATGGGCCAGAAATAGAAATAGCTTTGGTTTGATGGGCTGAAACGGGCCAAAAAGGTTAGAAACCGCTGCAGAGGGAAGTGAGGAAATGTCTTGGTTGAAACAGCTATTTAAGGTAAAAGTGGAAGCTGCTTAAATGTACAAAAGTACCAGTTAGCGATTAAAAAATATAGTTTTAACATCTTTTTTGTGCATTAACTAAACAACACGTCATAACTTTAACAGTTTCTTTAACCTGGTTTCAGTACAGAAAGTGTCCAGTTTGGTGGAGCTGATCAGCGTTGCGCTGAGTGAGTGGGCTCAGGCGTGTGGGTGGGTGGGTGTGGGTGGAGGTGTGGGTGTGTGTGTGGGTGGGTGGAGGGTGGAGGGTAAAGGCCGCTGACTACCAGTGCTGCTCACTGACAGGATGTTTGCTGGAGAGGCGGGAGGTGGCTGGTGGTGACACACTCGCTCACACAGGTGTGGCAGGTCAACCTTGGAGGGAAAAAGAAAGGAGTGTGTGAGAAATGAGAAGTTAAAAAAAAAACAGGTGGGGAGAGTGAAAGAGTCAGAGGAAGGAAAAACATTGAAAAAGTCGAAGAAAAAGACCAATACAAAGAGATAAATGAGTGTGAGTCTGGAAAAACAGATTAGGAATGTAGGCAGGATGTCGCAACCTGTGTGTGTGTGTGTGTGTGTGTGTGTGTGTGTGTGTGTGTGTGTGTGTGTGTGTGTGTGTGTGTGTGTGTGTGTGTGTGTGTGTGTGTGTGTGTGTGTGTCTCTCTCTCACTGTGTGTCTCTGTGTGTGTGTGTGTGTCTGTGTGTGTGTGTGTGTGTGTGTGTGTGTGTGTGTGTGTGTGTCTCTCTTTCTCTGTGTGTGTGTGTGTGTCTCTCTCTGTGTGTGTGTGTGTGTGTCTCTCTCACTGTGTGTCTCTGTGTGTGTGTGTGTGTGTGTGTGTGTGTGTGTGTCTCTCTCTCTCTCTGTGTGTGTGTCTGTGTGTGTGTGTGTGTGTGTGTGTGTGTGTGTGTGTGTGTGTGTGTGTGTGTGTGTGTGTGTGTGTGTGTGTGAAAGGCTGTATGTGTGTGTGTCGAAGCGTATTCTCAGTCATTAACTGTGTTGTGTCACCTGTGGGTGAGGCAGCACCCTCCCAGAGCTCCACCTAAACCTGAGTTGCTGAAACATGTTTGGACCACAGCTGGTCTGCTGACAGCGAAGCAGAACTGCACATTCACCAGGTGGATCACAGGAACACACACACACACACACACACACACACACACACACACACACACACACCCTCTGTAGGGACACGACGACACACGATCTGATCCGCTGAACACACAGTACGGTGTTGAAAGTCAGCTTGCAGTTGCATAATCAAGCTGAGACAAACATATTTGGTAACTATAAAGGTGTGAAGGCTCTGGAAGTGTGCGATTGTTTAATGGGAAGAACTGTGAAATGGATAATGAAGCGTGCGATGGCTGTGGATGCTCATATGGATAGTCTTGTTTAGTTCTATACACATTAAATACAGACAAACACAAGCAATACAATACAAAATGTCCAGCAGCATTATTTGTGTGGAGGAGCGCTGCCTCGCCTGTAATATAGAACGACTTCGCTCACAATCAGATGATTTTATGAAATATATCACAATTATTATACTTTAGGTGTGACTTCACACAATAAAAGCCACATATTTAATGAGTGAGATGATTGTTTGTCATCTAATATAACTACATTGATTTAATGAGACGAGCTGCATCAGGACCTGTCTGCTTCAGCTCATTGTATGTTAACGTGGCATAAACTACCGTATTTTTCGCACTATAAGGCGCACTTAAAATCGTCCACTGTTTATCTCAGACACTGATGGTGAAGGATTTAATGGATTTGTGGAAGAGGACTGAACTGAAAAGTGAGTGTATTGTTTTGTATTTCATGTGTTACAACTGAAAAATGTTTAGTTATTGAAGTTATTGAAGTTATTAAATGAATTGAATAAAGTTTGACTTATCTGACCGTTTTGTTTCGCTTAACGCACCTTATAATCCGATGCGCCTTATAGTGCGGAAAAATCCAGTAATCAGAGCAGCAATGTGGAGAAAAAAAACTGCGGGTGTAAATAGTAACTGATACGCATCGGAAAACCGCCAAAAGTCAATGATGAGAATACATCAGATGTGACCCCAAATCTTCTGAAAATATCGATAACTGTTTCTCTGCCCTTATGAGGTTTTGTAAACAGTTCCTTAATTTTTCTAGTTTCATTTGATGCCAGTATTTTCACTCTAACATTAAAACTGAGCCGGCTGCAACCTCCGAAAGGTCGATTGGGGTAGTGCGTTAAAGAAAAACATATTTGCTTAACGTGTTATCACCTTAACTTTGATAGCTCTACTTTTTAAGTAACTCTATATTTCTTCATTGGGAAGTTCAAAAAATGTTTCAAACAAAATTAACTGCCTTATAATGTCGATTTAACTCTGTCCTTGACATACATAGAAAGTAAAGACAGCAAATTGGCAAATTACCATGAATGTCTGAGTTTCCCTTTTAGTGAATACCTTGTTATAGGAGAGAAAATGTAGAGAGATTAAAAATGACTGGAATGTTTTGTGTGCTTCACTGTGAACTGTGTGAATGAGCCGGTGTGAGGTACCAGCTGGTACAGTGAGGTCTGATTAATGAGTAACGTTACCCTGCAGCACTCTGTTCCGCTCTGCTAAAAAACAGAGCTAAAATGTTGATCTGGACAGGATTGTATTCAGACCTGGGCTCAGCGTTGCACCATTTCTCATCCCCGTCTGAAATAAACAAGTTCTTTGCGGTTAGGATGCCAAACAGGCTGATCAGAAGTGGCAGCAGACTGAAGCTCTGGTGTCTGCACTTCAACTCTACTGACTGTTGTAACTGAAATGAAAGTGTAAATATCTTAACTTCACATGGTTATTTCCTTCCTCTCCCTTCATTTTGTGGATTCTTGTTAAATTTATTCGGTTAAGTGAAGTTTGAAAGGTTCGAATGTGTATTTCAACCTTCCAGGTGGCCGTTGATTTCTTTTAATTTCAGTATTGTTTGAAAGTGAGTCTTTAAATGTCTATCACGTTGTTAAACTTACATTATCAGTCCCACACTGTTGGAATGAATGGGGCTCTGAGGTTCTGGTGTGGGCATCGGTGATGTAGATGTTTAGTTGTTGTTTTATTAGTAATTAAGTTGTAGTAAAATATTCAGCGTCAGTTTTTTGGATCGTTTTATGTCCAGAGCAGAATGTGAATCTGACCTCAGGTCCGTCTCCTTCTCTCCGTCAGACTCTAAAGCCATCGTGGATGGGAACCTGAAGCTGATCCTGGGTCTGGTCTGGACTCTGATTCTGCACTACTCTATCTCCATGCCGGTCTGGGAGGGCGAGGAGGAAGAGGTAACAATCCTGAGTTTTTATTAAAGGGGACCCATTATGCTGTTTCTCTACTGCCATTTTGCCTCGCGGCTAGTTTGGCACACCCTCTAATGGCGCTAGTTGGATTGGAGCTGGAGCAGAGTCTGCAGAGCAGAGAGGTTGGTTTGGTTGGTTTGGTTGACCAGTCACAAGAGAGTGGGCCAGCTGACCAATCAGAGCAGACTGGGCTATTTGGGAGGGTGGGGCAGGAGTGAGAGTGAAAAGATGTACTGCAGCACAGCCGCCATGGGAAAAATAAAGTGTTTTTATTTATTTATTTTTTTTTTTTTTACATAAAACTTGTAAACATGTTCTAGTAGAAACACAAAATACAACTATACGTAGTAAGTCATAATAGGACAGGTGTTTATCTCATGACTTCAGTCAAAATGGGCATTAAAGGTCCATGCTCCAAAGAAATAGTGGTCAGTATTTCACCTCTGCTACAGGGTCCATACAGTCTAAATTTACAATCATCACTTGTAAGACAGCAGGGCAAGATCATACAAAATTCAGTGCTGAAACTCTAAGATCCGGTCAAAATAACACTGATTAGAAACATATAATCTTCACTTGTGGTGCGTTTGTGGGTGGGCCTATAGTTTGTTAGCCGTCTTTACTGTGCCACTGACCGGGGGCTTACGGTCCGTGTACGCGTTGATAGTTTATGTATTGGATTAAATCCAAAGCGGCAGAAACGACCGGCACATTCGTCTCGTTCTTTCCTCGGCCCGGATCCCACCGAGCTGGAAAGAGAGCGGTTTGCACTCGACAGCTCCACGAGACGGATCCCCAGAAAACAGCAGCAGCCACAGCGGGCCGGAGGAACGCTGGGTTGAACCCGTATAACAGCAGCAAAAGAAGTTTGCTGATCCGATGGGGAGTCGGGGTGGTCTTCCAGGATCAGCTCCTGGATCTGAATTCTAACTAACCGCTAACTGGGGTTAGCTATGTCCTCCAGAGCTGCTGCACGCTTTACCCCCTGAGAAGCAGCCTCTCAGTCGCGGGTTGTTTTCTTGTTTCTGCCGTTTAGGCTTTAATCCAATAAACAAGCTATGAGAGCGTACACGGAGCAATGTAAACACCACATGTGAAGATTATATGATTAGAAGTTATTTTGCCCAGCTCTGAGTTTCAGCAATTTGGTTGAATTATTGCGTATTCTTGTCCTACCTTTTTTAATTTTATAACTGATGACTGTAAATATAGATTATATGGACCCGTGATAAAACCGTGAAATTAAAAGTCAATAAATAGTTGCTACACTAATAACCACTGTTAGAAAGCTGACTGATGTACGTTGGTGCTTGTTTCTGCAGGCAGAGTCAAAGACACCTAAGCAGCGTCTGCTGGGCTGGATCCAAAACAAAGTCCCTGATCTGCCAATCAGCAACTTCAGCCAGGACTGGAGGGATGGCAAAGCACTGGGAGCACTAGTAGACAGCTGTGCACCAGGTACAGTACTAACTATATTGATCTGTGATTAGCTGTGTCTTTTCCCAGCAGAGATCACCCTGTTGTGTGTCTGCAAGTTGTGGTTGACGGTGTTGCTGTGTGTGTCGTTTGCAGGTTTGTGTCCAGACTGGGAGACCTGGGATCCAGTGAAACCAGTGGAGAATGCTACTGAAGCCATGCAGCTTGCTGACGACTGGCTGGGCATCCCACAGGTTCGGCTCCCTCTGCTCCACATCTGCTTCTGCAGTGTGACCTTTAACCTTTATTCAGCACTTCACTTGGATTAATACTCTCAGTAACGTTTTGTGGGATTAGAAGTAGAAGTCATGTTTCTACTTTAAAGATTTTGTTCGTATTGTAATAATTTCAGGACTTTTCAAAGGGTTGTGCTATCAGAAAGGTACATTCCTTAAAGCTGATAACCCCTGCTCTCTTTTTAGTCTATCTCTCCTGCTGTGAAGTCAAAACTCATTTTTGTTATTTCAAACTTGACAAATTTGACAGAAAAATGCAAAAGTAAAGCAAAAAGATTTTACTCATTGTATGTTTTAGCATGCTGTGAAGTCAAAAACGTCCCTGTATGTTGAGTCCATGCAGCTCCTTCACAATAAAAGCCCTCCTGTGACCAAGTGTCTGAAAGGAAGGGTCTCTGAGGGCTTTTAATGTGAAGCAGCTGCAGGGGATGATGCATGCATTTAGTGTTTGCTGTAGCCTGGACTGCTAACAATGCTAATGTATCTGTATCGTGCAGGCCAGTAAAGAGCAGAACTCACTCTGCTGTGACACCCCCCCCCAGAGGTCAAAGGTCACCGGCAGCATCTCACACAGATGCTGTTTGGTTTCCTGATTGTTCACAGCAGAGGAAACTGAACCTGAGTTCATTTTTTTTAATACACACTTTTGTTGGAAGCCGAGAGGATGCAACCCGAGCTGAAACGGAAATGTACCATGATGACTTACAATATGTAACAAATGGCTGATCCCGGGAGATGATTAGTAAAGTATTTATAGCACTTATGAATAATTGATTAGAAGTTCTTTTAACTAATGATAAGGTTAGAGATATAGACATTTGAGCTAAATTTTGTTCTGGGGAAAAAAACCCAGCAGTGATTATGAAGAAACGATCCGCTATTCTGATTTCATAAAAAGTTTTTGTGTCATGGCTGCATTACGTTATGCTCTGCTTCCTGTCAGTCAGCTGACACCCACGGGAAGTCTCCTCCAGCAAAAACATAGCTGACAAACTTCACCGTCACACCCATGACGTTAATATAGGCCATGTTTGTTCGCTGGAAAAGTAGTTCAATCAGTTGAGGCTTGACACTTGACACTAGTGTTTTTAAAACCTGAGCAACTTAGAGAAATGTTGAACATGACGTCAGCAGAAAGAAAACAGCGGTGACCATAAATGACACCGGTGTGACACAGAGATCAGGACATCCCTGTCCACATGCCGGGTCTGCTTTTCCTGGTGTTGGCTCCTTTGTTCCAATGAATGGAAATGTTAATGCTGCAGCATACAGTGGTATTTCAGACAAAGGGTCGCTTCCGACTTTGTGGCAACAGTTTGGTGAAGGTCCTCTCCTGTTTTCAGCATGACCATGTCCTCATACACAAAGCCAGGTACATAAAGAAATGGCTTTCCCAGTTTGGTGAGGAAAAACTTGACTGGTCTACACAGATCTTAGACCTCAGCCCCATCCAACACCTCTAGGATGAGCTGGACCACCAACTGTGAGTCAGATCTGATCACCCAACATCATTATTGGACCTTTCTGATGCTCTTGTGACTAAATGGGAACAGATCCCTGCAGCCAGTTTCTAAAGTCATGTTTTAAAGAGCCACGTTCACAATGGCATCCTAAATCTGTTTTTACGGATTGTTAAAATGTGAAACAGATTTATTTAAAACCTGAACTCTGTGTGTTTGTTGTGTTTGTTGTGTAGGTGATGGCTCCAGAGGAGATCATTGATCCCAGTGCGGATGAACAGTCGGTGATGACCTACCTGTCTCAGTTCCCCAAAGCCAAACTGAAGCCAGGAGCTCCACTCAAGCCCAAACTCAACCCCAAGAAGGCCCGCGCATACGGACCAGGTACACACACACACATACACACACGTACACACACATACACACACAGCAGATGCAAGGTACAACAAACGAAAAATGTAATGAGGCTTTTTTCAATGCATTCTGTTTGCCACCTGGTTTTTCATTTAATAACACAAGAGCTTCTGTGTTTGTGACCTGCTCCTTCCAGTGTGTGTTGGCTAATGGGAACACTGGAAACACTGGTCAGGCTGACAATGTGAGGAAGTTAGCAGCTGTTAGTCTGAACAAAGGACCATGCTTAATATCTGACACATGCACACTGTAACCTTGAGGAGGAAATACCTGGGAATGGCTACAGAGGCAGCAGGACACCAGACACACACACACACACACACACACACACACACACACACACACACACACACACACACACACACACACACACACACACACACACACACACACACACACACTATAACACAGAGTAGTAAAATCCTGTTTTACAGTATCATAAACCATCAGTCGGCACCATCTGATGAACCTTTGCATTCATGGAAGTAACGCTCAAACTGGACCCATGTCCATAATGCTTATTTATATTATATAATCTCTATAATTCTCTATAACAATCTATAATTCATATTTTGATTAATGGATAGTTGTTTCATCCACAGAATCTTCAGAAAATGGTGAAAGATGCTCTAAACTGTTTTCCAGAGCCAGAGTGGCATCTTAAAATGGCTTGTTTTTAGTTCTTTTGACCAACAACTCAAAAGCCCCAAATATTCAGTTAAATATCATATAGTATGACAAAGAGCAGCATCCTCACATGAGAGCAAATGTTTGTAATTTTTGCTTCAAAAATTATTGAAATGATGAATTGATTTCCAAATAGTTGTGATTCGTGTTTTTGTTGATCAACCGATTGTTTTATGTCTGGACGTTTGGTGGGGCGGGCCTCCACAGATGGCACGCAGGCCACGAGCAGCATTCTCTGTAACACCAGAGGGCGCACAAACAAAGTATTCAGTAAAGAAACCAGTGATTTGCGTTTATTTATGGCGTCATTTTTGGCTTACACATCCTCACGCTGGGGAGACTACAGCTAGCATAAAGTTGGATTAAAAGTTGATACATGGAAAGGATTTAGTTACTGAGAAGATTTCATAATGTGAAATGTTATCTGCAGGTATTGAACCGACGGGGAACAGGGTGCTGCGTCCTGCTGTGTTCACGGTGGACACGTTCAGTGCAGGTCAGGGTCAGGTGACCATCTACCTGGACCATCCAGACGGCACCAGAGAGGAAGTACGCCACCAAATCCTCCTCTTCTTCTGTCTCCTCGTCTGTTTAATGACAAAGCTGGAGCTGCAGATTTTACATTAATGTATAAAACTCTGACACTCTGATGCGACTGGTCCTAAATAAACATCTTCCTGTGTGTGTGTCGGTCAGCTGAAGGCAGAGCCCAATGAAGGCAAGAAGACGTTCAGCGTCAGCTACATTCCTAAAGTCGTGGGACCTCACAAGGTAAGCCCCAGCTTTCTTTCTGTAATAAAAAGAGTAAAATAATTACATGCATTCGGCTCATGAGCATTTTCCTCTTGAACCTAAAATCCAGTGAAATTCTCCAGATTGAACTTTGGTTTGATAAAATTCTGTAAGAGGAAGTTTTATGATTATTTTATTAGTGAAAGGAAAAAGGGAGAAAAGGCATTTTTCTTATCTATCAGAAACGCCGCCTACGGATGGATAATTGTTGTTTTTGTTTCCTAGGTGACGGTGATGTTTGCTGGCCAGCAGATTCCCAAAAGTCCGTTTGAGGTGAACGTGGACAAGGCGCTGGGCGATGCCTCCAAGGTCACGGTCAAAGGCCCGGGAATCGAACCTGTGGGCAACATCGCCAACAAACCCACTTACTTTGACATCTACACTGCAGGTCAGACGCACAAACACACACAGAAACACTTTTATGTTTTACTGTCACATTAGGCTTCAGTCCAATGAAAAGGCGTCATCACTCAGCCTGAGACAGGAGGAGACTGTAAACCACTGTTCGGGGTGAAGCTACTGATTGCAGCACGGTTGTGTAAAAGGCTTATGACTCGCTTTAAAACACCCTCGACCATTGATTTCTTTGTAAGCACACACACACATCAGAGGCATCTTTTACTTGTGTCAGCTTGTCAGCATGAGTGTTGGGTAAGTCACTTACGTTTTACTCATTGAGAAAATAATCATGGTATTTATAATTGCGTAACACAAAAAGGAATTAGTTACATTTGTTCTTGTGAAGTTGCAGGGTTTACACATCCTCCAACTGAACAAAAGTAGATGATTTCTTCACATAGGCCTACGAGCTGCTAACGTTAGCAAGGCAGCTAAGAAGACGTAACATGTAAGACAACTTTGAAGGTACTGGAAGTCGTATTTATTATACACAGACTTTCAGCTTGGCACTGCTGGAGAGGCGGTGGGTAACGCGAATCTATCAGCCCCAAAACGCAGCTGAGCTCCCGTACGTCATTATATTTGATTATATTCCTGCTGCCTGCATTTTCCATTTTCCTTAAAACATTGCTCTAGTGCTGACACTGTATTTAACAGAGGAGGAGGAGCGCTGTTGTTGCATGTTGTGAACCTGTAGGTGCATCTTATTATCTGATTACGGTGCCCTTTAAATAGCAGGGCAAAACTGTGCCACTCTTCAGAGACTTTAGAGCAAGTTTTTGGTGGTTAATGGCTCAATCGCTCTCTGCTGCCTCAAGACAGCTGTACTGAATATCTGAAACTAGCTGTGACCGGTGTGCTGCTTTGCGCCGGGTGTAAGTCGGGCCCTAAGTCTTGCTCTTCTCTGTTCTCCACGAACAGTGAGACTGACTTGTTAAAGTTTCTCTGTAGGAGCCGGTATGGGAGACGTGACGGCCATGATCAGAGACCCTCAGGGCCGCCAGAACGTCGTGGAGGTGATGATGGAGGATAAAGGAGATAGTACATATCGCTGCACCTACCGGCCCACTCAGGCCGGCCCACACACTGTCATCGTCACTTTCGGAGGGGTTGGGATCCCCAAGAGCCCCTTCACTGTGGACGTGGGACCTGGTGAGTAGTTTCATCTTCACCTATTACAGTCCACTGTAATAGACTCATAAACATAATAGTCGTGATCCACTTGAACACACCGTAATGAGTGTCTTCATTCCTGCATGTGCGTTTGTGCAGCCTGCATGCCGGGGGCGTGCAGGGCGACGGGTCGCGGCCTCCAGCCGTCAGGGCTGAGGGTGAAACAGGTTGGTGACTTCAGGGTGGACACCAGAAATGCCGGCAGTGGAGACTTGAAGGTGCTCATCAAAGGACCCAGTGAGTACAGTTCACACTGTGAAGACTTCATAGAGACACAAAGTGAAACTGGAGCTCCTGAGTTTATTAAAAGTCACAGTGATTCATGGGAGCTGTAGTTTGTAGCAGCTTCACTTTAGGGATGGCAAGGCCGATCAGCCAGCCCACTACGACATTCATGGTCTCCAGAGGATGACTCCCTCTTCATCCACCTGACTTTTCCTCTACCTCCACAAGCAGATCAAAGTTTTCATTTATCCTGTGAAATCTCATCAGACGTGATAATCAGGCCTTTGCATTTACACTTAGTATTTATAAGTGACAGCAGACAGCCGAGGGCATCGTAAGGCTAATTAGGCTAATAATACTTATACTGTAAGTTGTTGATGGCCAGAGGATTTAATGTCTCTTCTGCATTTAGAAAAATATTTAATGTACTTTGAGAGTTTCCACTAATAACTACTATAATAGATGTTATTCTTTAATCGCTCATTTTGAGTTAGCTTCCCCCCTGAACTCAATCTAATAAATTAGCCAGCCTATTTTTTAGGTGTGGGGTGAAGTATATTAAACTATTTTGTTACGGCATTATTACTTAACTCCCTCATTCTGTATGTGTGTATTTATTGTAATTGTTATTTTATTCTATATTTGATTATTTTTCTCTTTATTAGTACATTTTAATTGTATTACGTGAGGGGAGTCACCCAGTTGACGGGTTTACCAGCAGGTGATGGAGAGGATGGGTGGCTTGAATGGTTCTGTTGTTCAGTGGTTGGTGACAAAATAAAAAACAAAACAAAAAGGACAACATGTTTTTGTGCTATTTATATTCTTCCTGTCTAAGTAAACGTACATGTTTCCAATAAAAATACCTCTAATGGAAAATGGAGCCAGTGACGAACCTTGCTAGGACTGATAGCAAAAGGGAAAATTTTACAAAATGCCGAATGTTGTCTTAACTCACATTTGTGTGTGTGTGTGTGTGTGTGTGTGTGTGTGTGTGTGTGTGTGTGTCTCTCTCTCTGTGTGTGTGTGTGTGTCTCTCTGTGTGTGTGTGTGTCTCTCTCACTGTGTGTCTCTGTGTGTGTGTGTGTGTGTGTGTGTGTGTGTGTGTGTGTGTCTCTCTGTGTGTGTGTGTGTCTCTCTGTGTGTGTGTGTGTATTCAGAGGGCATCGAGGAGCCGGTGAAGCAGATTTCCAGTCAGGACGGTGTGTTCTCCTATGAGTATTATCCCAATAGTCCGGGCAAATACACCGTATCCATCACCTGGGGCAGTCAACACATCCCAAAGAGGTGAGCTTTTACACTGTGTGTGTGTGCGTGTGTGTGTGTGTGCACAGAAAATTACCTCAGCACATTACCTCATCTTATCTGAATGGTTGAATCTGCAGGGAATGAATGCTTTTAGTCTGGGCCTCGTGCGCTCTTTGTCACCTCTGTGTAGAGCACATTGTGTGAGTATTGGTATTAGTATAAGTACAGGGAGTTCCCCAAGTTTCTGAGCAGCCAGCCAGATGGAAAGAGAGGCCACCTACATGTAAGGGGTTCTTGGCAGCAAGACACACTGATGAGTGGCCGGACCAGGACAAACAATACATGGATCAGAAAATGCTCATGTAATTAAATGAAACAACCATATGACAGAACAGCGGCGTTATGTACCGTGACTGTACTGTATGTGGTTCAGTCATAATCATGTGCAGGCATCCTCACAGGTCATACAGGGGCAGAAAGTTCCCACATTGAAGAAGCTGTCTTTAAATCTTTGGGGGGTTTTGAGAAGCTGTCCTTGAGCAGGTTTCTGCTTTACTTCATCCGGCACTGACTGTTAGCTCATCCGGCTAATGTAACATACAGAAAACACTTGCTGTCTGTTTTTCCGCAGACAGAGAGACGGACAGGATACAAGTTTTCTGGTTTTTATCCTACTTTTAGAAACCTACATCTGCTACCGTGAGTACACTGATAGAAACCAGGATAGTGTGTGTGTCATGTAAACAGCTGTTCTGGGTTTCTGAACATGCATTATTGGTGCAGAACATAATGGCTGAGATGGTGAGACATCAAGTCACAACTGCACACAGATGACCAGGAATCTGGATACTGTTAGTCATGTATACAGACTGATGTGTAACCAGGTTTCTCATGTTCTCATGGGGCAGCGGTGGTTCAGAGGTAGAAGTGGTCCTCCACTAATTGGAAGATCGTCAGTTTTACCCTCGGCTCCTCCAGTCACGTGTCAATGAGCAAGATACTGAACTCCACACTGCTCCCAAAGGCTGAGTATTTAGATCAGATCCTGATGGGCAGGTTGGCACCTTGTATGGCAGCCTCTGCCACAAGTTATGAATGTGTGGGTGAATGCTGGCATTTAGTGGAAAGCGCCTTGAGTTAGGACTGCACAATTAACCGTATGCTGATTTTTTTTTTTTTTTTTAAGGATTTTGACTTAAAAAACATGATTGACATGATTGACTGACGTTTAAAACACGTCAGTGTG